>JADMNL010000030.1:100277500-101477500 GCA_016271365.2 Neoceratodus forsteri | reverse complement strand
CCTATAAGACATCCAGTCGCAGCCTGGGACATTAATCTGGTGCTAGACACGCTTACTCGAAAACCTTTCGAACCTCAAGCTACCCTGTGAGTTAAAATTTCTCACTTGGAAGACGACCTTCCTAGTGGCCATTACCTCAGCCCGCAGGGTCTCTGAGATACATGCCTTGGTCACAGACCCTCCACATACTGTGTTTCATAAAGACAAAGTAGTTCTTAGGACCCATCCTAAGTTTCTCCCTAAGGTTGTTTCAGAATTCCATCTAAACCAACCTCTGGTCCTTCCATCTTACTTTGTGAACTTCCAAAATGAAGGAGAGCGTTCTCTTCATTCCTTGGATGTCAAAAGAGCTTTGCGTTTCTACCTAGGCAGAACAAAAGACTTCCGTAAAGCTCAACAACTGTTTGTTTCCTTCAGCGAGACCCGGCTGGGTCAGCCTGTTGCTGTCAGATGTATTTCTGCATGGCTGGTGACATGCCTTTGCCACTGTTATTCCATGGTGCAGGTTAAGCTGGAGGGCAGAGTGTACGCTCACTCTACTGGAGTGGTTGCGGTATCCCTAGCGGAAATCCGCAACGTGCCCATTGCGGATATTTGCAATGTGGCCACCTGGAGCTTAGTGCATACTTTTGTCAAACACTATGCCCTGGATGTCCATGCCAGATGACATCTTTCTTTTGGTAGAACCATCCTTAATGGACTCCTGTCCTAAAACTGTGAGCTCTTGGTCTCTCCTGCCGCCCTCTTGGCGGATTATTAGCTCGGTACTCTCCCATTAGTGTGAATGAGTGGTGGGAGACTTTATGTCCAGGAAGAAATGGAAATTACATACCTACCGTAATTCTTGATCTTCTTGGACGAGTCTCCACCACTCATTCACACGCCCACCCACCATCCCCCGAGTTCACCTCTGTTGTTGGTCTTCACTCCATCAATCTTTAGGCTGTGAGGACTTCCTTGTTGACCCTTCTTATACGGGTCATCCGGACTATCTTATGTCCGGTTTTTGGTTAGGCCATCCTTCTAGGTTAGTTACGCTACACTGCCTTGGAAAAAAAAGGTACTGAGGTGTTTGGAGGGTCGACGCCAAGATAGTCATTACCACACGAGCTGGGGCTTGCGGTGCCGCTCCTCACGGCTCCATCTCTGGCGCCGATCCTCTAGCAAAAAAAATGTTTGCTCCCGCTGGGTCCTAGTGCCTCCAGCGCAGATCCCATTAGTGTGAATGAGTGGTGGAGACTCATCCAAGAAGATCAAGAATTACGGTAGGTACGTAATTTCCATTTCTTACAAACTTACTTCCTTAAGTTCTCTACTTGCATTTTCATAATGTAAAGTACCTTATTTTCATAATTGTTGTAGATGGTTTCTAGTTGTGTTTGTACTTTGTCAGTTGTATTTCTTCCATTACCCCTTCCCCCAGGATGCACCGGGAGACAAGCAACTTGTTGTTCAGTATGCCTTTCCTGGTGAAACTTTTCAGTAAATACATACATAAATAAATCGAGTGAGCAGACAGGCAGTCGGGGACGAGATCATAGCAGGCAGAATGGTGATTTTTCTGAAAGCAAAGAACAAACTAAATCATTTTCAAACAAAACGTAAGTTTTTTTTTAAAGAGAAACAGTAGTGTATGGAGGCATTTGTGATTAGTTTATGGTGACGTTGAACATGAATTGAAACAAAAAGGTGGCAATTAACATTCTCAAGTTTTTCAAACATGCCAAATATGCATTTATTTGCTTTTTTGTTTTGTGCTCCATCCAGGCTGCCTGTACTTGTTTTTAGCTGTGCGCTAGAAACTTTCAGCACATGGCTAACAACTAATCAGAGGGCTCCAAATCTTAAACAGCTAGTGTACTGCCTGGAATGAATACTAATTCTCAGACACAGTCAGCTATCACTTCTTATATCTGAAGTATTTTTGCTTCTCTGTTTGCTTTGCTGTTTGCTTATTAGAAGATTTTACACCTGGCGGTACTGGGAGATGATGTGTGGAGCACCACTCTGTTTGCAGGCTAAAAAAAAGTTCTGTTCCTCCCACTACATCATCAAAAATGTGACCAAACACATTGAGGCACCACAACTCGTGCAGCCTGAGCAGTGACATTCACAATTTACCAATCAAAATGCAGTAAATTGTGACATCACTGGTAACCAATAAGAGCCCACCCCTGCTGCTTCACGTGAAAGAGAATAATCTGGCAGTGAGAAATGTTGTTGGTTTTTTTTTTTTGTTATTTAATCAGGACTAGCACACTAAGCTGAAAGCTTTTTTTACAGGTGCGACCTGGGAGCACAGGGAAGTTAAGTGACTTGCTCAGGGTCACACAGTATGCAAGTGGAAGCTGTGGGGTTCAAACCCAGGTCTGGTCTGCTGGATGTCATCAGATTTACAGCTCAGAGCCTTAAACCACTGCGCTATACTGCCTCCCTAACACCAGCTTTTCCCTGGTTACTAGTGATGTCACAGTCAGTATGGTCTCAGTGCTGATGTAGTGGAAGGAGCAGAACTGACTCTTTTTGCCTCCAGAAGAGTGTTGCTCCACACATCACCCTAGTACTGCCAGGTAGAAAATCTTCTAATTAACAAATAGAAAAGAAAAAATACTTCAGATATAAGAAGTGATAGCTGACTACATCTGAAAGTTACTATTAACTCCAGGCAGTACACTAGCTCTTTAAGCCCATTTCATAAGTTGGATATACTGTTAACAGACTGTCACGCTTTGTCTCAAATAGCCCTTACGTCACCCATAGCCGTGTCCTGTACAGTAAACTAGGTTGGACATCTCTAAATGAAAGATGCAAACTACATAAAATTGTCTTCTCATTGAAATGTTTACAGGATAAAGTTCCTGATTACTTAACAGAAAGGTTAGTATTCAGGGAAAAACAAACTTCACTGAGAACCACATGTCTGTTGGAGCTGGCATCCCCTCGAATGATGACGGCAAGAACCAGGCACTTCTTTAGCTACTGGGTGCCTCAGGCATGGAATTCGCTTCCAGAGTTCTTTAGAATTAGAGGGAAAAAAGCTCCCAACTCACAAAGAAATAAAAACATGGTTTACTGCCTAGCCTCAAATGTCTGACAGATGCAGTTATACAAAGGTATAACGTAGCCGAGAAGGTAAAATGTAATTTTATTTTACAATATTACTGTTGAAGCTGCCCCAAATGTTTTTGTCTGATTATGAAATTGTCTGCTGAAATAATACATATGTATGGCAATGTCTGTATAATTTATTATAGTATATGGTCAGGGCTTATTGTCCATGGAAAACGGTGAGTTCCCAAATCCTGTTGTATGACAGTTCAAAGGTAAAAAAAGTTGTGCTATCGTTCTGATGTCACATCGATAGTACAACAACTTTTCAGCCTTGATCTGCCTCCTGATTGGCTCACTCGACGTTGCTGTAATGAAAAAAATTGCGGAAACATGGCAACACATTTTAGCAAGTGATGAGAAGTGGACAGTGCCAATTTTGACACACGGAGCCATCACCGCTCAGTGTCACAAAAGTTAACTTTTTTTTTAAATTTCAATGTCTGGTATAATAAACTGTAGCCGGAGAGAACATAAGTGTGAAGAAGCTGGAGTGAGCCGGGGAGCGGCAACGGCACTAGGGGTGGGGAGAAGCTGGAGAGAACCGCACCAGATAACATGCAAGGTAATACACAACTGAAAGAAAAAAATACAAAAACTAAATCAGCCACATATACTATATAAAATAGTGGATGGGTGACTTTCCACAACTGAGGCTGTGTTTTCATCTCCATTGTTGATGACATCATGGAGACCTCTTGAGCTTCGCAGTCGAGGCCTGTATGATGTCATCAACAACCTCAATGAAAACACAGCCTTCTTGTGGATGGCCACCCATCCACTATTCTTATTGTTTTGCAAGGTTCTGATATTGTATTATTCTTTTTGTGATGTAACTGTGGTATACATGTGTGTAGGGGCGTCATTGCAAATGGTCTTGTCTCAATGGCTTATCCCTAATAAAAATGATTTGAACCTATAACATCACTGGTAGGTGACTTTATTTATTTTAAGCATATATGTCATTATTTTCAGATAAAATGTGTTTCTACTGTCTAGTGAATGCACCACATAAAATAAAATTTAAGTACAAGATTCTTACATGTAGGCTAGAACTTGTGTTTCCAAGTAGAGAAACTATAATTCAAAGGGAATATTATGACAATCAACAGTTAATACATTATTTGCCGTACAGGAGCCTGTGAGCATATGGCATTATAGAATGTACATTTACTGTACCTTTGTGTTAACATCCAAAGTCCTTAGCCCTATCTGTGTCAGTCTTTACCATTCATCACCTTTGGGTACTTGACCAGAAGTCATGACCCTGCAGGAGCTTTTTTTTTTGGGATGGTAGGAGTCGGCCTTTCATCGTCGCCATCCCTCTAGGCCCGGCCTGCGATAGGCTCAGCGGGTTGGCCATTAGGTGTCATCGACTCCACCCTCCCGCCAGTTCTTCGTCTTCTGCCATCGAAGTCACCTTGTGGGAAGCTGCTGAAGAAAAATCTCTCTAGAGGCCTACCTTTGAAGCCTGTATGTCGTAGTTTTGGCTCTGTTGACTCCGTTTATCGACTCCATGTCGAAGTCTGTCAGCTCCGAGTATCGTGCCGGTTCTGTTAGCCCTAATCGATGTCACCTGGTAAGACTGTTCTTTATTTTATTTTGTGACGTCGGGTCTTGTTTGGTGTTCTTTTTCCGTAGGTCATGTCTCGGTTGGGGGGCAAGAAAACTGTGAAGCACCACCAAAGGGAAATATAGGTGCCGTATTCTATCTAAAATAATTCCATGACCTCTGTAATAGGCAACATAGGTTAATACAAATAGACATTGTAATTACTGTCCCACAGAACAATAAACAAACCTGCAAGGGGTTTGAAAGCCTGCTAACGTTAACTCGAAGCTCAAACTGGTTAGAAAAATAACACAGACCCCATCAGTTACTGCTAAAGCCCTATAAAAATCACTACCAGATTAGTATTATTGGTTTATTACTGTTTTTCGCTGGGAAAGGCACATTGAGCTGATGCTCACTTCCAGGTGCATCCCAACATAGATCAGTCCAGAAAGGGCGGTCCATGTGGCAAATACTGTACTCCTCCTATAATCCACCACACCCCCTCAATTAAAAGTCAAATTCCACATATACCATGGGAGGACACACAGATTTGCAGAATAAAACATGTTATTTTACCTGTCTACAAACATTACAAAATAGTGTTACTACCAGTAGCTTTCAATGTTATTTTAGTAGTAGCTAAACAATTATTAGAATCCCTTGGTATACAAAGTCTGCTTTGCTCAGTCACTTATTGCAAAGGAACAATGACAGGAACATTCTTCACTGAATTACAATCATATTTTAAGCTACCTCATAGGATATTCCCTATATTTACTACACCAGTGGTGAATCAGTTGGGTAAATAAATAATATTTTCTGGGGATAAATATTTATTTTTACTTAGAAGGCATGCCATTTTACATAGAACACATTATTCACTTAAAACATGTTATTACACTAAAATATTGTATTTCCACTTAGAATCTGTAAATAGGACACAGAGAAGAGTTGATAAGATTTGGAGTTTACAATGGAAAAGAGGCAGTTTGAAGCTAAAACAAGGTAAAACAATAACACGCAATACAAACATTAGCGGTAATGTGACATATATCAAATACATAATGTGTTGTACTGGAATAACACATTTGTCTCCACACAAGTCGTAAGACCTTCATAGCTGACTTGTGTATAGTTCCTTACAACTTACTATAGGGAATAAATATGTTATTCCACTGCAAAACAAATATGTATTTCTTATATAAATTGGCATGAAAGGGATGACAGTGGCACACAGACTAATCCCGAATTCTTAAGCATGGCAACTCCAGAAACTTACTTCAAGTAGCCTCTTGTGGCTCTGATAAATTGTTCTCTTCCAGTCACCATCGCTTAGCCTTAGATGGCAATTGAGAAGTCCACTTTCCCGCATCAGCTGCATTATTAAACACAAATATTTGGCCATCATGGAGCGCCCTGAGTTGAGCTGGGAAAATCTTCCCATGGCTGATGCTGGCTGCTCGAAAAATGCTCCACACACTTACTTCTTTTTCTGCTTCATGGCATAACATACTGTAAGCCCAGGGAGAAAAAATGATTTGAGTACCTCCAAACAGGATTGGACCTTTCATTTTGGCAGCTGAAGAATGAGATTTCTTGTGCCTACCTCATCAGTGACTACAAGCATGGTCCGTGGGGTCATCTCATTGTAGGGCCTTCTGCTTGGGGTAATGGGGTAAACCTTCTAGAGGGCAAATTGGACTCCCTCGGCACCAGCCAGTAAGGATTCCTTCAGCCAGTCCCTGATAAACAGCAACAGATGATCACCCTCCACACCCTCCAGAATTCCTAGAAGTCGGACATTAGCTTAACATGCTTGATCTTCCAACATTTCAAGTTGATTCCAGAGGTGCACATTTTCTTAAATTAGCATGGTGGTCACCCCAGTTGTAGAGGTGCCTGCTTTTTGGTCTCTGCCAGTTCCTGCTTTACTCCTTCTGTTGCAGACTGTCTCACCACAACCTGACCATTTATGCCATCCAGTTTGTCTCCCAGAGCTGACACTAACCCAAATGAGTCGGCAAATCTTATGTCCCAAAGTTTGTAATGCTTCTTCCAGTGTCGGGTCTTCACTGGAGCCTTGTGCAATCATCGATCTCATGGCTATAGTCCCCATCAAATTGTTTCATTTTGCAGGATCCAGAGTAGGTTGATGGTGCTGAGGCATTCCAGTGGCAATGGGTGGTAAGTGAGAAGCAAATTCTTTTTTTTTTTTTTTTTTGAATACCGGTAATATTCTTCTGAAGTATCCAGAGCTGAGGTTCTTGCTGTGACTCAGCAGCAGCCCCCCACCCCCAGTTTGGGCATTTATAATGGCCCAGTGGGGGCTACAGACAGTGCTGCCTTTAAAGGTCTGGGTGGCAGAAATGGAAAAAGAGAGACACTTCTACAGAAAGAGACCAGGGGAGTGTTGCAGTGTTTCTCTTCCCAATGGTACATGCCACACACCACTGTGTGGCATGGGCATGGCTAAGCTGGCCTTTGCTGACACACAGAAGAGAAATAGACTGACTTAAGGTAGTGTACAGAGCAAAAATATAGATAATTTTCCCACTGCCTGTCTTCTGTATTACTCCCATGCTGTAACATGTTTGCCTTAGGTGATGCCATCAATCATGTCTTTCAGTTACCAAAAATACAGTTGGTCTCTGGCAAGTTCACGTTTAGCTATTCATGTGCAGTTACCTGGAATTTGCTTACTCCTTCATTATGTAATGCTTCTCCTTTTCATGTGTTCATGAGAAAACTCTCATCTTGCAACTGGTCCTGCTGCTATACAAAGGACACCCTGATAAATGAGATTGCAGCACTGTCAGTTTGTCCTGTTGAAATAATATGAAATAAATAGCAGTAAATGGAAAAGAGTGTTTGTGGCTCATGTGGTGGGAGGTGAAGCTCTGCAGATTTTGTTTTTTGCTCCTTCCTGTAGCCCCTCAGCATGCCACTGCTTTGGGCCCCAAAACTGACTACCTTTGCCCACCGGACGCACCTCCTGCTGCCAGCCCCCACCCCCAGGCTCCCCGAGGTGTCAATCACTCCTTCAGGTCAAGCTTATCTCTGCTGAAGGGCTTCCCTGCTGCCACCAGAGAAGAAGCATCTTTTTGATGCCGAGAGTGACGGCATGGGGGAGGGTGGTGAAACATAGAAAGATAAAGGGTGGGGCAGTTCACTGAGGTCTCAAGTGGCATGGGGTGACACAGAGGACACAGTAGGTGGAAATTTTTATCCTTTTATTCTCCCTTCCACACACCCACCTCCCTCACAGGGGCTCACGTTGCAACAGCCGGGGGGGGGTGTACACATCTGTGTGTGGTCACTCGTACGCTTAAGCATGTCTCCAGCAGGAACCATTCTAGAAGTGGTGCACACCAGCCCTTGGACGCGCATCTCCCTCCCTGCCAGCCTCTGCTCCAGTCGTCCTGTGTGCAGGTTGTGAACCTGGCTTGCCATAATGCCGAGTAGACACCTCACCACTCCGCAGTAGGAGCCAACATAATTCTTTTTTGTTGTGAAAGCACTCTAGAAACCAGCTTTGGAAAAAGTAAGGCATTTGCTTAGCTACAAACAATAGTGGTATCCAAGAATACTTGAGACCGCTGTCAAAATGTTTGAAGCTGAAGCCCCCAAAGGACCACCCCAATTACACCTCTTGCCACAAATGATATTAGACTTTAATGCAAAATCTTCATAATATTTGCTTGTTTTCAAAGATAATTTTCATATCACTCCTGGGAATCCCTCTTTATCAACGAACTTCCGTCCACTGCTATCCATGGGCACACCACTCTGTATGCAGATGACCTGGTCATTTTGACCAGTGCCCGTGATGTTGCCACCATAAACTCCCAGCTGAACGCGGACTTCCATCACATTCAATCCTGTCTAGTGGATCACAGGCTCACCGTCAACCTTAAAAAAACCCAAGCTATGCTTTTTGGCTTGCAGCACAAGATAAATTCCTGCCTCACCCCCCTCCAAATTCTTGATGTCAGTGGCTCTCCCCTGCAGACAGTGGCCACAGTCAGGTACCTGGGCATCACTCTGGACCCACAGCTCGATCTCACCCTGCATATTCATAATGTCTGTAGGACTACAAATTATAAGCTCGGCCTTGCCTACAAAGCTAAGAACTGCCTAACCCCTGCAGCTCGTTTGGCGCTAGCCAGAGGGGTCCTCCTCCCTACTTTCTGCTACGGGCTGGTTACCTTTTACCCCGTACCCCCATCCAGCCTCCAGAAATGGGACACCGCCTACAATAACATCTGCCGCCCCTCACTCACCGTTGTGACCTCTACTCCCGACTGGAGTGGCTCCCTCCCGAAAAGCATTGCGCATTCGTGCTTGGTAATTTCATCAACAACATTATAAGATCGACCACTCTCTCCACCCTCGTAACCCCCAAACCCTGACCCCCGTCCTATCAGCTAAGATCAAGAGAGATCCTCGATCGGCTTGTCCCTAGAACTCGCTCCCTCTCGGGGGACCGGGCCTTCTCTTCCTTCGCCCCTAAAATCTGGAACTCGTTCCCAGTCCTTACCCGGTCCACCCTCTCACATCCCTGCTTTAAAACCTCGTTCTGGCACTTCCTGAAACCCTCCTCTGCTTGCACTTGTACCTCCTAGATTCTCCCTACCTACTCATGAGCTCCCAGAGTCCCACTGCACCGTACCCCTCTGAACTAGTAACACAACTCAGACTTTACATCCTTCTCCATTCTCTCCCCTCACTCCTCCCTCCCAATCCGGCCTCACCCGTTCTACCCAGTCCCTCCCCCCACCCGTTTTTCTTATTCTCCCCCAGCACTTACTTCTGATAGCACTAGTTTAGCCCACAAAATGTACCTAAATTTGTCTTGTTTCTACCCAAATTCGCTTTGTTTTACTCCATAATTGTGTGCATCCATGTCCCCCTACTTCAATTCTAACGATGCCTTGCTTCCTCTTTCTTTCCAGGTAATGTCTGTTGTTTTCTTGTTTGCTAAATTTGTACTATACTGTTTTACTGTTAGCCGCCTATCCATTTCCTGTTAATCCTGTTTTTGCTCAACTGTATGTAACTGACTCCTGTATGCTACTACCTATGTAACCCTCCCGGGTCGCACCTGAAAATAGGCACTTGGCTGTCTAGTGTGCCCTACCCGGTTAACAAAAACAAGCAAATAAATAAATAAATTTCATTTTTACAGTACCAAGACATTTGTGTGATCTTAAACAAATGCCATTTAGTACTGTGGATATACAGTACTTCCACATGATTTTGTTAAAGAAAATAAACCTCAGACTTAAATAGCCTAAGACAAAGGGAACTGCCTTACCTTTGAAAACAATACGACTTCTATTTCTGGGGCCAGACATCTAGTTTGCCCCTTCTGTGTTCCCAGGTACCCTATGTCTCTTTTCCTAGTTGAGCACATAAAGCATGCCACAGCACTCAGTCTTGGCTCCAAGGGACTCGTGCAACAGTCTGCTTTGAGTAGTGTTCAGATTACACTTTAGGATCTATGAAGGACCTGTCTTTGAACTGAGCCCCTTTCCCATTATAAGTGAAAGCTAATCTTGCATGAACTGTGGGGGGGCGGGGTTCAAGCCCCAGTGGGCACCCTGATAATTCCAACACTTGCCTTCAGGGCATTAGCAGTTCCTGCTCGTAACTCAGGTTGCATAGGGTGGTCAGGATTGACACACTGTAGCCCTCCTTTCCCCGAAGTGTCAGCACATAACTTTTGTGATGCACCTGCCATCCACTTGCCCACTGAGCAGGAGACTCTGGTCACTTCTGAGTTCGGGTTTCTCACTTGTCAGTGTGGTATGTGCTGCCAAGTTAGTGGGCTGGCCCAGACATTCTTTAAGTTTTTTAAAATCTATTTGGCAAAGCCCAGACCAGTTCTTGTGATCTGACAAAAACAAACATGTTTGCCTCTTAGGGGGGAGGGCGACTCAGCCATGGTAATGTGGGTGCAGGGGCCGAATGTCATAGATAGCGACCAGTGGCATAATGGCATTTTATCTCCTGTAAGTTATTGCACTGTCTTTTTCCACTGGTATCAGCCCATGTGTGTGTCTTTGTGTGTAAGGGGTTGGGGGGATGATGTCACATGGCCACCTACAATATCAAAGCCTCACCAGTTTGTCCACAGGAGGCACTCGAGTAGAAGAACGGACGTCGCCCTCCCTGAGCCTGATTGCGATGCTTCTGCAGCTTGCCCTAGGCTCCTCTAGATCAAGGCGAAGAGTAGGGATTATGGCATAAACCCAGGTCTCCCACATCACAGCGTGCCATGCTACTACCAGCACCGCCGAGCCAGGCCCAGTATGACATTCTTGATGTTTGCGCTGTAAATGCTCCTTTTTTCAGTACTTTCACAGAATGGTTAAAAAAAGCAGAATGCAAACAGAGAATGTCTGTATTACACATTAGTTATCAGATTTTTTAAGAATTATGCACCAACATTTTCTTAAAATTAACAGTTTATTCCCCTTAATCTCCTGTACTTCCCCCCTTCTGCTGGATCACCACTCAACCCCAACCCAGACTCCTCTGGCATTTGCCTTCTTTAAACCCTGAGGGCCTTCACTCCGTGGCAAGCCTTTCAGGCTTGGGGAAGAGCCTGTCAGGAGATTTCTCCTTGATGGGACTGGTGGAGGAAGCCAGTCATTGCAGTAGGACTTGAGTGTGCCCCTGCTTCACCCTGCTCACAGTGTTTTTTTCTTACATTTCTGTCAGCCCTCAGGATGCCAGTATGCAAGGAGCTCCAAGTGTTAGCACACCAAACATGGCGACAAGGAGCCTGGCTGGTGTTCCCCCTCCCGCAGTGGTACCTCCACTGCACTTCCACCTGTGGTCAGCCAGGTGGCAGTATTGTAGCCAAGGCAGTGACCCTCCTTCCGTAGCTGAAGGAGGAAGAGAGTGTGTCCTGCTACGCTCAATCTTCCATATCTCTGCGGCTCTCCAGTGGTGCAGGCTCATTCCAGAACCTGGGTCTCATGCAGCTGTTCTGCCACTGAGCCAATGGGTTAGCTGTGTACTGTTTATTAGACATCACTGATACCATCTTGGGGAGTTTTTCTTTACAAATATTGTTGAATTTAGGATTCTGTGGGGTCACGTTGCATGTTAGCAGAGTAGGTTGCTATCAGAAGTATTAAATGAGAGAAGTGATCAAGAATGAAATACTAGCTCTTCAGATTATTGGGAGGAGGGATCTATGTGAAAAAACATAGAAACATAGACTTTGACGGTGGATAAGGACCACTTGGCCCACCCAGTCTGCAAATTTCCCTACCTTTTGGATAAGCTGCAGATCCTAGTTAACCAAGAGCCTACTTCCTCCTACCCCTCCACTAAAATTGCCTTATGTCTGTCCCATGCATTCTTGAATTCCCTCACTGTTTTTAACCCCACTACCTCCTCTGGAAGGCTGTTCCATGTGACCACCACCTTCTCTGTGAAAAAATACATCTTCGAGAGGTTTCCTTCAGTAGGTCATTACATTTAGGACTAGCGCCACCTGGCTTCTGGCCGCACGGCAGACTTTTTCTAGCAATACCTCATGGGGAACCGCCCACCCAACGTCACATGACCAACATCAGCGGACGCTATAGTGGACGGTCCCCACGCCCACCCTCCCGTTCTTACCGTCAGTCATGTGTCAGTCGCATTGCAGACTTTCCAAGCGATCGTCATTGAAAGTGCTTTTTTCTCATCGTGTTTCACTGCGGTTTTTCTTCAAGTTTTCGAATTTTCTTCTATGTCTCCACCGAAGAAGTGTTCCACCTGTGGCATGCAAATTCCATATGAGGACGGCCACGTGAAGTGTGTGATCTGCTTAGGCCCAGACCACCCAGTTTCATCTTGCCCGGACTGCCAGCCTTTTAAGCAGACCACTTGCAAAAGGAGGCAGCAGGCTCTGGAGGCCCATCTTTTAAAGACCCAGCTGGCATCTTTAGAAAAGCAGATGGAGCAGATCCAATCATCTTCTTTGTCTTCTTCCAAAAAAGAACATCGGAAAGAGAAATGTAGGGAATGGAAGCGCTCCTCGGAGGTGTCCCAGACCGAGGCCTCTCGGCCCTCGACCAGCAAAGCTTCTTCCCAGCCGCCGCCTAAGGCCAAGCTGGCTCCGGATGGTAAGTCAGACAAATCCTCCCGTTTGTAAGATGGCGGCCGGGTCCTCCGACTGCCGCACCGTGCCTGCCGTTAAGTCGGCCTCGGCTCCTCCTGGGACCACCCGGCTGCTGGTAAGCTGGCTAACCAGGCTTCAGGGACCCACACAGCACTAGCCGCTAAGTCGGTAGGGGGCTCCTCCCCCTCCTGCCTGGCTCCGTCTGGTCGCCCCAGGCAGGCGCTTAGATGCGGCTCTCCTGTCGGGGCCTAACAGCGCTCAACCTGATGTCCGGCAGAGTCCGGGGGAGACTGCCCCTCTCCCCCTTACTCTTTGCTTGTAGCTTTCTCTGCTCAGGCCTCTACCTCGGGTGACGATAGTGCGGAACCCCTGGACGTCGATCACACCTCTGGGTCTGTTCCACACCCTCCTGAAGGGGTTGCAGGGAAGGAGGCTCCTCCTCAGCCGTCTGGCCCTACTCCGGAGGCCCCTTCTATCCCTTCTGGTGTGATCACTCCCAACCCGATGCCTGTCCTGGTCGAGATCCCTCCACTGGATCCAGCAATGGTTCCTCCAATGCCGGACCCCCCCAACAGCGATCTCTGAGCTTGGGCCCAGTCGTCTACCCCAGCTTTGAGCTCCGGTGCCAGATGCGGTCCCTCTATCAGGTCCCCTTTGCCTGGCCCTGACGCCGAACCGTGTTCCAGCACCAGATTAGGTGGTGGCGGTCCCGACAATGGTGGTCCTGACACCGGACCTGCCGCCGATTTATACGATGGCGGGCCCTACGTGGGTTCCCCCTCCATCAGATCTTCTGATGTTGGGCCTCTACTCACGACCCTGGACTGTCCGGCATTACCCCTCGGGGTATCCTGGGGGCCATATCCTGGCTGGTCCTCCTCCAGATTGGAGTGGTATGGGGCATTACTTCCCAGGATATGGTTATTCGGGTTACCAGGGGTATCAATACCCTCCTCCCCCAGTAATCCCTCCACCTTCTCCTCCCCCCCAACCTCCTTCTTCGCTTCCTCCACAAGCCCCAGTTCAACTGGACTTCAAGACTCTTATCCAGTCTTGGTGGCAGGGGCACACTCGGAGCTGGCATCTGACCTAGAGAGCAGACTCTCACCACCATGCACTCCTTGGTCTCCATCCCCGAGGAGTTTATCTCCTTCCACGGTTCACATCCTCGGGACTACTCGCAGGATATTATGCTTCCGGATCTTGGAGACCATCCAGACGTGGGGGATGATGATGATGAGGAGGAGGAGGAGGAGGAGGAGGAGGATGGTGACGAGTCACTGGAGGAGCCCTCGGATTGTGAGTCTACAGTCCCTAAGGGCAAGGTTTCCCCCAAATCCCCACCGGAGGACCCTGCCTTTTTGGACCTCCTGAGGTCCATGCAGAATTATTTTGAGTGGAAGTCGGAGGAGCAGGATCTGATGTGGCAGAGACTCACTGAACACCTGGACCTGGAGTCTCTGTCCCCGATCCCTGTTTCCCCATGGATAGGATCTCATCAGGACCTCACCTCTACAGTCTGACAGATACCTCATTCCATCCCGGCTGTCCCCAAGAGGGTGGAGGGGGTTTACCGGGCGCCCAAGGATGCTCCATTACTCAACGCTCATCTGAAGGCAGACTCCATCGTGATTTCAGCTGTTCATAACCACTCTTCAGCACATGAGCACCTCTCCTCCAGACAAGGAGTCAAGACAGATGGAACAGTTTGGTAAGAAGGTCTATTCTTTGACCACATGTGTGCTTCGGTCCCTTAATTATGTGGCCCACATGGTGTCGCACCAAAAAGCTACCTTGGCCAGGCTCGAGACCTGAGTCCAATCTATGGAACCTTTGGATCTCATGGATGAGCTCGCCAAGGAACTCCACCTGTCCTGCTTTTCTTGCAGGCATGCATTGCGGGCTACTTATGACTCTGTCGGTTAAGTAGCTCATGCCTCAGCGACTGCTGTTGTTTTGAGAAGATAGGCCTGGGTTTGCATCTCTGACCTCACAAATGAGGTCCAGTCTGCGATTCAGGATGCCACTTTTTGGGGCTTGGTGCTCTTTGGAGGTGACACCAAAGACATCATCACTGATCTCTGGGATAAAGGTCATGCCCTGAGATCGGTGTGGTCCATGTACCAATCGGGTGCCCAACAACAGCAGCAGCCCTTTCAGAAAAGGACCTGGAGGCAGAGGAAGTAGGTCCCGGCTCGAGGCCAGGGCAAGCGTAAGTCCACAGGTTCCACCACCCCTCCCACCTCCAAGAATCAGAGACGTTTAGGGGGCCCTTCCCCTGACCATCCTGCCATCTCCTGACTTCCTCGCCCCACCCACTTATCAGCCTCAGTGCGAGGAGCCAGTGGGGGGGGGAGGTTCACCCGCCACACGCAGGAGTGGCAAGGCATTACCTCCGATGCATGGGTCTTGCAGTTGGTGTCCACCGGACATACCATAGAGTTTCTGGAGATTCAACCAGACTCTCCACCAATCTGGTCATCGTACTCTCGAGACTAGGCTCTTCTTGTCAGAGAAGAAATCAACTCTCTGTTGCTGAAGGAGGTTATAGAGAGCGTTCCCCTCTGGCAAAGGGGAAGGGGGTTCTACTCCCACTTCTTCCTGGTTCCAAAAATGTCAGGCAACATGAGACCCATTCTCGACCTGAGCAGTCTCAACCTGTTCGTCGAGTACAAGAAGTTCAGAATGCTGACTGTCCAAAGCCTTCTCCCTCTCCTGCTGGAGAACTGATGACTTTGTGTTCTGAATATGCAGGATGCTTACCTGTACATTCCAATTTTCCCCAGCCACCGCTGTTTCCTACGGTTTTGTTTCCAGGGGGAGCTTTTCCAGTTCCGGGCCCTCCCCTTTGGTCTGTCTTCGGCACCTCGGGTCTTTGCCAAGTGCCTAGCAGTGGTGATGGCCTTTCTGCTTCACCAGGGCATAGCAGTTTCCCTTACCTGGATGACTGGCTGATTTCAGCCCTTTCCAGGGATTCTCTTTTGGAAGCTCTGCATTTCATTCCGGATATGTTCTCCAAGTTGGGGATTACTGTCAGTTTCTCAGAGTCGTCTCTTTCCCCGAATCAGAGACTTCAGTTCATCTGAGCAGTCTTGGACACTGTCCAGAGCAGGGCCTTCCTTCCTTCCTCCGGACAGGGTGGAAACTCTGGTTCATCAGGCTTCAGTGGTGGCCTCATCCAGGACCATTCCAGCAAGGGAGGTCCTTCTCCTTCTTGGCCTGATGGCGGCCTCCATCACTACCGTTCCCCTGGGGAGGCTCCATATGAGAATCACTCAGTGGTCCTTGTGGGTGCAGTGGGATCAACTCCTGGACAACCTGGGCCATCCGGTCCTGGTATTGTCAGCAGTCCAGAAAGACTTACTTTGGTGGAGGGATCCCTGTAACCTTTCTTTGGGTCTCCCATTCAGGAGTCCTGTCCCCTCAGCATCTCTGACTACAGATGCATCGAATATGGGCTGGGGACGCATTTGGGGGAACACCAAGCACAGGGACTTTGGTCCAGCTCGGAGTCGTTATTGCACATCAACGTTCTGGAGATGAGAGCGGTCTTGTATGCGCTTCAGGCGTTCCAGATCCTTCTCCCCAAGGGATAATTGCTCATACAGATGGACAATATGTCGGTAGTCTGGTATCTCAACAAACAAGGAGGAACCTGCTCATACCCTCTCTGCAGGGAAGCAATGAGAGTGTGGAACTGGGCAGTCCAGCACAATCTGTCCTTAGTGGCCGTGCATGTTCCAGGCATTCAGAACGTCCTGGCGGGCAGTCTCATCAGATTTCGAACCCTCAGTCACGAATTGGAACTAAGTCAGGAAGTGGCAGAGTCTCTCTTCCTAAGGTGGGGGCATGCAGAACTTGACCTTTTCGCCTCCCCATTCAATGCAAAACTTCACAGTTTTTGCTCGCTCGTTCCAGGGCATGGTGCTTTCTGGCATGACACATTGTCTTTCTCTTGGACGGGGAAGTTTTTGTACGCCTTCCCTCTGTTTCCCATTCTCTAGAGGGTTCTCCTCAAGCTTCAGGCAGAGAAGGCTCGGATCCTCATCGCCCCCCTCTGGCCGAGACAGATTTGGTTCCTGCTTCTGCAGCAGTTGGCAGAGGATCCACCAGTTCCACTTCCTGTGACTCATGACCTCTTGACATAGAATCAAGGCCTGCTTGTCCATCTGGGGCTCAGGACCCTGCACCTTCATGCGTAGCTCCTGCAGACATAGCGGTCTCTCGCTTCGGGGTCTCCTTTCGAGTTGCCCGGATACTGGTTGAGGCTAGAAAGCCGTCTACCCATTCCAACTATGCTATGAAGTGGAAACGTTTTTCTATTTGGGTGGCTTCCAAAGACTGGAACCATTTCTCTTGTTCTGCCCCACAAGTCATGGAATACCTCCTTCATCTTTCAGATTTAGGCCTATCCTATTTGTCCTTGAAGGTCCATCTTTCGGCTATTTCGGTGTACCACAAGCTGGTGGATGGTAAACCTGTGGCTCAGTTGGAAGTCTCGAAAACCTTTCTGAAAGGGATTCTCCATCTGAAACTCCCCCCACATCCGCAGCCCCACACCACCTTGGGATTTAAACTTTGTGTTGGAGAAACTCACTCTCCCACCTTTCAAACCAGCGATGAGCTGTGATTTACACATTTCTGTCCTGGAAGACATTGTTTTTAGTTGCGTTACCTCAGCTCGAAGAATTTCGGAGCTCCATGCTCTGGTTTGTAAGGAGCCTTATTTAATTTTCCATAGGGACCGGGTGGTCCTCAGGACAAATCCTAAGCTTTTACCTAAGGTGGTTTCGGATTTCACACTGAATCAGTCAATGGAGCTCCCTGTATATTTTCTGTCCCCTGCGAATAGAGGTGAGGCACTCCTGCACACTATGGACATGCATTGTGCTCTCTGATGCTATACTCATCGTACAAGAGAGTTCGTTAAGGATGATCAACTGTTTGTCTCCTTTCCCCCAGATCTTTGGGCAAAGCTGTTTCTAAGCAGTGCCTGTTCAATTGGTTGGGCAATTGTATTCACTTTTGCTACCAGAAGTATGACAAGCCTCTGCTGGGGTCCGTGAAAGGTCATTCTACTAGGGGCATGGCTGCTTCCGCAGCTTTTTTACGTAACGTGTCTGCAGCTGATATTTGTGCAGCAGCAACGTGGAGTTCTGGCCATGCCTTTACTAAACACTACAGTCAGGACATTGCTTATAGGCTGAGGGCAGGTTTTGGCCTAGCTGTTCTGCAGGGCCTTCTGTCCTAGGCTGGTTCCACTCTGTATTTTACCTTGGTTGTTGGAGAGTTTTTCCTCCTCCCTAGTTTCTCTTGGTCTCTCTTAGGAGGGACTGCTTGGGATTCAGACCTATATGTAATGACCTACTGAAGGAACCCTCTCGAAGTAAGATAGTATAGTTATGTAGGAACTTACCATAACAGTAGATCTTTGAGAGAGGTTCCTTCAGTAGGTCACATTTTTCCCACCCTCCTTCCCCCTTTTTTATTTAGGGAATCCAGACTCTGTTTCCTCCTGCTGTTAGGCCTATTCCAGGCTCCCGCGGGAGAACTGGAGGGCGGGCGTGGGGACCATCCACTATATAGCGCCATGCTGATGTCAGTCATGTGATGTCGGGTGGGCGGTCCCCCGTCAGGTATTGCTAGAAAAAGCCTGTCGTGGCGCTAGCCCTATATGTAATGACCTACTGAAGGAACCTCTCTTGAAGATCTACTGTTACAGTAAGTTCCTACGTAACTGTACTTTCCTCACATTGCCCCTGAGCCACCCCCCCATCTTCAAATTGTGCCCCCTTGTTCTTGTACATCTCTTTTTATGAAAGATGCTACCCTCTCAGACTTTGTTGATTCCCTTGAGGTACTTGAATGTTTCTATCATGTCCCCCCTTTCCCTCCTTTCCTCTAGGGTAGACATATTAAGCTCCTTTAGTCTTTCTTCATATGGCTTCTGGTGCAGACCCTGCACCATTTTAGTTGCCCTCCTCTGGACTGCCTCCATCCTGTCTATGTCTTTGCGGAGATGGAGTCTCCAGAACTGCACACAGTACTCCAGATGGGGTCTCACCAGCTCTCTGTACAGTGGGATAACAACTTCCTGTTTTGTACTGGTAATGCCTCTCCTTATGCAGGCCAGTATCCCCCAGCCCTCCTTACTGCCTTCTCACATTGCTTGCCTACCTTTGGGTCATCTGATATGACTACCTTCAGGTCCCATTCCATTTTTGTTGTTGTTAGTACCCCATTGTGTACTCTTTTCCCTGGGTTTTTGTTTCCCAGGTGCATTACTTTGCACTTCTTTGCATTGAATCTAAGCTGCCATACTTTTGACCATTCCTCCAACCTTGCCAAGTCCCTTCTCATCCTTTCAACCCCCCTCCCTTGTGTATCAACCCTGTTGCAAATCTTTGTGTCATCTGCAAAGAGGCATACTTTTCCTTCCAGCCCCTCTGCAATGTCACCTATAAAGACATTAAAGAGGACCAGCCCCAGTACTGCACCCTGTGGTACCCGACTAGTAACCCTCCTTTCCTCAGAGTGGACTCTGTTTAATATTATCCTCTGTGTCCTGTTGTCCAGCCAATTTTTTACCCAGGTTACCACCCTGGGACCCACTCCCAGGCTGGCTAATGTGTTTATTAATCTTTTGTGTGGGACTGTGTCAAATGTCTTGCTAAACGTGGTCCCCATTTCTAGCTTTTTTAGACAGTACATGAAGCTTACTTCACTCTCACCAGTATAAATGCTGTGGACATTTTCAGTTTGATGGCAGTACTTTTTATCTGAAAGGGTGATTTTGTTTCATATGGCTTAGTTCATCAACAGTCTTGACTCATAAGTTACTGAAGCTCTTTAAGAGCTATACGTTTCAAAAATGTTAAGTTATTTATTTGGATAGTTTTGAGAGGTATTTCATCCCTGATATATTCTTATGTCTGATTTATGTCCTTATGATCTGTTTGTGTTTGTTGTTTTTCTTTTGCTATGTAACCCTTTCTTACTCAGATATTTTTTTGTTCTAGCTGTACTGTATCTGATAAATCAGTAACATTTTTAAAGTGAAAAAAACAAAACTTTTCACCATGCCATATCCCACTGTATTATGTTATTGAGAACATACCAATTCAGGCTCTTTGGTTTTTCTTAAGTTTCTGGGTTTTTTTTTTGTGTTTTTTTTTTGAAACTGTGATTTATACAGGTGCATCAGTTGGTGTTCCTCGGGGGTCCCATGCAGGGCAGTAACCAGTAAAGGTACACATGACCTAGAAAATTATAAAATGGTGTGATGGAAAGAAAAACTGGAATTACTCTGTTTCCCTCTATAGTTACCTCTCGCTTTCATTTGCATAAAAAAAAGGAATGAAAACAGAATGTGGGTCCATGGTTGATGCTTTAAAATCCTTTTTTAAAACAAACCTAAAAGTACTGAGTTTTACAATAGGGTCTGATGCAGCTATCCTGCATTGCAGAGGATGAGAAGTAATAAACGGTTTTGAGTGTTGAAGGTGGATGTTGTTGTACAAATGATTAAAATTCTGCCTTCCTGAGAGTTTTTTTTTTTTTTTTTGCTAAACTGCTTTCTTATTCCGGAAGAAGTTTAGAGGTTTTTAAAAGGTTCTGGACTAAAGGTCATCATTTTAAAAGGCATGTAAGGGAACTCTTGT
The DNA here is from genome assembly GCA_016271365.2 of Neoceratodus forsteri. Classification (NCBI taxonomy): domain Eukaryota; kingdom Metazoa; phylum Chordata; order Ceratodontiformes; family Ceratodontidae; genus Neoceratodus; species Neoceratodus forsteri. The sequence goes on along the minus strand of JADMNL010000030.1, from coordinate 101,457,057 downwards.
GTTTTGTTTTGTTTTTTTGCCCTCAACTCGTGTTTCCTGTAGCCCTGGGAGCTTATGAAATTTTGATGCAGAAATTAGGTTGTTGCCCGTCTTGCACCTTCTTGCTCATAGTATTGACAGTACCACTGAACTGCTTGAGGCAGATAGCATCTCCACACTCGCTGTGCTATTTCGGCTCTCTACTGCTGACAACATCAGAAGTGTTTTAACAAGGTTTTAATGGGCAGCCTCTGTGGCTCCTTAGAGGGTTGCAAATAGCTGCCGTGAAAAGCCTTTTCTGCTGCTTTGAGCTGACATGCCCTGCTTTTCTCATCCAGCTGCTCCTCGCTCATGTGACTACAGTGCCGGTGACGCCAAGAAAATACTTCTCACCAGAATTATGCACATGTAACACTTTCTGCTATATAATATGAGTAAGCTTTCTGCTTCCTATTGTGTGCGTTAAAACTGTAACCTGCTGATGACCACATTTCTAGCTGGGTAGTCCTGAATGTAGGACTGAAGCCAGCATATAGTACCCTGGAGACTCATGTACCCTTTGAGATGCAGGCCTGCTATCAGACAGAGTTTGCTCAGGATGGAAATACAGGTCGTCAGGGTGAAGCAGCAGCACAGTCATCTTCAGATTGGTGCAAAATTTTGATAGCACTGTTTCAATGCATATGGGCTCAAGCTGTTTAGTGGTCATGCTCAAAAAGCTGTTGAGGTCACAGAAACTGCAGAGCCGTGTCAGCCTATTTGCATTGCTAAGCACATAATGCATATTATTTATTTAAAAGTCATGCAGTGGGAATGCCGTAACGAGACTGATGTCTCCTTTTCATAGGGATCCCAGAGGAAGGCAAGCAGTGTTGCAATCATACACGCAGTGTACACTGTATATCACTACACCCATGAATCTTATCAAAACAGTCAAGAATCCGAATGCAAACAATCACCGTCTGTTTTCAAACTGTCAAATGATTGCTTCCTAAGTAGCCTGTACTATTCATGTCTGTAGATGTCGGGGTAACAAGTTCCAGCGGGTGTTCCATGCTTGATCCTTGGAAGCCTTTTTGTAACTGTGCCGTCTTAACAAGAATAGAATTTAACAGTGTAGGAATTATGAGAACTTTCCATTGATTGTGATAAAGAAGTACATCTTATGACGATAAAATTCAGAACAATGATGGCTCAGTATTAGCAGTCCATTCCTCTGGGTACAGAACCTTCCAACCACTTCATTTTCTTTTTCAGCTTAAAAAAACTCAAGTCTTTTTTATTGTTTTACTTGATTGGGTTTAAGTCCCATAATCTGTGCACTGGGCTGCATGTAAGGGATAATGCATAACAGGGTGTGCAGTTATAAGGAAATAATGCCCGCCTCAGGTGGTGGCTAGGGAAGAAGCATAGCCAAGTGTTGCAACCATCTGAGAAGTGCATTTTTTTCTCTTGTTACTGCATACCCTGGAATGTGTTAGCCTACTTGTAAAATGGGCTTTTATTTGTTAAAAAAAATATGTAGTTTAGGTGAGGTGTGTGGTTGTCAGAAAAATAATCAACAATCGTGATGTGTTTCAACCAATGAAATTGCAGGATTTTCATGGCCCATTCTGTAACACATGTTATATGATATGAGGTTTCCTCATTTGCGCTGGCCTTCGGATTGGGATGCATACGATCATCAGAGGTCATGTACTAGGTGGTATAGCCAGGTAGGTTAAGTTGGATAAGTTAAGTGTAGTACTGTGCAACTTGCATTTTACTCATTTATTTCTTGTTATATGTCACATCTGGGGGCACATAATACTTTAGCTGTCCTATATGTTCAAGTGATGTCCCTCATTTCACCACACAGAAATCCTTCTGTCCCACATGGAGATGGTGCAATCCCACATTATACACTCAGACATTAAAGCAGCAATTTATATAGAGAATGATCCATAGGCAGCTGTGAAGTTTTAGAGGTTTTTGAGGTCATCACACATCAAGGGAGTGTAAAGAAAACTTCATAAACACACAGATGTCCATTTTTTTATATAATTACTGCTGCAGGGACAGTAGTTTTTTTTACTGCTTTTCGTTCCAACTTTTCTGTACTCTCAACTGTTTAGTTTAGCAAGTCTCTGTAATAGAACAGAGCATGAAGTGTAGAAAAACATGAAAAATATTATGTTTTAAACTTTTGTTTTTAAACTTTGAAGTCCATATTTAACTGACTGGTCCTTGGAGAGTTGGACTTGTGTTGCCAGGTGATGTCTTGGTTATTAACCCTTACAGAAACACAGGAGTACTGCATGCATGCAGCATGCTTAATTAGCATGCGGCACACATGCTGCACACTTGTATTTCTGTAAGGGAGATCACCAGGTTCAGGAGCTGCAAGAAGTAAGGGAGTGAGACAGCGAGTCCGAGAGTAAGGTGAAAGGTAGCACTGAGGGTGAGTCAGAGTTGCTTTGCTGTGCCTGGCAAGAGAGCGGTCTTTCTTCATAGATTTAAACTGAAAGCTCAATGGAACTGAAGCGTAATCACTAGAAAACCTCATAATAACAGGGTATGACATCATACCTGGTTATTATGGCATTTGGACAGAGTTATTATCTGACTACTAAAGGGGGTCCTCAATAATCATATATAGAATAATTCACCCCCAGTTGTGAAGAATAAGCTGATTCAGACAGAGTGGGTACTGTGACATTGTAAGGCATGAGAGCAAATCTTGAATGCTATACATGGCTTGATGGTACCCACAAGGTGCCTGAGGCAGCTGGTTCTTCACAGTTGGGGGTTTGTTATTTTTATACTAGCGGGTTTTCATGTTTTCAACATTTGATTATAAAATCAGCTGCTCGTGATCAACATTCCAACCTGTTCATCATGTTCTAAGTTGTTCTTCATGATTCTACTTGAAGAAAGACTCTTAGACAACACCAGTAAAACAGGAAAACTATCCATTATAATTTAACATGCTTTGTACATTTTCTAAACCTGAAAGCACTAGTTTTCTGAATTTGTCCTGCATGATTAGATGAGGGGAACACATTTTGCCTTTTTCTTACATGTTCATTCATCCAGGCCACACCTTGAGTACTGTGCCCAGTTCTGGAGTCCTCACCTAAGGAAAGACAAAGATAGGCTGGAGAGGATACAGTGTAGGTGGCCAAAATGATTCAGGGCCAGCTGGACAGATCCTGTGGGGATCAGCTTAGACTCAGTATTGAACATGTAGTGACTGGAGGCCAGACGAGAGAGGGGTACTCTGACTGAGACCTTCATGTTCCCGAAAGGAAAGAACAAGGTAAGCAGTGAGGAACTAGCAGGAGTAGGGAATCTGGAACACAAGATTGTCAGTGTAAGTGGAGGTGGAATTCAGGAAGAGTAGCTGAGCCATAGAACAGTTTGCCAGCTGAGCTGGTGGGTGCCAAAACTATTAGTAGTTTTAAGGATGGCTGAGACAGAGTAAAGGGCTTAGTAGTTAATGTGGGTGGGGTTGGGGTAGCAGTAAGACAGAAAACATGGGGGCAGGTAGTGCAAACAGGACCCTGTACAGACATCTTGGGCCGGATTTTCAAAATGGGCCATTTTCTGCGCCCATGCAGGAAGACCTTGCGGGCCCTTAAGGGTTTTTTGCATGTGCCTTATTTTCAATCGCAGAACTGTTTGCAACTGGCTCTGTGATTTACGACAGCTTGCAGCCATTTTTTGGCACAGCTGCGCCAAAATGTTACACCTGATTGGACCAGAAGTCACAGCCTCTGCAGCTGCACCTGCTGCCCGTGCAGCTATTAAGACTTGGTGCCAGTCAGTGCAAAGAGTTTTTTTTTCGCACCAGCAGCTGTGGTGTGGGATTTAGTCCCACAACGACAGAAAATCTAGCCCCTTGTTTTAAGACAGGGTATTATGGGCAGACTGAATGGGCCAGTGATCGTTTACTGCTGTCATTGTCTATGTTTCTGTGTTTCTGTATTAATCCAGGAACAATTTCATTGAGCCAAGACACATTTACAATAAAGCCCTGGCACACAACAGCACAGTTATATCACAAGTGCACAACATAAACAGTACACAGGGTAGTACAGAGCATTTACTGTACTTATTACAGACTATTCATGGTTTACTTTTTACAGACAAATGTACATAAGGTACAGAAATTTGCAATTATGTACAGCATATGAGCAGTACCTTAGGTCACATTAGACCTGATTTCATTTGTAACAGTTAGGAGGGTCACTCCAAGTAAAGAAGTTCCAGGCCCCTTGAGTTGGAAGCATTTCTCTTCCAAATGTCCTTTCTCTGAACCTGTCATATGTTGCAGGTCTTGGAGTGTCTTGTTACATAAAGATCCATTTGTACTTTTCAACTAAAACTATTTTGAAGCCTAACCAAAACACAGCATGGTCATAATAAAACCACATCTGTTAAAGTCACATATTAGACCATTTTTCAGAATTCAAAAGTGGTAGTTTATCATCATAAGCAATGCAGTACTGATGGGGTGCATTGTAATGAAACAAATCCCTGTTTTATGATGGTTTTTGATAAGTTAAGCATGCAGTATATTATATTAATTGTTCAGCAGTTTAGGGGATAGGAAGGTAGTGTAACTCTGAACCTGGAGGCCTGGGCTTGAACCCCACCTCCACCACTTGCTCACTGTGTGGCCTTGAAAAGAGACATTTTTCACTCTGTACTGAGGCTCCTCTGTGTCTCTCCCTCTGCGCTTAGCCTCCTATTTGCTCTCTTTAACCTCCCGCTGTCTCACTTTCTCCCTAACGGCTTCTGCCATTCTTTGTGGCTTTCAAAGCGCTTTGCGATTCAGCATATATGAAAGGGGTTTAGTAAATTCATAAAAACATAGAAAAAGTCAGCAGATAAAGGCGTGTCATTCCCTCTAGTCTGCCCAAGCCTGCCTGGTGCCAAGCGATGCACAAAAGGAACAAGAACCCCTGGGCAGCATATTGCATGGCGGGAATCGAGCTGGGCACTGCTTCTGAGGAAAGGGACCCTGAGACTCATCATAAGTGACTCCCTAAAGCAATCTACAGTAGCAGATGTAAAAATGCCCACAGCAAGGCGACCAGGATGTCTGGGTGTATTGGGAGGGGTTTCGATAGCAGGAGGGAGGAGGTAATACTACCTCTCTGTAGATCACTGGTAAGGCCCCATCTAGAATACTGTGACCAGTTCTGGAAACCCCAGCTAAGGAAGGGCAAAGTCAGGCTGGAAACGGTGTAATGAAGGGTAACCAAAATGATTCAGGGCCCACAGGGCAGATCTTCTGAGAATAGGATTAGAGCACTAAACATATACTCGCTGGAGGCCAGAAGGGAGAGGGGCGATATGATAGAGACTTTCAAATTTCTAAAAGGAATAAACGGTAAACTTTGGGGAACACAAAGTCAGTCAGGAAGCCCACACTCATAAAATCAAAACACTCAACTTCATACAAAAATCCAGATTAATTCTTCAGTGCAAGTCAAGTGAAGTGAGTGAAGTAGACATGCTGCACCCAGTGACTGGGACAGTAGTGGGTGCACATGTCTGTTTCATTCACCTCACTTGACTTGCATTAAAGCATTCATTTGGATTTTTGTGTGAAGCTGAGTGTTTTGATTTTACGAGTACGGGCTTCGACTGACTTTGTATTGCTCAGTTGGGCTGGCCGCTAGGTTTTCTCGCAAGATCTGCCCTGCCCCGGGATTTTGCGGTCTCGCTGCCAAGTTTAAACTTTGAGGAAGTATTCGGTAGGAATAGCAAGTCAAACCATGGGGACATGTGTGGAAATTGGGGGAAGGGGGGGCTCAGGCAGGACATGAAAAATGAATTATTTTACAGGTGGTAGTGTTAACATCACCGAGCCATCCCTCTAGTTGGTGTTCAGGAGCACAGAACTCGGGCCCTCTAAAGACTAGGGAGGTTAAAATAGTTTAACTGTGTATGTTAAACCATTTTAAAACTCCCTAACATGGTACACATCTGCATTTGACAAGAATTTATACTATGTTAATACCATTTTTTTTTAAACGGTGTTCCAGCCCAGCCAAAATGTAGGCTTGAACACGATTTGAAACATGGTATTGCACTTAACATGGTTTAATTACTAATGTGGACCCATTTCTGATACGTACTTGCTGTGCCCTTCATGGGATTCATTGATTCAGTGTTAAAAAAAAAAATACTGCCACATTAACAGTACAAAGCGCGCTAGTGTGGACATCTTATTCCTATATTGCTTGCTTCCTGATTTTGTGTAACTTGGATTCTTAAATGTTATTCTGTGAAATGCTTGCCTAATTGCCTTACTTTGTAATCTCCTGGGTACTACCTGAAAATTAGTATTGTAATTGTCAAGTGTACTTATCTGGTCAATAACAACTAAATAAAATAAAAAATAAACATGGTTCCAAGTTTAAAATGGTTTAAAACCATTTTTATAAACATACTACCAGTTTGGGTGGGCGTCAAAAGATAGGAAAAAAGACCAAGTAGTCCATCTAGTCCTGCTCCCCTCCCTCGTTATATCAGCTGATGTACCCATAATATGGTTTGTTGTTATACCTGCAATATGTTTGTGTACCCTTAATGATGTATCATGATCCTGGCACTAAGGAGAGGAAAAACCACATGCAGAAGAAACCTGTGTGAACCCAAGGCTCAGTGGATCTACCTGTTCATCCCAGGCGTAATAAAAATAATAACATATAGAATAATTAGCTCCCCTTCATTGAGAACAAGCTGATTCTGAACACCAAGTTAGATTGTTGAAGCTTGAGTGCCTTCCTGATGTCAATGATCCAATGAGGTGGAAAGAATCAGAGAGTTCTCAACTTATGTATGTGAGCCTGTTTGCCCAACACGCACTTCTTACAAATTGTGCTCAGTGTCTAAACAGTGTGCTACCAATGTTTCTGGTGATGTTATAATTGTCATGGGGGCTTGCAGCTTAAATAGACAATTTTGATTGGCGCATGATGCTGTCAGCTGTCCATGACTGCTCTGCTCACTCTTATGAGAATCTGAATGGGTGGTCACTTTTTTCATTGGAAGATGGATGAAATCTTGCTCTTTACATTCTGAAATGTTAGGAATAACAGGTTCCACATTCCAAAATGTGAAACAAGGTTTCAGAAACACAGGGAAAACAGGCCCCATTGTATTTCCATTCATCCGCATTTGTTTTCATGTTTGCAGCATTATTGTTCATTGTGCTGTTGATAAAACTATACTCCGGTGCAGGCTGCTGAGTGCGTGCCTTTAAAGGAGAACTGCATTTAACCTGAAAGCCTGTGTTTTCTGTAGAACTGCCTTTTAAGTACTGGTTTGCATTCTGTCATTGTCCCATCATTGCTGGCCTTATAGTATACCCATTGGGTGTTTAACAATTAAGCAATAATGACTGAACAGCTGGTCATTTCCTGGGGATTAATGACCAGCCGGGGGGGGGGGTGTCGAGGTGCAGCCAACCCCACCCCCACCCCAGACGGTCATTATTCTCCAGGAAATGACTGGCTGTGAGGTCATTATTGCAATTATAAATCTAATCACTATAATAAGAGTTTTTTTACAGGTTTTAGTGCCTAAAGAAAAATTTGCTTACCATAGTAATCTTGTTTCTTCCAGGGTATTCTTCTGTATTCATAACTCTCTGCAGTCAGTCTCTTAAGTAGAACTGCCCAGAGATAGAAAGTTATGCTAATGATAGAACCTATCATTGGCTCATGTCACTTATTCAAACTGCCGCCCTTATCAGCTGCAACGTTCCACTAACGTATCAGATTTCTAAGGAGCCTGCAATGCAATTTTAACTATAACTATAACTAAGCCATTGATCACATAGGGTCAGTGGCCACATTCAATGTATAGAGCCTACAGGCAGACTGGATGGGCCTAGCGGTCCTTATTTCCTGACAATTTGTATGTTTCTATGTTTCTATCTATCTACAACAAAAACTAGACTGTCTAGAACAGTAGAAACCACAAATATTATTATGAACCTAACCTCCCTGAATGCCAGAATCACCTGGAAAAAGAAGGGAAGGAAAAACTCCACCCATTAGGATTTAAACAATGTGTGCTAGTGTTTAGAACTCCATATTTAAATGCTCAGTTAGGAGTGCAGAGGCTTTGGTTCTGGAAGGGGAGGCAGGGTGGGAGAGTTGTGAATATAGAAGAATACCCTGAAAGAAACAAGATTACTATGGCAAGTATTTTTTTTCTTCTCACCCCAGGTATTCTTCTGTATTCCTAACTCTCTGCAGACTTCAAAGCAGTACCTTTGGAGGTGGGCACAGAACCTACTTTGGAAAGAGGCTCTGCAGGACTGCTGTGCCAAACCTGGCATCACTCTTGGATTGAGTGTTCAGACTATAGTGCTTAGTAAAGGTGTGTATTGTCCTCCAGGTAGCTGCTTTACAGCTCTCCACTAATAGAACATCTTTGGCTGCTGCTATGGTAGCAGCTCTGCCCCTTGTGGAATGAGCCCTGAGCCCTGCTGGGGACCCCTTGCCAACTTTCGAATAGCAAAACTGAATGCACTGGACTATCCATCAAGAAATGAACCTAAGTTGGGTTACCTTTACCCACATCCCCATAAGTCAGGAACAACTGTTGTTTGTCTTGCCTATGATCTCTAGTGTGGGTCCTGTAGTAACTTAATGCCCTCTTGGTATCCAGACTATGGAGTCTGCACTCGCCTCAACTAGTATGTTCAATGAGGAAGACTGGCAGGGTAATGGACTGGTTCAAATGAAAGTTAGAGACCACCTTGGGGAGGGAATTTTCTATTTGTTCATAACACTACCTTGTCTCTATGGAAGGAAAGATAATCCTTCTCGACACACAAGGCCTGAAGCTCACTAATTCTTCTAGCTGAGGTGATGGCAACCAGAAAAACTGTTTTCCAAGTAACATACTTCAGGTGTGCTGAATCCATGGGCTCAGATAGGGGTCTCATGAGCTGGGCAATGCATATGTTCAGGTCCCATGCTGGTATTGGTTCCTTAACAGGTGGGTACAAATGGCGTAGACCTTTAAAAAAACCTTTTGAAAATGGGACTGGATGCCAGGGAGGTGCTCCTCCCAGCAGAAATGTAAGCAGATATTGAGGCTAAATGTACTTTCAGGGATGCATGTTGCAGGTCCTGGGAATGTAAGTAGGTAAGATAAGCCAGGATAACTGGTATCCCCACTTGAGGGGGGGGGGTACCCTTGGAAGCACACCAAACCGAGAACTTCTTCCATTTTGAAGCATAGGTCTTCTTAGTAGAAGGCTTCCTGTAGCCCTTCAGGATATCCAGGACGCTTTGAGAGAGTTGCAAATTTGCATACTGTAAGTCCTCAAGAGTCATGCTTTGAGTCTGAGAGATCTGAGGTTCAAGTACAGGATCCTACCTTGATTGGAGGTCAGCAGGTTGTGCCTCCTGGGTAGATGTATTGGTTTGGCTACAGACGTGAAGAGTAATAGAGGGTACCATGGCTGTCTGGCCCAGTCTGGTGCTATCAAGATCATTGATGCAGGTTGTGACTTGAGCTTGATCAGAACTCTGAAAATGAGAGGAAATGGGGGGAAAGCGTATAGGCTTCTTCCTGACCAATCCAGTGTCAGAGCATCCAGTGGGATTGTACCCTTGGCTGGTGATCTGCAGCAGAAAAGGGGCAGATGACGATTCTTGAGGGATGCAGAGAGATCTATCTCTGATGTGCCCCACCTCCTGAATACTGCCTCCAGTACCTGTGTGTTGATGGATCACACATGGTGGGCCTGATTGATTCTGCTCAGGGCATCTGCTAGAGTATTGTCTTTCCTGGCACATGAATGGCCTGTCGGGAGGCCTTCGTTGAGTAAGCCAAATTCTAGATTTTCATTGCTTCTGTGTACAAGGGGTCTGACCTTGTCCTCCCTTGCTTGCTTATGTAGTATACTGTTGTGGTGTCTGTCCTAACCTGCACCACTTTTCCTTGTAATAGTGGTGCAAATGCTTTCAGCACCGGGAACACTGCCCTTAGTGCCAGCAGATTTATATGCTGGAGTAACTCTGTGCTGGACCAAGTTCCATGAGTGGTGCGCTCCTCTAAGTAGGCACCCCACCCTAACAGAGAGGCATCGGTTGTAAGAATGACTGATGGGGTTTCCCATTGAAAGGGTACCCCCTCCCTGAGGTTGTCTGCTTCCTTCCACCACTGAAGGGCTTGCAGCAACATTCTTGTTCCTGGAATCTTCTTTGAGAGACTGTCTTTCCTTTGGCACCAATGTGCCCTGAGGTAAAACTGTATGTCTCTCATTTGGAACCTTGCACCCAAAACTGTGCCTGTTGCTGCAGCCGTGTGTCCCAATAGCTGCAGAAACTGTCTTGCTGGCTTTTGCTCATTCAGCTTGAAAGAAGCAGCTATTTGCGAGATGCTTTGCACTCTGTCCTGAGGGAGGAAGGCTCTTCCCTCTAAGGTGTTCAGTTCTGCTCCTATGAAGTGCAGCACCTGTACTCGGGTGAGGACAGATTTCTGTCAGTTTACCAGGAATCCTAGTGACTGTAAAAGGTCTAGTGTTACCTGTAAGTGCTCTGCACCTGCTGGGGTGAGCTTCCTGCCACCAGCCAGTCGTCAAGATAGGGGAAGACTGGGGGGCGCTGTGGAGCCCGAGTTTGACGGTCAGCAGGATTTAATGCCCCTTAAAACAAATAATTAACCTGCCAAAAAAAGTAGTTTTTGCGAAGTTTTTCTGTACAGCAAAAGAACTAACTGGTTCCTGAAGTCTTACGGAGTCGAAATGGGAAACCCAAAAAAAGATAAAGGCTCAACAGACGGAGGTAGAGCTAAGAATCCTCCAGGTAACCCCCCTGCCACACACACGCTCAACGCATGGCCGAAGCCTAGCTGATTCCCCAATTGCGGGTGAAGAGACAATACAAACCCTCGGGCAAAAAATGACCCGTTTACTTGCTTCAGTTGCGGGCTTGTCAGAAAAATTTGACTCACTGACACTACAAGTCACAATGATGGAAATGGAGGTAATCCATATTAAAACCGAATTTTGTGACATAAGAAAGCAATCGGAAGCAGCACTGGGAGCGACTTCCAGTATGGTGAAGGAGAATATACATTTAAAAATACAATTTGAAAATTTGGAGAATCAGGCCAGAGCAGCAAATCTGAGAATAGTGCGGATGCCAGAGAACAGCGAAGGAGACCACTTGGCTTTATTTTTGAAAGATTGGCTCGAGCAGCAACTTGGGGAACCTGTGATGGCTAGAGACTTGCATATTCAGAAAGCCTATCATGTGGCATTCGGGGAAGACCTATTGATGTGGATGCACTGAGGGCAATAGTAATGGTGGTGGATGGAGTTGGGACTCGCGACTTTCTTCTCGCTGTGGCTAGGTGGAAAAAAGTTCTCTTGCATGAAGGACAGCGTGTCTGTCTTTACCCTGACCTAAGCTACGCTACCCGTCAGAGGAAGAAGAATTTTGATGGGTTCACGCTGTGCTTCGTGAGGTGGGTGTCTCACATGGACTGCTTTTCCCAGCTTGATTGCGTTTGGTGCATGAGGGAAAAGTCTTCATCTTTACGGATCCCTCTGATGCACTGAAGTGGGCCCAAAAGAATGCGCCACAGCGAAGGGAGAGAATAGAAGATCCCAGGTCGGAATCGGAGAGCGATAATGAAATGGACACTTGATACCTAAACAGGTTGGTTGGTTACATAGCTTGCTAATCTTACCCCAACTTATTTATATTTGGCTACTTAATAAACTATTATAATACTTAATTTTTGCTATTTTCAGTGGGGTTGGATGAGGGATTTAGCAAGGGTTTTAATAGCCTTATAGCTAAGGTTGAGTTAATCTTAGAAGTTATAAATGGTTTAATAATAGCAACTTAAAAGGCAGTAAAACTATTTTGATATTCTTGTAGGACATTTGAATCCTATCTTGTATGAACCTTAAGGGTCCAAAATACAGAAAGGGCATATGCTTCTTTTTCTCACGTCCTCTGGTAGGACACAGAGTGTCATTGTCATTAATGTCAAAACAGTTGTATAAATAATCACATGCAGCTCATTTGTTTCAGATCAGCAAATATAGTCTGTGTCGTAAACTTAATAAATCTGTACCCCTTTATGATGTATCTAATTGATGCACCCAGTTATTTTTATTGGCTTTATATTAAGAGGGGTGGCACCCTCATTGGACTTTAAATGTATATGCTGGAGTGGTGCATCCGGAATATAAACTGTATGTTTATTGAATTCTCAATAAATAGAAAGTTTTAAAAAAAAAAAGATAGGGGAAGACTGATATACCTAATCTTCTTAGATGTGCCACCACCACTGGCAGATACTTTGTGAATACCCGCAGGGCTGAGGTGAGACCGAAGGGTAGTGCTGAAAACTGGTAATTCCATAATGGAAGTCTGAATCTGAGGTATTTTCTATGAGATTCTCTTATGGGGATGTGGAAATAGGCATCTTTTAGGTGCAGAGATGCTAGCCAATCTCCCTTCCGAATGACTGGCTGATTTATTGCCAATGTGACCATCTTGAATTTTGGCTTTATTAAGTATTTGTTCAGTAGTCTGAGGTCTAGAATATGCCGCCACTCCCCATTTTTCTTTTTGGTTAGGAAATACAGTATCTTGAATAGAAACCCCTTACTTTCTGTTGAGGTGGAACATGTTCCACTGCTTTTAGCAGGAGGAGGCTTTGAATCTCCTTCTCCAGGAGTTTCTTTTCCAGGAAGGAAGCTGGTTTGAACACTCTTGTTCTCAAGGGAGGGAATGACTTGAAACTTAGGGACAGACCTTGACTCACTACCTCCAGGACCCACTGTCTGTGGCAATGGACTCCCAAGCCTGGAAATAGTGAGCCAGCCTGCCCCCTACTGGGACAGGGGAGGCAGCCTTTACCACTGAGTCAGGGATTCTGTTTTGCTTGGGGCTGGGCCTGGGAAGTTTGGGATCCCCTCCTGGAGCCCCTTCTGCCTCTACCTCTGAAATACCCTGTCTGCTGTGGGTATTGCTGGTATTGAGAGACAGCCTAGGCCTGATAAAAGGGTCTGCTGTAGGCTGCTCTATCTCTGCCTCCCCTTCTGTATGGCCTGTAGGAGGAGGAGAGTCTCTCCTTTGTTGAGTTGCTGTTATAGGTGGCCTTGTACTTACCCACCTTCTTCATATAAGCCTCAGTCTGTTGGCCAAATAGTGAATGATCCTCCACAGGAAAATTCATAGCCTTGGTTTGGGTATCCTGTGTAAGATTAGTGGCACTAAACCAGGCCAGCCCCCTAAGAGCTATGGTAAGGGTCATCCATCTAGCAGCAGTATCATTGGCATGTGCTGCCATCTGAAATTGGTACTTTGCTGCTTCCAGCCCAAACTTGGCTGTTTCAACCAAATCATCCGGAGGCCCAAAGGAACCTTATCTGCGATGGCCAATATTGACTGTCACAGTGACTTTTTTTTAATTTATTTTTTTATTCTTTTTCCCTCCGGTCACTGTCTGGGGGGCCTCTCTCAGGCATCCTGCCTGATCCTCCCCTGCCTGAAGTCCTCCGTCTGTGCCTCCTCTCTCCTCCGCCTCTACCACTGTTGGTACCCCTGGCTTAACCCCTCCAGGGTGGGGCCGCCCCTCCTCTTTGGGTGCTCCTAGAGATAGACCTCGATGTGGAAGAGGGCCTGGACGAAGGAACCTGGAAGGCCAGGTAGGACAGACTCAGCGTTGAGAATGGGGGCAGGTGCCATCACCTACCCCTGCAGACTGGGTTTTTGTGTTTTTCTGTCGGACCCCACCCCCCTCTCCCCTTGCGTGGAGCACCTCGACACACTGGCGCATGGCAACCCTGCTGGCGTTGACCACGCTAGCTACGTGCTTTGCTTGGCATGCTGCAGTGCCCCTGGTCTCCACCGGGGGCAGCTGGTACGCCAGAGCAACCCACCCTTCCTTCCTGGAGAGGAGAGCACCACAAAGGCACACTACCTCAACCCTTCCCCTGCTGACCCCCGGCACCCAAGCTTGCTCCCGAACCCGGGTCGCCAGCGTGGCGTGAGGTGTGGCATCCAGCACTTCAACCCTCAGCACCACCGGGCTGGCCCACAGTGACTTTTGATACTGTGCAGAATGAGCCTGGCAATTAGCCTGTCTGACTCCCAGTGAGGCTGCCAGGTAGCCCTTCTTGGCCATACTATCTATTTTGCGTGAATCTTTCTCAGGTGGGTGTGATGCCAATGGCACCCTTGCCTTCTCACAGGCTGCTTGCTGAACTATCCCTTGATGGTCAGGATGAGAGAAGAGGAGCTCAGTCCCCTGTCTGTCCAGCTGGTACCTTTTGTCTGCCTTTTTGTCCGGGGTGGGGGGGGACAGAATTTGGAGTTTGCAAAATCTTAAGTCTTTTTTGAAAAACTTGTTGATAGGGAGTAATATCTTCTTTGTGGGTGTTAACCCCATCATTTTCATGTATTTAACCTCCTCCTCCTCTATAACCTCTGTGGTAGCCAGATCAAGGGCTTCCACTATTTTCCTTATGAAGGAAAAGTTAGAGGAACAATCCTCTGCTCTAGGAGGAGACCCACATTCCTGTTCAAGTGAGATCTCAGGCTCAGTAGGCTTACCCTCATCCACTTCAGGCAAATCATACTCCTCAAACTCCATCTGCTCCTGGGATGGAGCAGGGACAGAAGAAGGTCCAGCCAGGACTTGAGCTGGTGTTGGAGCCGGTATGAGACCCTGCAAAACCTGTGTGACCTTCATGGCCTGAGCAACCTCTTCTGAGAATGGCAGGCTGTGATGGCAGGTTGACCAAGGGCCAACCTGCCATCACAGCAAGGTTTTCATGAAAAACCTCTGTTGCTGCAAGAGGAGGCCACATTATCCACACAATGTGTAGATCCTCCCTCTATTTGCCTCCCCCAAGAATAGCACCATGCATTAGGTCACATTGAATCCGGGGCTCCAGGAGTTGACCAGTCACCCAACAGTTCTCTTTTTAAGTGACAGTAACCGTTTCTTGTTACTGTAGTAAAGTCACCCCTGACATTTTTGTAAGAGAAAATGACATGCACTGAAATCACTGATACTGTCAGATTGGTTTGCTTTAAAAAAAGTCATACTGATTTCTCAACATTTTTTTTTCCTTAGGTACATGAATACAGGTGCATGTGTTTGTTTTTTCTTTTTGCCTTGTGATCTGTTTGAGAATTCCTATCAAGTTGCACCCCGTAGTTAACATTTATATTTAGAGTGTCAATGTACGGCTACAGTATATCATCATCATCGTTGCTTGAGTGAAATGTCAGTTCTGGTTAGTTCGCCTTCGGGCTGGAACTCCGCTTGAACCACTGCACTGCTGAAACAGCTAAGTTGGTCCGTCTGTTATATGCTCATTTTTTTGCACAGTCTCTGTATGTCTCTGCTTTTGAATGAAATAATTTGTTGTCATTCTGCAATAAATAAGTGAGCTATCTTTGCACTAAAGTGATATGAGGCTAGTTGTATTTGTTTGCACATTGTGCAGGAGGTTTAGTGGGGTGGGTGCTCCCTTTTTTCCTGGTTGCTTGAGTTTGTGTACATGAAGGTAGCATGGCTGTTCCTGAAGGCTGAGGTGGTGTCTTTTTTTTTTTTCTTTTTCCAAGCTACGTATATATAACTTTTCATACCGACTGTATCTCAGAGCTGCTGTAGAGTCATGAATGAAATTCTTGATGTACAGTGACTAGACGCTGGCAAACATAGCAGCCAGTATGTGCTGGACACATCCCCATGCAGGCTTAGACAAATGCGTTATTGCTCTTTTTTTATATTGACTGGGGGGGGGGGGACTGGACGACTTTTGGCCAGGACACCGGATAATCCCATTGCCAGCAGCCTAAGCAAGTGTTATAAAACAATGCTTGAAAACAGAACATTCTGATTGGCTGATACAATTCTAAAAGCATGGGGTTAAGTAAGCACTCAGACCCAACAGAAAGTGGGGTATTGGGGATACCAGCATGCCTAGGGGTGTAGTAAAGCCTGACGACTTACAGACCTTGGAAGTATGGGTATCCCCCAATGCCCCACTCCCTGAAGGATCTCACTGTGTGTAGAAAATAGGTTTTACCTAATATTTTTTAAATAAATAAAAAACATTTTTTGGGTAAATCGTCCTTTCACTGGTAGTGTACCATTAGAGGGTGCTGGCATCAGCAGTACTGTTTATTATTACCATTTGAGAGCCAGCTTTTTTCATACTGCGTTTTAACCATAGTATTGCATTATTGTTTTATAAGCCCTGTTTTTTTTTTTTTTTTTTAAGCGAGTAGCAGTGTGGTCGGGAAATCCAGGCCGAGTGATGGCAGTGGGGCTGAGGTACGACTGGAAGATATACCGGGAGTGCCAGCATGGTCTGGAAATCTAGTATTAGTATCAGCAGAGTGACGGTGATGAGGCTGAGGTCATCATGTAACACATCTCTAAAGAGGTGTATGTGGGTGAGCTGGAACAAAAGTTTGGGAAGAAGTGGCTTTGTTTGGCTGGCAAGAAAGGAAACTGTTAGTTGAAGCAAGGGGAAACATGGTGTCTAGCTCAAATATTAATGTTACATGACCAGCAGACCAGCACACAAATATTGTTGATAAAAGGCAACTCTTGTATCGGGTCATTTTTTTAGGTGGTTGATGTTGGTAGATAAATATATGGCATTACAATACCAGCAACCAATCAGAAACCCATTTTCTACTGGCTGGAAAGCCTCATGTACAATAGAAAAATTATGATATTAACTATAAAAACATTCATTAAAAAATGAAAAATGCTGTCCTGTCAGCGCAGCGGTTGGATTCCTGCTTGCGACGCCGGTGACCCGGGTTCGGGAATGGACTCGGGTCATCGGAGGGCCTGCTGGGGGAGAAGGTTGGAGCATCCGCAGACAGCTCACCTTCTTTGGGAGGAGGGTGGGGATGTGAGCCAGGCACCTGCTGGCTCCTGGTGGAGGCCGGGAGCATAACAGGGCATCAGGGCTCTAATTGCTGGGGCAGTGACGGACGTTGGCGTTCGCCTTGACGTCACATGGCACGTCACTCTCAAGGGGAGAAAACCCAGGAAACAGCTCCCTGGCTAAGCCGGATGATGGTCTCCAGCCCCCCGCTGCCACCAGGCTTCACAACCGCCCACGTCAGCAACACCTGGAGCCGATTGCCGCAGTGCGTTGAATGACACCAGTGCCTTCCCTCTTGGAGGAGGGGGACCCACCCAGGGAAGGGAAATGCCAGGCTACCTCCAGGGGCTAGCAATATGAGGCAGGGTCAGCATTGGAGATGGTGGGCAAACAGAAGGATCTCAGGGGGCCTGAAGGAGGAGCTGGCCAGGGGAGCAGAGGAGGAAAAAAAAAAAAAAGAAAAATTTCAATTCACTAATAATATTAAGGCACTCCAGGGGTTAGGTCAGCTTTCTAAACCTAACCCTAGAAGCATAAGACCATCGACTGCGCCAACCCTGGTCATACCTTCATTATGAAGTTATGAGACGGAGAGGCTCTAGACCAAAAACGGGGGGCTTAGTTAATAAAAAATTTAAATGTCATTGTTGGTCAAGAGCAACTGGCTAATTCAATGCAAAAACAATTGTTTAGAGAGCCTTAACCCCCACCCCCAACCATGTCCCCCGTTGGAGCCACCCCTGGATATTGGCAGAAGGGACCTCTGTTAAAAGCCTGTAGGGGCACTGAGATGTGTCTGTTGTGGTATAAGAATGCCATCTCAAGCATGTTTGGACTCGCTCTGTAGTTCTGGCTGTTCAGACTTTTGAGATGATACTCTTATACCATAAGACGTACAGCTCAGTGACCCTACTAACTTTTAAATCACAGAAAATTAAAGAAGAAGAGAAACACTTCTTTTTACTTCAAAAGATGAAAAGATGCTTAATCTGTGCAATGGGTCGCAGCTTGAGGTTGTGGGTCCATCAAGTAACTAGATGTCCTTCTGTGTCAAGAACTTACTCTTGGCCTCAAGTTGACCATCTAGCGAAAACTTTGCACCAGAACCATGGGCTGCTGTATGGGCTTTGGGCATTCCTCACTATAAGCACCAGAACTGTGGGGGGGGCTGGCGCTTGCTCCTCCACTTTTTTTGATCCCAGCACCATTGCCCTTTCAGGTGCTGCTGACTCACTGTATAAGGCTCTGGTTTACTTCTCTTGCAAATGTCACAGGTGCCTTTGAAGCCCTGCTGTGCCCCCTGTCAAAATGAAGGAAGATGCTCTCTCACTTACCAAGTGTTACGTTTCTGCCGGCCCTGTTCTTAAAAGAGCGGTACTGTCAGAATTTGCAAAAACATATGTTGTGCAGAGTGTTTTGATTTGTGTGTGTAGCCCTGGTGTATGTTTGCTATTAAGAGCTTTTTTCTAAACTAGCCTGCTAGTTATATAGTAGATTTATGTCCCCTAGGGATTTTCGTCTTAGCCTGGTGTATCGCTCTTCTTTTGCCTACAGTGCATTGACAGTTGCATGTGACAGTGATGTGTCCGGGACCACTGATTCAGCAACTACTAGAGATAGGAGCCTGATGTTCTGGCCTCCACTAAATAGCTCTAATTCAGTATTTTTGTTTTCTATATGTGGATCAGGTCTAGCCAGCAGGAATAAATGTTTTGCTTTTAAAACTCTTCATTTCCACAGACTACACACAGCCATAAAAAGCACACAAATCACCCCAGCTCATCAGAGCTATAATTAGTAAAGACTCTAGCTCCCAGTGTTCGAGTGCTGGACGTACTTTGGGTTAGAAATCACAAAGTGACGACTGACAACTCTGAGTACATACTTCCGCAGTGGAGGAGGGGGTAAACTATGTTAAATTTATACATTAAAAAAAAAATGCATTGAAGCGCATAGTGCGGCGCTGCACCTTTACAGTTAATGGAGCCGCCCAAGCATCCGCCATACTTCCTGGTAGCACACTTTTTCAGAATTAAAATAAAAAGCTTTGTGGCACGAGGAAAAAGCTGCTTTTTTCAGTAAAGCTAAACCGGAGGGAAGGGTCCCGCCCCTGCAAAACAGAGCTTTCCTTTAAGGATTACTTACCAACATGCTACATCGGGTTACAATATTTTCCTACGGATTTATGTTTTTGTTTAATGTATAGATATAGTAAACCTGAAAACAAAATCAGCTCCTAGTAATGACTTCCTCCATGGACTGCTGCCCTGTGAATAGAGATCCTGACTGAAAGATTTGGAGGTAGAAGTCAAGTGTGTACCATAGTGGAACAGCAAACAAGTAAGCATAAATAAATTAAATTAAGAAAGAAGTGGTTGAACTAAAATAGTAAGTGTCTGAAAAACAGAAAGAACAGGAACTCCATCCAAGAGGGTTAAACAAAAAAGGTGTATTGTATTCTTTTTTTTTTTTTTTAATTGGGGCTTGATGACCTGGAGGTTGGAGATGATGGTTATCCCTTCCCCACCCCTTTGTTGTCCTGCAATAAATAGACTATAAAGATCGTGGACTACTGATGAGAATTTTGGAGCACCATGATTTTGAGAGTTGTAATCCGTTACTCTCATCCTGTGTCATTGAACGGATATCCTGAGGCTGAGGTGCCCTTGATATGTTACGTCTGCTTTTGTTAATATTCATTCAAAAAAAGGGAAATCAGTCCAGGCCCCCCATTCCCCCAGCTTGCTAGTTTGGTAATGGAAAAATACATTTCAAACTTGGGTTAAAATATGTCCACATTTGTTAAAGTGCAAAAGCAGTCTAAAAATGTTATTTTTCTTACATTTAGTCCTCCATCCAGGGCCGCTGCTCCCTCCTTAGAAACAGATAATCCCAGAGGAGCTCTGGCAAAACAGCTGGCAAAAAATGGAATTTAAAGTGCCATAGTAAAAGGGAGCAAAAGTGCAGTTTGATTACTGTGAAGGTGTCTGTAGTAATGATGGTGGCACAGAGAAAAGCCCTCTCATTTTTGGTAGAGTGATTCTGGATAATAGAATTTCAGGAAATTAACCTACCACTCTATACCTGTAGCCATATTCAATTGTGATAATAATCACAAGTGTTTTTTTAGTAGATTCTTTTTCCTCCGGTCACCAGCTGCCAGGGCATCTTTCAGGTGACACACTCGAGCAGACCTTCACCACCCTGCCTGAACCCCTCCCTGACCGAAGAATCGGATGCCGGAACCCCTCCCAACGGGGGCACTTACAGAGGGAGGGGATCATGGAGAGTCAAGTTGGGTTGGGGCCAGTGGTGGGTGTGTGGGCCAGTCACTCGGGTCTGCCGTTGCCTCCCTGACAGCCAGGGTTTTTCCACCTTGGCGGTTTCCCCCTGAGGCATGGACATGCAATGACATCAGCACACAGAGGGCGTGCTCCTTCCCCCTCCTGCATACATCTGTCACTGCCTCACCTCCTTGCACAGCCTCTGCCAGTGTAGTTCTCCTGGTCTCCACCTTGAGCTGCTACATGGTGGAGGTTCCCCTGGATCCCACCCCAGGAGAGGAGAGCAGTCCTCCGGACGCTCAATCCTACTCTTCCCCCACTGACCCCCAGTGTCCCGGGTCCGCTTCCGAACCCGGGTCACCGGTGTGACGCAAGGTGTTGTGTCCAGCGCCTCAACTCTCAGCGCCACCAGACTGGCTAATAATCACAAGGTGACTGAGGGAAGACTGGGGGAGTGTTTCATGGAAAGATTTCAATATTTAAC
The DNA here is from genome assembly GCA_016271365.2 of Neoceratodus forsteri. NCBI lineage: Eukaryota > Metazoa > Chordata > Ceratodontiformes > Ceratodontidae > Neoceratodus > Neoceratodus forsteri. The sequence continues at coordinate 101,436,413 of JADMNL010000030.1, read as the reverse complement.
TTGTCACAAAGATGTTTCCTAGTTTAGAACTTCAGGTGGTATTGCAAATAACATCTGACAAAACCGTGGAACGTGATAGCCTGTTCAATGGGGGAATAGCCATGTATGCAAATTTCAGTACCCTCCATCTATACTTGTTTCATCTTAGTTGCAGTCATTTGTAGGTGGTTATGTCATGGCTAGCTGTTGTCTCTTATTTTAAACCACTTCTAATATGTTTACTGCAGGATTTGTTTTTGGATGGTCAGAAAGTACAAAGGTTAGGTTACACAGAGTTCCCATGATTCTATTTAAAGTCTTGCTGCTTCGCATCAGTGAAACCCAGATTAACTGCAGACTACTTGTCTTAGAAAAAGTGTCCACTGCACCAACAGCGTGGTTAGTATTCTCACTCTCAGTGTTTAAAATAATGTTTTACTTAGATGATGGTGGATGCTTTTGTAAACCTGAATAATTCAATAAAATTCAGATGATAAACAAGAGCAAGCAGATGTAAGCCTGTTGTGATGATCTTTTTCAGAGGTAGCATCTTTTAGTGGTGAGTACAGGTCAGGTTCAGGGGAAAGGGGCCCACCTTGAATATTGGTATTGGGGTCAGACATGGGTGGGACAGGTTTAAAGGGTCTGGGGGGGAATAAACATCCTGTACAAATGCAGCTCCCCCACCCTCAAGCAGTAACATACAAGCAGACATATGCCCATCTAAGACATCAAATGTATTAGCAGGCACATCTGGGATCCACTCCTTATCCTTGCTGTGAATAGCCCATGTCACTCACACTAGTTGGAGCTGCTGGAGAAAGCCATTTCCAATACAAAGAGTAATTTCCTTTCCTAGCCTTGCAGAGGTAGCAACCTGTGACCAATAAGTTCTTAAATAGAGAATAATGGCTGGGTAGGGGATTATAATGAGAATTTTACACCCCCCGAGGTGTGGGATGCCACATAAACGTTTGTTAAGAGCCATCCTGTACTGCGGAGTGTGTGTGTAAAATTGAGTTTACCCACCTTCACAGCCTTTATTTTATATCATTGCTGGCCAGCATTTTATCGCTACAGCAATTACATAAAATAAACAGAGAGAGACGCAGACTGCGGTCAGATTTCACCGCAGTCCAAGGTCTGAAGGAAGTGGCAGAAAATAAAAGTTTCCATTTTTGTTTTGTTTTTCTTTTTTTTTTTAAAGCATCAGTGGAGAAAGAGACCTTTTTTTTTTTTTTACATAAAAAATTAACTTACCGCCAACTGAGAGGGGCGATGAAGTCTGTCGCGATAGGGAATTGCCTGGGGAAGGTCACAGAGTAGAGGAAGACCAGTGACTGGCGCATGCATGGTTTGAGGGAAACCTGGCACGTGTTTGCCATTATAACCAGCTGGTTATAAGGGCAAATTATAACTGTGTTTCCCTATGGGCAAAAATCCTGGCCAGTGAATATTATTCTACAATAAACATTCCAATAGAGCATAAGAAAGTAGGCAATTACTGTTTCAAAAACAGACTTGGAAAAAGATTGACCTCAAAACTGTAATAAGTGCTCTTCTGATCTTCACCCCCACACACACACACACACCTTTTACAATCTCCCGGTGTCATGTTCCTGACTAAAGAGATGAGACTTGCTATCTCAAACAGCAGCTTGCTCAGCCCTACTCTATGGTGTACCAATCTTGCACTCCCATAGAGAAACTGAGCAAAAGAGGGCGCTTTGCTGCTGACGCCCAGACTAAAGAACATCACTGCTCTGTCTTTACCTCCCTTGGCTGGCCCTTCCCTGAAGTAAATTGAACGATCCAACTCACTGCCTGATTCACAAGCGGAGTGGAACCTCCCCTTCTCCTCCTAGCCTACAGGGCGTATTGGAAATAAACCCCAAAGGGAGACTTCTTCACTCTTCTGCATCCACACTGCTAACCCAACAAGGACCAAAACTGGCACTGGTCGGCGAGCCTTTGCCTACACTGCACCTTTCCTATAGAACAAACTTCCTGATGATATCCAGAGCACTATTAACTCTGATGCTTTTAAATCCAGCCAAAAGACTCACCTCACCGGTGACCGCCGTAATTGCAGTGGCTGAACCCTCTCTGCACTCTGTCTACTGCTTTTGTACTCTCCGGTGTTGATCTGTAGACAACTGTTTTTTACAAACATGTTTCTAAACTGCCATTATCGTATACGTCTGTGTGCTAATAATTGTAATGTCAGTCCTGTACCTGAATTTTTTGTACTGCATTGTTGTGTTCTCAAAAGAGGTGTCAGGGAAGGCTAAGGAGAAAAAGGCTGCATTCAAAAAGTATAAGGAATCACAGATGGAGCATGACAGGGAACTGTATCAATTAAAGCAGAAAGAAGTGGGGAAGGCAGTCAGAAAAGCAAAGGCCCAAACCGAGGAAAGGATAGCCAACTCAGTTAAGAATGGGGATAAAACCTTTTATAGGTACATTAGGGAGCATAGAAAGGTTAAGGGAGGGATAGTGAAGATTAATAAAGGAGAGGGGAGGTGGGAAGAGGGAGACAGTGAAAAGTCAGAGATACTGAATGAATACTTTTGCTCAGTATTCACAAAAGAAGAGGAGGAGAAGTTACCTAAACCAAACAGTAGAAGCACTCTGGGTAGTGGGGTTGACGCCAGTCCATTTATAGAAGAAAGAGTCCTGAAAGAACTCCTAAAACTCAAGGTGGACAAAACAATGGGGCCTGACGGGATTCACCCTAGAATCCTCAAAGAGCTAAGGGAGGACCTAGTGACACCACTAACCACACTTTTTAACAAATCATGGGAAGATGGGGTGGTACCTGAGGACTGGAGGAGGGCAGATGTGATTCCCCTTCACAAAAGTGGGAGCAAGGTAGAAGCAGGAAACTACAGACCTGTTAGTGTGACCTCAGTGGTGGGGAAAATTATGGAATCACTTCTGAAAGAAAGAATTGTGCAGTACCTAGAGACCAGCGGGCCACAGGACCCAAAGCAGCATGGATTCACAGCAGGAAGGTCATGTCAGATGAATCTAATCGATTTCTTTGACTGGGTGACCAAAGTAATAGACCAGGGAGGGGCTGTGGATATGGCCTACCTAGACTTTAGCAAGGCATTTGACACAGTCCTGCACAAAAGATTAATAATCAAGTTAGCCAGCCTGGGAGTGGGTCCCAGGGTGGTAGCCTGGGTAGCAAACTGGGTGCACAACAGGACACAGAAGGTAATAGTGAATGGGACACATTCTGAAGAAAGGGGGATTACTAGTGGAGTACCTCAGGGCTCAGCACTGGGTCCAGTCCTCTCTAACATCTTTATAGGTGACATTGCAGAGGGTCTGGAAGGAAAGGTATGCCTCTTTGCAGATGACACAAAGATCTGTAACAGAGTTGATACACAAGGGGGTAGAAAGGATGAGAAGGGACTTGGCAAGGTTGGAGGAATGGTCAGACATATGGCAACTTAGATTCAATGCAAAGAAGTGCAAAGTAATGCACCTGGGAAATAAAAATCCAGGAGAAGAGTACACAATAGCAGGGGAGGTACTAACGACAACAGTAATGGAAAGGGATCTGGGTGTAGTCATATCAGATGACCTAAAGGTGGGTAAGCAATGTGAGAAGTCAGTAAGGAGAGCCAGGGGGATACTGGGATGCATAGGGAGGGTCATCACAAGTAGAAAAAGGGAAGTGGTTATCCCTCTATACAGACAGTTGGTGAGACCCCATCTGGAGTACTGCGTGCAGTTTTGGAGACCTCATCTATGCAAGGACATAGACAGGATGGAAGCAGTCTAGAGGAGGGCAACTAAAATGGTGCAGGGTCTACGTCAGAAACCATATGAACAGAGACTGAGAGAGCTTAATATGTATACCCTTGATGAAAGGAGGGACGGGGGGACATGATAGAAACTTTTAAGTACCTCAAGGGAATCAACAAAGTCCAGGAGGGTGGCATCTTTCAGAAAAAGAGATGTGTAAGAACAAGGAGGCACAATTTAAAGTTAGAGGGGGGACGGCTCAGGGGTAATGTGAGAAAATTATTTTTCACGGGAGAGTGGTGGACACATGGAACCGCCTTCCTGGAGAGGTTGTGGGGTCTAAAACAGTGGGGGAATTCAAATATGCATGGGACAGACATAAGGCAATTATAGTGGGGGTTGCAGGAAGTAGGCTGTTGGTTAACTAGAATCTGCAGCTTATCCAATAGGTAGGGAAATGGGCAAACTGGGTGGGCCAAGTGGTCCTTATCTGCCGTCAAAGTCTATGTTTCTGTGTTTCCTTACTTTTGTTTACATTTAATTACTCAGGTCACCCCTGAAAAGGGACACTGCCATAGTGGGCTTACCCAGTTACCAAAATCCAATAAATAAAAAAATTAAAAAATTCCTCTTTCAGTGTGGAAGGATGGAACAGTCCCAACAGTGTACACAGGAGCACAGCTGTGTACAGAGTAGGAGACAGGGAGCATGTCACATACCCTACACTCTGGTTGGTGGGCCTCAAGTGATTTATAATTAACATCTAGTCCAAAAGATAGCAGCTCCCACAGTGCAACCCTGCCCCCTCGCCCCCACCCCAGATTTTGGGTATGTACCCAAGTCCTGGTGTGGGAGCTAAACTCTTGACCTTCCTGCTCGGAGGCGACTGTGTTATCAACTGAGCCATGTTGAGTCTATGATTTGAAATTTCTGGCTTTGGATAAGCAGTGCAAGCTGTGCTGTGTGTCACTGACAGCAAAGGCAGGTGTTACAGACTGTAGTTCATTAAACCAACCCAAGAGAGTCAGTGTGAACTGAAGTAAATACAATGTAAACAGCTTTTTCGAAGAGTAACATGGTTATAATAAAACCTGATACTAAATGACCGTTAACAATTATGTAGATGTTTTTGAAGTGGCTATGGTTAGCATTTACTGCAGACATGTTTTTTTTTATAAGATTATGCATCATCTCATTTAGTAATATCGATGTAACACCATTAGTAATATAATTAGTAGCATCAGTGCTCTACAAACTGTGTCCTGATCTTCTTATAGTGGTTACATAGTCAAAGTTATCAGGCAGTCTGTGTGATACAATTTACCAACACAGAGCTAAGAGAAAGATTGCCTTTGCACAATGGCTTTACTATAAAGGGAGTGAAGTGACCCTCGAGCCTGACTTTGCACAGGCGCCTGGGCTGAGCTTAGATAGTCTTGTGTTGTTTCAGAATGCCACTCGGAACAATTATCCTGTGTGTAGTGGGAAGAGGAGCTCGTTGTCAGCCTTGAGATTCCTGTTAATAAATAGGCAACATAAGATTCCTAAAAGGCAAGGCAGGGGACGAGGCATATTTAGTAAAACGACTCCTTTTCCTGCTCTTACAATAGAGGGATGTGTGTTTGGAGAGGATGCTGCTAAAAAAATGAAATCTTGTAATTTTTTTTCCTCCTGGGGTTGGATGTCTGATTTTCCTGGCTTTTTGCCCCCAAGTCCTCACTCTTGCCCTCCATAGCCACCACAGAGCATGTTGCAGCATCTGAACTTGGTCATGGGCGGTGATCACTGCCAAAATCCTACCAAGTAAGTTAATTGATTAATTGATTGATTAATGATTTCATCTATTTATTTTTTATTTATTTATTTATTTCAAAAGTTTTACCTGGAATGACATACTGAACTTGGGAACAGTTCGTTTTCATTCGTGTCCTGTTAGAGGGAACAGTGCAAGACAGTACTGCAATCAATTTGTAATAAGATAACAAATGTAACACGAGAGCAGTCCAAGTTCTGCTTGTATCCCAGCCACAGGAGGTGTTAGAAAGTGACAAACCCAGTGAGCAAGAGAACCTACATCCAAGGTGGCCCCTAACCCTGGGTCTCCCACATGGCAGTGTGGTTCTAGAGAGTGCCACACCCTCTCTAGCCCATCCTCATGGGGGACTGAGGTGATCTGCCTTAGTCAGCTCTTGTTAGTTGAGCAGTGGCTTTGATTTATAAACATACATTGCAGCCAACAGAATAAGGCCATTACAGCCATCAAGACTGCTTGTATTGCAAGGTGCTCAGCTTCAGCTACTGCCCCTGCACTCCCGGTCTGCCCCTCTCTTGACCCTTATTTTCTCCTTAACTCAATTCCAGCATCTCTTGAAGCTGCCTACTGTTTTCAGTGAAACCACCTCCTCAGAAAGCCCATTCCAACCTGCCACCACTCTCTCCAGGAAGACATGCCTTCTAGCCTCTCTCCTAACCCCCCCCGCCATGTGAGACTGTGTCCACCTCCTGTTTTGGTTTCCACTAAGCTTAAAGAGACCCTCCTTGTCCACCCTATTTATTCCTTTCAAATACTTGAAGGTCTTAATCATGTTCTCTCTCTCTCTCTCTCTCTCTTCTTCGGGAGTACATATTCAGGGCCTCCAACTTCTCCTTGTATGTCCTACTCTGCTGACCCATGATCATCTTAGTTGCCCTCTTCAAACAACATGAAGTCTTGCTGTATTCTGACAATAGCAGTGAGTCCCAACCTTCGAACTGCCCCGGAGATGAAAGAGTTAACTTTCCATGCCAGGCATGGAACGCTGAGCTCAAGCTCGGTTGAGACTCTGTCTGTTGCTGTTTAAACTCAAACCGTCAGATTCTTTACTCTGCCTCACTGAACAGTCGCTCCGGAGATTTCTCCTTCTGCTCGGTTCAATTTGTCGGTTAAAGTACCGCTTTTCTCAGTTTTCGACCGAATTTAAACCGTAACCTGTTGGTGGTATTTGTGAGTACTAGATAGGTTATATTTATTTCTGTTCTGTGTGGAACTTGTAAACGGTTCATCGGTTCGGTTTGAACCGATCAAGCTGTTAAAAAATCTTAATTTGTACTTTTAGTGTGTGGTTACCAGTTCTTATCGGTTCTAAAAAAAACGGATTTTATTACGATTTTTTCCACGACCCGTGACACGGTCAGGAACCGATAAGAAGGTCTTGCCTGACGGATTGCCATTAAAAGGGTAAGTTTGGTTAGGACTGGCACAATGTCTGAGAAACCCAAAGAAAAACCGCCCACTGGGTTCAGCACTGTAGTGTGTGGGGAAGTTTCATAAGGCTGACCCCACACCACCTGTGTTTATTGTCTGGGGTTTGACCACCTCAATGCAGACTGCCAGATTTGTAAAAATTTTCCTGCAGCTACCCTAGAAAAGAGAGTTGGTAGGCTCAGGGAAAGGGAGGCCAAAAAGTCCACTGAACCGGATGGCCAGCCCGGTTCGGTTCAAACCGAACCAGAAGGAGTGCCCTCTGACCAGGGCGAGACTTCTTCGGGCAAAAGGAGAGCCAATTCTGAGGAGTCGGTTCTGGCTAAGAGAACTAGAAAGGAAAAATCAGCTGTTGTGGAGCCAAAACTTTCCTCTCCAACCGCTGAAGAAATAGCCAAGCGATAAAATTGTGTAGCAGTCTCCGGTTCCGACCGAACCGGCACCATCAGGGAGGCGCTTGGTTCGGCCGGTTCCACCGGTTCAAGATTATGATTTAGAGGAATATTATGAACCAGAGGAGGAGGAAGAGGAGTTTGAGGAAAGTGAATGTGGTTTTGAAAGTCTGGATGTGCCCATTGACCCAGACAGACCCCCAGACAGACCTTCAGGAGTGTCTCCTCCTAGGCTTTCTGAGTCCCCCTCCCATTTCATGTTTTATAAAAAAGTGGCTGAAACCCTCCAGCTTCCTATGGAAGAAGCTGTGGATGACCAGGAGGAGCCTGACTATGTGGAAATGATGGATATCCCAGAGTCTAGGAGGCTGTCTATTCCCTTACACAAATCTTTTGGGAAACAGACATTGAAGATTTTAAAGACTCCTAATACTATTACCTCCTGTGGATAAGAGAATGGACAAGAGATATACATTGTCAGGCTCAGATATGGAGTTCCTTACACAACAATGCAGCCATGTTGGGGTAGTGCAGGCTGCAGCTTGTGATAAGGCAAATATTCCCTTGGCTTCACACCCCCCAGACAAGGACTCCAGGAGGATTGATACCATGGCAAAGAAACAGTACATGGCAGCATCCTTGGGACTCAGACAGGCCAACTATATGGCCTATACTGCTAGGTATCAGAAATCCAGATGGGACACTGTCATGGCTTTAGCAAAACAGGTCCCTGGCCAGTTTGCCAAGGAGCTGGAGCAGGTGGCTGCTGATGGTATTGAGGCATCCAAGGTGCAATTCCATGCTGCAGTGGACTCCAATGATGTGTCATCTACAGTCATGGCTACATCTGTGGCACTTCATAGAATGGCTTGGCTCAGATGTACTAGCCTGTCACAGGATACCCAGACTAAGGCCATGGATTTTCCTGTTGTGGGTAATTCTCTGTTTGGGGAGCAGACAGAGAATTACATGAAGAAAATGGACAAATATAGGACCACCTATAGGAGTGCACAGGCCAAGGAAAGGCAGGCCACTCCTCAGAGGCAGCACCCCAGGGGCAGGGGCAGGCCTTTACATAGGCCTTTCTACCAAGCCCAGGCCTCCTCTTCTGCCTATGCTCAGAGGGGGTTCTTTAGAGGGAGAGGCAGAAGGGGTTCAAACAGACCTGCTTCCACCCCCTCAGCCCAAACCCCCTGCCAAACAGGCACCTTGATGGGTTGGCCTGGGCCGATTCTCCACTACCTGTAGGGGGCAGGCTGGCTTACTTTGTCCAGGACTGGGAGTCTCTAACATCAGACAAGTGGGTCCTGGAAGTAGTAAGCCAGGGACTGGTTCTCAGCTTCAAAAAATTTCCAAAGCTGAGAGCCAGATCCTTTCCACCTGCAAATCCCTCAGAGGCACTTGCCCTAGAGGCAGAGGTCTCTTCCCTCCTGGCTTTCAGAGCTGTGGAAAGGGTTCCACCCCTACACCAGGGCAAAGGGTTGTACTCCAGGTACTTCCTTACCCCAAAAAAGACAGGAGAATGGCGGCCCATCCTGGATCTCAGATACTTAAACAAGCACCTTTTAAAACCAAAATTCAAAATGGTGTCTCTGGGAATTATTCTACCCTCTCTAAGGCCAGGGGACTGGCTAGTGTCCCTGGACCTCAAGGATGCCTACTTCCATATTCTCATCAGAAGCTCCAATCGAAAGTACCTCAAGTTCGAGCTGCCCTCAGGCCATTACCAGTTCAGAGCAATGCCCTTCGGTCTCACCTCTGCTCTAAGGGTATTCACAAAATGCCTGGCAGTAGTAGTTGCTTCTCTAAGAAGGCAAAGGATTGCCATCTTCCCATACCTGGACAACTGGCTCATAATAGGCCAGTCCCCAGACCAAGTCAAGTTACACCTACAGATAACTCAGCAACTGCTCACCTCTTTGGATTTCCTTCTGAATCTTTCAAAGTCAGTTCTAGAGCCTGTTCAGCTCCTCACCTTCATAGGCGCAGAGCTAGACACAGAAAAGGCCAGAGCTTTCCTTCCCCTGGACAGGGCAAGGACCCTTATCTCTCTGGCCTCCTCATTCACCCTGCAGGTGTCTCGACCAGCAAGGCATTTTCTACAGCTCCTGGGGCACATGGGCTTCCACAGCAGTGGTGCAGGGACAAGATTTCAGATGAGGGACATTCAGTTCCATTTGAGAGCCTTTTGGTCTCAAAGAAGGACCCTCTGACCAAATTGATCCCAGTGACTCGAACCCTGATCCAGGCCTTACAGTGGTGGCAGGATCAGAACAGTCTAAGGCAGGGAGTTCCTTTGTCACTCAGTCCCACTCCTTAATCCTTACTACAGATGCCTTCCTGTTGGGGGGGAGGGCTCACTTGGGCGACCTGACTACCCAGGGGTTGTGGTCCCCTCAGGAATCTCTGCTTCACATCAATCTATTGGAACTCAGAGAAGTATTTCTAGCACTTCAAGCTTTTTCCAAATCTGTTCAGAACAAAGTTATCCAGGTCAGAACAGACAATACCACCACAATGTGGTACATCAACAAGCAAGAAGGCACTCTGTCTATGGCCTTGTGCACAGAAGCAATGAAGTTGTGGTCTCTGGCTTATTCCCTGAACACCTCCTTCACAGCAGTTCACCTCCCAGGCAAGGACAATGTCCTGGCAGATGCTCTCAGCAGGATATCTCAGGGCCATCACGATTGGTCACTGGATCCCCTGGTCTTGGAGGTGATATTTTCCAGATGGGGCACCCCACAGATAGATCTTTTTGCAGCCCCAGACAATCACCAACTTCCCCTTTTTTGCTGCAGGCCCCCAGTGTTGGACTCAGTCCCCCTGGATGCCTTAGTTCTCAGTTGGGAAGGGAAGTTCCTGTATGCTTTTCCCCCCTTCCCTCTCCTGTTCAAAGTGCTAGTCAAAATCAGGTCTCAACCCTGCAAGGTGATCCTGATTGCTCCAGACTGGGCCAGACAGTCCTGGTATCCACTCCTGCTGTCCTTAGCAGTCCATCTTCCCCTGTGTCTTCCCAGGAATTACAACCTGTTAACCTGTGCTCAGGGGAGGGTTTGGTACCCGAATCTCAAATCTCTCAATCTCAAGGCCTGGTTCTTGAAGAGTTAGAGTTTGCTGATTTACACCTCTCCCAAGGTGTAATGGATATTCTGAAGGCTTCTAGGAAACCTTCCACCAGGACTACTTATAATTCCAAGTGGAAATGATTTTCCATATGGTGCTCTGGAAGGCATATTTCCCCAGAGTCTGCTGATCTGCCCACAGTCCTTGATTATATGGTCCATTTAAATAGCTTGGTGCTTAGACCAGCTACACTGAAGGTGCATCTGGCAGCTGTTTCTGCTTTCATTTCAGCAGGTAAGCCCTCTTCTCTTTCAGCTCACCCTGTATTCTCCAAGTTTTTCAAAGGATTGCTTCATACCAACCCTCCATTCAGGGACCCTGCCCCTGCTTGGGACCTTAATGTTTGCATTGCTCAGCTTATGCAACCCCCTTTTGAGCCTTTGTCTTCAGCAGAGCTTAAGTACTTGACTTGGAAAACTGTGTTTCTGGTAGTCATCACTTCTGCCAGACGCATAAGCGAGTTACAAGCCTTGTCAGTGGAGCCTGATTTTATCTCCTTTCATAGAGATAAGGTGGTCCACAGGACTAACAGGAAGTTTTGCCTAAGGTGGTTTCAGATTTCCACCTTAATCAATCTATGTCTCTTCCTGTGCTTCACTGACCATTCCTCCTCTGGCGAGGAGGAGGCTGCACAGTTTAGATGTGAAAAGAGCCCTTAGCTACTACATAGACGCATCCAAGGGTCTGGGTTTGACTCCCTCCAACTGTTCCTCACTTATGGTGAGGTTGGTAAAGGAAACCTGCCACTAAAAGATCCATTGCCCGTGGATTGTCTCTTGTATCCAATTTTGTTATGAAAACGGGTGAATGTTCACCCTCAGGCCTGAGGGCTCACTCTACCAGAGGTACAGCCGCTTCCTGGCTGCTGCCAGGGATATCCCTATTCTAGAGATATGTCAAGCAGCTACCTGCAAAACAGTTCACTTTTACAAGCATTACTCCCTGGATATCCAGGCTAGGAGTGATGCTCGATTAGCAGCTGTGCTTCAGAGCCTATTTCCTAAGTAGGTTCTGTCCTCCTCCATGGAGGTACTGGCAGTAGTCTGCTATTGTCAGAATACAGTAAGACTTCATGTTGTTTGAAGAAAAAATTACTCACCTTAGTAATGTTGTTTCTTTTAATGGAGTCTTGCTGTATTCTGACCTCCCCCCCGCCTTCCCCTCTTAGAACCTCTGTTTTTGGGATGTGGGTGGGCAGTGGCAGTGTTGGCACTAAGTAGGTGCCCCACCTTGTTGTTTTCACCCCTTTTCTTGGGTGAGTGGGTGTTGTATTTTTCATTTTTTGGGTCTCCTGACTTGAGTCTTTGTTTTGGGACCAAAAAATGTGTTTTTATGTTTAGTAGCCAGTTGGCTAGTGTAGGTTTACAGCTTCCACACAGGACCTTAGTGAGTTTAGCTCATAAAGATCTGACGGTTTGAGTTTAAACAGCAACAGACAGAGTCTCAACCGAGCTCGAGCTCAGCGTTCCATGCCTGGCATGGAAAGTTAACTCTTTCATCTCCAGGGCAGTTCGAAGGTTGGGACTCACTGCTATTGTCAGAATACAGCAAGACTCCATTTGAAGAAACAACATTACTAAGGTGAGTAATTTTTTCTTTTGGACCAGCTTCAGCAGGTTCTAGCCATCTTCAGGTAGTTCTCCCTGTCTTCTACCCTCTGCGTCCTCCTGGATTTCTTGTAGGCTGACCTCTTATCTCTTACTGCCTGGGCAACCTCAATGCTATACCAGCTGAGTGCTTTGGCCCTCGAGTTCTTCCATATGAGCCTAATGCACTCATTTGTGGCAGTCATTCCCTCCTTGATGATGGACCATCTTTGGTCCACCCCATATCCACTCGGATGTTTGTCAGGTGACTCCTTAGCAGTTTGCCCATCTTTCTGAAGTCTGTCATTCTAAAATACTGAATTTTAGTCTTAGTGGGGGACTTTTCCTTGCCCATGTCCAACTGGAACTACACTGTATGATGGTCACTCCCACCCAGGGGTTCATCAACCTTTAGATCCCTGACATGGTCCCTGTTCATCAGCACCAGATCAAGGATTGTCCCCTTCCTGGTGAGCTCTTTGATGCCCTGTGTCAGGAACCCTCTTTGCAGCACATCTAGGATCAGAATTTGGACCAAGCAGACCACTAATAACTAATCAGAATTGTTTATTTCTATACATCCTAGACACTCTTATAACTATAGGAGGGTCGCTTATGCTAGCAGTTTCAAAATTCTGAAGTTCTAAGTTCAGTTAGTCTAGTTTATTTTCTACACAAGGTTTTTTTCTAATGTTCTACATAGCAAAATATTTTATTTTAAATTCAGCTTCCGTTTTTAAAAACAGGAGTCTGTCATTTGGTTTATAATATGTACAGTTATAGCATCACTTGCAGTTAAGAGTGCCTTCTTGAGTCTCTAGTGTGACAGAACTGCTTAGTTTTGCTTCATCCAAATAACTTGAGTATGTACTCTTATAACCATAAGAGATACTGGGGCTGTTCATTAGCAATGTATAAAAATGTAATTAAAAAGACCCATCTATCTACTTTCATGGAGCAGGCTCCTAACTAAGACATGACAAAATGGAGTGCGGTGGCAGGGTGCTTACTCCAGGAAGAGGAAGAAAATGGGTGGCCAGCTCTACGGAGCCAAAATATGATCAGTTCCATTTCCCACGGTTTTTAAAATGTTGACACTTAAACTGTTAGACTCTGTGTACGGTAGGGTAGCTCCATGGTTTTTTTTTTTGTTTTTGTGTTCCCATGGAGAGCATGTTTGGGGCTTGACTGTCTCTTAAATATAATTCCAGGCCATAATTAAGTAAACATTTAAACAAAACTGTCATAAATGTACAGTTAAACCAGAAAATGTGGCGAAAGACCCATATACAGTTAACTTACATAGTAACATAGTAGTTGATGGCAGATAAGGACCACTAGGCCCAACTAGTTTTCCCATATTCCCTGCCTGCAACAGTGACCGCTGACCCTACTTGGTCATTAGCTTTTGCCTCTCTTCCCCACATATAGGGTTCCTTTATGCCAATCCCATGCATGTTTGAATCCCCTCACTATGTTAGTACCCACCACTTCCTGGGGTAGACTATTCCAAGCATCCACCACCCTCTCCATGAGGAAAATGTCCTCACATTTCCCCTCATCTTGCCTCCCTCCAATCTCATATTGTGCCCCCTCATCCTTGTACAACTCTTGTACTGAAAGATGTCACCCCCCCCCACACACACTTTGTTCAAGCCTTTAAGATACTTGAAGGTCTCTATCTTATCCCCTCGTTCCCTCCTTTCTTCAAGTGTATACATAGTGAGGTCTTTTTTTTTTTTATTAGAGTTTATTGCTTTTAATAAAAACAATTACAGATAATTTCTCTTGTTAGAGATCGAATAAACATAGACAAACATGTCCTTAGGCTACATCAAGTGTAGTAGGTAAGATTAATCTAAACAGTCTGATTTTCGAATCAGGGGGTATTTCTCAACTTGAAAGTCCCAATATGAGCGTGAAATAAGCTGCACCCCACAAGTCTTATGAGTGGGCATATCTTTCAATAAATTTAACCCTAGATTGGCTTACACAACAACCAGTGCTGTTATGACCCTTTCCCAAGCATGGGTAGCATTAAGGTAACATACAGTGATCACTACTTCTAAAAACACAGCAGTATTTATCAGCATAACTACATGGAACAATAGAAACCAACAGTCTGATTAACAGTATAAATATATATTCAATGCCCCACTACTCATATGACCCAGTTTTTAATGACAAAAATATCAGCAAGTGTTAATATAACTTAAAAGATTAGCATTCCTCTGCCTTATTTATTTAGAATTTTAAATTCCACTGTTTAAGCAATATTTTAAACCAAGACATTTTATTTCACTTGCTGGCTTCCTTTACTTCCTAATAACATAACATAGAAACATAGAATTTGATGGCAGATAAGGACCGCTTGGCCCACCTAGTCTGCCCATTTCCCTACCTAATGGATAAGCTGCAGATCCTAGTTAACCAACAGCCTACTTCCTCCTACCCCCCACTAGAATTGCCTTATGTCTGTCCCATGCATTCTTGAATTCCTCCACTGTTTTTGACTCTACAACCTCCTCAGGAAGGCCATTCCATGCATCTACAGACCTCTCTGTGAAGAAATATTTCCTCACATTACCTCTGAGCCGTCCCCCCTCTATCTTCAAATTGTGCCCCCTTGTTCTTGCACATCTCTTTTTCTGAAAGATGCTACCCTCTTGGACTTTGTTGATTCCCTTGAGGTATTTGAAAGTTTCTATTATGTCCCCCCTCTCCCTCCTTTCCTCAAGGCTATACATCTTAAGCTCCTTTAGTCTTTCTTTATATTTCTTGTGGTGCAGACACTGCACCATTTTGGTTCCCCTCCTCTGGACAGCCTCCACCCTGTCTATGTCTTTGCAGAGATGAGGTCTCCAGAACTGTACACAGTACTCCAGATGTGGTCTGACCAATTGTCTGTATAGATGGTCAACAACTTCCTGTTTTCTACTAGTGATGCCTCTCCTTATGCATCCCAGTATCCCCCAGCCCTCCTTACTGCCTCCTCACATTGCTGGCCTACCTTTAGGTCATCTGATATGACTACCCCAGGTCCCTTTCCATTTTTGTTGTTGTAAGTATCTCACCCTCCATTGTGTACTCTTCCCCTGGGTTTTTGTTTCCCAGGTGCATTACTTTGCACTTCTTTGCGTTGAATCTAAGCTGCCATACATTTGACCATTCCTCCAACCTTGCCAAGTCCCTTTTCATCCTTTCCACTCCACCTTGCGTATCAACCCTGTTGCAAATCTTTGTGTCATCTGCAAAGAGACATACTTTGCCTTCCAGTCCCTCTGCAATGTCACTTATAAAGACATTAAAAAGGTCCGGCCCCAGTACTGAACCCTGCAGTACCCCACTAATAACCCCGCTTTCCTCAGAGTGGACTCCGTTTAATATTATCCTCTGTGTCCTGTTGTCCAGCCAATTTTTTACCCAGTTTACCACCCTGGAACCCACTCCGAGGCTGGCTAATTTGTTTATTAATCTTTTGTGCGGGTCTGTGTCAAATGCCTTGCTAAAGTCTAGGTAGGCCATGTCCACAACTCCTCCCTGGTCTGCTACTTTGGTCACCCTGTCAAAGAAATCAATTAGATTTGTCTGACATGACCTTCCTGCTGTGAATCCATGCTGCCTTGGGTCCTGTGCCCCACTGGCCTCTAGGTACTCAACAATTCTTTCCTTCAAAAGTAATTCCATCTTTTTCCCTACCAGTGAGGTCAAACTGACAGATCTGTAGTTTCCTGCCTCTGTCTTGCTCCCACTTTTGTGAAGGAGAATCACATCCGCCCTCCTCCAGTCCTCAGGTACCACACCATCCTCCCATGATTTATTAAAAAGGGTAGTCAGTGGTGTTACTAGTTCTTCCCTTAGTTCTTTTAGAATTCTGTGGTGAATCCCATCAGACCCCATTGCTTTATCCACCTTCAGTTCTAAGAGTTCTTTCATAACCCTTTTTTCTGTGAATGGACTAACATCAACCTCCCTATCCAGAGTGCTTCTATTGACTGGATTAGGTATCTCCCCCTGCTCTTCCATTGTGAATACTGAGTAGAAGTATTCGTTCAGTATCCCTGCTTTTTCACTGTCGCTCTCTGCCCAACTACCTTCCTCTTTATTCAGCCTCAGTATCCATGCTTGTTCTTTCTTTTCTCCCTAATGTACCTATAAAAGGTTTTATACCCCTTCTTAATTGAGTTGGCTATCTTTTCCTTGGTTTGGGCCTTTGCTATTCTGACTGCCTTCCCCGCTTCCTTCTGCTTTAACTGATACCGTTCTCTGTCCTGCTCCTTCTGTGTTTTCTTATACTTCCTGAATGCTGTCCTTTTCTCCCTTACCTTCCCCACCACTTATTTTGAGAACCATAGTGGTTTTTTCTTTCATTTTGATTTGTTTATTTGCTTCACACAAAGGCTTGTGGCCTCTGTGATGGCAGTTTTGATGTTTCCCCATTGTTGCTCCACCCCACCTTCTTGTCTGTTTGTTAGTGCTTTCCTGAGGCACTCTCCCATTTTCACAAAATCAGCCCTTCTGAAGTCCAGTACCTTCACTTTTGCATGGCTTGACTCTACAGCTAAGTTTATTGTGAACCACATTGTTTGGTGGTCGCTTGTTCCCAGATGGCTACCCACTTCAGGATCTGAGATCCTCTCTCCATCCCCATTTGAGAGTACCAGGTATAAGATTACTCCCTCCTGAGTGGGTTCCAAAACTAGTTTGTCTGAGGCATGCCCCCTTGTAGGGCATCGAGAATGGCCCTGCTCCTGGATGTGGCTGCAGCAAAGGTGCTCCAGTTAACATCTGGCATATTCAGGTCCCCCATCAGCAATATCTCCCCTTTCTCTGCCATCCCAAGGATGCCTTCTAAACACCTCATGACATTTGTTTATAATCCCTGAAATTGGCTAATAAACTTTCACTGGGTTGTGTTTAATATACTCCCCATTAGTAAAGCCTACTCCAGCAGCTACAAAAAGAGTTTAAGTGTCCTGTTCTGAATCAGATGAAGCAACTTGCCTGACCTGGTCAAATTCTCTGGAAAGCACTTTGCTCTCTTACCGGCTTCTTCAGGGTTGGTATACTGGAACGTGTGTCCCCCGTATTGGATCCTCAGCCTCGCCGGCATCAAAAGTGAGTGAGCGATTCCCAAACTGCGTAGCCGTGCTCAGACCTCATCAAACCTTTTTCTCTGTGCTTGTGTTGTGAAGAAAAGGTCTGGAAAAAGATGTATGAAACCACCCTGGAAGGCGAGATGGGAGGATTCTCTTGCAGCCTGCAGTATCCAATCTTTGTATTGCCGGACTGGATGTGACCACTAACACAGTCCGAGGTATGTCTTGTTTGGCTGCGGCCGACCTGGGGGAAATTCTGTAGGCTTTTAAAAAGCATCCGATAGAAACATAGAAACATAGAATTTGACGGCAGATAAGGACCGCTTGGCCCACCTAGTCTGCCCATTTCCCTACCTGATGGATAAGCTGCAGATTCTAGTTAATCAACAGCTTACTTCCTCCTGCCCCCACTAGAATTGTCTTATGCCTGTTCCATGCATTCTTGAATTCTCCCACTGTTCCTGACTCCACAACCTCCTCAGGAAGGCTGTTCCATGCATCCACAACCCTCTATGTGAAAAAATACTTTGTAACATTACCTCTGAGCCATCCCCCCTCTGTCTTCAAATTGTGCCCCCTTGTTCTTGCACATCTCTTCTTCTGAAAGATGCTACCCTCTTGTACTTTGTTAATTCCCTTGAGATACTTGAAAGTTTCTATCATTTCCCCCCTCTCCCTCCTTTCCTCAGGGGTATACATATTAAGTTGCTTTAGTCTCTCCTCGTATGTCTTCTGGTGCAGACCCTACGGAATCAAGCTTTAGAGCTTTTGGGAGCCATTCTTGAATAAAATAAAGTAGGTCTTCACCTTTGACGTTGTCTGGGAGTTCAACCACCCGAACATTTGAAGTCCTCTCCTCATTCTCCAGAACCTCAAGACGATACTTCATCTGGGCCATTTCTTGAGCAAACTTACTTGATGCTGCCAGAGCTTTTGTCACGGTATTTTCAGCACTTGAGGCCATCTTGGCCATTACATCAACTTTAGCCTCTTGCTCAGCAAATTTTGTTAGTAGTGACTCAGCCTTGCTGACGATGGCCTGCATAGATTTTTGCAAGGCCTTCCAAAGTGGCTCAGGCTCCGATGCGGGTTTAGCAGATGCATCAGGTTGGACTGTCTCTGGCTGTGGATTTTTAGAACCAGTCACAGGACTCTTGTTAGTACGACCCATCTTCGGTTAAAAGTTACACCAGTTGACAGCTCTTGGTGCCCTGATGTTGGGTTTTCTATCGGATTAGGCACTTTCTGCAATCAGAGAGTATTTTTTTCAAGTTTTATTGCTGTATTTCAGAGAGCTGTCGCTGCACGCATCTAGACAGTAGGCATGCTCCACAGCACCCCTCATAGTGAGGTCTTTTAATCTGTCCTCATATGTTTTCTGATGCAAGCCATGCACCATCTTGGTTGCCTTTTCTCTGGACCACCCCCACCCTGTCTATGTCTTTGCGAAGATGCAGCCTCCAGAACTGAACACAGTATTCTAGATGAGTCCTCACCAGCATTTTGTACAGTTGCATCACCACCTCCCTTTTTCTGCTAGTGATATCCTTTCTGTGTACCCAACATCCCACTAGCCCTCCCCATAGCCTTGTTACATTGTTTGGCCACCCTTAGGTCATCTGAGATGATTACCCCAAACCCCTGTCTTCCCTGTGACTGCCAGCAATTCCACCCTCATTCTGTTGCTCTCTGCAGGGTTTCTTCACCCCAGGTGCATGATTTTGCACTTTTTTGCATTAAATTTCAACTGCATTGATAATTTTTCCAGCTTTCCCAGATCTACTCTGTTACAGATCTTGGTATCATCTGCAAACAGGCAAACCTTCCCCTCCAGCCCTTCAACAATGTCACTGATGAAGACATTGAAAAGGACTGGCCCCAGGACTGATCCCTGAGGCACCCCACTGGTCACCCTCTTTTCCTCGGATTTGATCCCAACTACTACCACCCTCTGCTTCCTGTCCCTCAGCCAGTTTCCAACCCAGTTTGTGGCCCACTTCGAGGCTCCCTAGCTTGTTCACCAGTCTTCTGTGGAGTACGGTGTCAAAGACCTTACTGAAATCGAGGTAGGTGATATCCATCTACTCTTTCATGATCCACCTCCTTCATTACCCAGTCAAAAAATCAGTCAAATTTGTTTGACATGACCTTCCTGCTGTGAAACAATGCTGCCTTGGATGCTGTGCTCCCATGGTTTTCAAGCAGGGTGGTATAAATCAGGTAGCCAGGTGGCCAATGGCTACTTAAAAAAAAATTGGTTTGCCTACCAGATTTTTAAAGTTATTGGCAACTTGGCTACCTGCCTACAGTGATTTTTGAGCATTTAAAAAGGATGGCCACTACAAATATTGGTTTGGCTACCAGATTTTGAAAGCTAGTGACCAGGTTGTCCACCACCTCACAAACTGATTTGTCCCACCCAGTTTCCAAGTGTTCCACAATCCTTTCCTTAAGCAGTGCCTTCACAATCTTACCCACTACTGAGGTGAGGCTGACTGGCCTGTAGTTTTCTGCCTCCTCCCTGCTACCACGGGACTACATTTGTCCCCTTCCGGTCCTCTGGAACCACCCCGTCCTGAGCGACTCACTAAACAGGGCCGCCAGTGGTGCTGCTAGCACCGTCCGTAATTTCTTTAATATCCTAGGGTGTATATCATCTGGCCCCATCGCTTTGTCCACCCTCAATTATGTAGGTTCCTTCAGGACCCTCTCTGCTGTAAAAGGACTGGTGTTTACTTCTCTCTCCCCATTGTTTCTGCTGCCTAGCTGCGGTCCCTGTCCCTCCCCCTCTACTGTGAATACCGAACAGAAGTATTCATTCACTATCGATGCTTTTTCTAGGTCACCCTCTATGGCACACCCCTTTGTGCCTTACAATCCCTCCCCTGGTCTTCCTTCTATCACTAATGTATCTATAAATTGTCTTGTCCCCACTCTTTACTGTCTGTGCTAATCTGTCCTCTGCTTGCACCTTCACGCTCCTAACTGCTTTCCCTGCCTCCCTCTGTCTCTGTAGGTTCGCTGGCCTATCCTCATCCTTCAGCATCTCCTTGTATTTTCTGAAAGCCCCCTTTTTCTCCATCACTTTCTCTGCCACCTAGTCAGTTTTGTAAAATGATTGCATCGTATGTCTTGAACATAAATTTCATTCCGTAACTGTCGGATGAGGGTTAGCCCATCAACACACACAGTGGCAGGTGTCCCTCTTGTGACAACCATGAGAGCCTGGGATACTGGATGGCTGGCCAAGGGGAAGATGGCAGAATGTCCCAGAGAGGGTGGTTTTCTGCTTCTAGGTGCATGAGCGCCACCTGGGGGTGCTCAGGAAGCATGAGTCACTTGGGGATGGCAGTGGACATAGAGATGCAGTGGCTTTGCGACATGATTGTCCATTGGGTATCATGCCACATGTTCACAGCCAAGCGTCTCAGCATGAGAGACCAAAAGTGAGACAGTTCTAGCCCTGGTAGGATGATGCCAGCATTATATGCATGGCTAAAAAGAAATGTTTTTAATGCCCCCTTAAAACTTTGGAGAGTTGGGCAATCTTGCACCTGACGAGGTAGAGAATTCCACAGAGTTGGGGCCATAAAACTAAAAGATCTGGCCCCAGATGTCTTTAAACGAACCCTGGGAATCTCCAGCAATCCCTCATCAGTGGATCGGAGAGAGTGGGAGGGACAGTAGGGACAAAGGAGATCTTTCAGGTAACCGGGTCCCAGATCATGTAGGGCCTTATAGGTCAGCAAACAGACCTTGAAGGTTGGGATAGGTGATCAGGGATGGGGGTGCCTCTAGCCACCAGAGCACTGGGCAGCAAACATGGGCTGGGTGATGGGGGGGGGGTGCTACTAGACACCAGGGATATGTGTTGCCATATGGAATGGGAGCTCAGGGAGTGCAGGGTCCTACTGTGTGTGTTGTACTATGGGACTGGTGATCGGGGAATGGTGTTACTAGACACCAGGGATGTGTGTAGTACTACGAGATGAGTGATTAGGGATGGGGGGTGCCGCTAGACACCAGGGATGATGTGTAAGGCACCCACAAAGGGCTGCCACTCTCCATGCAAATGAGCCCATAATGGGCATGCAAATGGCCCCTTAGCTCATTTGTATTGTGTGGCTGAAAGTAGCCAACACAGCTTCCGGTGCAATCTGGTCCCGGAGTGCTGTTCCCTGTGGGCTGGATACAGTCCAGGTCCATGTCGAGGCAGCGCTGTTTGACTTACCGCTGCCCCAACATGGACAAATATTCAGTTGGATAGTGCCAGTACCCTGTTTGATTGAATATAGCAGCCCCTAGGTCGGACACAGGTGCAAGTGCAGTGCAAACTTTTGTGCCATGCTTGTGCCTGTTTTTAAATATCTGGGCTCTGGTCTGTGTTAATAAGGTAAACGTCAGCTCCGTGTTGGAAGTCAGCAGTGGTGTTCCTTCAAGGTCCCTGTTGGGTCCCTTGCTTTTTTTGATATCTGTGGATCAGGTTCCAAGTTTAGTTAAATATTTTCATGTAGGAAGTTGTATGTTGATGACACTGTGCTTTTGCCTCAATCCCCCCGCTACTCAAGAAGCTATAACATGGTTTCAACTTGATCTTACTACTACCTTCCAACATTGGTTTTTTGATAATATGTTATTAATAGCAGAAAGACCAACTCAGTGGTGTGTTGGACCTCAAAAAAGCTTAAAAATCATGATTTGTCCAATTGTCATTTAAATAAATTGAGTGTGTTGATATGCTACTGTCTCTTCTTTACTCTTTGTGACCTAGAGAGTATGTTTATTGGACATTCCCTGTTGTTTCAGCAACCACATATCAAATTCATAATTTTTGCCCAGTACATGATGGTCACCTAAACATTTAAAATCCACAACAAAAAACTTGGGTTTTCATGCTTGTTTTTAAGTTACATGGTGAGACTTAATCCCTCTTTATTGAAAAAATATGTAAGGGGTTAGATTGTTTTATAATATAACATCACTGTTTTAGGTGTCAGCATGAGTGTAAAAGAAAAAGTGAAACAATGATTCTTCATTTGTCATGATGCCTGCTTCATTTTTTCCAGAAATGCAAAGGCAAGAGTAAATTACCAAGAATATGATACCCTCTTGAACTATAATGCCCCCATAAGGTGTGAAATATTTGTATGTTCCCATGCAGAAAACTATTTAAATCCCATGACATGTTCATTAAACTTCTATGATAGATATAGATGGTTGCAAATGTAGCAAAAGAAAGAACTATAGGGGTAGCCATGCTGCATTTGGTTATATCTGTTTTCACAGTTGCAGCTTCAGAATTGGTCAGCTCAGGACAACAGTAATTAAAAATCCCAATACAGAATTAAACTTGCCAGAAAGCTATTCGAACAGTTCAAGAAGACGTGCAGAATGGCAAGTGCCTTGAACAGTGCCAATGGCTGCAGTTGTAGCAGTTAATTTCTTCACTACCGTCCTGAATATATTCTTAATTGGACATAACATCATAAGATAAATAATTATTCCAACAATGCTTCCGTATATTTAAGAATGTACTTGAGCCAGTAAACAGCCTATAAAACCTTTCTCAGATGCATCAGAAAAATGGGAATTTGAAACACCAATGAACGTCTTTAATAGAAATTGAATAAAAAATATATATTTTTTAAATTGACCAACTATACAGTTCTAAGGGTATGGGATGATTCAAAGTTAAAATTGAATTATCTTGTAAATACATTTTTGTAACAGTCTCACAGAGACAGGAGAGCACTGAGGAGACACCGTTATAATCTGTGTTCATTCGCCGGGCAGGAAATGGTAAGGCAGACTTTACTTCCGCTACGTAATTACGGAAGGCTAAAGCTTAGTCTGTCATAATGACCAACAGTGCGGATCTTCTGAGACTGGAAAACTTTATTACAAGAAAGCAAAATGTACTTTGTATTATACTGACCCCATTAGTGATGTACAACACTGCTTTCATTTCATGGGATGGTTCCCCTGTCCTTCTGAAGGGAAGGGCAGTAGTGTAAACTTTTATATAAATGTGTCAGTTGTCTGGCCCCCAACCTAACAGATCAATTGGTATCTCTGCATACTCATTATCCTCTCTGAGTGATACCAGGTTGAGGGATGGTCTTACCCAGGACTAGGATCCATTGTGGTTGGATGACTGTCACGTACACAGCAGCATCTTTCCAGAACAAATTAGCAATGCATATCTGCCAAGCAAGTTCCCTTGGCATTTTTAAGACTGTTATTAATTCCTTTTGGATATGGAATGTAGTTGTACGTGATTGCTATTTATTTGTTATACTAGGATCTATACTAGGAAATATAGACATACAAGAAGGCCAAGGCCCATACAAGTATGTCTGCAGCCAAGCTGGTATTTACCATAATTATTGTGTTAATAGTGCATCTAATTTATACTTGAAATCAACATGGTCATTGTTTTCTACTAATGAACTTGGTACTGAATTCCACATCGGAATTATTCTTTGTGTATAATAGAATTGTCTTTTATTAGTTTTTGGATATGTAAGAGATAACTGATATGTATGGCTTCTTAAATTACAGCTGTGTTTATTGTAGAGCATATTTAATTGTGTTAGTAGCTCTACATCCTTGTGTATTTTATACATAAAAAGTGCATCTCCTCTCTTTCTTCTTTCCTCCAGCGAGTACATTTCCAATTCTTCCAGTCTTCTGTTGTAACTCATACTGGATATATTATTCACCAGTTTTGTAACTCTCCTCTGGACCCCCTCCATCCTATTTATATATTTTTTCTCAAGTAAGGGCTCCAAAGAGGAGAACAGTAGTCCAAATGTGGTCTTACATAGGCCCTATACAATATAGTGTTATTTCCTGCCCAGACTACCTACAGTGGAAATGTGGAGAGCAGTTATTCTGGGTATACATAAAATGGAGGAGATCACAGCTTATCACCATAATCACCGTACTCAGTTTCGAGCTAAATGACAGCCCTGGGTCATGTACATCATGAGACACGATGAAGTCTTTTGTCTGTTGATTACTCTGCTTTCAATGCCTTACCTGATTTATCACAGACAGTTGTTTTGGGTGGAGGGTTCCTCTGTTCAAGGAACAACTATATGGTTTTAATGCCATTACTGGTTCATTTAATAGTTTTGGTGTCATTACTGGTTCATTTATTGGGTCTACAGTTGTATCTGGCAATCTGACTGGGGCTGTCTTTATTGACCTCACAAAGGCTTTTGACCTTGTTGATCACACTTTGCTTCTCTCCTCGCTTCGACACCTGCATTTCTCCTCCTCTGTTGTTGACTGGTATGAAAGCTACCTGACAAATAGAACTCAAGTGGTGAAATTTAATTCCTCTCTATCGAACAGTACCACCATTAACATTGGTGTACCTCAGGGCTCCATCCTAGGGCCCCTCCTATTCTCTCTTTATATAAATAACATTAGAGCTGCTCTAAAATCCTGCTCTGCTATTCTATATGCTGATGATCTTGTCATCTATACAAGTTCTACTAATATAGACACTATCAACACAACCCTTTCCTCTGACTTTAACAATATCCAAAACTGGCTATGCGACCACAAACTGGCTGTCAGCACTAGCAAAACTAAAGCCATGCTGCTTGGATCGGCCCCAAAGCTCCGGGCTTGCGCAACAGCACTGACGGTGCAGGACTTAGAAGGTCAATTACTGGAATGTGACCTTTTCAAGTACCTGGGCATCCTGCTGATCAATCTCTTGATCTTAATCTTCATGTACAGTTTGCAGAGCTGTCAACTCTAAACTGGTGTTGCATATAAGACTAGTTATATGCTCATGCCATTGGCTAAAATGGCCATTGCGAGGGGGATTCTGCTCCCCACCCTAACCTATGGGGCTCCCTTATTTGGGGCTGCTCATAAAACTGACCTGCTCAGATGGGATATTACATATAACAACATATGTCACTATGCCTCTTCTGCTCCTCGGCTTAAACACCACTGTCAGCTTTATAATGATCTTGGTTGGCTCTCTCCATTAGCTAGTAGGAAATACTACTGTGGCTCTCTTATTGATTTAATAATTCAAAATCAAACCCCTAGGTGTCTTGAAGTTATGCTTGTTCCTCAGGACACACTCCATGGTCTACGATCAGCTGATAAATCCTTTCTGAATTTGCCGAAGTGCCACACTAGGAAAGGAACTGTTGCATTTGAGCATTCGGCTCCACAGCTGTGGAATTCCCTTCCCCTCGACATTAGACTTTCTAGCTCCCACATATGCTTTTAGAGAAAACTGCGCTTGAATCTGCTGATTGCTGATACCTGTTCCTGCTTTCACCCTACCTAATGACTGATGTCTCTGGCCATACAATAGTATTTCCTCACCTCTATATAACCCTCTTACTGCCTCAGCCTATCCTGCCTTTCCCTGCCCATATACAATCTTTGCACTGCAGGCATCTCCTTACACTTGCATACACTCATATAATCTAATTTCATGACTTGCTCCCCTTCCTCACTTCACCGACCTTTTCCTTAATGACACCCCCTGCTTTCAATGGTTATTTCTTCCTTTTGTACTACCTGTTTTTGTTTTTGTGTACCTTGTTCTGTTCATATGATATGTCACCTGATAATTTATTGTCCAAGGTCCTCTCTATTCATTGCATAGGTAGGCACCTATGAACTTATGAATGGTCTACTCTGTATGTCTCTGATATATTGTATCCATTTTAACTCATTGTATGTAAAGTGCTTTACTTTGTATGTTCTGATATATTGTATCCTCTTTAACTCATTGTATGTAAAGCGCTTATAATTTGTTATCCTGTTAAGTTTCTGCATGTCTGTAATCTCCCGGGTCGTGCCTGAAAATAGTCATTTTATGGCTAGTGCACTTACCCGGTTAACAAAAGCTAAATAAAATAAAAAAAGAAATCTTCAAGGCAAAAAAATAAGCGGGTTTGCCTCGCAGTTTGTGAATCAAAAACAGGCAATTGCGAATCGATTTCGATTTTGATTTGCGATAGGTGCTAATCGAATTTTCCAGGACCGCAGGGCTTGGAATGCGTGAACTGCACTATTTGTCACTATTTTTAGCCATCTGTCCCACATTCTGGACCCTCCACTGCTAATCAACTTCGACCATTTGCTAATCATTTTTCATTTTGATTAGCAAAGGCCGTTAATCAAATCTCTGACACTGATTTATGCCTTGATCTTTGTGGTGAATACTATTTGTACACTGACTGATGCCACCTGTACCATCCTCATTTTGTGCTTGAATATACTGCCTTACAGTTTGTTCAGCAGCTGTACTCTTGTCTCATTAAATACAAATTTTAAAAAGGTGCTATTACTAGTTATTTTTGATTTTTACATAGTGTTACTTGTTAAACTGAGTGTAACAGGACAGCTCCTGAAATAGTAGTCTGCCCAGTGACCTGATCCAGTGTAAAAGATCAATAAATTTAAATTACAGCTTGTGTGTGTGCGTGCATGTGTAGCTAGTTATAGGGGGTGGGGGGGGGAGTGGAATTTATATAATCTCCTTTTCATTTACGTCCATTTTGCTTTGTCTCTTCTTATTTCCTACTGCTGAAGCTTTGGCATTTTGGTGCTTATGTCATCCATTCAGCAGAGTTGTTACGCATTCAGTAGAGTCGTTGACCTACACCTGATGATACCACTTTTGGGCGCCATTGATGTTAACTCTCCCCCCTCCTTTCTAATCCCCATTCTTTCCTCCTGCTGGACTATCCCTTCTCCTCCAGTTGCTTTTTTAGCAATAAAATGTGATTAAATCAATAAAAGAGAAATTAGAAACAAATGAACATTACAGATGTGAACAAAATGGTTTCACTGAAAGTATGAAATACAATTCAATATACCAATATATCGGTGACAGAGATGTCAACAACATATTGTCACTAAGTAATAATCAAACTTATTGCAATAATTCAGATGTGAGCTAAAACCTTTTCTAAGCCGCTAGCTAAAGTACCTCCAAGTAATCTTAATAACAAGAGGAAAGAGGGAAGGGAAGGAAAGGAAAATGCTAGTTTTTATTTCGCTATGGTGTGATCACTAACACAAAAAACATGAACTCCAGTAACCCTAAAACTGACAATTCTGCAGATGCCATTTTGTCATTATCTAGCAAGGGGTATCTGGTTTAATTTTACAGCACTGGATTAATACTTTAAATTGCAATGCTTTTTTTTTTTACTTCTTAATGCTCATCAGCTGATTCAGGACTCACTGAATTCATCTGTTTTGTAGTCTTTAGTTCCTGTAGTTTTCAATTGTCCTGTGTTGTGCCTTTGTTAACTGCAGTTCACCAGCTTTCAAAACACTTAATTGAAAGCAGTTGCTTAAACCTCTGTGGATCAAGGAACAGTAATACGAAGAGAAAGTATCTTATCCTGAGAAAATCTAAAAATGCTTGCTGGCTGCTGGTACTCGATGTAGGTGCAATCAGTTCAGTTTGGGTTTTCTCTGTGACTAAAACCTTGGATCCTTTGGTGTGACCTAATGACAGAGTATATTAATGCCCTATCCATCCATTCCTGCTCCAAGGGCTTAAATCCAGTAAAGCAGAATTGATTGAAATATTTAAATTTGAAGACTGTGAAAGGTCACAAGTGCATATTCTTAACCTCCGTACAACCTAGTAAATAAAGATAACCATCACTACAGGCATGTACAGTACATGACAACAGCATGTTGTGATTTTTACTAAACTGCTGTTTGTTTTTTTTAAAGATGCCCCCAAAATCTTTAGCAAAAGGTACCATTTTAAAGCATTTCTGCAGAATGTGTCAGACTGCATTAATACTTTGTGTTACATGGTTTTAGCAGTGCCGGGCTTTTTAATACCCTTGCGTGTTGGTTCTAGCAAAGAGATGTTCCTATTGGGTATAGGTTGAAGGCCTGTGACAAGGAAAAAAATAATATGGAAAATTCTTAGCATTTTGCTTTAGCAAACAGTTGTCAGGGACAACCAGGGGGAGAGGGGATACAGATGGTAAGCAACTGAAATTGTTGGTGGTATTTTTAGTGTTATTTAATTTTTTTATACATCATTCGTCTGTACATCAAGTAAAATACAGCAGCCAGGAGTTAGATATATCACATTAGGAATTCTGCCTCTGCTATATCATTTTCCTTTTATAAATCACTTATGTGATTTCAGCCAATCAGTGCATAGGACCAACTGTACCGCTAATCCTGCATACAGTGGTTTCTCATGCAGGAGCATTAGGAGTTGAGCGTTTCACTTCACAGCCAAATGGAGGAGGTCTAAATTAAAATTTACTGTACCGCAACAAAGACTGCCTACCCTTGCTGGTCTGCCGTTAGCTGGTTACCAAAATGGTGTTTCCGGTCTTTGAGTATGTGGATGTGGTCTGTGGCACAGCCCCCTCCACCTCTGTAGCCAGACTGGACACTCTTTGGAATACCTTTTGCCACTTTGCGAAAAAGTCTCCTGCATGTATGCACCACTGTTCCCTCTATTCCTCTCTCTCCATTCTCTCCCTACCTTCACATCATCAGTAACACTGCTGTTCCTTTATCTCTAAGTACTGGTTTGGCTCCCTTCCTTTCTACCTCTTCTCTCTCCTGCCCCCCCCCCCCGGCTCCATGTTCTTGCCACTCCAGGACCAGAAAACTTTCTCCATGCCTCACCCCTTCCTCTGCTGGGCAGTCGTGTTTTCTGTTATTTGCCAACCCTCTGGAACCAGCTTCCCGTTTTTCTTTTCCATTCCTCCTCTGGTTCCTTTAGGCTCCAGCTGAAGCCCCCACCCACCCACCTGCATCTGTTTCCTGTAGGAGGTTCCCTTGTTATTTTTGATAGCTCAGGTTTTTGGGTTCCTTAGTCCTTTCCTGATCCCTGGTATACAGCATTGCTTTTCTCTGTACTGCTTTGTTGTGTAATTCCTATTTTTCTACCTTTATGTGTATTTTTTACAGCATACTGACGCTTTAATTTGTTCCAAGTTTGTACCAAAGATGTATTAATTTTTTGTTCTTTGCACTTTATTCCATGTAATGCACTGTATTGTGTTTTTCTGTTTCCTCCAGTAACCATGCTGGATCATGCCTGGAAACGAGCCTTGGCTCAGTGTGCCTCTCCCAGTTACCAATTTTTAAAATCAATCAATCAGTCAATCAATAAATAAATACATACAAACATATGAAGAAGCCAGTGGAAGAAGGCCACTTGGCCTATCTTGTCTGCTGATGTTACAGAGTCCACAGCTTGAGCTACTGGCCCTGCCCCCCCTCCCCACTCCTTCCATCCTCCCTACCTATGATCCTTACCTTCCGCTGTGCCTATCCCAGCCTCTCTTGAAGCTGCTCACCGTCTTCAGTGAGACCACCTCTTCTGGCAGCACATTCCAAGTGTTCACCACCCTCTACATGAAGAAGTGCTTCCTCCTAAACCCCCCACCCTCCAGCTTAAGACTGTGCCCCCTCATGTTATGGTTGCCACTTGGCTTAAAGAGACACTCTTTATCCACCTTATTTATCCCTTTCAAGTACTTGAAGGTCTCTTTCATGTCCTCTCTCTCTCTCCTGTCCTCCAGGGAGTACATGTTCAGTATCATCAACCTCTCCTCGTATGCCTTACCCTGCTGACCCAATATCATCTTTGTAGCCCTCTTCTGGACCTTCTCCAGCAGGTTAATGTCCTTTTTGAGGTATGGGCACCAGTACTGAACTCCATACTATAGATGTGGCCTCACCAATGACCTGTACAAGGGCAGTATAACCTTCTGTCTCCTACTACTGATCCCCCTAGCTATGCATCCCAGCATCTTGTTTGCCCTTGCTGTGGCTTTCTTGCACTGCATGGAGTGCTTCAGGTCACTAGTGATCATCACTCCCAGGTTCTTCTCCTGCTCGATGCAGATACCTGGACTCCACACAGGTACTATTCTTCTGGGATTCTTGGCTCCAATGTGCATAACTTTGCATTTCTTGGCATTGAAACCAAGCTGTCGGATCCTGGACCACCTCCCTAGCTTTTCCAGATCATCCTGCAGGTCCTGTATCCCTTCAGCTGTGTCCACTCTCTTGCAGAGCTTTGTGTCATCCATGAATAGGCACATTTTGCCCTTAATGTCATACCCAGTGTCGCTGATGAAGATATTGAACAACACTGACCCCAGCACTGAGCCCTGCCGGACCCCATTGGTGACCTCTCTGTCCACAGTCACCCTCTGGGTTCTGTCCCTCAGCCAGTTCCCGAGATCCGCCAACTTGATCAACCTTTTGTGGGGCACAGGCTCAAAGGCCTTGCTGAAATCCAGACAGAGGATGTCTATCGCTTGGCCCCTGTCTACTGTCTTAGTGACCCAGTCAAAGAAGTCAGTTACATTCGTTTGACACAATCCCCCCCATGAACCCATGCTGCCTCACATCCTGGAGACCATGCTCCTGTAGATAGTCTACCAATCTTTCCTTAAGTATGGTCTCCATGAGCTTGCACATGATTGAGGTCAGACTGACTGGTCTGTAATTCCCTGGGTCATACCTGGGAGCGCTTTGTGAAGGGGCATCACATGTGCTGTTCTCCAGTCCTGCGGTACCACACCTGACTCCAGTGAACTATTAAATAGGCCTGCCAGAGGCCCTGCCAGCTTCTCAGCCAGTTCCCTTAGTACCCTTGGATGTACTCTGTCTGGGCCTAGTGATTTGTTCACCTTCAATGCTAGCAGCCCCTCCCTCACTCTATCCTCTTCTATCACTACATCTGTGTTCCCCCTCCCCCCCTGCTCCTCTTCTCCCTCCTGAAGGCTCTGGTCCATCCTTCTCCCTGGTGAAGAAGGAACACAAGTATTCAATTAGTATCTTTGCTTTTCCCTCGTTATCCTCCACCCACTCCTCCCCTTTCTTAAGGCTAAAAAATCCCTGCCTTCTTTTCCTTTTTCTTGCTTATATAGTGAAAGAAGGTCTTCTCCCCCTTCTTAATTCCTTCAGCTATTTGCAGCTCCTTCTGTGCCTTAACTCGCCGGACTTCCATACTTGCCTCACTAGCTAACCTTAGATCATTTTCTCTAGCCACCTTTTTTTTATGTATTTGTTAACTGGTTAAGTACACTGGTCCAGTGGACCTTTTTCAGGCACCTCTCTCTTGGTCTTTCTGAATTTCCTATAGACTAACCTCTTTTCCCTTACTGCCTGGGCAACCCCAGAACTGAACCAGCTAGGTGCTTTGGCCCTTGTGTTCTTCCCCTGAGCCTAACACACTCCTCTATAACTATACCTATGACTTAAAATGTATTATAAATTACTGTCGCTAACTCGACTGATTTATAAGTTAATAGGGCCTCTGCAGGGTATAAGAAACTCCTCTCATGGGATGTTTGCAGCCTGAAAAGCTCTGCTTTGCTCAGCTGACTTCTCACCCAGAACTCACACTCGGAGTCGCTAATACCATAAGAGTCACCCTGTGAAGGCCCTATCAACTTATATACTGCCTGGTACAATTGGACTACATTTTCTTTGAATGTTCCTTTTGCAGAAGTAAATCTTCATCTTATGATTCTCTGTATTTTCTTCACTGTTAGGCTTTGGTTTTTGATGATTGAAACAATTTCTGCACATAAAGACCTGCTTTGTATAAATAAAACTGTTATAGTACCAGTGCCACCCCCCCAAGAAAAAAAGCAGCTTGGAAGCCTGCAATTCATTTATTTCCATTTTCTTACTTTGTCTTCATTCAGTCATTTTAAGATTTTTAAAGGGGTTTTTGGTCTCATCATTCAGTCGAATCACAATTAGCTTGACTGCTGACGACAGGGTGACCACTCCTTCAGTCAGGTGGGGGGGAGCACTGGTACTATAACTGATTCTGATTTTGGCAACAGACCAGGAGCATCCCTGCAAAATTTAA
This sequence comes from Neoceratodus forsteri, assembly GCA_016271365.2. Lineage (NCBI taxonomy): Eukaryota > Metazoa > Chordata > Ceratodontiformes > Ceratodontidae > Neoceratodus > Neoceratodus forsteri. The sequence continues at coordinate 101,404,356 of JADMNL010000030.1, read as the reverse complement.
GAAAAAGTAAAAGAAATGTGATAAACTGTGTGTGTATTAGCCAAGGCTGATTTTGCTAAACGTGTAACACTGCTTTGTATAAATGACTGTATTTTAACTTGCAATGATGAGAACTTTGGAGTGGCTTTGTTGTACAGTTAATGATGTTAATTAGCAAAGGGGCAAAGCTGATTAAGATTTGTTGAGTAGCAGTGTCATTATTGTCTGGTACTTATAGCTAAATTGGAATCAATGCAGTTATCAGTATTGCTTGAGATAACCTTAATGAGCAGTATTTTTTTGTGCACCCATTGTAAGCCAAGCACCTTACTTTTGATGTTTGCTTGCAAAGTGCGCAAACATATTGGTGTCTGTCTGAACTGTCAGAGGGCTTTGGGGCAGGCCGCTCCTCCACTGATCACAACTCCAGAATACTGACTCTTCTTCCTTATTCTGCTGCTCTCTACTTTTCTTCTGCTTTTCACTTTGAAGTCCTTGACCAATCACTAGGCTGAAAAATGGCCAACCCCACTTAATTGCATGGATTTCCAAGGTGTGGTGGTCCATGGAGAAACATGTGTCGCACTCATCCATATTGTGAGAAGGGCCAAGGCAAACCATGCAGGTCTGATGCCGGTCTGTCGTCACTGTTTCCCACAGGGCACTGATGCATAATGGGGAGCCAGTGGACTTTTTTAGATTTGTTTGCCCCCTTCTTTTGTAACATCGGCATCGCTGAAAATGATAAAATGAAGAAAATAGCACCACACACTGAGAGAAGATGGTGACGCAATAGGAATGGCGACAGAAGGCACTGCTGTGCCCCCACAGTGTTGCCCTGACAGGAGGAAGAACAGAACTGAGGTACATAAGGGAGCCAGCATCAGTTATTGGCTGCTGCATATGGCACCATGTGAGGTGCGCGGACACCATTAGTAGCTGACATCAGCTCCCTCGCTGAAAAAAAATTGCTCTCCCGGGGTCCTTGTGCCTCCAGCCCCAGACTTATAAGTGGTAATCAGTGGTGAAGATTACAAGGGCTCTTGGTAGGGGCAACTTTCATAGACCTTACCAAGGCTTTTGACACTGTCAACCACGATCTCCTCATCAGACAACTCTTCTCCATTGTTCTTTCCTCCGACACTACAAACTGGTTCTCCAGTTACGTAAGCAGCCGAATGCAGCAGGTAAAAATTGGTAAGGCCGGTTCAGTAGTAGGCCTGTATGCTCTGGAGTCCCGCAGGGATCTATCTTGGGTCCATTGCTTTTTAGCATCTTCCTCAATTCACTGTCAGGAGCTTGCTGCGACCACATACTTCTATACGATGATGACGCTGTACTTTTTAACAGTAACATGGACCCTCACCTTCTCCACGACTAACTTCAGCAATCCTTCACATCTGCAGAGAAGTGGTTTCGGGATAGTAAGCTCATCTTTAATTATAACAAGACTAAGACAGTGTTGTTTTCGACCTCCCAGAGCAGACACAAAACCTTCCCGCTACCATACTACGACATATTGGTTTCTCTTGAACTGGTTCACCATTTCGGCACCTGGTATAACTGTTGACTCTACCCTGTCTTTCACCCAGCACATCGACCAAACAGCCAAAGCTATTAATCAGTGTTTAGGAGTTCTATACAGGAACAAACATAATCTCACTCCAGAAGCACTGAACATGGCCATCCACAGTTCTGTGGTCTCTCTTGCGGATTATGGTATTGTCATTTATGGTGCGGCTACAGACACTGCCCTCTGATGTATCAAAATGGCCTTAAATAAAGCATGCCGCCTTCTTACTGGTGCCGCATGCTTAATACGCACCTGCGATCTTTATGTCCAGGTTAGCTGGTTACAATTTGACAGCAGGCTCAAGTACCAATCGTGCCTGCTTGCAAAAAAAGTCACCTTGGGATTGCTACCCCCTGGCGTAATGGCTCTTCTTTCCCCTGCATGTAACCCACGCAGTACCAGAAGCTCTGGCAAAACAGGCTTTCAGAATCCCATGGTGCCGCACCGCCTTTGGAAAACATGCATTCGCATACAGAGCTCCACAGTGGTACAACTCACTGCCTTCTGACATAACCAATGCTACTTTGCTGGGCTCCTTTAAAAAAAAAACTCCGTCAGTATCTAATCTCAGTGGCAACCTGTGACTGCTACCGCTAAGTTGCCTTTATCTTGCTCCTACCATTTGCAATCTCTAGTGATTAGTAAAGTGTTATGCTTCATGTCCATTTCTTGGGCCCCTGGTCAAGTTAACACTTCCATGGGCTTTCTACCCCTGCCTAAATTATTTATTTTCCCTCCTACTTCCCTCCACCTCTTCTTCCCTTTTTTGCCCCTCCGTCATTCCATACCTCTTTTCACCCTACCACCTTAGTTACATTTTCATCATCACCCCACTACCTACACCACCTCTTCCTCCCTACTCTCCTCCACCCCTCCTTCCCCAACCCTCCTCCACCTTTATTTCACTTTGACTACATTGCTATTCTTCCCTTTCCCTTCCCTTCTATTTATCCCTATCCTACCCACACCTCTGCTTGCCTTCTCCTTCCCCGCACTTTCCTCCTCCTTCCCCTGGCCCTCTCTACTGGTACGAGGCCTTCCTTCTTTCTTTGACTCAAGCACAATCCAGTTATATGCCTATGTTGTTAGTTGCACAATTCTCCTTTTCAAACAAGCGTCCTCATGTTATGTTACCATTACCTAGTGAAACGTTAGCCTTTGTTTTGACTCTGCACCCTGTACGTGCTTCAATTGTGTAACTATTGTTAGAATTTAAATCTGGAGACAGTTTTCAATTGTTTCTTGCTGTATCTGTATCTGTGGAACATATCTGTATTCTTGTTTGTGTCATACTTGACATGGAACCTATGAAAGAACTTTCTGCTCAAAGGTGTTAATCCAAGATCTCAATAAACAAGAAAGATATTCTGGAATATCAACAATTATGGTAAGTATGTAATTTTATGACACTAATTGATCATTTTAGGTAAGGAGCTGTGTTACTGTGCTTACCTGTCTTTTGAACACTAAATTTAAAGCATTGTGGTTATTACAACATAAATAAACAAGGCTTTGCACATATATTCCAGGAATCAAGTGAATATATTTGCTTGTAAAGCATGTGAATAAATTGTTACCAGTGTGTACTGGGAGAAGGCAGGAGCATGCCCCTTCTTCATTCATCACAGCTCAAGAACACTGAATATCATCCCTAATTCCACCCATTCCTTATCTTTCTCCCACTTTCCCCTTTGAAGTCCATGCCCAGTCCCAAGGCTGAAAAATGCAAGGTGAGTGGGGTGGGGGTTCTTGTGCAACTCCTAATTCCTGCTTGAAATCCTATCTCTGCTTTTCGTTCCACATATGCTAGTGTTTACTACTTTCCTGTGTGCTACTATTTAGAACTTGTTTCACAGGGAATGGCAGAAATGTTGCAGATCTTGTAACATTTGCATACCCATGATGCAGTTCTTGCATCTCATGGAATTAATATATTCTCAAAGGTGGTAACAGCAAGTAAAACAGATGTTCTAACATATTCCTACACTCATTCCTCACCTTACATAAGGAGCTGTGTTACTCTGCTTACCTGTGTTTTGAACATTAACAATTCAAGCATTTTGGTCAATACAACGTAAATGAACAAGGCATAATTCATATACTCCAGAATGCAGATAAGTGGGTTCTAAAAGGAGAATCAAGAAATTGGCCTAATTTTTGCCTTTGCTCTGCTTTTTTGTGTTCAAATCTGTGAATGTTTACATTTCCCAATCATAAATTTCATCTGTCCAACAGCTACACAGCAAATACAAGCAAGCAAACATAAAGGCTAACAATGTACAATACAGATGGTCTATTTCTTAATTTCTATTTTACAGCATAAAAACATGAATTGTATTTATTGAGAATGGAATATAAAAAAGTAACACGTGCTCATAGAGGCAAAAATAGTGTCTATTCTCATTATTATTTTCATTTTTTTACTCAACCCCTCACCGGAACCTTCTTTGACTCACCCCAGTTGTATATATTGTCCTCTTTGTTGCTCTGCTTCCTTGTGCTTCCATGTTGCACTTAAGAAAGTGCATACTAAGAGCAGAACAAGTATCAGTGGTTCTCAGTTTTATGCACTAAGGATTATGTTTAATTCAAAATGAGCAGAACAGTCCTGTTATAACATCTCCCACACACACATTAACCATGTGCTCCTACAACCAAAAGTCCTCCTAGTGCCTTACAGGCCATCCTTGCCTGACCATTTCTTTTTGTTTTAAATATAGTTTTTATTAGTTTTATACAAAACAAAACACACATTCCATAGTGCAGTTAAATGTGTGTAAATGCAACACTGCATCTCATTAATGGTCACAAGACTCTTACATATTGAAGGTAATTAAGTCCATTCTCTACTAAGTTTATATTGTATTCAATAGACATCTTCACAGACCAGTAAATATTATAAAGGTGAGGGTCTATTATAAACATCATTGCAAGCTTGGAACATCCCCTTCCTCCCAATGAGAGCAGCGCCCCCCCTGACTCTGCAACTGCCGGGTCCTAATGGACAAATGATGCATCTATCTTCATCATCTGCATCACCCAGCATTGCCATTTGTCTGTAAATGTCGTTGTTTTTTCTCATAGGGCTGCTGTTAATTTTTGCATTTGATATATGGTCTATATTATACTTCTCCACTGTTCTACTGATGGAATTGTTTTGGTCATCCACCTATGGGTAATGGCCTTTTTGGCCCCCAAGTAAGAAGATTGGCAATAGGGTGCACCTCCAAGGTGGGCTGTGGGGAGGCATGATTGAAAGAAGTACCATTTCAGCTGTTAATTCTATTTCTTCCCCTAAACAGTCCTGGAGGGTGAGTTGTAGGGTGCACCAGAAGGGAGTAAGTAGTGGGCATTCCCAAAAAACGTGACCCAAGTCAGCTAACTCACAGTTACAGCCCCACCAGCATCTCCTGTAGCTTGGAGGTAAGTATTTTACTAGACTTGTCGGCGCCCTAAAAAATCTATAGCGGCACTTCCAAGTGTATTCTTGCCATATATGCGAGAGTGTGACTTTAACTGCCATTAGAAAATGTGCAAAGCTATTTGAGCCATCTGATTGGCTTAAACACTTCTCTAGGTGGGCATCTGTCAGACAGTTGATGCCCACTTATTAAAAGGGCCAGCCTAGTCAGCCCCATCACCAGAATGTTGGTGCCCAGCCTGCTCTCCAATTGGATGAAACCCCTCACTTGCATTCCAAATGTCCGCCATTTGTTTCTGTCGCTTAGCAGATGACAAACTTGGCGGCTGCCCTGTCATAAAGCAAAAATCTTAAAATGCAGTGTAAACAAAACGTAACATTTTCCACACGATCAAGCTACTTAGCTGGCTGCTTCCCACCCCGCCTGTCTGTTTGCGAGCAACCAGGTCTGTCAGGTAAACTGTCGTCATGAACCCACACTCAGCTTTTCCATTTCCCACTTCCCACCACTGCAGTGATCACAAATACTATTTTTTTAACAAAACTCGACCCAATTTCGGCAGTATCAACACTCCCGACCTCCGATCCCCTCTCGTTCTCATAAAGTCCGCTAGTCAGTAGCGCGACTCCATCTACGGCACTCCATCTAGTGAGCAAATGAAATAAAAAGTAAATCAGCTTATTACCTCACGACAGGAAGTTATTTTCAGTTGACTGATTTACTCAGAGCACTGCGGGGCTCCCCAGTCATGAAACCTCTCGGGATTGCTGGGCACATCCTGTCGGGTCTCTCCCTAGGTAACAGCGTTGGTGAACTCCCCATTCTGACTGTGATTTAAATATGTCACTCCAGCCAAAGAGCAAATGGGTCCATTTAAAGTTTTTAAATAATGCTACATGCGGCACCGTATCTCTGCTCTCATGGACGCCGCCTCTAGAGAGTGTCACGTCACTGTGTAGGAAGGGGTTACAGGTTACAGCCTCATTTAAAAAAAACCTGCTCATCAGCGTGAGGAAGCAGACAGAGTAGGAAGGGGCAAGAATTGTGAGGGGGGTACATATTAGTGCTTTCACCTGCTTTATGCAGGCTTAGCTTTCCCTCTAAGTAAATTCACTGTCATAACCTGTCATAAGTGACTTTTTAACAATTTTACCGGGGGGGAGGGCAGCAAACATACCAGTATACAGAAAAAAGCATCACATCCTGTATGTCATTCTGTGTGTTTGCGGGAGGGAAATTCAGCTGAGGTCTACAAAGAAGCTGGATTCAGGGTGTGCTGTGTGTGTGTGTGTGTTCACAAAAAAAGACACATTTTTTTTTTTTTGAAATTTCTGTTTATCCCCTCCTGCCGTCCCGCTGCAGCCGCTCCTTCGGGAGTCGCCCATCAAGCCTGTTCCTACCAGTGCTTTACCTGACAGTCCCTGGTCCCTCCATCTTGCCTCTGATACCCCCGGGCGGGGTCAGGGTAGGGGAGGACCCCTGAATCTTGCTACTGTCAGGGTCCTGAGACTGCAGGCAGGCACCAGCATATCGAGACCAGGCTTGGCGCTCCATCTTCCCGGCTCCAGTGGGGGGTGTTTCCACATTTCCTGTGTGACGTTGCTGGCCCATACATCAAGGCGCAAACGCCGACATCGGCAATGTCCCTCCCCCTCCTTCCTCGAAGGAGTAGTCTCTGGGGCTGATTGGTCGGTGACTTATGCCCTCGACCAGTCATGCCCCCAAGATGCCAGCTTGCTGTCGCGCCCCCAGCCTCTGTCAGAGGTCGCCGCTTGCCAGGTTGTAGAACCTCCTCCTCCCTCAAGAAGGCGAGCTGTCATCAGACACCCAGCCTGTCTCCCCAGCCAACCTCAACGGCCTGAGCTCGCCCCAACCCAGGACGCTGGCGTGGTGCAAGGTGTGGCATCCAGCACTTCAACCCTCAGCGCCACCGGGCCGGCAAAAAAAAAGACACATTGTAATATAGGCGGAGGAACTATTTTATTACAAAACTAAATTTAAACAAATTTTCTAATAACATTTTTTTGTTAAACAATTCTGTTTTCTCAGTGCCCATTTTCTAAGGGCAATAATACCCTCCAGGGTGGGCAGTATGGGTAGTACCGGACCTTCCAGGGGCCCAAGATGACAGCCTGGGTAAAGAATTGGCTGGAGAATAGGACACAGAGAGTAATAGTAAATGGAGTCCACTCAGAAGAAAGGAGGGTTACTAGTGGGGTACTGCAGGGTTCGGTATTAGGACCGGTCCTCTTCAATGTCTTTATAAGCGACATTGCGGAAGGACTGGAAGGAAAAGTATGTCTCTTTGCAGATGACACTAAGATCTGCAACAGAGTTGATGCACAGGGTGGGGTGGAAAGGATGAGAAGGACTTGGCAAAGTTAGAGGAATGGTCAAATGTATGGCAGCTTAGATTCAATGCTAAGAAGTGCAAGGTAATGCACCTGGGAAACAAAAACCCAGGGGAAGAGTACACAATGGGGGTGAGATACTAACAACAACAAAATGGAAAGGGACCTGAGGGTAGTCATATCAGATGACCTAAAGGTGGGCAAGCAATGTGAGAGGGCAGCAAGGAGGGCTGGGGGTTACTGGGATGCATAGGGAGGCATCACCAGTAGAAAACAGGAAGTTATTATCCCTCTGTACAGACAGCTGGTGAGACCCCATCTGGAGTACTGTGTGCAGTTCTGGAGACCCAATCTCCGCAAAGACATAGACAGGATGGAAACTGTCCAGAGGAGGGCAACTAAAATGGTGCAGGGTCTGCACCAGAAGACATATGAAGAGAGACTTAAGGAGCTTAATATTTATAGCCTCGAGGAAAGGAGGGAAAGGGGGACATGATAGAAACTTTCAAGTACCTCAAGGGAATCAACAAAGTCCAAGAGGGTAGCATCTTTCAAAAAAAGAGGTGTGCAAGAACAAGAGGGCACAATTTGAAGATAGAGGGGGCTCAGAGGTAATTTAAGGAAGTATTTTTTCACAGAGAGGGTTGTGGATGCATGGAACGGCCTTCCGGAGGAGGTTGTGGAGTCAACATCAGTGGTGGAATTCAAGCATGCATGGGACAGTCATAAGGCAATTCTAGGGTGTGGGGGTAAGAAGAAGTAGGCTGCTGGTTAACTAGGATCTGCAGCTTATCCAGTAGGTAGGGAAATGGGCAGACTGGGTGGGCCAAGCGGTCCTTATCTGCCATCAAATTCTATGTTTCTATGTTCTATGTTTCTATAAGGCCCTCCGCCTGTGTCGTCGGGCCTCATTACACCCCTGGGCGGTCCGGTATTGCCCAATACCGCCCACCCTGTTGGGTATTATTGATTGCATAGAGCGTTAGCCTGCCAATCCTCAGGGGGTTACAGATATTTATAAATCTGCATTCCATTTTTGTAGAACCGGTAGGGTTTTATCCCGTAGGGTCTCCCTCAAGATTTTGTATGTGCGGCCTATTACCGAACCTCCTAGGTTACCATCAAGAGCATCTATTAATACGCTCATCAAGGGTGGTCTAGGGTCAGGAAGTCTAGTTCTATTAACAGTTTGTTTTTGTATGTAAGCTCTTAGTTGTAAATAACGGAAATAGTCTCCTTGCGGAAGCTCAAATGTTGCCTTTAAATCCAAAAATGAAAGGATCCCTGTTTCATTTAATACTTGGAAGATCTTGCCTGACCATTTCTGTGTACTCCATGGTGCCAGTAGCCCACAGTCCCTGGAGAGTTGTATCCTGCAGCTGAGGCACCCTCTGGAATCTGAGCCAGGGGTAGAAATCCAGAAAATAATCTGGTGTGGGAGATGGAATACCGAAAACTCAAATTTGATATTCTGTCTCATGGTTGGGTATTCCGCTTATCCAAAAGAACAGTTCTGTAGATTGAACTACAGCACGAAGGCATGGAGAAGTAATATTCCATCTGGAGTACCAGCATGATGAAAATGGTATTGCTGTTGAGCAAAATCTGAGAATCGTAAGTCCATCCCTGAACCGGAGCCCTCCAGGTTGCTTCTGCTTCAGTAAGCTAGTCAAAACCGTACCATGCCTTATGACTAGAAAAAAAAATTATTACTGCTGTATGCTAAGATCTTCCAGGAATCAATCTTCACCATTCATTCACTCACTCACAGTGTTGCTAGGAGCCTGTGGGAGCAAAGTCTTTTACAGCTTAGGGAGGAGACCGATGTTGGTGCTGGTGTCGCCCTCAAAGCCAACGTAGTGATGTCGTGCTTGTGAGCTAGCCAGTAACCGATGCCAGTCCCCCCATCTCAGTTCTGTTTTTCCAGTCATCTAATATGCACCATAGGAGCAACTGGAGTTGATTTCAAACTGTGCCATTAGTGTTGATCCCAGTTCAACATCACTTTCTGTTTTGTGATGTATTCTGGCACTGTTAACTGTAATAATTTTTCCACTGGTACTGCTGTTTTACTCTAGTTTGGCACCGAATCCCTTTTTGTCTCATTATTGTTATTTTGGTCATCAGAATACCAAGTCCGAAGGGGCATAAGAAGATGCTCCATATCTGTGGAGTTCCTCAAGGCTTGAGCCTATCACCGATGTTGTTCATGGTGTACATGCTACCCGTGGAGAGGATCATTAGACAGTACAGTCTGGGCTTTCACTGTTATGCAGATGACACTCAGCTATACATGTCTTTTGCACCAGGGACTAATGGTGCCATCGAAGTGCTGAATAAATGCCTTACCGAGATCCAGAATTGAATGAACTCTAACTGGCGGAGACTTAACCCAGATAAGACGGAGGTACTGGTGATTGAGCTGGGCTGTGGGCGTGATGGGGTTGGCTCCAGGACGACAATAGGTTTGGTCCTGGGATTGACCCCATTGATGGCGTCCTCTAGGGTGAGAAGTCTGGGCATGATCCTCGACGACAAGCTGACATTTGAGGCACAGGTGTTGGTTGTCGTCAAAAGTGTTTTTTACAATCTAAGGAATATCGTCCAGAGTAAAACCCTAATTCTGCCTGAAGACCTGCCATCATTGGTACATGCTTTTGTAACAGGGTTTTAAATAATTGATTAGCAGTTTTTTTCTTGGGACAATATTAACTGTACAGAAAGCATTTATAACGTTTCTGCACTAGGCTTAAGGCTCACATGATTGCAACTTCCAAATGCTGCTGCTAGGCTCCTGGGACCACCTCACGGTCAACTGAATCTCACAGTCCTGTACTACCCTCAGAGAGTAAGTCGTATTCTGCAATGTGGCTCACACCCTCCTCTTTCATTCTTTGTGTCTATTCACATACTCTGCTAAACTCCTGTACCCACCACGAATGCTTGTTCTCAGCACATGTAACCAGCTGACTGTATAATACTGTATAACTTGTATCTTATTGTATAATTTCATTATTATACTATGATATTTACCAATGTTATGTAATCCCGGGTCGCCCCTGAAAAAGGGACCTCTGGGGCCCAGTGGGCTTACCCGGTCACCAAAATTTAATAAATAAATAAATATAGGTTTTCTAGAAGTGTTCTGTTTGTTAAACACAGTGAGGCGAGTGCTGTACATTTTCACAATGTTTTAGAACTTTTATGAGCAAAACGCTAATCAGTTTTTAGAGTTAAATAAAACCCTGCTGTAACATCAAGACTTGACTACTGTAATGCTCTTCATCTTGGGGTCAGTGGAGGGAACCTCCGGTGACTGCAGCTATTGCAGAATGCAGCAGCCAGGCTACTGACAGGGCTGTCAAAGTCCTGTCAAGTGACCTCGGTCCTGCGAGGCCTGCACTGGCTGCTGGTCAGGTGGAGGATTCTCTTCAAGGTGGGCTTGCTCACCTGCAAGGCCCTATATGAATTGGCCCCTGGCAATCTGTCAGACCTCCTCACCCATGCCATACCAGCCTGCTCCCTCCATTCCTCCACTATGGGCCTCCTGGCAGTTCCAGGGACCAGACTGAAAACCTCAGGCGATCGCTCATTCGGGGTGGCCGGCCCGGTCCTCTGGAACTCAGTGCCAAAATCTTTGAGGGAGGCCCCTATGGTGGAGGCATTCAGGAGGCGTCTGAAGACTCACCTCTTTAACCTAGCTTTCCCTATTGATGTTTTTTAAATCCCATAATATATTTTTTATTGAAATGCATTGGAATGTTTTAATTATTTTAATCTGTCTTTTACTGCTCTGTTTTACTTTGTGTATTTCTACCTGTATGGCACCCAGAGCCCCCGGGATTGGGCACCCAACGATTGATTGATTGATTGATTGACTGAAGAAAGGCTTCAGCCCCCTAATGCGTCATTGCCCCTGTGGGGGTCCAGTGGTGGCAGCAGACCAGCATCCAAATTTCCATGCCTGCCATGGCCTTGACCATGATATGAACTGGTGAGGTGCCTGCTTATGTATGGACAGATGTGTCCTTGAATTCCATGCGGTGAAGTGGGGTCATTAGCCCCCCACTTTTGGAGGCATACATCATACCTGTGATGCCAAGGGAAGGTCTCTGGGCCTTTCCCCAGGTCCCTTCCGAGTACCTCTGGCACTGAGGAAGACCAGGATCCTCACCATGCTTGCTTCACTGAAATGTCAGAGGTCTGGGGGGGTCTAGTGGATAGTCTGCCCCCTCTAGGGTGCTGACTGAGCATCTCCCTCAGTCTTTAATGGAAACAGACACCACTGGTGGTGAGACTGAAGCTGTACACTCGATCTACACTGGTGGGCACCCTCAGTACCAGTGAGCGGGATGGTGCTGACCAGAAGACTGTGTCCCCTTCTGTACTGTTTGCAGTACTGGAAGAGTCTGGGGCAGTGGTCATCTCCTCCCCTGAGTGCACTATAGGGTCTGGTGGTATATGAGGATGCTGACCTTGGACTTGGGGACTGGGGCGGCAATGATAGACCTGACCTTCGGTCCCATTCTGAGACCAACACCAGTGATAGTGTCGCTCTCAGGCCAGGGCCCAGTCCTGGTGCCAACCACAGTGCTGGCTTGGGCCCTGGTGCCATCCTTGGTGCATACTCCGGGTCCGATGATGGTGGCGGTACCGGGTCTTGTCAGGGTGCCTCTCGCAGGTCCCAGTACTGCTCGCTGTGCCGCATATGAGGGCAGATCTTCCTGGACATAAAGTCTCCACCACTCATTAACACTAATGGGAGTTCGCTGGAGGTGCTAGGACCCAGAAGGAGCAAACTTTTTCAAGAGGGTCAGCGCCTGAGATGGAGCTGTGAGGAAGCGGGCACTGCAGGCCCTGGCTCATGCAGTAATGACTATCTTGGTGTCGACCCTCCAACTGCCTCAGTTCCTTTTTTCCTGCCGTCGAGTGCACTTCAGGGACAATGACGCTCGCCCACCGGGAGTTAGACTTTACTAGCAGCAATAATTCAGTTTATTGTTTTGTAGAATTATTTCAAATCAGTACCGATTATATATTTTAATTGTACAACAGAAGTCTTCAGCCCTCCTTTGACGGAGTCGACCATAATCGGGTCAAGTGACAGTGGAGAGACTTCATATGAAAGCTGTTCAGTCAGCCGGGCTGGGTCCAGTCTGCCGCCCTCCTCGGGGGGGGGGGTCTGACAATGTATGGTCCAATGCTCAGGGGGATGGGCGGTCTCCCTGAAAGCATAAAAGGAAATGGTCCCATTCTCGGTGCCATTTGGCCTCAAGTTCTTCTACGACACATAGGTCGAAGACAAAATGGTATCATTCAAGGTCACCCTCTGGTATGTCTACACATAGACGGTCGGTTATTAGGGCCAGGCACCAGTCTCCACCTCTGTTGGAGTCGCTGGTTTCTGTCTCTGGTAGCTGACCTTCTCGACACCGGAGCCCCTCCCTGCCTATTGGAGGAGCTTCTGATGAGCAGTTTCACAAGTGGGCGGCTGTTATGGACCAGGGGGCTCGGAGGTTGATCCAGATGCCCGGGCCGGTCAGTCCGATGCCGGGGCCTTCGGGCCATTCGGTTTCAGAGGGACGGGTAGGACGGTTGGGCCTTCCTAGTCGTGCGGCACCTTCTTCGGTGCCATCAAGTCCGTGCTCGGGTGTTTATCCCCCTCACATGGCTGCGGCGCAGGGGTCCACACCGATGCCTCTATCTCTTACCATTTTTCCCTCTTTTACCTCAAATCACAGTTTTCAGACCCCTGGGACTTTCATGGCACCATCCGTGGTGCTGCGGGCTCTCTTGGTGCCGTCTGCGGCACCACGGGCTCTGTCGGTGCCATGCACAGTGCCGTGGGTTCTGTTGGTGCCATGCATGATGCCAGGGGCTCTGTCGGTGCCGTGTGAGGTGCTGGGGGCTCTGTCAGCACTGTCCACGGCACCACGGGCCCTATCGGTGCCATGTGTGGCGCGCTTCTGTTAGCGCCTTCCTCCTTGTTCTCGGCACCATTTGCCTCTACAGCCCCGGGGACTGGTGCGGTGCTGACTGGTCTTCAGGGCTTCTTGGTTTCTTTCTTCTGTTCTTCCTCCTGATTTTCACTCCTTTCCTATCTATACAATTCCCCCTGGACTATCAGGAGATGATTTTGAGCCTGACCCAGATCTTCGCCTGGGTGATGATGTTGATGACACTGCCCTGGGAGCAGGGATCAATCCTTCTGCAGAGCCTGTGGTTGAAGACCTTTCCTTTAGTCTCTGCTCAAAAATTTAAATTCTGCTCTTTCTCTCCAGACTACAGAAATTGATCCTGGGAGGCTTTTGCGACTCCAGTATCTTCATGTCCCGGAGATCCCTTTGGATTTAACCCCTCTGGTACAGCGCTCTTTTGAGACCCTCTCTCAGATGGTGTGGAAGAATCGGGCTCTCATTCCTTCCATGGCCAAGTCCATAGATAGGAAGTATGCCCCTCCCAAGGATCGCCCCATTTTGGCCTCACAAGCCTTTGCTGATGCCATTGTGGTCTTGGCAGAGAATGATAAGGCTGTCCTTCCTCAAGGATCTACAGCCTGACCAACTAACAAAGAATCTCGCAAGATAGACACCTTAGGTAAGAGTGTCTTTGCTGCCTCAACCCTGGGTATGCGCATTGCCAATTACCAGGGCTGTTGTTCTCAATATGAGTATATACTTTGGCATTCCCTCAAAGAAATTGTAGAAGCTCTGCCCAAATCGGAAGTTAGCGCAGAGCTACTCCAGACCATAACTAGGGGTATCAAATCCAATAACCAACAGGTTAAAGCTGCAATGGATGCCTATGATACCGCTTCCCGGGTGGCTGGCAGCTGCTGCTGCCGCCACTCTTAGCTACGTACTTCAGGCTTCACGAATGACGCCCAGCAGCAGGTCATGGCTTTACCTTTTGATGGTATGTATCTGTTCGGGCCTCAGGTGGAGCAAGCTCTGGAGGCCACGCAGAAGACTAGGTCTGCCATTAAGACAGCTAGAACTGCACCCACCCCCTCCCGAGGGGGTGCCAGCAAGCATCAGTTTCACAACTCTCAGTCCTTTCAGGGCAGAGGCAAGGAAGGTTTTAACAAAAACCACAACCCTTAGCCACAAAAGAAAGTGCAGCAGAAGGCACAAGGGCCCAAAGCACCCAATGCCAACTTCTGAGTTTCTGGCCCAGGTCTCACCTCAGCTGTCCAAGGGAGACTCCTCCACAGTGGTGGAAGGACGTCTGACTCAGTTCTACAGTCAGTGGAAATCTATAACATCAGACAAATGGGTCCTCCAGATAATCCGCGAGGGGTGCTCTCTCAATCTTTCGGAAAACCCTCCAGATCATCCTCCCAAATGACAACCCAGGCTGTCGGCAGTACAGTCAGACCTTCTTGTTTCTGAGGTACAAGGCCTTCTGAACAACAGGGCAGTAGAAATAGTTCCGCTGGATCAACAAAACACAGGTTTCTACTCCCATTACTTTCTGGTCCCGAAGAAAACCGGTGGCATACGCCCCATTCAGGATCTCAGAAAGTTAAACAGGTTCCTTCACAAGGAGAAGTTCAAGATGATATCTCTATGTACCCTGATACCTTTGCTTCATCGATATGATTGGCTAGCCTCCCTGGACATGCAGGATGCCTACCAACACATTCTCATACACTCAAAGCACCACAGATACCTAAGGTTCGTGGCATTGGGTCAACACTATCGGTTCAGAGTCCTCCCCTTTGGGCTATCCTCAGCGCCTCGAGGTTTTACAAAGTGTTGTGCAATTCTCGCGGTGCACCTCAGGAAAATCAGAATACAAGTGTTCCCATATCTGGACAACTGGCTCCTAGCAAGTCCCTCCAGGCAAGTGACTTTGGAGGCCGTGGCCACGGCCTCAGACTTCCTCACATCCATGGGAGTCTTGCTGAATCTCAACAAGTCGCAGTTGCAGCCCTCCCAGAAACTTCTCTTCATAGGAACTCTTTTGGACACCTCCTGTGCAAAGGCTTTTCTTCCAGAGGACAGAAGGAGCGATGTCTTACAGATGGCCCGATACATCAGAGAACACAGCTCAGTTTGAGCTATCTTGATGCAACGGATGCTGGGCCTCATGGCATCCTCGGTGTTCACTGTACCCCTAGCTCTTCTCCACATGAGAACCTCTTGGTGGATGCTCAGTACTCAGTGGTTCCCAGCCACTCACCCTCAGTCCTTTCTCATCAAGTTGATGGAACCTCTGAAGAGGTCACTCGCCTGGTGGTCACAGGAGGACAATCTTCTGGAAGGATATCCCTTTGCCCCTCTGGATCATCTGATCTCCATTATCATGGATGCATCCCTGATGGGTTGGAGAGCCCACTGCCAGGATCTCCACACCCAGGGTATGTGGACTCAGGACGAGTCCCAACTTCACATAAACGTCCTGGAAATGAGAGCCATCCTCTATGCAGTCTGAGCCTTGAAGGACATACTCTGTCACAAGAACGTTCTCCTTCAAACTGGCAACAAAGCAGTGATATACTACATCAACAAACAGGGCGGCATACACTCTTACTCATTATGCAGGGAAGCAATGAGAGTGTGGGGGTTATGCCTGGAACACAAGGCTCTAATTTAGGCAGGTTACCTGCCAGAAGTACAAAACGAACTGGCAGACTGTCTCAGCAGAATGGAGATGGATCCTCATGAGTGGTCTCTTGCCTTAACCGTTGTTCAGTCACTCTTCAAAGAGTGGGGAACTCCAAATCTGGACCTTTTTGCGTCCCCCAATCAATGCAAAACTGCCTCTCTTCTGCTTCAGAAATCCAGGACCTGGTGTTTTCTGTCAGGATGCATTCAGGCTGTGGTGTACAAGATGCTTTCTATACGCCTTTCCTCCTCTTCCCCTAATTCGGAGGGTACTTCTCAAATTGGAGTCTCGGGAGGGGCAGAATGATTCTCATTGCCACCTTCTGGCCTTGGCAGATATTGTTTCCGCTACTCAACAGTCTATCGGAAATCCCCCCCGAAGATGCATCCCCTTCAGATGAACCTTCTGACCCAGGGTCCCGTGGTCCATCCCAGCCTGAGGTCGCTTCACCTTCATGCTTTGCTCCTGAAGAGATAGAGGTGAATAGATTCAGTGTTTCTCATAGAGTTTCGGACAGTCTTTTGGCTGCACGTAAGCCGGCCACTAGAAAAACCTACACAGCCAAATGGATGCGTTTCTCTATCTGGTGTGCAAAATCCTCTTGGAACCCTTTTTTCTTCCCACTGAATAAAGTCTTAGAGTATCTTTTAGACCTCTCAAATACAGGTCTGCAGTACTCCACAGTCAAAGTTCATTGTTGTGCCATTTCGGCATATCATGAGCTGTTACTTTCCATGTCTCTGGCTCAGCTGCCTGTAGCTAAGAGGTTTCTTAGGGGTATTCTGCATACTAGACCTCCTATCAGACAGCCACTCACAGCCTGGGACATTAACCTTGTACTAGACATGCTCACTTGTAAACCTTTCGAGCCTCTAGCTACTTGCGACTTGAAGTTCCTCACTTGGAAAACGGCCTTCCTGGTGGCCATTACTTCAGCCCATAGAGTTTCTGAAATACATGCACTGGTCACAGACCCCCTGTACACTGTATTTCACAAGGAAAAAGTAGTTCTTAGGACTCATCCTAAGTTTCTCCCTAAGGTTGTCTCAGAATTCCATCTAAACCAATCTTTAGTCCTTCCTACCTACCTACGTTGTGAACTTCCAGAATGAAGGGCAACATACACTTCTTTCACTGGTTGTTAAGAGAGCACTGCGGTTCTATCTAGATAGAACAAAAGAAATTCACAAGGCTCAACAACTGTTTGTTTCCTTCAGCGAGACCCGGCTGGGTCAACCTGTCACTATCAGATGCATTTTAGCATGGTTCGTGGCATGCATTTGCCACTGCTATCCTATGGCACAGGTCAAGCTGGAAGGCAGAATATATGCTCACTCTACCAGAGCAGTCGCTGCATCTCTGGCGGAAATCCGTAACGTGCCCATTGCAGATATTTGCAATGCGGCTACCTGGAGCTCTGTGCAGACTTTCGTTAAGCACTACGCCTTGGATGTCCATGCCAGACGACATCTGTCGTTTGGCAGGACCATTCTTAACAGACTTCTGTCCTAAGCATGTGAGCTCTTTATCTCCTACTGCCCATCTCGGGAGATTATTTAGCCTGGTACTCTCCCATTAGTGTGAATGAGTGGTGGAGATTTTATGTCCAGGAAGATATGGAAATTATGTACCTACCATAATTCTTGATCTTCTTGGACGAAGTCTCCACCACTCATTCACATGCCCACCCACCATCCCCCGAGCTCACTTCTCTGTTTATGGTCTTCAGTTCCTCAGTGGCTGAGCTGTGAAGACTTTATTGTTGACCCTTCTTACACGGGTTATTCGGACTATCTTATGTCTGATTTTTAGGCTAGTCCTTCTAGGTTAATTACGCTGCACCTCCTCGGAAAAAAGGTACTGAGGTGATTGGAGGGTCGACGCCAAGATATTCATTACCGCATGAGCCGGGGCTCGCGGTGCCGCTTCCTCGTGGCTCCATCTTAGGCGTCGGCCCTCTTGAAAAAGTTTGCTCCCACTGGGTCCTAGCGCCTCCAACGAACTCCCATTAGTGTGAATGAGTGGTGGAGACTTCGTCCAAGAAGATCAAGAATTACGGTAGGTACATAATTTCCATTTCTTGGGGTGACTGCTTCTGGCACAAGGCTTGGCATGGGGCAGTGCCATTCCTTGTGGGGGGGAAGCGACTTGACACTAAGCCTGCAGCGAGCATTGTGACTGGTGCTGTGGGCAGCACTAGCTAGAGTTCCAACGCTAGCCTGGTGGCTCGTTTCTCCCTGGAGCCAACTGACACTGTTGCTGGTGGGGATCAGGGATGCCCTGTGGGACCTGTATGTCTCCACTCTCCCCACCTAAGGGTCTCCCCCAAGGGTATCGTCTGGGTCAGACCTCTGAGATTGGATGGCTCCACTCGGGCGAGTTTGCCAGGCCCCCAGAGAGGTCTCATTAGCACTCTCTCAGTCCTGGCAGAGAACCTGGAACCATTGACTTCTTTATCCCTCCCCATCCTCTGTCTCCCCTCCCTGAACTGCTGGGTATTGTGGGTCCTCTGGAGCCTATGACCTGGCAGCGGAATGGAAGAATGGCTGATGTCTGCCACCAGTTCCATTTTTAATCTGACTTGGCCCAGTTCAGGCCTCTGGCCTCGGCACCACCATTCTCCAAGTTCAGCTCCTCCTCTCCTACTTCCTTCTCTGAGAAAGGGAACTTTTCCATTCACCTGTACGCAGATGCTGAGTACTCTGTGTAACAGCATTTCCTCACAGAGATGTTGAAGGAGCTGAACTTGGGGTCCTTTGTTGGTCACAATCCTGCTGCTCTATCTCTGAGATTCATTGGAGATTTTAGCAATGTCTCTCATCATCCCATTGTAGCCTAGAGATTTTGAGGAGGCATCCAGGAATGTCTGACTCTGTCCTCCTTTTGCCCCTTCACCTGCCCTTAAGGATTTCTAGTGCATGTATTGCACTCCTGCGGGATCTGCAGGAGCTGTACTTCACCCTACTTTGGGGATTTTGGTACTGCAGTGCCTCACTAGGTCTAAACACCCTCTGTGTGACCTGCCTCCCAAGCCTGTTTCTGCAGAGATAGATGCCTGGGGGAGGAGGGCGTTTACTGCAACATGCACTATGGCAGCTTATAGCCAGCACCTGTGGTCAAAGCTAGGCCACGTTCTAGCTTCAGTGTTTGACCATGAGATAACAAAGCAAGCCATTTGCCTTTCTGCCTAGGGCCTGGAGCTGGCGAGATACCAGTCTGATGCATCATACAACACCAGTGTGGTAGCTTCAGGCTGGTAGGAACAGCAGTTTGCATTTGGTGGATGGCATGACTTTGCCTTTCCTAGTTGGCACCCCTGGCATGGCATAGGGTGCTTAACTCACATTTCCAGGGTATTCATTTCTTCTGCTGCAGGGTCAGGCATAAGTTGTTAGGGCACCTTCCTGTTCTCAGGCCATGGGAGTCTCTGCCTGCCCTGATCAGTGTTGGGTCCTGCCAGACCCTTAAGGACGCCCTCCCCTCAGGTAGTGCTCCCCCACAGAGGACTGAGGAATATTTTTTCCTCAGGGTGAGCTAGCCCCTCCCCTGTTTGGGGGTAAAGCTTGGTACTTTGACACATTAATGTGAATGAATGGTGAAAATTGATTCCTGGAAGATATAAGGGATATGTGTGGGGAGGGGGGTCAGTGTATGACAATGCATTTATCTTGTACAGTTACGAGTGACCGCATGAGTGGCAAAGCCATGAGTGATAGTTACGAGAGGTCACTGGCAACTGTAGAAGATAATGCATCATCACACTGACACTCTCGCATATTCGATTTATGCAGCAGGCAGAGACTTTGTGTGGTAGGTCATAATATTTGTAGTGTGTCTGTTTTTTTTTTTCTTTTTACATTTTCTAAAGTTTAAGGATTTATTTTCTGTACTAGTAGTGCTGCCCTTTCATTGTGAAGAGGATTGCTAAGGATGTGGGATGTGGACGTGCCAACGTTGCTGCTGATTGGTGTAGCACTTGGCATTTTCAAACCTGTGTTTATAAAAATGGTGGCTGTGCTTAGTGAGGGAGTAAGGGAGCCAGCGTTAGAGTGAGCTAGCGGGCGTGAAGGATTTTGAAACAGCAGCTATTGCAGTTGGGTGTAAAATGTGTAGAAAGTGCACTTGGGGTTTGGATTGTTGTTGTTTTTTATGTGTGGCAATGAAAGAAGTGAGGGACACAGAAGACGGAGCGAGCATTGCTGGCTGTATGGAGTTCAGCAAGAAGTGTGATTTTGTTCACAACACCAAAAAAGGTACAAATTTGTCATTCTTCACCACCCCTTCCCTTAAAGTTGTAGTACATAACAGAGTGGTGGATTAAATGGCAGTGTGAGCAGGTGGGGGGGGTGCAGTGTACAGTTTGAGCTGCACGTATGTCTCTGTGAGTGCTTGTACTTCAGATGAAGTAGTGCAGGGGGGTGATGTAGAAACTCTGTGTAACCCCCCTGCAAATGGGGGTTCCCAAAAGACTTCCAGGAGCTTGCTTGAATGCTCCAAGCCTGAATGGTGTTTGGCATTTAAGCCATTTATCAGTGAGTGTTTTTAGAGCCTCTGGTACTGTCTCTTTAAGAGCTGTCTGCTTGCAGACATAATTAGTTTGTATGGGGGGACTGTGTGCTTCTCTGAGTACCACTCGAGCTGCTGCCAATTCACTTCATTTTTGCAGTCACTAGGAGTGCAAAGGGAACCTATCTGAAAGATGTAACTGTTTGCCAGAAATTATTTAGAGTAATAATGAAATTACAGTTTGTCTAACCTGCTTTCTTTGCAGTCAGAACTGTGTCTGCTAGTTCCCCATTCTAGTTTTGAACTGCTGAACTGGACCAATCAGTGTGGGGTAAGCTTGCTCTAAAATGGTGCCTTGGACGAATCAGAACTTGGACTCATAATCTGAGCCAGCCACAAGAGGATTGTATGGGCAGTGACTCTGGGAGATGTAGTTTAGACTTCAGTGCCTTTTTGGACCAACAGCAGCAGTCTATTGTGAGTGACAGCCAATCCAGTCAAGAACTGGGAGGAACTCAAGGAAGTGCCGGTTTTGTCGGTTGGAGTTTCAGTTGAGCTTTGGCAGTGAAGAAGGAAGGAGCCCTGTGCTTTTCAGTGTGCAGTTTTAGTCAAAACCGTGTGTAAGGCCCAGAGTTCCGTCTGCAGCTTGTTAGGACTGAATCCGTCCTGTGAAAAGAATCAAAGGATCTCTGAAGAGTAGAAACCAGGCTCACCCTGTAGAAGACTGGAAGAATTGCTGAAAATTGACCTCGGTCTGTCAGGAACTGAATCTGCTGTGTGTTCTCCGGTATTGTGCAGGAATTGCGATCGGGATACAGATGCAGCCTGCCTGGTATAGTGCTTTCTTTTATATAATTGTGAAGAGGTTTGTGTACCTCAAGTGAGCCCTGCTGACATTGAAGGACCCTATCTTATTTGGAGGTCGTGAGTACTAATTCAGGGTCGCTCCTGTTGAATTGCCACATTAAATCCAAATGGAATTACTGTACTGCTGACTGTTTAATTCTCCTTTTCTCTGTGTGAAAGGGCCCTACCAGCTGCCACGGTTTGGACTAGCCACTAGGGCTTGGGTACCCAGGGACAGTAACTGATAGGGATAGGCCTGTGCACAGAGCCATAGGTAGATTATTAGAGTGATAAGCTAATTAACCTGATTTCCGTCCTGTTATATCCCCCAAATAAATCAGAGCTGCTTGTTTCAGCAAAGTTATACTGCCTGAGGTATTTGTCTATGTTAAAGTACTGTACTGTGATTGTTGCACTGTATCTCATTTCACAGGAGGTCCCAGTGCGGAACCAGACCTGGGGGTAAGTGTATACTGTGAAGGTAATTCTGATATATTGTGTGGGCCACTAGTGGGAAGAAAGGGGGGTTGCAGTGTCCCAGAGGGCTGTGACCAAGTTAGTTTAACTATTGCAAACCCTGACCTCTGGGTGGAGGCACCCGCCATTGGATCCAGGCCCCTCAACCTGTTAGTGGCAAATCAGGCAGGTGTAGTAGCCCCTGGGATAGCGCCATCTAGGGGTTACATCTGTATATAAACAGAGTGTGATGTAGTTACTGTCTAGGTTAATACATTTATCTACACAGTGACTCAGATAAATGGATTTATCACACTCCGTTTATCTGGATGCTGGTTGCATAAATGAAAATGACATATTCACCGTAATTGTCAATCTTCCAGAGTATCTTCACCATTCGTTCTCATGCCCGCATACCATCCCTCAGTCAGGTATGAGCCAGGGCTTCTGGGCACAGCACCCTGTTGTGCCTCTGCACACTGGTATGCTTACGCTGTTCCTTCTCCTTCTTGCGGGTAAACCTTCATTTCTTTTTGGTAAAAGACAACATTGGGAGGTGGGTCCCCATGCCCTCTTCCCAGGGAAAAAAAAAGAATAAGGGAAAATCCTTGGGGTATTTTCTCCCCTTAAAAGCTCCTCCTCCTCTTCTTCCTCCTAGGAATATCTCTTTTTATATATCCCTCTCGCTGCAGTTGCTGCTGGCTCCACCTTGTCCATAGCTCTAAGCTTCTGCTAAGTAGCAACACCTGATACTTGGGACAAGGTGCAGCTTTAACCTTCCTGTATTGCAGAGAGAGGCAGATGCAGTAGGATTTTCTGTGACATACTTCTCAGCCTGGGTGATTATTCCACACTTAACTGTTGGAATTCACGTTTTTCAAGTTTTCACGTTCTTCATCGCCTTTCTTCACTCCTTTTGGAGTGGCAAAAAGATGGCATTTGTGCTCCTGGATTCTGTCCGATCACACCTGCTGTCTGCTTCTCTGGAGCACTGTTTGGGGTTCTTACCCTACTAAATTCTTTGTCCAGTTTGGAGTAGAAAGTCTTTTTATTTAGATGGCATTCTACCATCTTAACTACACAGAGCTCCCACTGACCTCGGTGTACCAGCCAGAGCTATACACCATGGTTCCTGCCCATTTGTCACCACCTTAATCTTCAGGTGGCTGTTAGGCTTTGACTCTGGTGCCTGCTACCCTTGCACCACCATTAGGCCCAACCCTTAGTTCTCCAAAGTTGGTAGTCAGGTTTTATTTTATTATTTTTATATCCTATATCATTTTGGGCTAGGAAGTCTGTAGCCTAAATCTGTAGCCCTCTCTTTTCTCTCTCTCATGTATTTCCTTTCTTCTGGCAAACAGAACTGAGGAGGGGTGGGTGGCATTGGTTACTGCCCGATTCACGTCACCTTGTGGCTCTAGTACTGACGTGGGTCCCCTCCCTAAGCTTCAAAACCTGTGGGGTCCTAGCACCTTCAGCTAAGACCCATTAGTGTGAATGAATGGTGAAGATGTCAGCAAAATGGTGTCAGGATCATGCATGTCAGGATTCTGTAGTAGGCGCATGTAATTTTAATTTTTTTCAAATAATACTGTTAAAATATAGGTTTTGAAACAAAGAAAGCTATTTCATATAAAATGTTATGAGCTGTGCTTCCTAACCTAAAATAATATTTATTGTTGATACCAATTTACTTTTTCTGCAATTATAACAGATTATTCATTGCATCAAGGTTTCGCCACGAGTACAGAAACAAAACAAACAGATGCACACACCAGGAACTGCAAGGTGCACTGTGTGGTGACAACCCCCCCCCCAAAAAAAAACCAAACAAACACTCCAACAGACAAAGAGGCGCACCCTCAAAAGAAAAAAGTTGCAAAGAATTTTATTAAATGTTAAGTGCAAGGTGCAAATAACAAAGCAACAGTGCAAAACGTCTGTCGGCATGAATGCCCAACAAATGCAAAAAAGAAGAGGCATTTGTTAGGCATTCATGCCGCCGGATGGTTTTGCCCTGTGCTTTGTTTGCCCTTTGCATTTAGCAATAATGAGACTGTCTGCAACTACATGTTGCATTTGTTTCACAGAGTGCACCTTTTTGTTTGACTTCTTACTATAAGTATGTAGATGAAGATACAGAAAAAAATGGATGCTGTATTACATATGGATTAATTTACTTTCTCCTAAGTGTTTCTGCTGTCATTATAGCATCGCTGTTCTTTAAAACAACACTTGTGCTCTCTGTTGTTTCCATTATGAAGGGCAGCCAGTCTTAATATCCGTTCTATAACTCAGGACGCCATAATAAGATAGAACTGTAGTTGTCATAGCAACCAGATGTAGCTCCACTGATTCGTTGCAAAGGGCAGCCTTTAGCCTAAATACTATTTCTTTTGTGTATGCCATAAGTTTGAACTCCATTCAGACATCTCTTTAAAGTTGAGAAAGAAAGCTAAAGACTCTGGAGTGGGGGCAGAGTTCTTAAAGCCAGATTGCTCCACCCAGAGCAATTAACTGCTTTATTCTGGCCCAATTAAGTGAACCCTTAGAAGGATTTAGGCTGTCTGTGTACACACAATTCTTTAATAAATAGCCTTGAATGTTTAGACCAAACCATTTAAATTTGGTAACTGATTTATTTTTGTATTGGCTGGTTTGTCCTGGTGACTTTCAAAGAAATAGAGTGCCATCTCTTTTCTGAGTTAGCTCATTGTATGCTGGACAAAGCATTCAGGAGACTAAGCTGTTTGATACCTCTTATTGGACCAAAACATTTATTGCACAAAGATGGTATAGAACACAAGCTTTTGGGGCCTCACCGCAGGTCCCTTTCTCAGGTGCCGTGCAGCAGCAAATTAAGCAAAATACGCTTCACCTTATTTTGCTTAGTTTACTACTGCAACTGAGAAAGGGACCTGTTGGGCCTTAAAAGCTCGAGTTTTATACCGTCTTTGTACAAGACATATATTGGTCCAATAAAAGGTATCTAACTGTCCAGCGGCTCCTGTTTTCCAAGGGCTAATACTGCTAAAATCTTTTTTTACTTGGAAAGTAAGTACAGTGGTACAGTATTTGGGGCATACAACTTTAAAACAGAAGAACCAGGTTCATATTCCAGCTGTCAATGACACATTGTGCAATTTTGGTCATGTCACTTGACCATCTAACTTCAGTCCTTCAAGCTGTGAAATTAGTTGAGCTATCAAGGGTTGTTTGTAGGCTGGCCAGGTGGTACAGCGGGCAGGGGCATCTTGCATCTCACCTCCTACCATGCTGGTGACGTGTTTGGGAACAAGCTCGGGGAGCTGGGGGTTGGCAAGTGGGGGAGGGCTGAGTATGGATTGGGCAGCTGGCTGGCAGCTCACCACTCCCGGATTGGGGTGGCAAGCCGACTTGGCTCTTGGCTGCCACTAGGTGGAGGCCTGGTGGTAGTATCCATGCACAAGCGACTGACTTTGATCAGTGGTTGGGGAGCCGTGGTTCCAGGATGCATGCGTGCCTCCATGTGCATGCTTATCCCGTGCCACTGCAGCTGGGAGAAAATGCGGAAAAAGCGTGATCAGGGTGTAATGCGGTCCTTCTGACTGGTCCCAAGTCCACGCCACCACCCAGTGCTCAGCAGGTCCGAACTGGATCTTGTACGGGGAAGGGGGGAGGCAGCCCTTTCTTCTCTGGTCCCTCCATGAGGGGGAATTTGTGGGGGAAACAAGTGACCAAGTGAGTGCAGGGGAAGACGGATGCCGTCTCAGGGAAAGCAGAATGGGACTGCAGAGCTGCCCCTCGAGCCAAATAGCAGAAAGAACTGTTATTATAAAAGAGCAAATGTTTGTTCAGAAAACTTGGATTAGCTGCTGCGCTGTTGCTTGCTATCCAGATGACCCATGTTCTTGCCCTGAGCCCAGAATGTCTGGGGATGACCAGTGAGGTGGGTTTCTGGTATCTGTCTCAGATGCCTCCCAGCTTGGGGAGGGAAAGTACCGTCTTTCTGTTGCACGACTGCCCCCTCATGGCCCAGGGGAAGGGGGTGTCATGTGAGACAGAATACGTTGTCCCTCTGGAGTAGCCTTACGATGGCACTCACCTGCTTGCCTGGCGAGTGATGCAGAAGCATGGAACTCCTATAGTGGGGCTGACAGGGGAGCTCCAATGGTAGGTCTAGGGTCACCCACCCTTCAGTGGCCCTAATGGGCACTCTGGTGGGTCACTGCTGAGGACCATGCCCAGTAAGGTATAAGGAAAGGCTTATTAGGACATAATACCCCAGCAGCCCCAGGCAGATCAAGTCACCCCACCCACATACCACAGTATGGCTCTACCGACTCCTATTGTGCTTCGCTGATTCCTCATCTCGAATCTCACTCGTTGAACAAAGTATCCACCTCCCAGGTTGGGGAACTGAGGTGCCCCACCACGGGAACAACCTGTGGGTTATAATTGGGGATTTTGGAGAGGATGTCATACAGAGGCTGGGGGTGTGTTGGTCCATTGGAGAACTCCTGCGGTGGGCATAAGAGCTTGGACAGGTGGAAGAAGGACCTGAGGTGAAAGCAGAAAGTAAAAGAAAACTGGGTTAAACAGTGTTATTAACTCCACAATGGTGGACATATTTCAGTATAAATTCTTACACTAGAAATATGGCAGCCTTGCAATATTTAAGGTGTTGAATAACAGAATATTCAGAATACTGTCTAGCCAATGTATTTACTCTTGTTATATGCATTTCCTAAACCAGAAAAAGCTTCTGATGGATTAAACATCTCCCGCTGTGTGGAGAAAATAGTTGCTTTTTCTTTTTTCCCCACAAAGGTTTTTATCCTCCCTAACAGACCTGGGTGGCTATCAGCACCATCCCCACGCTAGGCAGTCATTCCTTACCTCACTCCTGATCTGAGAGCTAGTTCCCCCATGGATCCCCACCCCACCACCCCTTGACACTATGAGTAAAGGCAGTCATTTGTTCTGGATCATACCACTTTGTGTGGGGTGGTTTTGTGGCAGCACTACGGACTGACTGAGACCAACTACTTTAGTTCACTCATGGTCTGAGCAAAGATTCAGTGCCAAGTCTCCAGTAATAAAGGACTAATATTTTATCCACCAAGCCAACTCAGACTATGTTGTTTAGGACCAGACACAAACTAAAAAATTATCCCCTATGTTCAGCGTCAAAGCAGAAAATGGCACTTTCTTGTATGCTGTGATCTATCATAACCCAGCAATGTGATGGTCCACTTCTTTACTGCTAGGAGATGTAGGTGGTGTTTTGTAAATTTAGTTAGTGTTGGACTTGCAGTAGGTTTAAAGCAGAACTGTAAACTCTTACCTGTCTGATGAACAGCGCTAGGAATTATTGGCATGAATGATTAATATCCCTTGCTTGTTTTGCTGTAACAGTGCTTATAAATAGACCAGGACGCTGAAAGTGAGAACCAACATTTAACGTGAATGACAGCAAGAGTATTGCTGGCCTTATTGGTGACCATGAAAACTGCCTCTCTTCAACTTGACTGTCGCACCATGCGAGCAACACATCTGTAATCTGTGAACTCTAAATGTAACAAACATTAAATTATTTTATTATAGAACTGGGAAGATAAAAATAATGAATGGGATCCCTAGGACATCATCATATTGCAAGTTGACTAAGCAGAGGCAAGTGGGGCCAACAATACGAGTGCAGTGCAACTCAAGGCTAAATACTCAGTGGCCACAATATGTGGCTACCTGCACTAAATGGTGGCTGTAATCTTTGCTCTTCCTGGACTAAATGTCTCCACCACTCATTCACACTAATGGGACAATGCCAGGCGCTAGGACAGCGGAGCAAAATATCTTCAAGAGGAATAGCGCCCGAGATACGGCCATGTAACTTCCACGAGACTGTCTTGCCCATATAGAGGCTATCCTGGGGTGTAAGCCCTCCACTCAGTTCCTTTTTTCCCGCAATGGAGTGCACTTCAGTGACATCACTCGCCTGCTGGGAGTCAAGTCTTCATCTATACGACAGCAGCTATAGCCATTCAGTATTCAATTAAGTTACTACTTTCAGTGTTCTTTTCTTATTTAAAAAAAAAAAAAAGAAGAAGTGGAAAAAAGTCTAATTGAAGAAATTTTTCAGCCTGCCATCAATGGAGTCAACCTTAGACGGTAACAGTGACTGTTTGAAGACTTCGCTTGAAAGCTGTTCTGGCAGTGGGGCTGTGTCCGGTCCTGTGCCCTTTGTGGAGGCCGGGGGTCCTGACCATGGGCAGTCCAGTGCTCAGGGGGGGAGGACAGTCCGCCTGAAGCACAAAACGTAGCAAGCTTGTTCTTGACCTTGATTGGGGACCCAGCTCCACTCAACCTCGAGTTCTTCTTCTTCCTGCCGGTCGAAGAAGAAACAGTACTGCTCGAGGTCATCCTCTGGTATGTCTGCATGAGAATCATTGGTGGTAGAGAGTGGTAGGCCTGACCTGACTCCGGTGGGGTCCTCTTTGGCTCCGTTCTTAATGGCCGCGATCCTCAACACTGGATCCCCTCTCTGTCCTTTGATGGGGCTCCGATGAGCAGTTTCATCAATTGGCCACTCTTATAGAGCAGTAAGTATGACGCCTGTCCTGGTTGACCTTGCCACTGGACCCGGTTCAGGGGCCTCAGAGCCTCTGGGTTGCAGCCGGGTTGGTTGGGCCAGGATGTGTGTGCGGTGCCCTCTCCAATGCAAGCGCCATCGACACTAACTCTACGTGCCTATCCCCCTCACCTTCTTTCCTTGCAGGGGCTGGCACCGCTATCAGTTTCCTCCCCCATTCTTTCAGGTCTGGCAGGGCCAGCAGCAGTGCTGGCGCTGCATGTGGTGCCAGCACTGTATTTGGTGCCAGTGCCGTGTGTGATGCCGACGCCTCGGGTGGTGCCCGTGCCATGGATGGTGCTGAATTCCTCGACGCCGATCTGGGTGGCAACGTCTCCTGTGATTCCTGGCCTAGACCTGCCTTTTGGAGGTTTTTCTGAGGTAGAAGTGGATATTGATGAGTCTGACCATCACCTGCATTTGTCGAAGACGCAGCAGAGGACTCATTTTATGGGCTGGAAAGCAAGTCTTCTATATCAGCGGAGCCTGTGGTGGAAGATCTTTCTTTCCAATCTCTCCTCAAGGGAATGGGGTCCACCATAGCATTATAGACTTCATCTGTGGACCAAAGCAGATGTCTGCATCTTGAGTTCCTACATTCCTCAGTTTGAGTACACCCTGTAGAACACACTCAGATCAGTGGCAGAGAACCTCCCGGAATCTAATGCTCCATTACCAGGGGCGTATAGTCCAATAATCAGCTGAAGCTTCTATGGACGCCTATGATGCTGCCTTTAGGGCAGCTGCTGCTGGCATTTGTTGAAGGCAACTGTCCTGGTCCAGAACATCAGGTTCCTCAACCGATGCTCAGCAGGTGATTAATATCCCCTTGATGGTGCTTATCTGTTCGGCCCTCAGGTTAAGCTTCTGTTCGGCCCTCAGGTTAAGCTCTGGAGGCCACTCAGAACACCAGGGCTGCCATTAAAACAGCCAGGCCGGCCCCTGCAGCCCCTCAGAGGGATGGGAACCGTCGACAGTTTCATTACATGCAGTCCTTTAAAGGTAGAAGCCTTTATCAGGAACCAACTCCTCAGCCACAAAAGAAAGGGCAGCAGAAGGCACAGGGTCCAAAAGCACCCTGTACCAACCTCTGAGGATCCGGCCCAGGTCCCACCTCAGCTGTCCGAGGTGGGCATCTCTTGGCGGTAGGGAAGGGGTCTGACTCAGTTTTACAACCAGTGGAAGTCCATTACAGCGGACGAATGGTCCTCAGGATTGTCTGAGAGGGATACTCTTCCAATTGTGCAGAGATTTCCCCAGACCTTCCACCCAGATGGCAGCTCAGTCTGTCTGCCTCTCAGTCAGACCTTCTTACTTCTGAGATATGGGGCCTCTACAGGAACAGGGCAATAGAAGTTGTTCCATGACAGATCAGAACACAGGTTCCTGTTCCCATTGCTTTCTAGTTCCGAGATTACAGGCGGCATGTGCCCAATTCTCGACCTTGGAAAGTAAAACAAGTACCTGTTTAGGGAGAAGTTCACTAAAACTTCGGCGTTTAAGTCGTCATTACCTGGACAATTGGCTCCTAGCCATCCCATCCAGGCAGGAGACACAGGAAGCAATCACCACAGCTTCTCAGTTGCTCACTTCCGGGAGGAGGGGGGTTCTGATTAGGGGAAGGTACCAGATTCACCTTCCCAGCAGCTCCGCTTCATAGGAGCCCTCCTGGAAACCTCCAGGATGTGGGGTTTCCTTCTGGAGGACAAGAGAAATGACATCTTCAGATGGCTTGTTACCTCACGGAAAATAACCCTGTTCAGACACTTTTCAATGCAGCGGATGCTGGGACCATTGGCATTGTCCATAGCAAGCAGTGGTCACTGACCATGCACCTGCAGTCCTTCCACATTAAGTGACAGAGCCTCGGCAAAAATAAATCTCTCACATGGCAGGTGGACACAGAAGTACAAGCTTCTGCAAGGTCTACCCCTTACCCCTCTGAAACCTCAGATCACCATCACCGCAGATCCATTCCTGATATGTTGGGGAGCTCACTGTCAAGACCGCCACACTCAGGTGTGGGGCCAGGAGGAGTCTCATCTTCACATAAATGTGTTAGAGATGAAAGCTATCTTATATGCTATCTGAGTCCTGAAGGATGTCCCCTACCAAGAAGTGATCCTCCTTTGGATGGACAGCAGAGCTGTGATGTATTGCATCAACAAGCGGAGGGGAGGGGGCACTCCCCTGCCTTCCGTGCAGGGAGGTCATGAGGATGTGAGAGTGGTGCCTCAAGCATGATGCATCAATTCAAGCAGTCTCCTGCCAGGAATTCAGAATGACCTAGTGGATCGTCTCAGCAGAACGGAGGTGAATCCCTATGAGTGATCGCTCACATCACACATCGTGAAGTCGCTATTCGACAAGTACAGTATGGCAGTCTGGACCTAGACCTTTTTGCGTCCCCACTCAATGCAAAACTGCCTCTATCCTTCATCAGAAATCCAGTTCCTGGCATTTTCTGTCAGGATGTATTCAGACTGCAGTGGACAAGATGCTTCCTGTACGCATTTCCTCCTCTTCCCTTGGTTCAGAGTGTGCTCCTCAAGTTGGAGGCACGGGGGGGCAGGATGATTCTCATTGCCCCATACTGGCCTCGACAGATATGACTTCCATTGATCAACAGACTGTCAGAAATTCCCCTGAGGCAACTCCCTCTCAAGCGGACCTTCTGACACAAGGACCCCTGGTCCATCCCAACCTGCGCTCCCTTCATCTCCTTGCCTAGCTCCTGAGCAGATACAGTAGAAGTGGATAGGTTTAAGGTTTCCCAGACAGTCGCAGAAATCCTCTTAGCTACGCTTAAGCTTTCCTCCCGGAAGACTTACGCAGCTAAGTGGAAATGCTTTTCCATCTGGTGTGCAAATTCCCATCTGAACCCTTTCTGTTGCCAACCAAATCAGGTGTTGGAGTGCCTCTTAGACCTGTCAAATGCAGGTCTGCAATACTTGGCAGTGAAGGTACACCTCTGTGCAATTTTAAGCCTATCTTGAGCCAGTACAGAACATATCACTGGCTCATTTACTGTTAGTCAAAGAGATTCCTAAAAGGTATCCTACACACTAAACCCCCGATCAGTAGACCAGTAGCCACATGGGATATTAACCTGGTGCTAGATTGCGCACCCGTAAACACTTTGAGCCGCTAACTACCTGTGAATTGGAATTTCTGATCTGGAAGACGGCCTTCTTAGTGGCTGTCACTTCACTTGGGGGGGTCTCTGAAATCCATGCTTTGATCACAGACCCCCCCTTACACCATCTTTCACAAGGACAATGTGGTACTCCGTACTCACCCTAAATTTCTACCCAAAGTGGTTTTGGACTTTCACCTCAGTCAGCCCTTGCTTCTCCCTACTTACTTCGCCAACTTCCAGAATGAAGGAGAGAGCACACCCTTCATTCTCTGGATGTTAAGAGGGTTAGGACAGGACAGAGAGCTGTACCTGTTAAGGCAGAAAGAAGCAGGGAGGGAAGTCAGAATAGCAAAGGCCCAAACTGAGGAAAAGATAGCCAACTCAGTTAAGAAGGGGGATAAAACCTTTTATAGGTACATCAGCGAGCGTAGAAAGACAAAGGGAGGGATAGTGAGGCTGAATAGAATGAACGGTGGGTGGGCAGAGGGGGACAGTGCAAAAGCAGGAATACTGAATGAATATTTCTGCTCAGTGTCTACAAAAGAGGAGGGGAAGTGCCTAATCCAATTAACAGAAGCACTCTTGATAGGGGGTCATCCCAGTCCTTTCACAGAAGAAAGGGTTCTGCAAGAACTCCTAAAACTGAAGGTGGACAAAGCAATGGGTCCTGATGGAATTCACCCCAGAATTCTAAAAGAATCAAGGAAGGAACTAGTGAAACCACTGGCTACTCTTTTTAATAAATCATGGGAGGATGGTGTGGTACCCGAGGACTGGAGGAAGGCGGATGTGATTCCCCTTCACAAAAGTGGGACCAAGACAGAGGCAGGAAACTACAGACCTGTCAGTCTGACCTCTGTGGTAGGGAAAGTGATGGAGTCACTTCTGAAGGAAAGAATAGTTGAGTACCTAGAGGTAAGTGGAGCACAGGATCCAAGGCAGCATGGGTTCACAGCGGGAAGGTCATGTCAGACGAATCTAATAATAGATTTCTTTGACTGGGTGACCAAAGTAGTAGACCAGGGAGGAGCTGTGGACATGGCCTACCTAGACTTTAGCAAGGCATTTGACACAGTCCCACACAAAGATTATTAGTCAAATTAACCAGCCTGGGAGTGGGTCCCAGGGTGGTAGCCTGGGTAAAACATTGGCTGGACAACAGGACACAGAAGGTAATGTAAATGGAGTCCACTTGAAGAAAGGGCGTTACTAGTGGGGTACCGTGAGGGTTCAGTATTGGGTCCAGTCCTTTTTAATGTCTTCATCAGTGACATTGCAGAGGGACTGGAAGGAAAAGTATGCCTTTTGCAGATGACACAAAGATCTGCAACAGGGTTGATACACAAGGAGGCGTGGAAAGGATGAAAAGGGACTTGGCAAGGTTGGAGGAATGGTCAGACGATGGCAGCTAGGATTCAATGCAAAAAGTGCAAATAATGCACCTGGGAAACAAGAACCCAGGGAAGAATACACAATGGGTGGGGAGGTAGTAACAACAACAAAACAGGAAAGGGACCTGGGGGTAATCATATCAGATGACCTTAAGGTTAGCAAGCAATGTGAGAAGGCAGTAGGGAGGGCCGGGGTATACTGGGATGTATAGGGAGAGGCATCAGCAGCAGAAAACAGGAAGTTGTTATCCCTCTGTACAGACAGTTGGTGAGACCCCATCTGGAATACTGTGTCCAGTTCTGGAGACCCCATCTCCGCAAGGACATAGACAGGATAGAGGCAGTCCAGAGAGGCAACTAAAATGGTGCAGGGTCTGCAAGAGAAGCCGTATGAGGAGAGACTAAAGGAGCTTAATATGTATACCCTTGAGGAAAGAAGGAGAGGGGACATGATAGAAACTTTAAATACCTCAAGGAATCAACAAAGTCCAAGAGGGTAGCATCTTTCAGAAAAAGAGACTTGCAAGAACAAGGGGACACAATTTAAAGATAGAAGGAGGGCGGTTCAGGTGGAATGTGAGGAAGTATTATTTCACAGAGAGGGTAGTGGATGCATGGAACAGCCTTCCTGAGGAAGCTGTGGGGTCTAAAACTGTGGGAGAATTCAAGAATGCATGGGACAGACATAAGGCAATTCTTGTGGGGGGCAGGAAGATATAGGCTGTTGGTTAACTAGGATCTGCAGCCTATCCTGTAGGTAGGGAAATGGGCAGACTAGATGGGCCTAGTGGTCCTTATCTGCCATCAAAGTCTATGTTTCTATGTTCTGCGAGTCTACTTCGACAGAACAAAAGAAATATGCAATCCAAGCAACTCTTTGTATCTTTCAGCATGCTTCAGCTGGGTCAGCCTGTTGCCATTAGATGTATTTCTGCGTGGTTAGCAGCATGTTTTTGACACTGCTACTCCATGGCGCAGGTCAAGTTGGAAGGCTGGGTTCACACCCACTGACTCTACCAGAGCAGTTGCGGCATCTCTGGCAGAGATTCATAATGTACCCATTGCAGACATCTGCAAGGCGGCGACTTGGAGCTCAGTGCATACCTTTATGAAGCACTACGCTCTGGATATTAATGCCAGATAGCACACTTTCTTCGGGCAGGACAGTCCTTATGGATTTCTGTCCTGAGTGAGCTCTGTCTCCTGCCACCCTACTTGGAGGATTGTTTTTTAGCTCGGTACTTTCCCGTTAGTGTGAATGAGTGGTGGAGACTTTTAGTCCAGGAAGATATGGAAATAATGTATCTACTGTAATTCTTGATCTTCTTGGACGAAGTATCCACCACTCATTCACACGCCCACCCACCATCTCCTGAGTTCTTTCATCCTGTTTCTGATCTTCACTCCCTCGTTAGCTTAGGCTGTCAAGACATTGTTGAGTTGAATGCCTTACATAGGTCATCTGGGCTATCTTATGCCCGGATTAGGTTAAGTTTCCTAGATTAGTTTACGCTGCACCTCCTTGATCAAAAAGGTGCTGAGGTGGTTGGAGGGTCGATGCCAAGATGGCCTATATGGGTGCAAGGCAGTCTTATGGTGCCGCGCATGCGCAGCCCTATCTCGGCGCCAGCCCTTCTGAAGATTTTTGGCTCCCGCTGGGTCCTAGTACCTCCGGCATAGTGCCATTAGTGTGAATGAGTGGTAGAGACTTCGTCTAAGAAGATCAAGAATTACAGTAGGTGTGTAATTTCCATTTTTAGTAGTATAAAATGAATGGTTCCATTATATATCAAGAAGGACTCTGAGGTGGCGCAGAATCATACTGTGCACTGTACTAGTATGTGCCAGGTCTTTGTTCCTTTACTAGTGAGTGCTGGGTCTTTGTTCCACATTAGTGGGCTGAGACTATCGACATGCATTAATAGTTCATCAGCATTTGCTGTAGGACACTGCCATTGCATCTGTGTCCACAGTGAACGTGCACTTTTAGTATGAAGGATTTGCACAAGTCTTCCTTTCAGTAGTAGAAGAAGCTATGCATATTTATTATGAGATAACATGATTGTATTGAGTATAATGTGGCGCAGTCATATCCCTCATGGATACAGAAAGCTTGAGACTCCCACTTATTTCTGACCTTTCTTAACAGCCCGGTCAAGAAACTTTACTGAACTTTTCACCTTTGAACTTTATTTGACCTTGCAAAGAAGACTTGTGAATGAAGGAGGGAGGGAGGGAGAACTGATTGTATGTTACCATAACAGAAATACTAGGAAAATAATCCTCCTCTTGTGTATGAATTGCTACTGCTATGGGCTGGTGGGTAACAAGCTTACATGACATGCCTGGCGGTGAAAGCTGGCCTGTGCTTTTCTTGTTAGCATCTAAACAAAGACTGATTATTTGAATAAGAATTTGGACTGCACTGACTGGCCCAGTTAGAGTACAGTTAGCAAAACTTGGTGACCTCAAGACAAAATGAACATTAGTTACAGCTGGATGATCCTCGTTTTGCAGACATCCTCAGAGATAATAAAACCTCAGATACTCATCCACACATGGCACAAACTGTTTTAAATGTTATACAACAAAATAACTGTGATAAGTAAGACCCATAACATTTCTGTCACATTTACATGAGATAGAAATGTGCTTTACTCATTTTACCCTCCAGTACAAGGTTATTTTCCTGGCTTCCCCACTATCTGGGAATATAGGGCAGTGGCGGTGGTGATCGGGGCCAAGGATGCATTATTCCATGGACTCCGTATACACTGTGCATAAGTGGTTTTTAGTAAGGTATAGAGCACTGTTATCAAAACAGGGGAACAAGTACAATAATGCATGGTGGTGAAAGACCATTTTAGAGTTGTATTAAAAAAAAACAGAGTGATAGCAAAAAAATATAGGGTGGTGGTAAAAAATTTAGAGTGGTGGTAGAAGAATATAGGGTGGTGGCCCACCGTGCTAAAACAATGAATAGAGAACAGTGTTTTCCATTTACACAGAAATGTAATGGCAGAGAAAGGCACCACGGCCCATCTAGTCTGCCCAACACCCTACCTCCCCCCTTCTGTTATGCTTCCACCCTCTTTTCTCAACCCCTTAAATCTATCCCAAGCCCTCTTGAACCCCTCCACTGTTTCAGCTGCCACTACCTCCTCCAGCAGCTTGTTCCAGGCATCCACCACCCTCTCCGTGAAAAACTGCCCCCTGACATTACCTTTGTATTGCCCACTTTCCAGTTTGAGGCTATGTCCCCTCGTGTTCACTCCCTTCTTCAATTTGAACAAGCTGTTACCCTCTACCTTATTTATTCCCTTCAGATACTTAAAGGTCTCAATCATGTTCCCCCCCCCCCCAGTCTCCAGAGGGTACAAATTCAGCCCTCTCAGTCTTCTCTCATAGGGTACATTCTGCATCCCTCGTACCATTTTGGTTGCCCTTCTCTGTACCCTCTCCGTCAGCTCCACACCTCTTCGTAGTTGAGGCCTCCAGAACTGCACCCCATACTCCAGATGCGGCCTAACCATGGTTCTGTATAATGGCATTAGCACCTCCCTCTTCCTGCTATTAAAACCCCTCACAATGCAGGCCAACATTCCATTTGCCTTTCCCACCGCTGTGCTACACTGGCTGCCCACCTTGAGGTCACACAATACCATAATCCCCAGGTCCCTTTCTGTTTCCTTTTCCTTAATCACCAACCCCCCAAGGGAGAAAGTTTCCCTCCTATTCTTTCTCCCCAGGTGCGTCAGCGAGCACTTTTGTGTATTAAACTTCAATGTCCAGGTGTCAGACCACCTCTCCAGCCTCTCCAGGTCCCGCCTCATGGCTTGCACCTCACTAGGTGAATCCACCCTATTACAGACTTTTGTATTGTCTGTGAACAGGCACAACCATCCCTCCAGACCCTCCGCTAGGTCACTAACATAGATGTTAAAGAGTATTGGTCCTAGCACTGACCCCTGTGGCACCCCACTGGTCACCGCCCGCTCCCTGGAATGTGTCCCATTTACCACCACCGTCTGACTCCTTCCCTTCCACCAGTTTTCCACCCACCTGGTGATCCTGTTGTCCACCCCTAGTCTGTCCAGCTTATGTACCATTCCACCATGCGGAACGGTGTCGAAGGCCTTATTGAACTCCAGATAGGCCACGTCCACTGCTCCTCCCTGGTCTGTGTCACCCCATCAAAAACTCTATCAGGTTAGTCTGACAGGACCTTCCCTTGGTGAAGCCATGCTGCCTGTCATTCTGCATGCCATTCATCTCCAAGTATTCTGTCAACCTGATCTTAAGTAGTGTTTCCATTACCTTCCCCACCACCGAGGTAAGACTAATAGGACAGCAATTTTCAACCTTGTCTTCTGCCCCCACCCCTTATGTATTGTGACCACTTCTGCCCTCTTCCAGCCTGTTGGCACCACCCCTGTGACCAAGGACAAGTTAAACAGCCTCGCTAGATGCGGCACCAGTTCATCCTTCACCTCCTTGAGAACCCTTGGGTGTATTCCATCAGTCCCCATTGCCTTGTCTACCCTAAGTCTACCCAGCTCTTCCCTTACTCCTTCAGCAGTAAATTCTGCCACAGCCACCTGCCTGTGGCTGTCACCCTCCCCACCCCTTCCTGATCCCCTACCCTCCTTTTCCTCCGTGAAGATTGAGGCAAAATAGCTGTTTAATGCCTCTGCTTTTTCGAAGTCCCCTTCCAGTATTGTTCCACTTTCCCCCCTTATCCTTCCACTCCCATGCTGTGCCCTCCTCCTTTCTCCAACGTACCTAAAGAAAGTTTTGTCCCCCCTCCTTGCCTGCTTCACTATCCTCTCCTCAGTGGCCTCCTTAGCCCTCCTTATCTTTTGCCCATCCTCCTTTCTTTTTTCCCTGTAGGTTTCCCTGTCGTCATCCTTTTGTATCCTCCTGTACCTCTTGAATGCTCTGGTCTTCTTCTTGACCCCTAACGCCACCTCTCTAGTGAACCATAGAGGTCTTTTCTGTCTTCTATTCTTTTCACCCTTCTTATACATGAGTCCATGGCTTTAAATACCCCTCTTGATGGCTGCCCATAATTTCTCCAGCCCTGCACATCCCTTATCCTCAACATTTCTTCCCCAACTACCTTCCTCATTCCATGAAAGTCAGCCTTTCTGAAGTCCATTACCTTAGTTCTTGTCCTAACCCTCTCCCTGCCCGCTCTCACCCTGAACCTGACAGCCCTGTGGTCACTAGTGCCAAGCTCTTCCCCCACCTCCACCTCCTCCACACTGTCCCTATTTGTGAGGACCACATCCAACAGGTTTCACCCCTAGTGGGCTCACTGACCCTTTGTTGCAGGAATATGCCCCGAAGAGCCTCTAAGATGCCCCTGCTCCTTGCGGAGATTGCTGTCTGGGCTTCCCAGTATATGTCCGGAAGGTTTAAGTCCCCAACTAGCACAATTTCCCCTTTCCATTACATCCTCGCTACTGATTCTACAAAGTGTCTATCCCCTTCCTCCCCCTGCATAGGAGGCCTATAGACTACCCCAACCTGCAGATTTCCCCCCTGTCCCCTGTCTAGGGTGACCCACATTATCTCTGTTTCCCCCTCTTCATCCTGCCCTTCCATTGCCCCAATCCCTTCCCTGATGTATAATGCCACCCCTCTCCCTTTCCCCTCCCGATCTTTCCTAAACAACCGATACCCTGGGATCACTGTCTCCCAGGCGTGGTGTTCATTCCACCAAGTCTCACTCACTGCTACAATGTCTAGGTTCTCCTCCATCATGGTGGCCTCCAGTTCTCCCATTTTGTTCCCCAGGCTCCTGGCATTTGCAACCAAAGCCCTCCAACATGTAGCCCCATCCGTCCTTCCTGCTGCTAAGTGTTCCTTGATGAGTGTTGTGACTGAGGGGGGGTGGCTGATAGCCTCTCTGCTCTGCCTCATGTAAGGCTGGCCTGTCCCTAGCCACCCCCTTATTTAGTTTAAATTGAACTTCCTTGCCATGAAGTTCCCAGTTTACTCTTTAGTGCAGCTGTCCCTGAAGAGCTCAGGTGCAGCCTGTCTTGGGCATACAGCCCCTCCTCCTCCCATGTAGAGCCCCAGTCACCTATCCAGCCGAACCCCATCCAACTGCACCAACCTTGTAGCCAATTGTTGAATGCCCTTATCTTCTCCTTTCTGGGTCATTTAAGTATATCATAACAGTTGACAGTAGTGTAGCATGGTGGCACACATAAAGTGGGTGTGATACCTGGCAGGCACAGTTTATCTTGTAGGAGGCTGGGTTGGCATCTGAATCTGATGTAATGGCCTGTTCAGTAGCGCAGATCTTGCTTTTACTACTAAAGCAGGTGTTCTCTACTGTGGACGGAGTTGCTTGCAAAGAGAAGCATACTAGAACTTGTTTTCCTGTTCCTTGAATACACACTTGTAAAAGGAATTGCTGGATAGTTTGTGTTTGGTACTTTTTACTGGAGCAGCATATGTGTTATACAAAGGCAGTGTTGTACAGAAGCTTTCGGGGCCCAACAGGTCCCCATGTCAGGTGCATTATACTTTTAGAAACTGATGTATGAGCAAGATTGACCCCACTGGGAGGAAATCCATATTCATACTTTTCTTCTTTCTGTTCTCTCCCACCTTCCTGATTGAGTAGCACTGGAAGGAAGGAGCTCTTTACTTTTGAGTGTGGAATCTTGGAAAGTTGTAGCTGACTCAAGGACCATCGAGAGTTCTACATGACGACTGGACTGACATGAGTTAGCATTTCCAAGCTTAGTGTCCAGACATAATCCCAACACTCCCAGCAGCAGTGCAATGAAAAATGTTTTCCACAAAGCTAGTTTTAACTAGAATTAATAAAAATACAAACATACCTGTCAAATCTACGTTTCCAGGTACCTCCACACCATGAGTTTTTTTTTTTTATTTTATCGATCCTAATGCTTGACAGGCCTGCAGTATTATTTTTAAGCCAAATGTGACTACCAATTTTTTTCTTGAGAAAAAAAAATGAAATTGAAACATTGATAAAATAACACAATTTTGGTGGAACACCAAATAAAACTGGAAGATGTCCAGAATCTTTTATAGTGAAAAGAGGAAAATGTCTACATTTTTGCCCAGTTTTGTTGCACTACTGCTTTAAGGAACACCAGTTTAGGGGGCTTTAATCATACCCCCCACCCCCATGGTAGCTTGCCTACACAGGACTTAAACAGTCCACTTTGCTGAATTTTTCATGTCTTAGTTTTTGTAGGGGTTAGGGGTCGTAAATTCTGCTGGTCCACTGGATCCCTTTCTCTTGCTGGTTCTTGTTTTCCAGCACTCCACCTCCATGCCCCCTGCACTCTGCCGTTTTGTGATATATTAGTTTGTAGAGTGCGGTGGCGTGCTTTATTGATTTCAGTGGGAGTGGGGTTTTGATGATATTGTTTAATATTTTAGTGGGTCACTGGGGTGAAATCAAAGCCACAGCTGAACTAACAAGGCACCATGCCACACCGATGTGTGGTGGAATATGAGCCAAACTAGTGGTAGGTGGTCCCGCCTGTGACCGGAGAGGATAAACAAAGTCTGGAATAGAAAAAAAAGACTATATTGTCTATCACTGAAATACATTTATTAAAAATATATATATATATATCTATCATATATATATATACACTACATATTTCAAATGTTTTACCAGAAAAATCAAGACATACTGAGCTAGTAAAAGCTCATTTCCAGATGCGTCCTGGGTGGAGGAGTAGATGGGAGTACAGTGCAACTCAGGTGATAATATGGTGCAACCAAATAAGTAACAGAAAACAGTAACTGTGCAAGTGGAACAGCTAAATACAGAATACAAGTACAGTTGTCATGACTAATGAGACAGAACTGTACACAGAAATAGAAAAATAAGGACAGAAAAAGAACATAAGTCCATCAAGTCTGTCCTGAAGCCCTACAATGTGTTACTTCGTAATAAACCCATTAAGGGTGTCCCATTGTGTTTTGAACCCAGATCTTCCTGGACATAAAGTCTCCACCACTCACACACTAATGGGATCTACGCCGGAGACACTAAGACCCAGCGGGAGCAAACTTTTTGAGAGGGCTGGCACCAGAGATTGAGCCGCGGCTCGTGCGGTAAAGACTATCTCAGCGTCGACCCTCCAACTGCCTCAGTTCCTTTTTTCCCCACCGTCGAGTGCGCTTTAGTGACAACGCTGTTCGCCCCCCGGGAGTCAAACTTCAAACTAGCAGCATAGTTTTCAGTTTATTGTTTTGTAATTTATCTTCGAAATAAGTACCGATTATATTTAATTTCACTTATTATAAGAAAGAAGTCTTCAGCCCTCCATTGACAGAATCGACCATGAACGGGTCAGGTGACAGTAGGGAGACTTCGTATGAAAGCTGTTCAGTCAGTCGGGCTGGGTCCGGTCCGCCGCCCTCTCCGGAGGGAGGTTCTGACAACGGATGGTCCGATGCTCGGGGAGATGGACGGTCCCCCCAAAAGCATAAAAGGAAATGGTCCCACTCTCTGCACCATTCGGCCTTGAGCTCTTCTTCGGCACACAAGTTGAAAACGAGAAGGCATCACTCGAGGTTGCCTTCTGATATGTCTGCGTGTTGATGGTCGGTTATTGGGACCAGGCACCGGTCTCCTCCT
Source organism: Neoceratodus forsteri (assembly GCA_016271365.2). Taxonomy (NCBI): domain Eukaryota; kingdom Metazoa; phylum Chordata; order Ceratodontiformes; family Ceratodontidae; genus Neoceratodus; species Neoceratodus forsteri. The sequence goes on along the minus strand of JADMNL010000030.1, from coordinate 101,362,832 downwards.
CTGTCAGAGTCACCGTTTTCTGTCTCTGGTGGCCAACCTCCTCAACATCGGAGCCTGTCCCTACCTATTGGAGGGGCTTCCGATGAGCAGTTTCACCAGTGGGCTGCTGTTATGGAGCAATGGGCTCGGAGGTTGGTCCAGCTCCTGATCTGGTCACTCCGAGGCCGTCTGGCTGTTCAAAGGGAGCAGGTAGGGGTGGTTGGACTCGTGGTCGCCTGGCGCTTCTTCAGTGCCGCGGCCTGGGTTGGGTGTTTTCCTCACATGGCTGCGCATATGGGGTCCACACTGATGCCTCTGTCTCCTGCCAGTTTTCCTTCTTTTACTCAAATTGCAGTTTTCGAACCTTGGGACACTCTACAGCCCTCCGTGGCATTGGGGACACGCTTGGCATCATCCGTGGCGCCGGGGACACTCTTGGTGCCGTCCACAGTGTCGGGGAGTCTGTCGGTGCCAGCTTCAGCACCTGGGTCTCTGTCGGCGCCATCCATGGTGCCGAGGGGCCTGTCGGCGCCGTTCATGGTGCCACGGGCTTTGTTGGTGCTGTCCATGGTGCTGGGGGCTCAGTCGGCGCCATCTGCGGCGCCACGGGTTCTGTTGGCACCTTGGTCTCTGTCGGCGCCATGTGCTGGGCTGCTTCCAATGATGCAGACTTCCTTGTGTTCGGCCCCGTGTTCTTCTTCAGGCGCTGAGGCTTGGTGAGGTGCCGTCCAGCCTCCAGGGGTTCTCGACTCCAATTCCTTCCTCTTCTTCTTTTCCTACCGATTTTCACTCCTTTCCTGTCCATACAGTCCCTCTTGGACTGTCAGGAGATGATTTTGAGCCTGACCTAGATCTTCGGCTGGGTGATGATGTTGAAGGAGCAGGGATCAATCCTGCTGCAGAGCCTGTGGTCGAAGACCTTTCCTTTAAGTCTCTGCTTAAAAATTTTAATTCTACTCTTTCTCTCCAGACTACAGAAATCGATCCTGGGAATCTTTTAAGACTCTAATACTTACATGTCCCAGACATCCCTATGGATTTAACTCCTCCAGTACAGCCCTCTTTCAAGACCCTCGCTTAGATGGTATGGAACAATCCTGCTCTCATCCCTTCCATGGCTAAGTCCATAGATAGGAAGTATGCTTCTCCCAAGGATCGCCCCATATTGGCCTCACAAGCCTTTGCTGATCCCATTGTAGTCTTAGCAGAGAGTGATAAGGCTGTCATCCCTCAGGCATCTACAGTCCGACCTATAAATAAAGAATCTCGCAAGATAGACACCTTAGGTAAGAGAGTCTTTGCTGCCTCCACCCTGGGTATGCGTATTGCCAGCTACCAGGGCTATTTTTCTCAATATGAGTATGTCCTTTGACATTCACTGAAGCAGATGGTAGAAGCACTGCCTGAGTCAGAAACTAATTCAAAGCTACTTCAGACCATAACCAGGGTTATCAAGTCCAACAACCAACAGTTTAAAGCTGCAATGGACGCCTTTGATACTGCTTCCTGAGCGGCAGCGGCTGGCATTTGCACCCATCGCCACTCTTGGCTATGTACTTCAGGCTTCATGAATGATGCCCAGCAGCAGGTCATGGACTTTACCCTTCAACGGTATGTATCTGTTCAGGCCCCAGTTAGAGCAAGCTCTGGAGGCCCCACAGAAGACTAGGTCTGCCATTAAGACAGCTCGACCCGCACCCGCCTCCTTCCAGGGGGGTGCCAACAAGCGTCAATTTCACAACCATCAGTCCTTTCGGGGAAGAGGCAGAGGAGGTCTTAACAAAAACCACAACCCTCAGACACAAAAGAAAATGCAGCAGAAGGCATAAGGCCCCAAAGTGACCAGTGCCACCTTCTGAGTTTCTGACCCAGGTGCCACCTCATCTGTCTGAGGGGGACTCCTCCTCAGCGGTGGGAGGACATCTGACTCAGTTCTACAGCCAGTGGAAATCCATAACATCAGACAAATGGGTCCTCCAGATAATCCGTGAGGGGTACTTGCTCAATCTTTCGGAAGCCCCTCAGGATCATCCCCCCAAACGACAGCCCAGGCTGTCAGCAGTAGAGTCAGACCTTCGTACTTCTGAGGTACAAGGCCTTCTGAACAACAGGGCAGTAGAAGTAGTTCCACTGGATCAATGAAACACAGGTTTCTACTCCCATTACTTCCTGGTCCTGAAGAAAACAGGTGGCATGCGCCCCATTCTGGACCTCAGAAAGTTAAACAAGTTCCTTCTCAAGGAAAAGTTCAAGATGATATCGCTAGGTACCCTGCTGCCTTTGCTTCATCAACATGATTGGCTAGCTTCCCTGGACATGCAGGATGCCTACCAACACATTCCTATACACCCAAAGCACCACAGATACCTAAGGATTGTGGCATTGGGTCAGCATTATCAGTTCAGAGTCCTGTCCTTTGGGCTATCCTCGGCGCCTTGAGTTTTTACAAAGTGTTGTGCAGTTCTCACAGCGCATCTCAGAAAAATTGGAATTCAAGTGTTTCCATATCTGGATGACTGGCTGCTAGCAAGTTCCTCCAGACAAGAAACTGTGGATGCCATGGCCATGGCTTCAGACTTCCTCACGTCCATGGGAGTCCTGCTAAATCTCAACAAATCGCAGTTGCAGCCTTCCCAGAAGCTCCTCTTTAAAGGAACTCCTCTGGACACCTCCTGTGCGAAGGCCTTTCTCCCAGAGGACAGAAGGAGCGATATCTTACAGATGGCCTGATACATCAGAGAAAACAGCTCAGTTCACGCTATCTCGATGCAATAGATGCTGGGTCTCCTGGCATCCTCGGTGTTCACTGTACCCCTAGCACATCTCCACATGAGAACCTCTCAGTGGATGCTCAGTACTCAGTGGTCCCCAACCACTCACCCTCAATCCTTTCCCATCAAGGTGACAGAACCTCTGAAGAGGTCGCTCGCCTGGTGATCTCAGGAGGACAACCTTCTGGATCATCAGATCTCCATTACCATGGACGCATCCCTGATGGGGTGGGGAGCTCACTGCCAGAATCTCCACACTCAAGGTACGTGGACTGAGGATGAGTCCCAGCTTCACATAAATGTCCTGAAAATGAGAGCCGTCCTCTATGCAGTCTGAGCCTTGAAGGACATACTCTGTCACAAGAACGTTCTCCTTCAAACGGACAACAAAGCAGTGATGTATTACATCAACAAGCAGGTCGGTGCACACTCTTACCCATTATGCAGGGAAGCTATGAGAGTGTGGGAATGGTGCCTGAAGCACCAGGCTATAGTCCACGTGGTTTATCTGCCAGGAGTACAAAACGAACTGGCAGACTGTCTCAGCAGGGCGGAGACAGGATCCTCACAAGTGGTCTCTCGACTTAACTGTCATTCAGTCACTCTTCAAAGAGTGGGGAACTCTAGACTTGGACCTTTTTGCGTCCCCACTCAATGCAAAACTGCCTCTGTTCTGCTCCAGAAATCCAGGACGTGGCATTTTCTGTCAGGATGTGTTCAGGCTGCAGTGGACAAAACACTTTCTATACGTCTTTCCTCCTCTTCCCCTAATTCTGAGGGTATTTCTCAAATTCGAGTCTCAAGGGGACAAAATGATTCTCATTGCTCCCTTCTGGCCTTGGCAGATATGGTTCCCGCTGCTCAACAGTCTGTCAGAAACCCTCCCAAAGGTGCTTCTCCTTCAGACAAACCCTCTGACCCAGGGTCCCTTGGTCCATCCCAATCTGAGGTCGCTTCACCTTCACACTTTGCTCCTGAAGAGATAGAGGTGAATAGGTTCAATGTTTCTCATAGAGTTTCAGATATTTTTTTGGCTACGTGTAAGCCAGCCGCTAGAAAAACCTACACAGCCAAATGGAAGCGTTTCTCTATCTGGTGTGCAAAATCCTCTTTTAACCCTTTTTCCTGCCCACCAGATAAAGTCTTGGAGTACCTTTTAGACCTCTCAAATTCAGGTCTGCAGTACTCTACAGTCAAAGTTCATCTTTGTGCCATTTCAGCTTATCATGAGCCGGTACTTTCCTTGTCACTGGCTCAGTTACCTGTAGTTAAGAGGTTTCTTAAGGGTATTCTGCATACCAGACCACCTATCAGACGTCCAGTCGCAGTCTGGGTCATTGACCTTGTGCTAGACATGTTCACTCGGAAACCTTTCGAGCCTCTAGCTACCTGCGAGTTGAAGTTCCTCACTTGGAAAACTGCCTTCCTGGTGGCCATCACTTTGGCCTGTAGAATTTCTGAAATACATGCACTGGTAACAGACCCCGCCCCCCGTACATTGTATTTCACAAGGACAAAGTAGTTCTTAGGACTCATCCTACGTTTCTTCCTAAGGTTGTCTCAGAATTCCATCTAAACCAACCTTTAGTCCTGCCGACCCACTTTGCGAACTTCCAGAATGAAGGGGAATGTACCCTTCATTCGCTGGATGTTAAGAGAGCACTGCGATTCTATCTAGGTAGAACAAAAGAAATTCGCAAGGCTCAACAACTGCTTGTTTCCTTCAGCGAGACCCGGCTGGGTCAACCTGTCGCTATTAGGTGCATTTCAGCGTGGCTGTAGCATCCTTCTGCCACTGCTATTCTGTGGCACAGGTTAAGCTGGAAGGCAGAGTGTACGCTTACTCTCCTAGAGCAGTCGCGGCATCCTGGTGGAAATCAGAACATGCCCATTAAAGATATTTGCAATGCGGCTACCCGGAGCTCAATACATACTTTCATTAAGCACTATGCCTTGGATGTCCATGCCAGATGACATCTGTCATTTGGCAGGACTATCCTTAACGGACTTCTGTCCTAAGTATGTGAGCTGTTAGTCTCCTGCCGCCTGTCTCGGGGGATTATTAGCTCAGTACTCTCCCATTAGTGTGAATGAGTGGTGGAGACTTTATGCCCAGGAAGATATGGAAATTACATACCAACGGTAATTCTTGATCTTCTTGGATGAAGTCTCCACCACTCTTTCACATGCCCACCCACCATCCCCCAAGCTCACATCTCTGATTTTGGTCTTCACTCCCTCAATGTCTGGGCTGTGAAGACTTCATTGTTGACCCTTCTTACACGGGTCATTCAGACTATCTTATGTCCAATTTTGTTAGGTTAGTCTCTCTAGGTTAGTTACGCTGCATCTCCTTGGAAAAAAGGTACTGAGGTGGTTGGAGGGTCGATGCCAAGATAGTCTTTACCGCACGAGCCGGGGCTCGCAGTGCCACTCCTCCTGGCTCCATCTCAGGCACCAGCCCTCTTGAGAAGTTTGCTTCCGTTGGATTTTAGCGAGCACCTCCGGTGTAGATCCCATTAGTGTGAATGAGTGGTGGAGACTTCGTCCAAGAAGATCAAGAATTACGGTAGGTATGTAATTTCCATTTATAGTCCCAGTATAGACTACATTGCTCGGTGGACTGTTCCATCTATTCACTATCCGGTAGTATCCACTGTGGTAATTCAGCACAGTTTGGTGGCACAAAATCTTTGAGAATGTCTCTCTCTCTCTTCTCTAAGGTTAACACAGCAACTAGGCAAATAATCATAACCCTTGAATCACTCTCTATAATAGCCCTCCCCAAGCTAAAAATCCCAGTACCACTATTATATTTACAGCAGATCGAATAGTTAACATGCAGCCTTCCTCATCAGTCTGATGGCAGCAGAAAACCACTGTCACTGGCCAGCTGTGATTTTTCTTCTTGCCTGGAAGAAGTCCGTAAGATATTAGTCTGTAAGATTCTTTTTTTTTCCTTCAAGAACGTTTTTATTAAAATTTTCAAAACAATAACAATTACAGTATGAAGAAAATGTACTTACAGAATGGCAGGAGAGGTCCTGGGGTGTGATTGGCTCAGTGCTCAGCTTCAACAGTGAAATTATCCCAAGACAATATCACACCTATTCAAAAAGCAACTGAAAATGTATTTTAAATTTGTATTTTTTCACCTTTTTTTTTGTTTACAAGCAAGCTATTTTGTAATTGCATTAATGTACTCCAGGGCGTGTGTCATGGAGATAATGTCACTTCTCTCAGTTGTTGGATGTGCTCAGCCTACAGCCCCATGCCCAACCACCCAAGGTGTGACATTATCCCAGCATGACACATGCTCTGTCATGCCTTATTGCTTAATTAAACAATAGGAAACGTAAGGAATTGCGTACACAAAAACATTGCTGTTAGTCTCAATTCAGCTAACATAATGTAACATATAAACATGCAAGTAACAGAGCAGTCGAGAGGTTGCTACCATGCCTGTGAAATTTGTATGATCTATTATAATTTATTAATTTGAGCCTAACCAGTTAAAAAAGAGGCCCCATATAGATTCAGAGGTCTTATAAGCTTTACTGGCAGTATAACTCGTGCAATCATTATTAGGCTGATTTGGTATTATATTTCACCCATTCTTCCATGCTAAGGGATTTTTTTTTGTCTTTCCATATACTGAGTATCAGACTTTTGAGCCCAAAGACCACTTATAAAATCAATATGTTCTCATCCTGTCTAAATAAAACAAAGTTGGAAGTATCACTCAATATGAAGAGTGCTGGATGAAAGGGAATAACTTGGTGTAGGATCTGTGAACATATTTACAATTTTATTGTCCAGGTACTACTAACCATGGGTCAGTTCCATTGCATATGGAGAAGGGAAGCATCTGTTATTTATTTATTTGGAAACTGGTGACCGGGAAGGGCACACTGAGCCAAAGCCCTCTTCCAGGTGCTACCTGGGGGAGGGGTACAGGGGATATAAAATACATGGCACAGACATAGTTCGCAGTTATAATCAAGTGCAAATCAGAGAACATGAGGAAACTGGAGGAAATGCACAATGAACAAACAAGGCAAAAGCAACCAACTGAGGATTTCAGGCAAGTGCTTGGGGAACTCTTAGGGGGAGGGAAGGAGTCTTAGCTGATACTTGAGGGAGCCAGGGGGAGTAGTGAAGTCGAGGGATGAGGGGAGCTGGTTCCATAGTGAGGGAAGACCGTAGGAGAAGACTGCTTGCCCAGCAGAGGTGCGGGGATGTGGAACAGCAAAAGTGTGAGGATCTCTGGAACAGAGGGAGCAGAAGGCACAGGAGATGAGGGAGAGGAGTGATGAAAGGTAGGAAGGAAGTGATCCAAACCACTACAGTATTTAGATACTGAGGAGTCCCACTGAATCTGGTGAAGTGAGGTAGAGGGAGGATGGACAAGTATGGGTAAAGTGAGCTGTGATGAGTTCGAGAAGGGGAGTTGGTAACAAAGCAGCAGAAGGTGTTACAGAGGGTATCCAGTCTGGCCAGGGAGGTGGAGGGGGTGGTGCCATAGACCACGTCCTCATAGTCAAAAGACCAGGAGCACCATTTTGATAAGCATTTTGATAAGCTCTCGGTGGACCTGTGGAGACAGACATTCTTTATTGTGTTGCAAGGCACCAGGTTTAGGTCAGAGCTTGGCATGGATGGCGTCGATGTGGGCAGTGAAATCAAACTTGAGTCAAGCTATACACCGAGGTACTTGAAGGGAGGAACCACTTCTAGAGGGGAGCCATCTAAGGTGAAGAAGATGGGCACGAATAAGGGTCTGGCCATTTTCTGTTTGGTGCCAAAGGTCATGGACACAGTTTTTTTGTGTTGGCCTGGAGTTGGTTAGATTGGAACCAGCGTAGGACATTGTGGAAGTCTTGCTGGAGCAGACCTTCCATGGCTGTAATGGAGGGACCAGGGGTGTACATCACTGTATCATCTGCATATATGTGAATATGAGATTTGGCACAAGCCAAGTGGAGGTCATTGAGGAAGATGGAGAAGAGTATGGGACCCAGGATGGAGCCCTGTGGCACCTCTCTCTGGATGGGAAGAAGAGGTGACAGGCGCTACAAACCTGTACTGATTGTAGATGGCCCATGAAGTAAGAACAGAACCAGTCAACAGTGGGAGCTGAGAGGCCAGTGGCCAACTTATCCAGGAGAAGTCGAATACCTTGGCCAGATCGATGAAGATGACTGCCGTGACGTGCCCTTAATCCAGCCCTGAGAAGAGAGAGTCAGTTACTTGCTATAAGTAGGAAACAGTGGAATGATCCTTCTGGAAGCCAGAGTGGAGTGGGGAGAGAGAATGAGAGGAGGAGAGGAAATTGAAAGTCTGTTGTAAATTAGCTTCTCTTGTAGCTTGGTATGAGGGAGGAGGGAGACTGGCTGGAAGTAACTGGGGAAGGAAGGTCCCCCCCCCTTTGTGGAGTGGTAGAACTTTGACCCACTTCCAGGACTGTGGGACAGCACTGAGGGAGAAGGAGAGGATGAGTAGGTGAGTCAGAGGAGATGCCATGACAGGAGCAGAGATATGGAGAAGTTTATGATCCAGCCCATCAAGTATAGCCTTTCGCAGGTTCATGGATGGGGGTGGGGAGAGCAGACTGAGTGGGAGGGTCAAAAAGGGAGTGAGTTATCTTCCAGAACTTTGAGGGAGTGTTCTGAAAGTTGACTTTGAAATATTGCTATTTTGCTGCCTGGACAGCCTTTGTGCAGGAGTTTGTGCTAGTCTTATACAGGTTGAGGTCTGGAGAGGAGTGAGATAATTTATAACATGTGCAGGCGAGATCACAGGACTTGCACTGATCAATTATTTCCAGGGTGATGGTGTTTTTTTTTTCCTCCCAGTTAATCTTTTTATTAGAAACAAGCAAAGTACAACAATAGCATAATGTAAAAAGGAAACAAATGTTACAGAATGATCATCATAACATAGAAATCATATATAACACAGATAAAAGGCACAAATACAACTGTACATAAGTAATAAACATCAGTGAGTAATAAGGACATAGCGAGATGTAGGGAGAGTAAATATTTTATGTGTTCACAGTTTAGAAAGCATAGTATCTCCCATCAAAGGGAGGGAGGGAGATTAAAAACAGGAAATACCAGGGACTGTGGCTGGAGAGGGGTGTAAACAGCCTTGGTGGGTGTGGGGCTGGAGATAGTGTGCTGAAGGGGGAAGAGTATGACTGGTGGTGTAGTAGCAGGCTCACCCATTTTACTTGTTATTTTAGTCTGCTGAGCAGTATTATGGCAATGCAGGGGATCCAGGTAAAGTTGCTAGACAGCATGGTAGGCCAGAGTGGTATCCGCATTCCTGTGGGACAGCCTTTCCAAAGCTGCCAGTTGTCCTATTGCAGCATGCCATTCAGCCATTGTGGATATACTCAGGGTTCTTCATTTGCAAAGTAGAAGCCATGTGGCAATCACCCCACTAGCACTAGCCACTGGACCAACAGACCATGTTTAGGTGTTGCTTCTAGAGTGAGGCCCAGCAGCATCAGTGGTGCATCCAGGCAGAAGTGCTGCCCTACTGCTTCCTTGCACATCTACAGGATATTATCCCAGTAGTCCTTTATGGCTGGGCATACTCATTGGATGTGGAGGAGATTTTCAATGTGCACCCACTGAGGGGACCCATACTGAGGAGGGAAAAAAAACAGTGAAGAGTTTGTGTGGCTCAGTAGGCCATATGGTAGCCTTTTAACCATGGTAACCCCCAACTCGCTTTAGTGCATTGGCTGTGGAGCTTAGCTATGCTTTATCTTAGGGGGTTGTACTCCCATAGATATCTGCCCAGTATTCTGTCCATTTTACTAAACCAGGTATCCAGGATGAGCACTGACAGGTGTGCCAGAGTATGCTGAATCTTGGGAGCTAGAATCATCCTTTAGGCATCTAGTTTTCCAAGCAAGAGATAGAGTCAGGTGGTGTCACCTGTCCAGCTTAGTGATGGTGGATTCAAAAAGCAGATATAGGTTTTTTGCAGCCATTTTCTTAATATCACAATAAATCTGTATCCCAAGGTATTTGATTCCCTCCTCAGCCCACTTAAGTCCTTTGGACACAAAGGGGGCTGCCTATCCAAGCAAATTTAGTGGTAAGATCTGGGTCTTGGACTGATTGATTCAAAGTCCCAAGACCTTCGTGAAGGCAGAAGTGGCTTCCCCATCTGCTTGGATTATTAGTAAATCATCTGCATAGAGGAGCATACGATGTTCATCTCCCCCGATCTGCACCCACTGCAGCCTCGGATGATTCCTCAGTGTGACTGCTAGAAGCTCAATTGCTAGCACAAAAAGCAGGGGTGATGAGACATCCTTGGCATGTTCCCTTTTGTAGCAGAAAGCCAGGAGACCAGAGACTATTTGTAAGGACACTGGCCACTGGCAAATTGTACAGTATTCTGATCCATGCCAGGAATTCCGGGCCAAACCCCATTCATTCCATAGTGCCCTGCAAGTAATCCCACTCCACAGAATCAAAGACTTTTTCAAAATCGACTGCCAGGGCAATTGCTGGTGTGGGGATTTGCCCAAGTGTCCTAGTGTGATCAGAACTGTGACACATTTTATTAAATCCTACTTGACTAGAATGGATAAAGCCCTGCAGGAGGGGTTCTAGCCTGGTGGCTAGGATTTTGGCCAAGATTTTTGGCGTCCACATTGATAAGGGAGATTGGCCTATATGGGTCTTTACTTGATTTAGGGAGCACCATGATAACTGCCTCCCTCAGTTTAGAGGGAATAGTTCCAGTTTTAAAAACTTTCTGATATACCTTCAGGAAGGTGAGGCTAAGATCCTCACACAGCAGCTGGTAGAAATCTACCAGAAAACCATCTGCACCAGGTGCCTTCCCTTTGTTCAGGTCCCGTATAGCTTGCTGCAGTTAAGTGAGTGAGACTGGAAGTTCTAGGGTTTGAGCCTGGGCTGGGAGGCAGTCGTGGGATATTAAGGCCTTGTAAGAACTGTGTTATATATGCGGGCCCTTGTGGGGGGTTGTGAAGGGACAAATACCGAGATAGGTAGGATACCTTCATAATTTTCTTGTTTTTTTAGTTGGTTAGCTTGTACATGTCCCTGCCCATATTTGAGGCCTGGAATATGTTTCTCTGCCTGTCTTTTTTTTTTTTTTTTACTCTATAAGACTAAATGTTACCCCCCCCTTTTCTCCTCTTTACCAGTATGCTTCTTTCAAGTGAAACAATGCAAGCTCAGCCTTCCTGGATGAGGAGTTCATTGATCCTGAGCCTGGTGCTTGTTAACTGAGCTAACAGTTTGGGATCTGGTGCATGTTGTTTATATTTAGTCTCCAGAGTCCAGGGTTGGGGTTCCTGAGTAGCTAGTTTTGCTTCCCTGGCTTTGCACCTATTGGCCGCAAAACTAATAATAAAACCCTGCATAGTAGCTTTGTAGGCTTCCCACAATGTATCATGGGTGACCTTCTCAGTGTCATTCTGCTGTAGGAACTGTTAATGATGGCAAGTTTGGACCCTGGATATTTTGAGCAGGGTGTGCTTGTCCCAGACAGAAGAGTGTTTGGAGTGAAACAAGGAGAGGACAGTATCAGTATCAGAGGTGGAGGGAATGGCTGTCCAGTCTGATGCAGCAAGGTCACTCATGTGATCAGTGACTGGGGGGACCTGGTCCAGATGTATTTTGGGGAGGAAGGTGGATGTCTGATCTTTCTGATGCAGAATGTCATGCAGTGGTCAAGGAAAGCGCCTGGCAAAATATTTACTGCAAGAGTCAGTGGGGATCGGAGGTGAGAACCCAGTCCAAGAGGGCGTAGTTTTGGGAGTGAGAGTTGAGCCGAGTAGGTTGGTTATAATCTGTGTGAAATTAAGGGACTCAAGCCTGTGGATGGTTGGCTTGGAGGCTGGGGAGAGCCAACTGACATTGAAGTTTCCTAGCTGGATGAGTTCAGCAGTAGAGAATGACCGGTGATTATAGAGATGATACTTTAGGTGAGGTGTAGAATACACCAATGAAAATGAGCACAGAGGAGGGGATTGGCAGCCTGACAGGGAGAAACTCGTGAGAGGAGCATGTAACCTCTCTTAATAGCCATGGTACAAGAGAGGCTTTGATGGGTGTAGATGGCAACACCATGCCCATGTTTTCCTCTGTCCTGCTGAGAAGTTGGTAGAAGAGCCAGGATAGGTATCCTGAAGGAGAGACAGAATTCTGAGATAAAGAGGATATCTGGAAAGTATTGTGAAATCCACACAGACAGGAGGTTGAGTCTTGGAAGAAGGCTCCAACATTGAGGTGAAATATGCTTAAGCCTTGGGCAGCTGGGGGAGCAGAGTGGGGGGCAGGGTTGGACTTCATATCCCCAGACAAGAGAAGGAGCCGGAAGAGGAGCAACAGGATGGAGTGGGTTTTCTGTCCTGTAGAGCAGGAGAGGAAGGAAGGAGTGGGGAAAGGAGAAGAGGATGTGGTGGAGAAACTCGAGGATTAGCAAGGGGGGGAAAGAGGAGACAAGGGTGATTAGGAGGGGAGGAGGGGAAGGGGGAGGAGTGAGGGATGGGTGGGGCAAGAGTTGGTGGGATAGGGGAGGAGGTCAAGAGGGTGAGAATAGGAGAGGGAAAGGGATGAGGAAAAGGAGGGCAATAAACTTTGTAAGCATGACGAGAGATGCAATAGCTAACTAATATGCAGTACAGTAGATCAATCAATCAATCAAAACTTTATTTTTAAAATGCTGTTCCAACAGATCATAGCGTTGTACATCTTCTAAAATGTAATAATCAATAAAATTGATTTAATAAAAACATACATACACACACTTGTAAAACAGCAGACTATAAATACACTACATATCCTTAAAAAATCAGACATCAGGAAATGCAGATTCAAATAAACAAGTTTTTAATGCAGATTTAAAGGCCTCCACGATGGGCACTCTCTAATCCAACGAGGTAGAGAATTCCACAGGGTTGGCACTACAGAAGTAAATGACCTAGCACTTACAGTTGTCAAACGGACCCTGGGAATCTCTAGCAATCCCTCTTCAGCAGAGTGGAGAGGACGAAGGGGGCAGTAGGGCTGTAGGAGATATTGCAGGTAACTCAGACCCTGTCCGTGTAGGGCTTTATAGGTCAGCAATCCAACCTTGAAGGTAATCCTCCACAGCACCAGCAGCCAGTGCAGGCCACGGAACACAGGTGTGATAGATTAGGAATATGAATTAATGTTAGGTCAAGCACGGTAAAGTTGCACCTAGTTATCAGGTGTAAGCAGTGACAATACCTAAGCAGTGGCTAGAATAAGAGATAGTTACAACAGGCTAGAGAGGTGCCATGCAGAATGAACACACAGAATACTGACCGAACGTAATCTAATGCAAATAAGCAGGTGAAGTACTGATACGTGGAATGTAAAGTTTACGATCAGTAACAGATTGGGGGGGGGGGAACAAGGGTGGCCATACCCCCATTTTAATATCCAGGATCTGACACTGCATATGATGACAATTTCTGAAATAAAATGGTAGAAGACAATGCAAAATGTGGGTGCACCCAGACAGTGTTATACTAGGAGTCGGCAAAAACGACAGTTAAATGAAATTAAGACTGCAGGAAGCACTAGCTAGCAGACTAGCAAGAACACAGGGACTAAGTAGCAGATCAGCAGTAACACACAATACTAGTCAGCATGGCTCTGTAAGGAGGAAATCTAGCTCCACCTACTAGGACTTTTAAACCGTTTTAGCTCTGTTAATATGGTTTAAAAGGTTTGTGTCCACATTGTAGAATAGTTAAACCATGCTACAAACCATGTTACTAAAGCACACTAAAACCCTGCTCAGAGCAAGCCTGTGTCACAGTTCCCTTAAACCATGTAAACAACAGTGTCAGTGAAATCCATGCTGTAACACAGTCTAAGTCAGTCGTGTTAACATTTCGTTCCTTATTTTGGTGACGCAACATGAGAAAGAACATAAATTTGCTTGCCTTTCAGAACTCAGAATGAGATCCCAGTCAGAATGCAGCCTTTACCCTCCCCTGTTATTGGTTACTATGTCTGGTGGCGAGTATCCCAGCATGCTTTGCAGTATCCACAAGTCTTTGCGGTATTGGCGCAATCATGCCTGGGAACTCGCTCGGGCAAGTGCGGTGTCGGAGCGCAATCTGGATGCTTTGAAAACTGTGCTTAAGCACAGAAATGAAAACATTTTCCTAGACGATTTCATAAATCGTGCTGAGTGTGACTGGGCCTTAAATGGGGTGTAATTAGGTTTGTGCATGAGAATGGCTACATCAGCAACGACCATCATCTTACATCTGTCCTATATAGTCTGTAAGATTGTGAAGGTGGTGGATGGAAATGATCTAGGCAAATTGTTTACTTGTGAAAAGGGTTAAAAAAATACGGCATAATCTGAAACTATGGGAAACTAATGAATGGAGTAAACAGCAAACTTCAGCTGAATTATTGCTATCTAAGTGTAATAAACATATGGAACACAGTGCCAGAGGAAGTCATTGAAGCAAATAGTTTTAAAGGGCTTGAGAGATGATTCAATGCATTTCTGAAGAAAGACAGGCTAGAGGGATATGGTGAGAAATCAGGGACATGGGATTGAGACCAGTCAACATAGGGCATGCCTGTAGACCTAAATGATCTTTTCCTGTTCCTAAATGTCTCTTGCTCTTAACTCGTTTTTCTGCTATAAATGTTACTGTTAGAGCAAGAAGCATAAAAGAATGTTGCTTTACCTTTCACCTAGTTTACCACCCTGCACTATCTTTTAAAATCTGCAGTTTGAAGGAAATGCATATATCATACGACAGCTATACCACTACATCTATAACTTACAAACTCGAAAAGCAGCATTTTATAATAAAATATTAGCTAGACAAGTTACAGTTTCGTAAAATTTTGATTTTGTTTTTGACACAAACCCATCTCTACCACTTTGTAATGCTTTCGGAGAACAGGCACACACTAGGTGACGTTGGGCAAGTCCTACTAGTACAAATACCTTGCATTCCAACACCACAACAATAGCGTCTCTATACTATGGATGACAGATCTATAAGGTACTCAGTATTACCTTGCTTCTGCTTATGGTTTGCTACCATGGATTCATTTGCTTCATATGGAAACTCATGATTTCAAAACCACAAACCACAAATAGGTTTTGGTGCTCCAGCTTTAGAAACATAGAAACTATTGGCAGAAGAAGACCCCCGGTCCATCCAGTCTGCCCATATACCCTACCTTAACTCACTCCTATAGCACATATATTAGTCGAAACGTTCTATGTTTAATGCCGTACTTATTTCATGGATTCTTTTAAAATGTATCTGACCCTCCCCTGCTGACCTTCACAATTGTAGTGTGTGACATCACAGTGTTTTGTCATGACGAGTACTATGATGTCATAAACAAAAGCACTGTGAGGTTATGTGGGAACAGGCAAATGTGTTTTATACCGACCTTTTGAATAGATTACCAAGATGTGTTGTAAACATTGGAAAGGAACATTGAAAATGAAAAACAATTTGTATTCTCTAGTAAATTGTAATAGCTGAAACATCATATTTATGAAAGTACATACCGAAGTGCGCAGTTTGTTTTTTTTCTTCAGTTCTTTTTATGCTTCTTCTCTGCCCCAGGACAGGGCATCCTTTCAGCCCTCACAGTGCCTGCTCCCATCCTCCTGAAGTCCTCCTGCCTGATACCAGGCTCCCATACCAGCTATGACACATCCCAATCAGGCTCTTCTGGCTTGCCCCACAGGACAGGGTTGCCTTCTGCTCCTCAGCAACTGACCACTGTGTCTGGTTGACTCAGATGGAGGTGAAGCTCTGTATGGTCCAGGTGTAGGCAGGTCAGACTCAGAATGGACATGGGGGGCTTGCGGAGTGTTATTTCTCTGCTACTGCTGGGGGCTTTCTTCTTTACAGACTGCCCCAGGGGAGTGAGCACACAGTGGCATCATCATGTTGCTATGCGTACTCCTGCATGTGGCACATAAACCCCGCCACTCCACTCCCATTGCGTACATGGTTCCAGGCATATTCATTTATTTATTTATGACTTTGATAACCGGGTAGGTGCACTGGTCCAGTGGACCATTTACAGGCACAACCTGGGCCACAAGGCACTAAGAAGAACATTACAGGGGAGGCAAATAAAAGATGACATCATTGATAGCACATAGCAAAATTACACATAGGTGAGTAGAAAGGCAATAAAAATCCAGTCAGTTGTAAGTGACAGTAACAAAAAATAAATACACCACAAGGCAAAACAGGTAGGCACGGGTACAGGGATAAAATACCATCAGGAAACACCAGACAGGCCACCCCCTACATCTTGGGGAGTTCAGTGTGACCTAATAACCAACAAAGAGCTGGAGGCACAAGAAGAAGAGTTAGCAAAAAGGAAAAAAAACAAGTAAGACAGGCAGGTGGGAGGGGTGCAAGTGAGCAGGGCATTTACAGCTATCATTGTCTAGACGCCAGAATTGGAGGTTAATTTTGAAGATTTGAAGATCTGAAAGGGGCAGGTAGCCCATTCCACAGAGAGGGGGCTGTCACAAAGAGAGCGTTCCCACCCAGGTTGGTGGCAGTTATAGGAACCTGGAGGGTGGGAATAGCTGAGGAGCGGAGGTTCCTTGTAAGTGTTCTAAAGGTGAAGAGGGTACAGAGAGGAGAAGTATTGCCACATCTAAGGTTGGCATCTACAAAACAGCCAAGGGCATAGTCAAAGCAACCTTGTAAGGAGAGACAACCAAAGAAGCGGTGGAGGTCACAGTGGTGTGTAGAGTAGAGGGCTGATAGGGGCAACGCGGCAAGTGTTGTTGTAAGCCACCAAGGCTCCCTCGTCCCTAGCCGCTAGGGCTCAGGCACTTGCCGGATGCCACTAATAAGGTCCTTGTTAGTCGACCAGTGCCCTCGTTTCATCATCAGGTAACCAATGCAATATAGAAAACCGATCGGAAAGCTGCCGCCCATAGACTGTAATGGAGCGCATCCCCACACTCCCCGTAGCATCATATCATAACTTGGCTGAGTTAGGGTGGCTGTTAACACCGGGAAGTCCTTGGGACCCGGTTTACTTAATTTTACGAGTAATACTGCTTTTTACCAAAGGGATTATTTTGGGCCATCTGCACAATAAGAGCATTCCCGATGAAGTAAGGCACATGTATATCAGGTGCAGGGGCAATTTAATTTACCTTGGTGGATCTCTTTAAACTATCATTATAGAGGGATATTCTCCCTATAATGCTTTAATCTCCTCTTCAGTATTTGCCCCCACTCTACTACTAACCATTTTTAATTTTTTTTTTATTTTATTTTAAGAATCAGTTTACAACCTTTGAGCCAGAGGCTCGTTTCCAAAGGTACTTCGTCACATAAAGACATACATTGTGTTTTTGGTTACATAGCAAAGATTTGCAAAACAATCGGCGTTCAACAGAGGCGCGACGTCACATTGTGGTCAGACAAATACAACTGGGTACAGGGTACATGTAATTGATAACAGGTGTTACACAAGTCGGTATCAAGTGAGCAATCTGGTTGGTAAACACTGAAACAGCTGGCACTGGCCAGGTTAAACATAGGCATGGTGTACAGGGAAGTGGTGGAGGGGATGGTTAGGTGGAGAGCTGCCCGGGGGGCATTGTCAAGAGAAGCAGAGGTGGAGGCTATGTTCAGAGACAGGAGCAGTTACGAGTGCTGAAGATGTGGTTCCGAAGTGTGGTTTTGAACTTGGAGATGGCGATGGCATTGGTGATGGTGGCAGAGAGAGAGTTAAACCAGGTTGGGGCTCTATAGCAGAAGGACCTCTGGCCACGGCTGGTTCTTGATCTGGGGACCTTTAGAGTGGTCTTGTAGGAAGACCGTGTTGTAATGGTGGGAGGGCTCTGTGGATGGATGCCATTCATCCAGGGGAGAGCCCGAGTAGGGTTTTTTGTGAGGAGACAGGTTTGTATTGGAGCCGTTCATCCAGGGTAAGCAGGTTAGCATCGACATACAGCTGACAGGTGTGTGTGAGCCTGGGGCACCAGTAATCAATCTGCATGCTTTATTCAGGGTTAGGTGAATTTTGTTGAGTGCAGTGGTGTCGGCAGCACCATATACTGGTAGACCATAGTCTACAAGGGGACAAGCGGATTGATGTAACAGCTAGCGGAGGCATTTGGGGAGAGCAGGTTCTATGGCGGAATAGGATGCCAAGCCGTGTGTTAGTGGCGGATGTTAGGGCGTCGATGTGGTTGTGAAATGTGAGGGCTGAATCGAAGGTAACCCCAAGGTATTTGTAGGAGCAGACTTGTTCTAGTGGCTGGTTGGTACTTGGAAGGATATAGAGTGGGTGGTTGCTAGCTCTGTTTTGGGGGTGGGAAAAGAGCATAGTTTTGGTTTTCTTAAGATTGATGATGAGTCTGCACTCCTTAAACCAAGCCTCGGCACTGTTGAAAGACTGCTGTAGGGAGTCCTGTAGGGAGATGGGATTGCGGTGGGTGGCAAAAAGGACAGCGTCGTCTGCATACAGTAGAATTTTGCCAGGGCATGCACTGGGCAGGGTGTTCAGATACAGCGAGAAGAGAAGGGGGCCCAGGATGGAGCCTTGGGGGACCCCAGAGAGAATGGGACGGGTATCGGAGAGTGTGCTATTAATTTTTACACACTGAGATCGAGTGTCAAGATAGCTAGCGCATCATGCCAGGGGCCAGCCGAGAGACCAGTGTGGCAGAGTGCATTCAGCAGAAGTGGATGGGAGACAGTGTCGAAAGCCTTTGAGAGGTCAGTGAACACTGCACCAGCTAGAGCTGGTATCAAGGAGGAGTGTAGAAAGTTGGAGAATTCAATAAGGGCAGTGCTGGTACTGAACCGCATGGAAGCCATGTTGCTCTGGGCATAAGATGTTATGCTTAGCCAGATAATCAGTGATTTGAATGGCCACCACTTTCTCAGGGCTTTAGAGAGGGAGGGAGGATGGAGATTGGCGGTAGTTGTTGGCCAATGACCTGTCGCCTTTTATGAATAGGTGTGATAATGGCTGTTTTCCAAGCTGTGGGGAATTGTCCCAGGCAGAGTGACTGGTTAATTAGGCTTGTGAGTGGTGCACGGACTTCATCTAGCACCAGCCTGAGGATGCTGGGGTCCAGTGAGTCACTGCCGGGATTGTTGCCATTGAGAGCTTTGATTAGGATGGGTCTGGCTTCCCGGGTGGAAATCTTTCACAGGAGGAAGCTGGGGTGCTGGAGGACAGGGGGAGGTTGGCTGGGGGGAGGGTCAAAGAAATTACTAGGGAGGACTGAGCTAAGGTCAGTGAACCCCATGCATTTCCACCCCCCTTGCATTTCTTCTTGGCACTACCATCCCCTAGTATCTACCCCATGCATTCCTGAAACCGTTAATAGACTCAAGTACCACAGCTCCAGTGGGCAATCTGTTCCATGATCCACCAATCTCTCTGTGAAGAAATACTTCCTTACATCCTTTTGAAATCTCCCACCACCCAGCCTCCACTCGTGCCCTCTGCTCTCTTTATTGTATTTTCGCTTCTGGTAAACAGGTCCTCAGTACCCACCCTGTTCATACCTTTCATGGATTTACATTCTGAATAATTTAATCAGAGCCTTAAAGGGATCATAAACCTTGTTTTTTTTTATATTTTAATATAATTTGAAAGCTGTGGACATGTAAATCCTGTTAAGTACCTCTGCTGTATTATGTGTGTGTTCTGAAATATATTATTTTTTTCTTGTTAATGCTGTCTGATTCCTGCTCTCATGTTTATTTTATTGTGTATGCCACCTTGCTTGCCAACAGTGTAAAAGCAAAAATCCAGGAATATGTAAAAACAAAAGTTATATTCTAGTACCCCTATGATGTTTACAAGCCTCTGATTCAAAAGCTAAAGAAACCTTTTGTGTTTTCGGAGTTAACTCCTCGAAGGAGCCAGCTATCCATTGTTTATGTTTCTTCTCAGCATCCATAGTTAAGTTAGGATGTAGGAATCCTTTTACCCATAATTTAAAAACAAATGTATGAAAAACTGCATGGAGCAACCAAAGTTACCAGCAGTTCAGCCATCCTAGCTCCCCCCCCCCAGTTCCATATTTTTGATCCAGACCATACTCTGGGTCTCAAGGTCAAGATGGTATCCCCTAAGGTGCCAGTAACCCCTTTTTTTCCAAGTTTCTTGAATCAGGAGACAAGCTGCATCATTGTATCCTGAAAGTGGGGGGCATGGTGCAAATAAAGAAGACTGGTTATTTCTGGTAATAACCAGAGGATAAATTATGAGTTAATGTTTACTCTTTTATTACTTTTTTCCATCAGACTATCAGGACACAAAAGTCAGTTTCAGTATTAAAAGGGAGAGGGAAAGAGAGCAGCCGGGAGTCAGAGATGTCATGCCAAGAGAATTTCTTGGAGGGGGGAGGGACACAATTAAAAATGAATAAGGAGAGGGCATTCAGTTATACTTTTACAGCCCTTTCTAGATTCAGAAAGCAATACCTGAATGGGAATTTGGGGAGCACCCCCCGGACTCTATGGGTATGATGACCCTGCCAGGAGTGTGAAACTGCAAGAATTATTAGCAAACCACTTGCGTATTTCTAAATATAATTTAGTATTGAAACTAACTTTGGAATGTATCCCTGTAAAGGGAGCCTTCATTGTAACCGTATTCTAAGTAACAAGAAATGTATATATAGCACTGGCAAAGTATTTTGACAGCACTTTATAGATGATACGTGCCAAAATACCTGTCGAGCTCACCGAGATGTAATTTTTGAAAGGGTGGGGATCCTATGCTGTATTCCCATTACAGTGTTTTAAAGAGGGTAGAGAAGTCAGTTAGAAATAAGATTTATTTTAACTGAAGTTAGAAAAAGCCTGCTTGGTTACTCTAAAACAAATAATTGTTGGTGGTCATAACAACAAAACTGCTAAGACTAACTGTAACAACACCCTCTTTCCCTGATCCTCATTGTGATGATGACAAACATCGTGGTAGTCCAGTGGGTACCCCTTTCCTGTCCCAATTGCCATGGTAAGCCAACATGCCCACACCCCCACCCCTCCCTTCCAGGCCCACCCACACAGCATCAATCACCCTCCACCCCCAGTCCAGCACCTACGTCGCCCAGGAAAGCCCATTTATGACTGCAGGCAGAGCGATGGCCGATGACCAGCACAGTCTCTCCTCTCACCACCTCTGCTGGCTGCCATCTGAATGACTGGGACAGAGTGTGCACATACTGTAGAAACATAAGTATACATAAACATATGCAAAAGTATCAAACAAGTACAAAGTCATGTAAGGTGAGCAGCTAGAGCAGTTTTACATTGATGATAAAATGTCATACATTACTTGGTGAACTGCTCCATTTTCCTAGAAAATACAGGAGTTCTTGAGTCAAAGGAAAGGCACATAACACCTTTCAGGGGCAATTATGTGGTGGTGTAGACTGCCACAGAGTGGATTATTGCTATTGTGAATTGTTTTTCCTTTTTCTTCTGTAAGTTTATGTTTGTCCCAATTTATGAAAGAGATCTGTTTGTGCTTACGACAGCTATTTTCCTGAGGTTTTGCATCAGAAAACAAATTCCTAAATATTATGTATTCCAGAGTACTTCTGCTGGAATAAATGGACTGGTAGGCAACAAACACACATTGTTCCAACTGACAAATATACTTTGGCTGTGTAACTGCAGTACTTCCAAATAATATTGTTATTTTGAAACATGTTGTATTATCAGAGGAAAGAAGTTGTATCAAAATCTTTGTTTGAATGATAAAGGCCTAACAGATTGTAATGAAAACATCTTTTCACCTGAGCAAGGTAGCACTGTTATTCTTCTGTTTATTGACAGTTCATACAAGTGTTACAAAATGGTAGGTACTGTATTTAACATCATCCCCTTTTTATGTTTGCTTGCACACACAGCGCACAAGAAACATATTGAGGTTAGTAGAGCATTGCAGAGGCATGGCAGTGTTGTGGCCAATGCAGGGGACACTTTAATGGGTGCGTCCCTCAGCCACCAATCAAAAGGAAAGCTGCCGATGATGGCAGTTTCAGAGTGAGCACCGGACTTGAAATAAATCTACTGCTCCAACACAGACAGTTTAGTCATTGCCACGGCAGATCTCCCCCTTACCCCCAGGCAACCAGGCACATTTCAGCCATGTGCACTACAGTGCACAGTAATGCGCATGGCTACACTTGCAAGTAACTCATTTGCTCAGTGTGCCTTTCCCAGTGAACATATCTTTTGCCAACAACAGAGTGCCCAATCCCCGTATTGGCATTCTCCCCAAGCCTAAACATATGTTTTGCCAACAATGGGGTGCCCATTCCCTGTGTCGGCACTCCCCCCCACTATTGTGGCATACTGGGAGCCCACCCCAGTGTGCCAAAGTAATTCTTTATATTTTCTGACACCGGGATGTCTACTCCCGGTGTCGGATGCGCCCCCCACACCATCTTTTTTCAGCCGAGCTCAGGTGCCCAGTCCCCAGATCGGCATTGACCCCCACTCAGTCTGGCACACTGGGAGCCCACCCAATGTGCCAAAATTTATTTGTCATACTATTTCACCTGTAAAAGAAAAATGTCACCCGAGGTCTTTTTTTTTTTTTAAAAACCTAAAGAAAAAGAAAACTGTCCCTCATCATCCTCGCTGCCCCCTCTCCAATCCCGACCCTCCCTCTCTGCACCCCACCTCCCTGTACCCCCCTTACCCATACTTACCTCCAGAGGCATGGCGCTGTGATCTTCTGTGGATTGGGAACATGTCTGCACTCTTCAGAAGCCGACTGCAGACTGAAAAAAATCACGGTAAGCCCTATAATGACAATCCATGAGGAGTTTCAACTTAGGTTGATATCTCAGCCATTTTTGGGATTTTGGGTCCCAAATTTTTAACATGTGGCTCTTTGGACCCCACCTCATGAACACTGGCAGTGTCATTTCATTTCTCTGTCCTGAAACGTGATTTTGCGGTTGCTGCGCAGAATCAACTTTCGGGACCGATTAACGAAATGACAGTGCCACTGTTCATGAGGTGGGGTCCCAAAAAGCCCATGTTGCAAGTTTGATGAAAAAAACTCCTAAAAATGACTGCATTTTGAGCATGTGCTGCACAGTTTGTACACACGCTCATAACTTCAATTTTTAATATCTTTACTCCAGATTTCCAGCATTACCATTTTTTCACACCCCCTTATGAACAGTACAGCTGTCATTTTTCACATCCTTCCTGAAATGTGTTTTTGCACCTGTGGCGCAGAATGATGCAGTCACTGTGCAAAGTCAACTTTCTGGACAGGTTAATGAAATCCCAGTGCCACTGTTCAGGAAGGGAGGTCCCAAAAAGGCTATGTTGTAAATTTGGTGAAAACATTCCAAAAAATGACTTTGTTACGAGCGTGCTTTGCACATTTTCTACACACACTCAACTTCGCCGCTTTTTCATATTTTCACTCCAGATTTTCAACATTGCCATTTCTTCACACCTCCTCATGAACAGTACAGCTGTCATTTTTCACATACTGCCCAAAATGTGTTTTCGCACCTGTGGTGCTGAATGGCACACTGACTGTGCAAAATCAGCTTTTGCGATTGAGTAACGAAATGATGCTGCCACTGTTCATGGAGATGGGGTCCCAAAAAGCCCATGTTGAAAATGTGGAGTGAAAATATCAACAAATGCCCAGAGCGTTAGGGCTTCCAACCGTAATGCCCCACCCTGTATAGACTGTGAGGTGTCAGGGGTGTGGCTTGGGGTCGTCAGCCGTAATGTTCACGCCATTACACCCTCACTCCTACCCTACAGCCACTGACAGGCATCGAGGTGTGCCTTGGGGTCTTTGCTCCTAATTTTCATGCCATTATCCTATACTGCACCCCTCTCAGCTTATTTCCTTATGGAATGGGGTGAGCATAAGGGCCGAAGACCCCAAGGCACACTGTGACATCTGTCAGTGTCTGCAGGGTGGGATGAGGTGGAATGGTGTGAGTGTTGTGGCCGATGACCCAAAGGCACATCCCAATGTCTGTCAGTCTCTGCAGAGTGGCAGTGGGGGTTGGCGTTAGTTCAGTTCTTCACTGCCATTCGTATTATGCATCTCTCTAACTCCTGCAGTACCAATGCTAATACCAGCAAGCAGACATTCGGCATTGACAAATGCTTGTTTATATGCACTCTTTATCCCAAGTGAGTTGTTTTCCTGTGGCCCTTCTTCTTGCATTCTAGCCTTAACTAGTGTTGCAACACTGCCAACCCCTACTTTGTTCTCCAGACTACTGCACCTTCTCTGTCCTGTGCCCTCTTCCCCCAGTAGATTCTAACTTCCCTCCAGGATTCATCATAGAGTGGGCACTTGCAGAGACTGAGAGATGAGTCTGCTGTTTGGGGCATGAGTGACTGGGGAGCATCGTCCTGCTTTCTCTTGGTGTTAGCCCCTTTCATCTTCCAATCATCTCTTTACCTGTGCTATGCCTGACCATCAGAGGGTGTGGGGACTGGGGTGGGGGCGACATTGTCAGTCAGCTACAATGTTAGTGCCAGTCCAGTTCCAAGTGAAGGAATTAGCTCATGCAGTGGTGTAAATGGATCACTCCCACAAGAACATAAGTTAGCTGTTTCTAAAGCACACCCTAGTCTGTTGTCACAGTGTGAGAGTTGGGTTCAATAGACAAACCAGGACGCTCCTACATGGTAGCACAGAATGCTACCTTCAGCACTACCTGGATGGGCCAAAGAATGCTGCATTTTATAACACATCCCCATTGACCCATTTTGTATATCTCATGGGCTCTCACACCCGTAACTCCATGTCATATATAGATGCCGTTCCTCTGGCATCTCATCTTTCACATCTATTTAAGGTATACCGTAACAGTTATGAACCTTCATTTGTAGTCTGTCTGTTTAATTGGAACTGTTTAATAGCTCTGCCAGTCGGCTTGCTGCTTTTTATATGTTGGAATTAAACAAAGTGTAAAGTGTGGACATCACCTAGTGGAGGAATATACAGTATGTTAGCATACATGTGACAACTAGGGATGTCACGATAATAAAATGTCCATGATACATTAACCATAATAAAATTATTGCGATAACTGTTATACTATAACATAGGAAGTCATTTTTGTACAAATCATCAGAGAGAGCAAGAGTGGAAGGGACAGTTTTCCCTGAAAATACAAAAAAAAAAAAAAAATTGGTTGAAGGGTCTTAATTCCACGGTATACTGTGAATCACAGTTATCGCGGTTATTGGAAATTGCCCACGGTATCAATACTGTGACTTCTGATACCGCGGTATACCATAAAACCAGTATACCGTGGCATCCCTAGTGACAACCAACCCTTGCCCCTCTGACCTGCCTTAACCATGCTTGGGAGGGACAGGCCATAGCCCAGGGGTGACTCCCATGCCTAGGGGTATCAAAATTCTACAGTCGCGCCAGGACACACCCACTGCTAGCAATTCTAGGTCTGGCTGCCTCACACGCAATAGGCTTTGCCACCAGGGTACCGCCTATATATATGTCCCTGCACCACCTCGGTGGAACTGCTCAGCCGTACTTCCAGTGCCCCTCATGGGGAGGCTCAGGTGTTTCTCTTCCTCTTTTTCTTCTCCTTTTCTGCCATTTTGCCTCGGTTACTTGCAGGGTGCTGTTTTGTAACGTTGCTCATCCCATTAAGGCACCGGGGCCCTCTGGTGAAATGGCTTTCTGAAGCCAGCTTTGGCTGGTCAAAAAATAGATTTAATTTCGCTTGCTATATATAGATCCCAGCGAGGTAATTCAGAAAGATGATAATTTATTTAACTTTAAACTGCCAGCTTAATTTTCAACAGGCTTCATTTTAACCCTGTTCTTCCTTGTCTTCAGTGTTTGCAGAAACAACACGGGACACAGGGCACCACATGTCAGACTGAAACATTGCTTGCAAAACAACCACATTTGTTTTGTTGCTCAGTTATGAACATTTCTTATTCTGACAAATTTTTTAAGAAAACAGCTGCAGCCTTTGTAACTATACTCGCGTTACCAGAGATAAAAGCAGAATTTTTACAGTGAAGCGAGTCGAGGTTTTGAACGGTGCCAGCTGAAGTGGATTTGAAAAGATGATACAGGAAATGCAAGGTGGGCGCAAGCATCAGAGGTGAAACATTGTAGCATCATTGTGATGTCAGAACACTACAACAACTTTTCATGACCTTTGAACTGTCCTATTACAAGAAAAGCTGTACAGTGTATGGAAATCCATACATAATAGGGGTTAACATATACTATAGTACAACTTTCTGTTGCCAGTGACACATTCCTTTTTTTCGTGTACTAGATTTCAGGAGTCAATTATATTTTCATTTGCACATTTTTGGTGGTCAGACCAGTTGTTCAGCTACTACATGGAGAATGGCTCAGGCTCACTTAGACTGCCCTCAGAGATGGTCCTTGCACACAGCCTAGTCCTTGTACACTGCTTGATGGCCCAATGACAGCACGTTACGCAGCCGTGCAGGTGACCCAGACTCAGGAGCATACTAGGATTACGATAGTTGGGAGGCAGGACAGGCCAGAAGGAGCTGCTAGAGGGCAGCAGACCTCAGCTGGGGAGGGATTGCCAGAACAGAGTATATCCCTGGTAACGATATATCCCCGAGGTGACAGCAGGGTTTGGGATAAAAACCTATATAAAGAAAAAAGATAGCCCTGGCAACTGCAACTGAGTTCTGGAAGTTCTTACAATAAGGACAAGATCCAGTGCAGAAAAGAATAGCCCTGTAACAGCTTTTTTTCAGTAGTGCTGCTCTTTACAATCAAGGAGGCCAACACATGAAATCTGAGCTTTGCCCTTGTATTCCGTTAACACCATTCTGTCTAGAAGCTGATTCGTGAAACAGTCAAGACTTGGTTAGGTCTGTCTGAGATGGAGTGGAGCTAGTAAGTTGCACTGCTGTGCACAAGATCCAGAATCGTTCATGTCCCAAAGCCCGAGTAGCAACTCTAGACCAGAGGAGTCTGGAGTGCACTGTGGCAGCAACACACTATAGGCTTATTCACACTGTGTCTTGCCACAGCGGCTGCTTTCTAATCATTCAGAAAAATTGTTAATGAACCATTTGAGAGCCACGTTCACACAGCATCTGTGTGTTCAGTGCCCTTTTTCTTTCCAGCGATTTGCGTGTTATTCTGGTCACTGTTGGTTTGGTGGGGAATTGTAATGATGCAGGTGGTTTGCCTGTTCAGACGGCACAGTAAACCACCTACACCACTTTGCAAACTCAGGGAAAGAGGGATCATGGTGGCCACACCACGCAACGGAAAACTGCCAAAATGGCAAGGTTCACACGTCAGCAGGAGCACCGATCTGGCCACTGTGAGTCACTGGCAGTGGCTCACAGTCGGTCGTGTGAACGAGCCTTTAGACTCTGTGGAAGGGTGCAGCTGCTGTGGCACTCAAGGGCCTCCTGTCACTGGATTCAGAGTGACTCTGTCATTGTGGGTGACCATGCAGCATCCAGCCTTCCCCAGCATAACTCGGGTGCGACAAGGGCAGTCTCATACAAGGGAGGACAAAGGGGCTAATGGGAAAAAAAATACTGGCAGGGGACTGGCAGGTTGAGACATATATAACTTCCCATGCACCGATGGCCCATTAGTGGTTGTGGAAGGCCTTGCCTATGGTGGATCCTGGAGGATTTAAAGGAACTGCCCCACTGTTGGAGGAAACCATAGGGATATCTGAGGGTGATATCAAAAGAATGACTGGGGCCAGTCTATTGGTGTCAGGGTGTGAACTGGTACCTTGGGTGTAGGAACACGTATGTCATGGCTTGCCCATTTACAAGTTGACTGGGAGGGGGAAGCATTCTGAGCCCTGACCATCAATTTTGGTTGCACCCACTGCCTAATCCCCATCCCTACTGCAACAAACACATTTATTTTATTTATTTATTTTTTGTTGACCGGGTAAGTGCACTAGACAAATCCTGCCTATTTTCAGGCACGACCCAAGGGAGGGGGTTACAGATGAATGCCGACTGACCTTGAACCAGATTAAGCTGTTGGTGGTATTTTTAGTGAATGAGGGAAATTTGGCAAGGACACCGGGGAAATTCCCCTACACTTTTCGATAAGTGCCATGGGATCTTTAACATCCACCTGAACTACCACCAGTCCAGGCAGATGGGACCTCGGTTTAATGTCTCATCCGAAAGACGGCACCTCAGAAGTGCAGCACCCCTCTCATGCTGCACTACAGTGTCAGTACTGGGATATTAACCCAAGTGCCAGATGTGGGAACTGAACCCACAGCCCTCTGATCTCCTGGCCTCAGAGGCGAGTGTACTACCTACTGAGCCACTGACACTGCTTTATATATATATATATATATATATATATATATATATATATATATATATAAATAACTTGGGGGCAAAGAGAAGACAGGGTTCAGGCATACATATTTGATTTTCCTAGCATCACCACTAGTTGAGACAGCACGCCAAAAAGTGAGTAGCTGAAGCCTGTTACCAAAAAACACAGAATGAAAGATTTGGTTAGGCTGTAATATCCATCTTTAAAGAACATGTATCAAAGAAATGATTCCAGAATGTGTTTTAGGGAGCAGGAAGTATATGAGGCATTAGGTGGAATATTTTTTCCTTTGGCTCTTGCCCTGTTCCATCATTTAATGCTTCCTTCAGAGCAGTGCTGTTTGTTACTCTTCAGGAATCTAAATATGTGGGGAAGAACCATGTGAAGGACAAACAGAGGTTATTAACCATAACAAACATCACTTGGCAATGGGTTTCTCCAAATGTTCACTCTCAACCCACCTTCCTTCCATGAGATTGTTGTACAGAGAGACAGAGTTGGAAGCTGAAGAGAGAAACTGGACTGGCAATCTTAAAGCATGTTTTTTTTTTTTTTGTTAGAGCCAACTCATGCAACTTGTTTAAATTTTCTTTTTTCCATCATAGTGGTTGGTTCCAAGTCTAGGGCAGCCTTTCCCTCACACCTCATCGCCATTGTTAGTCAGGGGTATATACCCTCCCAGTGGCAGAGTGCCATAACCAGGGCAGAAGTCAGATTTAACCCTGTCAAACACTCCCCATTTTTATCTTTGTTTCTTTATCAGCACTCGCTTCCATACCTGGCAGGTTCAGCGTTACTCAAGGTCCTGGGGCTGCAGGACCTTTATTTGATGGTTGACTTGCACATAAATGCATTCCAACGTAATGTAGTCCCTTTCTAAAATAACAGAAGACCTTTTCATTTGCATGCCATCCAGAGTTAATCATGTGTGGCGCAAAATAAAAGATATAGAAGGGCTACATCTGCTTGCCTGAAGCGCAACTCTTTTAAAATCTGTCCCTTTTGCATTCTTACCGTATAATCCTTGTTAAAATCCATGATCTGCTGTATAAAGCCTGCTTTTGACTGCACCTTTCCTCCAATGATCACCCAGCAGCACACAGTGCAGGTCATGGACTATGGTTGGGGTGATTAGAACCCTTTCCCATGAGATCGGGAGCCTGTTACAACTACAGTGTGCCTGAACTCCTTCAGCTCTGAGGTGGAAGTTCAGAGTCTGCTCCCAGACCTGAGTCTCCCCTGCGGAGGTGGAAGTTCAGATTCTGCTACCAGACCTGAGTCTTCCCTGCAGCAGTGAAGTATGTGTACTGCTGTGCCGCCTGTTTGCATTTTTAAACTCCATGGGTTCTTTGGAATGCTACCTCTGAGTGCATGGAGGGAAACATGCTCAGCAGACAGCATTTACTAAACTTACATCTTCAGTAGAAGAAAATCACTTAGAAGATTTGAAGTAATTAATTCTTTAAATGACCAGTGGCAAGTCCTGAGGGCTGATCCACGTTCATAGACCATATATGATGTGGACTTCATTGCACTTTGGTAACCATATATAATAATCAGGCACAGCCGTCTCGTTTTTTGATGATAACTTGTGTATTTTAATTATAAAAGTACACTTCCACACGCAACCTGAAGTCTGGAATTCAGTATTCCTATTATGAGGTCTTGCTGATGCCTTTACAAACACATGCTAATTATTGCTGCATCCATTAGTTTCAAAATTGCACTGGCATAGCCCTGATCTTTCTACCTTTAAAAGTATTTCCACTAAGGGAATTCTTGAGCTAATGGCGGAAGTTCTCATTGGGGGCTGCTGGTGGGAAGAATGCACTTTAACTCATAAGAAAGGCTTTTTTTAGTAAAGTGTTCCATGACTTAAAAATAGGCTGACCTTAACGTCTCTTCCTTGCTAATAGTGATAAAACACCAGAAAATATTCTCAAGTCAAGACTCACAGCTCCTGCAGCCTTCACTTATCAACACAAGTAACATGTACATAACATATTATTGTGGAGGCAGAAAGGACTTGGAGGTCTGTCTTGTCCACTCGCTACCACACAGCAGTGACTGTACCCATATTTAAGTATGGACACATCCAAGCTGAACTGCCAGAATGTTACCCCTTCTGATGCTGTGTAATCCCTGATGCTTTTCTCCCTCTGAAATCTGTCTAGTCCTGCTTTGAAAGGCTGAGCAGTGTTAGCTTCAACTAAAAACTCATCACTCAAGCTATTCCACAGGAACTCACTAGGTAGGCTGTTTCACAAGCTGATCATATTGTGGGAGTAATGCTTTCTGATGGTTCCCCTTACAGGGCTCCCCCCATCTCCTTGAAATTGAGGGCAGGCTTTAGCTCATGGCCCACCACCATGCTCAGACAGGGACAGATCTGAATTTTTTATTTATTTAGTTAGTTTTTATTCACCAGGTAAGCACACTAGACAATTAAATGCCTCTTTGGGAGCACTCTACAGCCTTGGCTGCCACAAATCCAGATCCCAGAGTCCGCTACTGAACATGGGCCACCAGGGATTCACCATGCTTCTGCCATGCAGCCCTGGCAAGAATATGTTTAATATGGTTCTGATAAAAAAAAAAAAAAACAGCATTCCTCCAATCAAGATGATGCTATTTAAACTAAAGCCAGCTCAATCAGTCATACAATAGTAGTTGTCTGAGCTTACATCTTGGACAGTATAGCTAATTTGGTTTTCGTCCATAAGATCTAGCTGGATGAAACTGTTATAGATGTGGCTCAGGCTGTCCTCCAGGATATTCATTGCTTGAGAGTGGATCATGGAGGGAGGTGAATTTAAGGGAAAGTCTACCTTAGATCTGTACTTAACTGCAAAATGCGCCTCATGTCGGTACCTTAGCTGCATCCTGTTGTGCTAGCAGAAGGTTTAGCATTCTTTTACTGAGGGCTACAGGGCATGAGTAGGAGAACATTACAGCTGATAAGTTTGGATGTGTGTCCATAGCTAAATGTGATATAGGCACTGCCATGCAGCAGGAGGTGTGGACACCACAGTGATATGTTACTGTAGTATCACTCCTCATGATGGAAGGGGGCATTTTTGAAGGAAAAAACTGATTTCCTCACTGACTGCCTGTCAGATGGCGCCTTGATTTGAAGGTGCTTTGCTTGACTTATAAATAAAGTCTATAACGGGCTGTTCCCACCGTAGCTCTTAGAACATCTGTTGCTCACTGCATTTTAAGTCACTCCTTCTTGGAGCACATATGTGAGTCAGAACGTTCTGTGCTCAACCTTATTCAAAATGGCCACCATAAACTGAACGAGTTAAGACATACTGCTTTCTATTTTTGTGTAATTAAAATGTGTTAATGGGTCTCGCAGGCTCGGCCCAGTGGTGATGGCTGGGGTGCACTGCATCACCATGTGCAGGGTTTTAAATAATTGATTAGCAGTTTTTTTCTTGGGACAATGCTAACTGTACAGAAAGTACTTATATAGGTTTTCTAGAAGTGTTATGTTTGTTAAACACAGTGAGGCAAATGCTATGCATTTTCACAATGTTTTAGCACTTTTATGAGCAAAATGCTAATCAATTTTAGGAGTTAAATAAATCCCTGATGTGGGAGACCTAGGAATGGGTCTCAATTCTGACCTCCCTGCCCTCGGCTGCTGGGGTCTAGAAGTATCGCACAGTGACCCGGGGATGGGGTGGGGGCTGGAACTGGTATACCTGCTACATAAGCACTTCCCATGGTGGGAATGGTGGTGGCTTTGATGTTGCAGGTGACCACACAACATGTAACTGTCATTAAGTCTCTTCCTTCCCCATGTGTGCCATATTTATCCACTGGTAAGGTATAATTGATTTGTCATATTAACTGCTTTCCCTTCCCCTTCTACTCCTGGCTTTATCTTTGCTTACGCTCCACTGCTACTCTATCAAATCACTCCTCCCCCCAATATCAGTTGTAGACTGTTGTTTGTTCTAGCTGCCAAAATACTGTATATGTATTGCATACACCAGTTATCATGTTTCATTTATCAGTATGCAACCTGTAAGTCGCTTCCTGTCTCATATCAATGTTTACCACCTCGCGTCACCCCATGTGGTACCCTTGTATGTATATCCAGCCTGTATCATGTAACGTGCATGTCATGTATATACTGTTATTACCTATCTGTGTTTGTACTTTAAGTGTTTATGTCACAGGACCTCCTTGTGAATGAGCTTGCTCAATGGAGTTTTCCTGCAATAAACTTGAACTTGAACATCAACATCCAGTGTCCTCTGCCAATAATTCTGCACCACAGGTGACCACAAGCTAGTGCTGAGGTGGTGGTAGGAAACATAGGGATAATACTTCTGACCATGACTGACTAACCTGCCCCCCCTCGAGTCACCGAAAGCCCTGACAGCTTTCCCCATCACCTCTACTGTCTTAGGTTTTTCTCTGGCAGCCTGCAGGTGCCCAATCAACTGCTCCTGGCACCACTGCATGGAGCTATGTCATGGATCCTCGGAGGAGGACAGTGGGGATCTGGACTGGAGCCGTAACGGGTGAGTAGTGCGCAAGAGGGGAAGATAGAAAGAGGGCTGCCTGAGGGAAGAGGACTTTGGAGGTATTTTGAGCGACTGGGGCATAAAATACAAATTATAACAAAAAAAAGGCTTGTTAATGAGATGACTTGGGGTAAAACTCTGTTATATTCCCATTATGTACCTGGATGTTTGCCACGATGCCACTGGTTGTACTAATGTTCCATGTGTCTTGTGGGTCTCCACCATATCTTGTCAAAAGTGAGTGCTTCATAACACATGGCGTCAGGCGTTAGTAACCACACAAGAAACAAACAGGCTTGATAGTTGCCCCTTTGTTTCAATTATAATTGAAACATTTTGTGCCTGAAATAATTGCAGACTGCTGTAATCTTCTACACGCCATATACGTTTTTAACCAGCTTCTCTCTGGGTTGGCATGGCTAATAAATATTACAATGTGAATGATAAAAAACACTGAAAAGTAAAACAATAAAATACCATAGATTGTAGCACTTGGATAACGCCCTTTCCCTGGAGCATACTCACTTTCTGATCATCTGATGCAGCAATACTGTAGTTCACAGTCTTAGAAATCATCGCTATGCATGGATGTCGGCTTTACCCAGCTATTGGTTGCTGTTGTTTGCATAATATGCTGATTCAAAACTGTTTTTTGTTGCATTTTTCTTGCACTAAATTGAATGCTGAGGGTTTGCTTAAAGCATAGCCAGTCTATACTATTGCATGGCAAGTTGTATATTGCCTGTGGCGCCCTGCATTCAAACCCCAGGAAATCTTACTGTATTCTGACTTATGCAGTATGGTCTCACCATAGGACTGCCCCAGAGCTGAAATGGTTAACAGAACCTATGCAAATGATGGAATGCTAGGCTCGAGCTTGGTTTTCAAACCACTGTCCCTGGTAAACAGCTTTCAACTGTCAAATTCTTTACTCCGCTTGCCTCAGTAAGAAATCTCCAGAGAGCTCTCCTTCATTGCTTAAAAATTTTTTATTTTTCTCGGTTTTATTAAATACTGTTTTATTTTATTTGGCATTTGAAGCATTGTCCTTGGTTTTCAGGTAGAATTAGTTTAGATTTAGTGTTCTTTGAGTAAGTAGCACGGTCTCCTTTTTGGTTCTCTAACCAAGAAGGAACCGATGTCTCCTTTATTCTTTTAAAAAGCATTTTATAGTCTTGTTTTATTTAAAGTTGTTCCGACTCAGGTGTACATCAGATTTTGGTTGAAATTTCTTACTGGGGTAACTCCTAGTTCCTTTAGTTGGTTAGTATAACTGAACAAAAAAAAAAAAAGAGATTTATAATTTATAACACAGGAACTTTATAGATAGTTTTCTTATGGGTTATGTCACAGAAAGCCAAGAAGAGAACGGGGCCTACAGGTTTCCAGCACTGTACTGAGTGCGGGGAACCTTTTGCCAAGGCTGAGCCACATTTAATTAGTGTGTTTTGTCTGGGGTTTGAACACCTCAAGACAGACCATGAGATCTGCAAAAACTTTCGCAGTCTATGGTTGAGAGGCGGTTGAAAAGAATGCAGGAAAGGATGACCGAAAGGCTGCTGACCCAGCCATTGAAAAATCAGTTCCTCCTTAAAAAGAACTGGAAGACCTGCCCTCTGAAAGGGGCGATAGCTCTTCCAATAAAAAATGGACCGCAGATACGGCTGCTGAACCAGCCGCTGTGGGGAAAAAAGAAGAGGAAAGAGAAACATCAGGAACTGCAACCGAAGAAAGCTGCAGCTCCTACTGCAGAAGAGATCGCTAATGCGATCAGGATTATTCATTCTCTTCAGACCGGAACCCCAGTTCCAGTTGAGAAACAACCGATCTTCCCTTGTCAATCTTCACCATTCATTACTGCTGGGTGTCAGCCACCACGGAAGTTTTTTTTTTTTTTTTTGGTGGGAGGAGTCAGCGTTGATGGCACCGCCCACTTGGCTGATGCACTGCACAGAGCATACAGGTTGGCCATTAGGCACAGAGACTCTTCCTCCATCCCAGTTCTGTTTCTCCCGCTGTTGAGGCCGCACCTGCTGCAGGAGTTGTGAACAGTTTCTCGATACGCCACTAGACCTTCGTCTTTCGACACCACCTTTTCACCTTCATTCCACTTCACTCATCCCGACACTGTTGGAAGTCCAGTAAGATCGTTCTTTTTTTACTTTTATTGATGGCGCTGGGATCTTTTGCTACAGTTTGTGTATTAATTTCTCATCATGTCCAGTTCTGGGGCAAAAAGAAAATCTAAAGTGGGCCATGCCCCCACGCGTTGGTGCCCCTGTGGCTGGCATTTTTCCATTTCGGATCGGCACGATGTTTGCCTGCGATGCCTGGGACCCAATCATGATATGGATCATTGTGATGCCTGCTTCTCCATGGACCACCGTGTTCTCGAAGTTCACGCATTTAAAGTTGGCAGGGCCCTGCCAAATTTTGGAGGGCAGTGTCGCTCGCGGGTCTCCAAGGCCAGGACTCTTGACCATTCCTCCAGGTCTCCTCCCAGGTCTGTACAGCCCAGCAAGGAGGAGGTCTCCTCCAGTTCTAGCCTTGCCGAGGAGGAGGCCTCTGTTGTGGTGCTGGAGGAGCAACATGATTCCCTGCGAAATCACGTTGTTGGCGCCGCCCCAGCAGTCACCTCCACGGAGCTGCAAGCTCCTCCAATGTCGTGGCACATGGTACTGGGCCTGGCACTGGCAGACCCTCAGTGCTGCCTCCCAGTGCTGGTGATCGGGACGGTGCCGTGGGTGGTGCCGTGTCCCACAGTGGTGCCACTTGCGGACCTCCTGGGGTTGCTAGACTGGAGGTCTGCCTGGTCACTTCCTCTTCAGAGGAAGATGACTCATAGGCCAATCCAGACTGGCACCCTGACTCTTCGGAGTCAGAGAGCCGCTTAGAATGTGGTACCAGGTGGTCCAGCGGCCCTATGCCAGAGTCCCCAGAGCCTGTTGTTCTGGCGGATCCTACGGCTGAGGGCAGCTGTGTATCCTCTGGGGATGGCGGCCTAGGAGCTCGGGATGGGGTGTCCACCCCGGGGAAGCCATGGCAGTTGCCATTCCTGGTGCTGCCCAGGCCCTTTGGGGAAGGGCCTGGGACCCCCAGTTCTGCAGTCTCCCTCGGGGGGCCTATGAGATTGGTGGACCCGACTTCGCTGGGGTCGAGGAAGAGGGCAGCCTCCGAGTCTAAGGGGTTAAGGAGCTGGGGTGAAGTGCGGCTGCCCCACCTTCACTGCTCTGTGGGGGGTGGGGAGGAGTCGCAGCATTGAACCCTGCCCTTTCCTCAAGATCTCAGAGGCATCCTTGGTTGGTGGCATGGAGGATTGCCCTGCTGGATACATGCAACCCCAGTCACGTCACAGGGGAGATTCTCCCTTACGGCTGTTCTGGAGTTTGCCATCTCAGACACAACCTTTGCAACCCAGTTTGGCCCCAGGGTCTCCCCATTCGGCGGGACCAGTCTCTGGGTCTCAGAGCCCTGGTAGAGGCTGGGCACTATCAGTTTGGTGCCCATCACCCATCCTTCTGCAGGCACCTCCTCCTCCTCCTCTCCCAGGCAATGTGGGTCCCACGGGTCCCTTAGCCTGGGAAATGTTCAGAGCCACCACGGTGGCCTTTCCCACTTATGTCAGGCCATGGGTCTTTCACATATCTTCCCCCGCTGCAGGAGACCTCTGAACATTCAAGCTCCTCTTCCTCCTCGTCTCCCTCTTCCGAGGGAGAGGAACATTCCATCCACCTGTCCTCCGATGCTGATTTCACGAATATCAGCGGTACCTTTCGAGGTTGGTTCAGGAGCTTCGCATTTCTCAAGTGCTGAGAAGCAATATCGAGCAGGAGACACGCTCATTCCTGAATGAATTCAGTGCCCACCACCTGGTGGTGCCCTCCTGGCCCATTCCTTTCCAGGAATTGTCTATCCACACCTGGCAGTCTCCAGCCGTCCCTTCCCCAGCCCCAGCGGACTGCAGGAGATGGTATTGCAGCCCCCCAGGAGTCTCTTGGTTCTCTGCCTCACCCGCCTTCAGGGCTGATGTGCCTAGACACTTCTTCCAGGCTTCAGCGCCTGGCACAAGACTGACCCATGGATCCAGATTCCGCAGATTTCAACCAGTGGGGACGAAGAGTTTTCTCTTTGGCTTATGCGTTAATGTGCATACGTTCTCATCAGGCTTACCATGCTGCCCATAACAGATACCTGTGGTCAATGCGAGTGCAAGTCCTAGCATCTTTGCCTGATACGGAGCAATCTAGACAGGACATTTCCCCTCTCTGCTCAAGGTCTGGGGCTTGCAAGGCACCAGGCAAAGGCATCTTATGTCACCAGTGAGGTGGCATCCAGACTGGCAGGGACAGTGATCTGCATTAGGTGGACGGCATGGCTTCATCTATCCAAGTTGTCACCCGATGCCCGGTGTAGAGTGATTTTCTCCGCTTTCCAGGGGACCCAACTTTTTTCCCGCAGGGCAAGGAGAGTTCTTCAGGGGCGCCTCCCATCCCCCTGGACACAGGGGACACCTCCTCATCCTGAACAGTATTAGACCTTGCTGATCTAGTATGGCTTTAGGGTCTCCCCCTACTGTGCCTCACCCATAGGAGGCTGACAGATCTGTTCCCTGAGGGCTGTGCCAGGTCACCTCCAGGGGGGCTTGGTACTCACCCAGCAGTAATGAATGGTGAAGACTGACAAGGGAAGATATGAAAATTACGTACCTACCGTAATTCTTGATCTTCTCGTGTATCATCACCACCATTCGTTACTGATTCCCACCCTCCATGCCCTCATGGGCCTCAACTCTTGGGCATCGCCTCCACCCAGCTCGCCTTATCCCTCCTAGAGGCCAGTTGGGGGCTGAGTCCCCCTGGTTCCTCAGAGCTCTCTGTTCCTTCTCTAAAAGTCACAAAATGTTCAACCTGGACGACGACTAGTAGAGTCTTCACCCTAAAACCTCTGAGGGAACTCCCTCGGATTCTCTTCACAATGCACTGGGGTGCCCGCCTCTCAGGGCTTAGATAATCCTCTGGCTTATGCCACCCTCTGGCTGTCATTGCGTCAGTGTAGTCCTAAGAGAGTCCATGGATCTTCCTCCTTCTCTTTTCTTATGGCACTGATGTCCTGTGGTTCTCTTCTCCTGAAGTGGGGACCACGCCAGTACTCCAGTGGGAAAACTTTGTCCAGATTTCTTTCCCTACACCTAAGTCAGGATTCACTCCTTTTCTGAGTAGGACTGATTGCCTTCCAAGGGACAATCTGTGAGACCTAGGCTCTAGGACTTTCATAACCCTCCTGGGTAAAGAATGAGAGGAAAGGTCTGCCTTCGACAAGTCTCAAGTCCTTTAATCCCCCTCAGACCTTAGTTCTTTAACCTGTTTTAACTGGCGGGATCCTTGCTCCTTTGTCTTCAAATCCTGCTGGGGTTTTGAAACTGTCAAGCCAGCAGTCTTCCAATTTGTCATGGCAGACAGCCCTTCTCCTCCCCCCCTTATCTTTTATTTTCATCTCTTCTGCCTTTCCTCTTTCTATCCTTTGCCTTATCCTTCTCCTGAGACCACCCAAGGATTAAGGCCCTAAGATTGATTAGGGTAGGGTTCTCTTCTCTCTGTCCTCTCTTCAGCTTATGCCTTTTTCAGTTTATATCCTTTACATTTTCTATCCCTCGGCTCTCTTGCCTCACTCTCTTTTTTTCTACAACCTGTTTCTTTCCCTCCAGCTCCACAGAACTGGGATGGAGGAGGAGTCTGCGGCGGTGACAGCTAACACGTGCTGCGCAGTCGTCATGCGTGCGACAGCGCTCTCAGTGCCCGACTCCCTTACCAAAGAAAAAAGCTCCCGTGGCAGGTGTGCACCTCTGGCTTGGCTTACACCCACCGGTAATGAATGGTGAAGATACAAGAGAAGATCAAGAATTATGGTAGGTACGTAATTTTTATTTGCCTGCAATGGTTCAGACCCCTGGTTCAACCCAGGTCTCTGGTTCATTAGACCTCGGTTGCGACCGGTTTGGGGAAGAGGAGGAGGAAGAAGGAGAAGAGGAGGATGAGGATTATGGAGAGTCCTTTGAACCGGACATTTCTTCTTATCCTCACCGCCCTGATTCCCCTGGCAATGGAACTGAGGATTTTACCTCTTACTGCTCATTTATGAAGCAAGTGGCACAGACCCTTGACCTCCCCACTCAGGAATCAACTGAAGATGAGGAGGAAGAGGGTTACAGAGAAATGATGGATGTGCCAGCATCAAAAAGATTGCTGTTGCCAGTCCACAAGTTCCTTAAAAAGCAGACACTAAAGCTCTTGCAGACACCCACCTCAGTACCTCCTACAGAAAAAAAGGTGGATAAGAAGTACTGGGTAGCCAAAAGTGGAACGGAGTTCCTTTGTGGACACCCTGGTCACCACAGACAAGTGGGTCCTGGAGGTAGTGGGCCAGGGTCTTGTCCTCAGCTTCAAGCTCATGCCAAAGCTGAGGTCAAGGGTCTTCAAACCCTCTTCCCCATCAGAAACAGCCTTACTAGAGGAAGAGGTTTCAAGCCTTCTGTTACAAAGTGCAGTAGAACCAGTTCACTCAGCCCAGAAGGCAAAAGGCTTGTACTCAAGGTACTTCCTCACAATAAAGAAAACAGGAGAGTGGTGACCCATTCTGGATCTCAGACACCTAAACAAACATTTATCAAAGCCGAAGTTCAAGATGGTGACTCTGACTACTATTCTACCAACCTTAAGGCAGGGAGACTGGCTAGCATCCCTAGACCTAAAGGATGCCTATTTCTGCATTCCTATCCGGCAGTCACACAGAAAGTATCTAAGGTTCAGACTGCCATCAGGCCATTATCAGTTCAGGGCAGTGCCCTTCGGAGTAACCTCTGCTCCAAGGGTGTCCACAAAATGCCTAGCTGTGGTCGTGGCACACCCAAGGAGACAAGAAGTAACAGTGTTTCCCTACTTGGATGACTGGCTGATAGTAGGTCAGTTACATCAGCAAATGAAAGAGGCATTGGCACGTACACAGGATACCCTGCACTCACTGGGGTTGCTGGTGAATCTAAAAAAGTCTGTTCTGGAACCAGTGCAACTTCTCAAGTTCATAGGTGCTGAGTTGGACACACAAAGAGGAGGGGCTTTCTTCCCTCAGGACAGAGTGGACAGCCTGGTACAGGTAGTCAGCTCTTTTAAGCTGCATGTCCCAAGGCTGGCAAGGCATTTCCTGCAACTGCTAGGCCACATGGCAGCATCCACAGCAACTGTGTCAGGAGCCAGGTTCTAAATGAGGGACATTCAGTTCCACCCAAGAGCTCACTGGCTTCAAAACAGGGATTCACTGTCAAAGCTAGTGCCTGTCACAGTAACATTTCTTCAAGCTCTACAGTGGTGGCAAGACAAGGCCAACCTCAGGCAGGGGGTGCCATTCTTGCAACAAGCCCCCCCTCACTGGTACAGACCACAGATGCGTCCCTTCTGGGTTGGGGGTACATCTGGGGGATCACACAGCACATGGAGAAAACAGGAATCTCTTCTGCATATCAGCCTGTTGGAGTTCAGGGCAGTCCCCCTGGGTATCTAGTCATTTGCCAAGCTAGTAAAGGGCAAGGTGGTGCAGGACAGGACAGACAATACCACCGCCATGTATTACATAAACAAACAAGGGGGCACAAGGTCAACTCCACTGTACACAGAAGCAGTGAAGATCTGGACTTTGGCATATTCCCTAGAGGTCTCCCTCTCAGCTGTCTATCTCCCGGGAAAGGACAATGTCCTAGCAGATGCCCTCAGCAGAATCAACCAGAACCACCACGAGTGGTCACTAAAGAAGCAGGTCCTGGAAGTCATCTTCAGGAGTTGGAGCACTCCAGAAGTGGACTTATTTGCAGCTCCTGGCAATCGCCAGCTTCCGCAGTTCTGCTGCAGACTCCCCTATCAAGGGCACACTCCCTCTTGATGCATTTCTGCTGGATTGGACAGGGAGGTTTCTGTATGCCTTCCCTCAGTTTCTCTTGCTGCTAAGGATGCTGAACAAACTCAGATCCTAGCTAGCAGCAATGATACTCATTGCCCCAGATTGGGCCAGACAGCCCTGATTCTCTATGATTCTATCAATGTTAGTAGCCAAGCCAATCAGCCTCCCCAGAAGCTACAACCTGCTGTCATCCTCACAGGGCAGAATCATGTATCCCAGCCTTCAGTCCCTCAAGCTCAAAGCCTGGCTGTTGAGGAGTTAGAATATGCAGACTTGCATCTGTTAGATGGGGTTATAGAGATACTTAGGGTATCCAGAAAACCATCTACTAGGAAAATGTATTCTTCCAAATGGAAGAGATTTTCTATTTGGTGCCAAGGAAGGGATGTAGACCACAACCAGGCCAGTCTACCAGTGGTCTTGGAGTACCTTACTCATCTCCATTCTACGGGATTAAGGGCCTCAACCCTAAAAGTGCACCAAGCAGCTGTCTCAGCTTACTTATCAGCAGGCAGAAGATTTTCCCTGGCCTCCAATCCAGTGTTTAAAAAGTTTTTCAAAGGATTGCTACACTTGCACCCTCCACATAGGGAGCCATCTCCCATGTGGGATTTGAACATTTGCATTGCCCAGCTCATGCAGCCGCCCTTTAAACCCATGTCTTTGGCAGACCTCGAGTATGTGACCTGGAAAACATTGTTCCTTGTGGCCATGACTTCTACTAGAAGGGTTTGTGAGCTTCAGGCCTTGTCTGCAGAACCTGGTTACATTGCTGTCCACAGAGACAAATTCTTTCTGGGAACTAATTGAAAATTCCTGCCCAAGGTGGTATCTGAGTTCCACCTTAACTGGTCCATTACATTGCCTGTCTGTTTTACTGATCATTCCACCTCAGGTGAATGTAGGCTCTGCATAGCCTGGATGTGAAAAGGGCAATCAGCTACTACCTTGACCACACAAAAGGTCATAGGCAGGACCACACTCAACTCTTCCTCACCTATGGAGAGGTGGGAAAAGGGAAGCCAGCCACTAAAAGGTCCATTGCAAGATGGATTGTGGCTTGCATTCAATTCTGCTACAATAAGGTGGATAAGCAGCCACCCACAGGCATCAGGGCCCATTTGACCAGGGATACAGCTGCTTCTTTAGCAGCTGCTAGGGACATTCCCCTGGTGAATAGCTGTAAGGCAGCTACCTGGAAAACAGTCCACACATTTACCAAGCATTATTGTTTGGATGTCCAGGCCAGAGGGGATACCAGGTTTGGCAAAGCAGTCCTGCAGAGCCTGTTTCCTAAGTAGGGTCTATACCCACCTCCAAAGGTACTGTTTGGGTAGTCTTCATAAGTCAGAATACAGTAAGATTTCCTGGGGTTTGAAGAAAAAATTACTTACCATAGTAATCTTGTTTCTTCCAAGAATATCTTACCGTATTCTGAGCTCCCACCCCTCCTCCCCTGCTAAGAACCAGTGGGTCACTGCACTCCAGCTGTGCTAATGATGTTGCAAACCTGTGGTTATGTTTTCTCTTGGGCATCTGTGACTTAAGTATTAGTGGTGCCATTCTGAATTGTTTGGGGGAAGTAATCATTGATAACAGGGTGAGGATTAGTTAGTAGTAGTAGTAGTAGTAGTATAGTTAGATAGTTCACTGTACAGGCTATGTAAGAATCTGATGGTTGAAAGAAGTACAGCCAGGGACAGTGGTTTGAAAACCAAGCTCGAGCCTAGCATTCTATCATTTGCATAGGTTCTATTAACCATTTCGGCTCTGGGGCAGTCCTATGG
This sequence comes from Neoceratodus forsteri, assembly GCA_016271365.2. NCBI lineage: Eukaryota > Metazoa > Chordata > Ceratodontiformes > Ceratodontidae > Neoceratodus > Neoceratodus forsteri. The sequence continues at coordinate 101,320,416 of JADMNL010000030.1, read as the reverse complement.
TGAGACCATACTACATAAGTCAGAACACAGTAAGATTCCCTTGGAAGAAACAAGATTACCATGGTAAGTAATTTTTTCTTAGGGGAGCATGTGTCATTTTGTGTCTTTTTTTTTTATATACTTTATTGAGAGCAACAGAGCAAGACCATACAGATGCAAAAACACCATTATGACATGTATGATAGTATTGGTGTAAAAGGTGCGTGTACGTACAGGACTGTTTTACAATAGATCCATTTTTCAACATTTCTAAGCATAGGTAACAACTAACCTAAATAACAGTAGACGTTACTAATGGATATGGTATGTAACTCTGCTTGAAGGAATGGGAAGTCTCTGGCAAGACAGAAGAGTAACTAGTTGCTCTGTCTGTATCCTTCCTCATACGGCTGTTGGCCCTCTGCAATTTCTGTGTCCCATCCCCTCCTTATGGATTCAAAGGAAAGCTTGAATGCCTGAGATATCGACAGTTCTCAAGGTTGCCTACTTTACTTTGGTCCAGTTAGGTCTCCTACACCCACTGCCCTTCCCCCCATCATAAGTTTGTTCATTCCCCTCATCCCCTGTTTCCGAGTCCTCCTCCCCCCTGGACATTTCCCATCTAGTTCACCTGGAAATGTAAGCTTCCATTCTGTCCTGGACCTGGAAGGACATTCGCTTAATTTCTGCAATCTCACCAATCATGTCCTCTCACTCTTCGAATTGGGGGGGGGTCTCCTTGCAACCACCTTCTCACAGTGACCATTGTGGCAGCTGCAGTCCCAGTGTGCCATAGGAACAGCACTTCCTTTCTTTTAAGGGAAGGTGGTTCAAGGCCAGATATCATATGTGGGAATTGCAGTGGTTCTGATATAGAAAATGTCTCATATTCTCCTCAGGACTGACTCCCAGTAGCATTAAAGTCTGGTGTAGGTCCACCAAAGTGCATGTGTATGGCTCTTGGTTCCCCACTTCCCCACCAACAGACCACTGAGCAGGTCTGATCCCATTTTGATTTAAGGTCTTTGGTAATAAAAAATGTAGTCTGGAGTTTCCAGGTGAACTCATGCCATGTAGGAGAAGAGAATGTCCTAAAGGAGCCTTTCCAAATTGCTTCCTATTCCTTATGACTCAGTTGAGTCAGGGCCTCCTCTTCCTCCCATTTAGAGTTGGTGGTCCCCACTGGTACCTGATGGAGGTACCAGTGGGGACCACCAACTCCTTTGAATGTATCCTGGGTGAGGGTGTGGGGTGCAGGATCCTTCTCATCTGCCGTCCACTAGGAGATGGGAATGTTTTCCTGCAGGAAGTCGCGAACTTCATTGTCAAACTGACATTGGGATCTCCCAGATGGCTGATCCTGGGGGACTTCAATGTCTGGGTTGACGGTGAACTCTCGCAATTTGGTCACGACTTCCTCCAGTTAATGATTTCAGTAGACTTCACACAGGTTATTTCCTCCTTGACCCATATTGGTGGTCATTCATTGGACTTGGTGTTGTTCATGGGGATGAAGATATCTGACTTGGTGGTGGAACCAGTCGGGTGGTCTGACCATCACACTATTGGGGTTCAGTTTCCTGGCCCCCCCAGTAGGCCTGCCCCCATGGAGATGGTCCGGTACCACCCTTTGAGAGGTGTTTCCCCTGATGGCCTGATAGCGGTGTTGGACCTATCGGGTGTACCGAGTGAATACTTGGATCCAGGGGACCTGGTACTTGCCTATAATAAGATGGAGACTGGGGCCCTGAATTCCATTACTCCTGTTCATGTTCGCCCCCTAACTCAATGCCCCAGGTCTCCTTGGTTTGGTGAGGCTCTGAGGGAGTTGAGGAGAGCGGGACAAAGGCTAGAGAGGTGCTGGCGGAAATCGGGCCTGGAGGGTGACAGACTTAATTTGATGGACCACTATGTGGTTTATCAATCAGCAGTTATCCATAAGAAGGCAGAATTCCTGTCCAGGGAAATTGCTGCTGCGCAGAATCTACCAGCCCAGCTTTTCCGGACTGTGAACACATTGTGCAATCCAGTCTGTCTTCAGCCTGGAACTGCTTATTCACAAGAACGGTATGAGGAGATTGCTCGATTCTTTGCAGATAAGGTTGCCACAATCAGGTCCGAGATCTGTCTGACCCTTCTTAATGGGAGTTGTGGTGGTAGGCAGGAGATGTCGGACACCCAGTTTGTGTGGTGTGACTTTGGCCGGCCTACAATCAATGATATTGTGATGGTCATCCAGTCTTTGCGTCCGACCAAATGTAGTTTGGACCCGGGTCCTACACGCGTTTTGGTAGGTTGTGTGGATAAAATTGTCCCTGTCCTTGCTGAGATAGTCTGGATGTCCTTGGAGAGGGGGATCTTTCCGGATCCCCTGAAGGAGGCTGTGGTTCAACGTCTCCTTAAAAGCCCTCCTTGAACCCAGACTGTTTGGCTAACTACAGACCTGTCTCTTACCTGCCCTTTGTGGGTAAGGTTGTTGAGAAGGTGGTTGCGTCGCAGGTGGATAACCATTTGACTAGCCGCAATGTCTATGATTCTCTCCAGTCCGGATTTAAGAAGAGACATAGTACTGAGACAGCCCTTGTCTGGGTACTGAATGACCTCCTAATAGCGAGAGATCGAAAGACCCGTTCCTTCTTGGTCCTTCTAGAACTCTCTGCGGCATTTGACACTGTAGACCATGGTGTGCTGTTGGAGCACCTGCAGTTCATCTGTGGACTTTCTAAGATGTCCTCAGATGGTTTCAATCTTTCCTGGAGGGTAGGACTCAGAGGGTGGTGTCTGGGACTTTTTCTTCAGCTCCATTCTCCCTATCCTGTGGGGTGCTGCAGGGCTTCATCTTGGCGCCCATGTTGTTTGCAGTGTACATGCTGCCGTTAGGAGCGATTATTAGGCGATATGGCTTGAGTTTTCACTGCTATGCAGATGTTACTCAGCTGGACATGTTTTTTGTGCCCGGCCGGGATGATGCTGTTTCATTCTTTAACAGCTGTCTTACTGAGATCCAGGACTGGATGAATGTGAGCTGCTGTGGTTAAACCCAGAAAAAACTGGGGTGTTGGTCATGGACCCAGGTCATTGGGAGGCGAGTTTGTTGGCAGTTTCACCCTTAGGTCTTTGGCTTGGAGGTGTCCAGCTAACTACTTCAGACCGGGTTCAGAACCTGGGTGTTATGTTTGATGACTGCTTGACTCTTAAATCACAGGTGTCGGCAGTTGTCAAAACCTCTTTTTATCATCTGAGAAATATTGAGTGTGTGAAGCACCTGGTTCCCCCTGATGATCTTTCAACTTTGGTACATGTCTTCGTTACCTCCCACCTTGACTACTGCAGTGCCCTCTACCTTGGGCTACCAGGGTTGATATCCACCGCCTGCAGCTGGTGCAGAATATGGCAGCCAGGCTATTGACTGGTACCTCTAGGACCAGTCATATAACGCCTGTGCTCCACGGACTGCACTGGCTGCCAGTTCAGTGGTGGATCACCTTCAAGTTCGGTTTGCTGCCAACAGTTTGAAGTAGCCACAACATCCATTCAGTAAAAGACTACATACAATAATATTGCACGCTTCATGACTGGCCTCCCCTGGATGACCCATCACTGTACCCTCTATGCCTCCCTCAACTGGCTCACCCTTGAAGGCAGGTTCCAACTTAAAATGCTCTCTTTCGTACACAAAGTTCACTGTCACCTGCTGACATTCAGTGTTAATTCCTTTTTCCCCTTTTCGGTTCCTGAGTGCAGTACAAGAGGGGCCACCTGTCATATCTTCGACACCCCTTTTTACCACATCAAGCATGTGCAGAACTCCATCACATACAAGGGCCCTAAGTTTTACAATAAACTGCCCCCTGAACTTCAGGCCTGTAGTTCAATTGGCTCATTCACCTCCTCCCTCAAGGACCACCTCCTCCAGTTCTCCACTTGTGCCTGCAAGTTGAAGGCAACCCCCTCCCCGAATGTCCACCAACCCTTGAGTTACCTTAGAGTTTATTTGTATCTGTTTATTGGCTCTTTTGTTGTGTCCTCTATTTTTTTTTCTAATCTAGATGATCCTGTCACATACACTGTTCCTATTGTAAATACCGTAAAATTTTGCTAATTTTGTTTTACCTTTTTCTCTGTATTACTAATTTTCTGTACCACTGGACATTTGTGAAAACTGGCATTTTTGCTCCCATACTTTCCAGTATAAAAATAAAACTTCAATTGAATTGAAAAGACTTTCTTTACATGTCACATAGAAACATAGAAAGACAGTGACAGCAGAAAAAGACCGTTGGCTCATCCAGTCTTGCCATAAACCTTAACAAACCCATGACCTATTATCCACACAGGGTTGTAACCCACACTTTCTACTCCATGCTTCCCACCCTACCACAGCCATACTGAGGAACCACTAAGCCCTTCAGTCTGTCCCGGCCATGCTGGAAACCATGGATAGTTTTGGTGCCTACCATATCAGCTGGCAGCTTGTTCAATGGCTCCATTTCCCTTTCTGTAAAATAGAATGTTCTCACTTCCCTCTTGACTCCCCCCATCCCCAATCAGTTTCCACTCATGCCTCCATGTTCTTCTTCCACTTCTTATGCTAAATAGTTCCTCACAGTTTGTCTTGTTCATGCCTTTCAGGAACTTGAAGATCTCTATCATCTCTCTCCTCTCTCCTCTGGCCTCCAACGGGTACATGTTCGGTGCCTCATCCTGATCCTCATAAGATCTGCCCTGCTGGTCCTGAATCATTTTGGTCACCCTGTGCTGCACTGTCTCCAGCTTGTCCTTATCTTTCCTTAGGTGAGGACTCCAGAACCGGGTACAGCACTCCAGGTGTGACCTTACCAGTGATCTATAGAGAGAGGTAGTAATACCTACTTCCTTCTACTGTGAGTACCCATTCCTATACACCCCAGCATCCTGTCTGCATTATTGTAGGCCTTGTTACACTGGTTTGTTTTAGGGAGTCACTGTTGATGACCCCTAGGTCTCTTTTCTCAGAGGTCATGCCCAGTTTTACCACTCCCCCAATCGAGTACTGTGTCCTGGGGTTCTTGTTCCCTCTATGTATCGCCTTGCACTTTTTGGCATTGAATTTCAACTGCCAAACCTTTGACCATTTCTCTAGCCTTTGCACATCTCTCTGCATCTCCTTAAAGAGCAGCTTCCTACCAGTATTAGTAGTCCCATACTGCATATTAAATGATAACTGACCTGGTCAGGATTCAAACTGTGTATATTCATCTGTTTTTTGCAGTCTCTGAAAAAAGTAATTTCACTCGCAAATTTATTCCCCAACCTGCCAGGATAAAAAACAGCCAGTTTCGCATCCTATGGCCACGCCCCCATGCAGCCCCGTTTTGTGATGTCACTAAATGAAGGCTGTGTGTGTGCATCCCATTGACTTGAATGGGGATGATTTTCTCAAGTTTTGACATCCATTAAATGTCAGGATTTTAAGAAATCAGCCAGATCGCTCAACTAACAGGGTCCTGCCAGTAGAGCAGTCAGGCTGATTTCTTAAAATCCCAACATTTAATGGGTGTAAAAACTTTGAGAAAATCACCCCCGTTCAAGTCAATAGGGCGTGCACATACAGCCTTCGTTTAGTGATGTCACAAAACGGGGCTGCGTTTGCCAGCATGGGAGCGTAGCCGTAGGATGTGGAACCAGCTGCTTTTTATCCCGGCAGGTAGGGGAATAAATTTTCAAGTAAAATTACTTTTTTCAGAGACTGCAAGAAACAGATGAATATACACAGTTTGAATCCTGGCCAGGTCAGTTATTGCTTAATATGCAGTATGGGACTACTACGAACCTGCTGTTTAACTCCCTCCTTGCTGTCTACCCTGCCACAGAGCTCATTGTTGTCTATAAGGTGACACATCTTGCCCAGATTCCTTCTCCCATGTTGCTGATGAACATATTGACATGATTGGACCCAGTACTGAGCTTTGTGGCACCCCACTGGTGACTTTCCTCTCTTTTAATTTGACTCCATTAACCACAACTCACTGCTGTCTGCCTTCCAACCAGTTTCTCACCCACCTGTGTCCTTCGCTGCACCCAGATCCTCTGGCTTCTTCAGAAACTTTCTGTGAAGCACTGAGTTGGAAGTCTTGCTGAAATCAAAGTAGAGTAAATCCACAGCATGACCCATATCCACTACCCTTGTTACCCAGTCAAAGAATACTATCAGGTTGGTCTAACAAGACTTCCTTGCCTCGAACCCATGCTGTTTACTATCCTGAAGTCCATTGCACTGCAGGCAGTTCATGACGTCCTCTTCGATTTTTGTCTCCTTCAGTTTACCCACAATAGAAGTAAGACTATCAGGTCTGTAATTACCTGGTTGCTCCATGTCCAAACTTTTTGGAGTGGGACTATGTTCACTAGCCTCCAGTCTTTTGGAACTACACCTGTCTGAATTGAGCTATTGAATAGCCTTACCAAGGGTTCAGTTCTGCTGCTAATTCCTTGAGCACCCTCAGATGCTTCCAATAAGGCCCAAGGGCCTTATCTATCCTTAGGGCTGCTAGCCCTTTCTGAACCTTTTCGCTGGTAAATACTTGCGGCCTCATCTCAGGGATTCTCCTTACAGCTGCTTTAATGCTGTTCTTTGACAGAGGCCATCTGTATTCCCTTGTAACTACAGAGCAGAATTAGTCATTAAGAGTGGTTGCTTTCTGCCCCTCCTCCTCAGTTACCCTATCTCTCTCTCTCTCTCTCTTATCCTAACCATTCTACCTCCCTTCTTTCTTTTTTCCCTAATATATAGTATCTAAAGAACTGTTTTTCCCCCTCCCTTGACCCCCTCCATAGTACACAGCTCTGTGTCTACCTTTACTTCTCTGACCACCCTCTTGGCTTCCCTTGTTCTCATTTGGTGCTTTCTGCATTCTTCCTTCCCTTGTTTTTCCTTGTACCTGGTGAAGGCCTTCTTTTTGGCTCTCAGTGCTTCTCTGGCCTTTCCATAGAACCATGTTGGTCTCTTGTACCTGTTTCTTTAGAGTACCGTTCTCTTGCAAGACTTTGTTGCCTCAAGAATGGTCCCCTTGATTGCTCCTCATCTTTCCTCCACATCCCTAATGCACTCCACTCCAACTAACTTGTCCCTGACCAGCTCCCTCATCTGGTTGAAGTCTGCGCTTCTGAAATCTAGGACTTCAGCCTTTGATGAGAGCTTATTTGTCCCGAGTGCCAGGTTGAACCATTAAGAATTATGGTCGCTGGGCCTTAGCGACTCCCTTACCCTCACTTTTCCTACCACTTACAAGTTGTTGAGCACCACGTTGAGAATGGCAACCTGCCTAGTGGGTTCCTTAACCAGCTGCACCAGCAAGCAGTCCTACAATGTATCCAGTAGGGCCGGACTTCTGGAACCTTTGGTCGCGAGAATGACCCAATCAATATTTGGCAGGTTTCGATCTCCCCCCACCACCACCTCCCCTTTTGACACCCCCCCTTTCTAGTTCTGCTCCTAACTCCTTATCTCTCTCTTCCCCTGTCCTGGAGGTCTGTAGATTACCTCCATCTGTAGTTGTTTGCCGGAAGATGCCATGAGCTGAAACTACACCAATTCTGTTTCTCCATTATCGCCCCTGATCTTTCCATCCTCCTCTGCCCCTGTGCCCGCCCTGACATATAGGGCTACACATCCTCCTTTACCTTTTCCTCTTTCCTGTCTGAACATAGTATAACCTGGGACTGTCAGGTCCCATTCATTATTCTCTGTGATCCAAGTTTCTGTGATGGCTGCTAGATCCATCTTGGTGCCTGCCATTATTGCCTGGAACTCACTATTTTATTCTCGAGACACCTGACATTAAGGCAGACCCCATTCTACCTTTCTCCTGAGCCCCTCTTGATTTTCCTATTCCTTCTCCCTTATTCTTCCCCCAATCTCCTTAATTTTTTTATTTTTCGTGCTGAATGTAGGCTTTGTCAGCACTCCTTCATTGGCCTCTTTCCGTAATGCAAGTTCCCCACCTGCTCTCCCTTCCCAGTGGTTCCCCTAGCCTCCATCTTCCCCGCAGTCAGTTTAATTGTCCAATGTAAACATTAAACCTGTCACAGAGTACTGGTCCCCTCTCTCATCAGGTGAAGGCCATCACCCTTGAAAAGCTTTCTGTCCCAAAGGCCCCCCCATCACCCACAAAGTGGTACCCCTCTTCCTGATATATTCTTTCAACCACCCATTAAACTCCTCAGTCTCTTCTTTCCTTTCTCTTTCATTCCTATTCCCCCATTCCACAAAGGGAGAACCTTGGAAAAGGCCAGGGAAGCCAAGTGCACCTTCAGTCTGTCCCCCAACCTCTCAAGGTTCCGCCTCACTGACTCCACAGACTGGTTTGCCATATCATTTGTACCCAAGTGTACCAGCACCCCAGACCCCCTTTCATCTTCTTCACCATCCTCCCTATCCTGTCTGTATCCCTGATAGCCGATGCTCCAGGAAGGCATCTGATCACTTCACTCCTTTCCTCCCCACCCACCACCTTCTGTATTGCCCTAATCATTGAGTCCCCATCACAAAGACTCTTCTTGCTGAATTCCTCTTGCTTAGCCCACCAAGGTACCACCAAGTCGTCCTGACCATTTCCCACCACTGACACAGAGTCCCCCCCCACCAATGGAGTCAGGTATCTGAGCCTCTCCCAGGAGTGCAAAGCGATTTGCTGTCTGAATGGTATGAGATTGGTCAAACCCTTTGTGGCTGCCCCTTCCATCCTTCCCCACCACCTTCTAGTCAGCTGGGCAAGTGGACCTCTGTGGAAGCGGGGTGGACCCCTGCTGGGCTGGTGCCACAGCTGAGATATCTCACCTCAGCTGCTACAGCTAAGCATGGAGCTTCGCAAAGGTTGTGCAGATGGGGCAGTGCCTCCTCCTCCAGAGCGTAACCCTGGAGAAGAGCATCCCACAGTCCTAACAACTGACTTTCTCCCTGATGTACCTCTTCACCATACTGATCGTATGATAAACCCAGTCTAGACCATTGTCAGTAACTTCCTTTCCTCTATCTGCCTAATACCTTAGACTAGAAACACAAAGGCCTACCTTACATTTGGAGTTCTGTTATATATGGAGTACTTTCTACACCTCCCTTACTTAATCCCTTAACGTTGGTTAATCCCAGTTATATAGCTGTATTTGCATAATATACATATACATAAATATATAAAAATAAATACCTAGTTTAGACATATCATCCAAATGTAACAGCAAATCTCAGTATTCTAAAGTACGTGTATGTGTATATATAAGAAAAATGTATGGCCAGCGGAATCTGTACCACAGGCTTTAAATTATCTTGTTTGTTAATTTCACATATATGCCGTTATGGTATTAACATTTTAAAACTGTTGTAAGTAAAATGTTGAAAATAGAGTTTTTTAAACGTGTGCTGCCAAGTTTATTTTGACATATTCAAGACAGAAACATGGATTGTATAAGCACTTGAAATATATGAGCTGCTACTAAGACAGCTGAAAATCAATGTATGGTAATAAAACACTTTCCCTTCATAAAGGACTTCAGTTCATTTTAAATTTTTCAAGAAGCGGATACTGCATTTTTTTAAGAGTAAGCAGTAAAAAGTATATATGCTTTTAAAGGGCAATTTAAAACGTTGCTCCTAAACTATAAAACATTTTCTTTTCATCTGGAGCTTCGAGGGCCGATTACAACACATTAATAAAGTTTTGTTTAGAGTTCAGTTTCTGATGACTTCCAAATGCAGTCTGTGTAGATTAAGCAGAAGGAGACCAGTTCTCTTTTGAAAGAGCTTGTAGAGGAAAGCAATGTGGTAAGATTGTTATGAAAAGCGAGTGTATTTAGGAAATCGCACTTAGCAGGGTCTCTCTGAATGGCTGCCAGGTCAGGAAGCTGAAGTGCAAGGCTTGGCCCTTGTTCAGGCCCCCAACCCCCATCCACTTCCATCTCAGCTCCTTGACCACACAGTACGTCAGGAACATGTCACCAGGCAAGCTGGGGAGGCTCTGCCTCTCCTACAGCCCAGCTTGGCACCAAATATTTTCACATAACCCAGGGCTCTAGAGGGGAGGAAGGGAGGCAGGCATTCTTGGGCCAGGGGAACAGGCTTCTTTTTAAAATAGCAAACAGATAAATAAAAATGCATGGGAACCAACCATTTGTTTAGTTCATTTGCCACATTTAGCCATATATCGGAGGGACCAAGCTGGCTGTTTTCACAGGGAGGAACTGCTGGCAGAATATTTGACAAGATTTCCTCCCGGATTTTAACATTCATCACTTCTTTCCCTTGCTAATCTTTTTTTAAATTGACATTTAAACTGTTTTAATCCTGATTAAAGATCCATTGAAACTATTCACAGTTTGTAGCAAGGAACCTGATTTGCCACTTTTCATGAAATAAACTGAATAACAAAGAGCCTGAGACTTTGCTTTAATGTTGATCGGACTTGCTTTTAAATATGTATACCTTTAAAAGTTTGCTTGTTTCTTCCCTTTATTCTTTTAATAAACCCTGGGTGGGGTTTTGTGAGACATTGTGTTCTATCAGATTTTTAAAACAGAAATGTACAAAATGATGCCCAGCAGAAGAAGGAAACAAAGGAAATCAGAGAAAACCACAGTCTTGCACAGGTTATGGAACAACTGACTCCATGTCATGTCCTGTATGCAGTGTTGGTGGCTCAGCAGATTGCACACTCGCCTGTGAGGCCGGAACATCAGAGGGCTGTGGGTTTGGTCCCCACACTGGGCACTTTGGTTAAATCCCAACACTGACACTGTAGTGCAGCATCAGGGGGTTGCTGCACTCCTGAGATGCTTTCTTTTGGATGAGACGTCAAACCAAGGTCCCATCCGCCTGTTCTGGTGGTGGTTCAGGTGGACGTTATAGATACCATGGCACTTCTTGTAAAGAGTAGAGGAATTTCCCCTGGTGTTCTGGCCAAGTTTCCCCATTCACTAAAAATACCACCAACAGCTTAATCTGGTTCAATATCAGTTGGTTACCATCTGTACCCCACCCCCGGTCACCCCTGAAAAAGGGACTTCTAGTCTAAGTGGGCCTACCAGTCAACAAAATTCAATAAATAAATAAATGTGTCTCAAAAGATGCATGATGAAACACAAATTGTATTTATTTCTTCTTTCACCAACACTGGGCCTGCCTTGTAAGCTTACCTCATCAGCATTTACAGCTGTCTGTTTCTAGGTTTCCCAAGCATTCTGATATTAGTTTCACCATTATTAACCTGTTTGCCTAGTTTCAGCTGTGAATATATTTGCATATTGTACTACCTAAAGTTTACCAGACAATGCTTGTCAGCTGCAACTGTTTCCCCTTCCTTTCTAGTAACTGTAGTTAGTTTTGTACTCCCATCACCTTCTGTCTGATGAGGAACCTTTGTAAGTGAGCTATTCACTCAAACGTGTTATTCCGAATTTCTGCTAAACTAAATAAATAAACCATTCAGTGCTATTCATCAGCAGTGTACAACAGACTGGTGGAACTAGCTAAACAGAATGTCCATGGAGCAAGTAGTCTGTAGCAAGGAGAGAGACTATAATTTATACTATGTGGCATTAAAAAGGAACATAAAGTGTACCATGTGAATTATCCAGTTAGAGCATTGCTTTATCATGCAGGTGACCCGTGGTTGACTCGGAACGTACAATTCTTGCAGCAGAGCAGCCATGATGAGGTGAGGCTGCTACTGAGGGTGGTGCCCCCTGGTTCAGGGAGGTGAGTCGGTGGGTGTGTTATGCTCTGCTCTGTTGCAGGCTCTCACCAGTAAGGGCCTATAGTGCCTCAGCACTGTAACTGCAGGAAATACAGGGTATCAGCACACAAATGCAGAATGTGAGTGAGGGAGGATGGAGAAGCTGCACGAATTTGTGCAAGGGGGGGTGGCATCTTTCAGTATCGAAGTATGAGAATGAGGGGGCATGATATGAGAATGGGGGGGCAGGATAAGGGGGAATGTGAGGAAGTTTTTCTTCACAGAAAGGGTGGTGGATACATGGGACAGTCAGCCACAGGAGGTGGTGGGGGCAAACACAGTGGGGAACTTCAAACAAGCATGGGAGAGACATAAAGGGATCCTAAGGGTGGGAAGGAAAGGAGACAGCCGCAGGCCAAATAGGGTCAAAGGCCACGAACAAGGATAGGCTTACGGGCAGACTAGATGGGCCTGGTGGTCCTTTCCTGCTGACAATTACTATGTTTCTGTGGATGCTGGTCATTGTGGATGCATCTGCACCCCGGCTTCTTGAATAGAGGAGAGAACATGAAAAAGACCCTTCCAGGATCTGCCCACCAGTTGCCCTTCTGCAGCCACAGTGGTCTCTCCTGACTGTATCAGCTTCTAGTCCTGCAGATGTCATCCTGGTGGCGGGCCCAACAGTGTGGGGGGGGGGGAATTGACACGGGTTCCCAGTCAGAAAAGTAGCTTGGTACTGGCCCAGTGGTGTGGAGGGCTGAGGTGTTCAGCACCTTACCTCCTACCATGCTGACAAGCCAGAGGTTCAGGAATGGGCTAGGATTGCTCAGGGCTTGGCAGGAGAAGGAGGATTGAACATCCATATGATGGCTCTTCTCATTTGGGGAGGAGGGACAGCACATGCTGCTGCCTGACTGCTGGGTGGTGCAAAATATGGCAGCATCTCTTAAGGGCTGGGCGCAGGCATTGAGTACCCTGACAGGGACCCTGTTAGATGAGCGGTCCCTTTGACATATATTAAAATCTCAACTCTAAATATTCATAAAATGTATGGAAAACTCGCTCCCATTGAAATCAATGGGGCGTGTACATGCGGTGGTTGTTTTGTGACATCACAAAACAGGGCTGCATGTGCCTACATGGGTGCATGTCGGGGCTTCAAGAAATCATTCCTTTTTTGTCTGCGGTGGCTGGGGAGTAAATTACGAGTGAAATGTCTTTTGAAAATGGCACAAATAACAGGAATAATGTATAGCCATCAACTATATGCCAGGTGAGCTACACTATATGTTTGGGGGGGCTGGCAGCTAGAGACTTGCTCTTTAAGGGAGCTACTAATAATAACTCCTAGATCCCATTCTTCTTCTGTAGTGCTGAGTCTCTCCCCACCCACCCATCCAGTACTCCGTCTTGGGGTTCCTTTTACCTAGGTGCATTACCTTGCACTTTTTGGCATTGAATTTTAACTGCCAGACCTTTGACCGCCCCTCTAGTTTTTGTAAGTCCCTCTGCATATCCCTTATTCCCTTATTACTATCCCCCCCAACATACTTTTGTGTTATCTGCAAAGATACACAGCCTGCCCTGGATTCCTTCACCAGTGTCACTAATGAACATGTTGAAAAGGACCAGACCCATGACAGATCCCTGGGGAACCCTGCTTGTAACCTCCCTTTCCTCTGATTTAACCCCGTTGACCACCACCCTCTGCTGCCTCCCTTCTAGCCAACTACCTACCCAGTTCACTGCGGTTTTAGCCACACCCAGGTCTTTCATCTTTTTGAGCAACCTTTTGTGTGGTACTGAATCAGAAGCCTTGCTGAAGTCAAAGTACAGCAGATACACAGCATGGCCCTTGCCTACTTCCTTGGTCACCCAGTCAAATAACAATATCAGGTTAGTGTGACAAGATCTTCCCTCGACAAAACAGTGTTGTTTACTATCCTGGAGCCTGTTGCTCTCTAGGTAGTCCATGAAGTCCTCTATGATTAGTGATTTCATCAGCTTCCCCATGATGGAAGTCAGAGTGACAGGCCTGTAGTTCCCCGGTTGCTCCCTATCCCTCCCCCCCCTTATAAAGCAGTACAACTTCTGCCATGCTGCAATCCCTTGGAACTTCCCCAGACCTAAGTGAGCTGTTGAACAGCCCAGCCAGTGGTTCAGCCAGTTATGCTGCTAATTCCCTAAGTCAGAAAAGACTTGCCTGTTTCTGTTTTGGAGGCTGAGAAACTTGCTATACTGCAGAGAACAAACTAGAACGCATTTGAGGAACTGGGAACCTGGTAAGACATAATATTGTTGGGGATTTGTTAGGAAGGTAAGCTACGCTTTCTACAGAAGGTTTCATTTTTTCTTATTGGCATTAAGAAGAGAATTGCAGGATTCCATTAATGTGTAGTAGTTTTATAACCAGAGGGGGTGGAATACAACTGAAGTTGCTTGATTCCTGTGCTAGAAACCTAGGATTTGGAAGGATATTTGTGCAGCATTTTAGAAGTGTTCTGCTGACTGAGTAGTGAGTTCATTTTTATCCCTGGACTCAGTAGAGTGGTTTGTGTAGGAGCAGTGGTCTAGTAAATTGTGGTGTTGGTTGACTTACTGTAAAGGGCAGTACTCACCAGGGTGGTGGAGCAGTGGTGTATTTGGTTGTTTCTAACAGTCACCAGTGGTTGTGGCCTACCTACCCACCCTTCCCTCACCCCGCCCACCCCAGGCATGACACCACTTCCTCAACAGGTCTTGGGGCAGAACTGTCATATTCTTAATAACCTAGCACAGTGCATAAAGGGTAAGTACACACCAAAAAAATATATATTTTATATATCGCTCATTGTATATTATAAGGGAGAGGGACATGTGGGGAGTGGTGCAATGCACTGGCTGTGGGGCAGCAGTTTTCCGGGAGACATTCTGGAACCTGCGTTGCTGCCCTATTTGCAGGCAGCTGTCAGCTGTGAGGGAGGAGGTTGCCCACCTCCAGGCTGAACTGGCAAGGGCTAAAGAGGCCTCCCCCACCCAAAGAGCACCAGTTCCACAACCACTGCCTCAGAGGTTGCCATGTGTGAAGAGCAGATGGACCACAGTAGGTTCTGGGAGGGTGAGGGTGGTGAAACAGAGGCATAGCCCCCGAGTTGTACCTCTATACAAATCGTATGTTAGTCTGGCAAATCAAGGTTCCTCTATGATGACACCCTCAGTGGAGACCAAGAAGAATGCTGGGGACATCCACAAGGGAGACCCACAAAAGAGTGGCAAGGGACACCACAGGGGAAAGAAACAGCTTCTGATAGGAGACTCAGTTGTTAGGGGTGTAGACCTGGGGAAGGGAGAGGAAAGGGACAAGAGAGGGAACTAGATATCATTGTCCACCTCGAGACAAGATCAGTGCAGGTGCAGGATGAATTTGTGGAGTTGGGGAGGGGCCTCAGACAGGTAGCAAGTACAGTAACCTTCTCAGAGGTGCTGCCAGTCTATGGCAGGGGTGAGGCTAGGGTATTGCACACCATGCAGTTTAATGAATGGTTGCAAAACTGGTGCAGAGCACAGGGATTTGGTTTCATTGGGGACTGGGGGTCCACCTGGAGAGATGAAGGTCTATACTGTCATGATGGTCTGCATCTGTCCAGGAAGGGAAACAAGCTCATAGGTGACAAGTTTAAAGGCTTCCTTGGCAAGCTTTTAAACTAGCCAAGGGGGGAGGTACTGATAGGAAACAGGAAAGTTCAAGCCTCCCCCAACAAAACATGGCAGGTAGTAGGGTAAACACTGAGGTACAGAGCTTGACAGAGGGCAGGACAGGGGTAAATGGAAAAATAGACAAGTGCAATAAGAGCAGGGATGGGGTAAAAAAGGATAAAGCCAACATTAAATGGGAGGAATGAGTACCAAAGCCCATAGTCTGGGATACAAGCTTCCAGAGCTAGTAGCCCTGATGGAAGAGGAACACTTGGATATTGTGGCAGTCACAGAAACATGGTAAACAGAGAACCATGACTGGGATGTCAACATGCCAGGGTACACAATCTACAGAAGGGACAGGGAGGGTAAAAGAGGAGGTGGAGTAGCTCTCTACATAAGGGAAGGGATCAAAGCTACAAAACTAAAAAGTAAAGGGGGAGGACAAGAGGCACTCTGGGCCCCCTGGAGACAGGGAATGGCATCACAATCTGCACAGGGGTTGTATACAGACCCCCGTCTCAAGGGGAGGAAATGGACAAGAAAATGATAGAGGGCATTCTCAAAATGGCTGAAAAAGGGGAGATACTGTTGATGGGGGACCTGACTATGCCAGATGTTAACTGGACGACATGGACTGCAGCCACATCCAAGAGCAGGGTCATTCTCGATGCCCTACAGGGGCATGCCTTAGACAGCTAGTGGTGGAACCCACTCGGGAGGGAGCAATATTAGACCTGGTACTCTCAAATGGAGAGAGGGTCACAAATTTAGAAGTCAGTAGACATCTGAGAACAAGCGACCACTTCACAGTGTGCTTCAATAAGCACAACCGTGAGACAAGCCACAAAGACAAGGATAGTGGACTTTAGAAGGGCTGACTTTGGCATAATGGGTGAATACCTGAGGAATGCATTAACAAATGGCCAGAAAGGAGGTGGAAGAACAATGGAAAAAATCAAAACTGCCATCATGGAGGCAACAAGCCTTGTGTGAAACAAATAAAGAAAACAAAGCGGAATAAAAAACACTATGGTTCTCAAAAGAGGTGTCAGGGAAGGTTAAGGAGAAAAGGCTGCTCAAAAAGTATAAGGAAACACAGAAGGAGCATGACAGGGAACTGTATCAATTAAAGCAGAAAGAAGTGGGAAAGGCAGTCAGAAAAGCAAAGGCCCAAACCGAGGAAAAGATAGCCAACTCAGTTAAGAAGGGGGATGAAACCTTTTATAGGTACATTAGGGTGCATAGAAAGGTTAAGGGAGCGGATAGTGAAGATTAATAAAGGAGAGGGGAAGTGGGCAGAGGGAGACAGTGAAAAGGCAGAGATACTGAATGAATACTTTTGCTCAGTATTCACAAAAGAAGGTGAGGAGTAGTTACCTAAACCAAACAATAGAAGCACTCTGGGTAGTGGGATTGACGCCAGTCCATTTACAGAAGATAGAGTCCTAAAAGAACTCCTAAAACTCAAGGTGGACAAAGCAATGGGGCCTGACGGAATTCACTCTAGAATCCTAAAAGAGCTAAGGGAGGACCTAATGACACCACTAACCACACTTTTTAACAAATCATGGGAAGATGGTGGTGGTACCTGAGGACTAGAGGAGGGCAGATGTGATTCCCCTTCCAAAAGTGGGAGCAAGACAGAAGCAGGAAACTACAGACCTGTTAGTTTGACCTCAGTGGTGGGGAAAATGATGGAATCACTTCTGAAAGAAAGAATTGTTCAGTACCTAGAGGCCAGCGGGGCACAGGACCCAAAGCAGCATGGATTCACAGCAGGAAGGTCATGTCAGACGAATCTAATCGATTTCTTTGACTGGGTGACCAAAGTAATAGACTAGGGAGGGGTTGTGGATATGGCCTACCTAGACTTTAGCAAGGCATTTGACACAGTCCCACACAAAAGATTAATAATCAAGTTAGCCAGCCTGGGAGTGGGTCCCAGGGTGGTAGCCTGGGTAGCAAACTGGCTGCACAACAGGACACAGAAGGTAATAGTGAATGGAACACATTCTGAAGAAAGGGGGGTTACTAGTGGAGTACCTCAGGGCTCAGTACTGGGTCCAGTCCTCTTTAACGTCTTTATAGATGACATTGCAGAGGGTCTGGAAGGAAAGGTATGCCTCTTTGCAGATGACACAAAGATCTGTAACAGAGTTGATACACAAGGGGGGGGGTAGAAAGGATGAGAAGGGACTTGGCAAGGTTGGAGGAATGGTCAGACATATGGCAACTTAGATTCAATGCAAAGAAATGCACCTGGGAAATAAAAATCCAGGAGAAGAATACACAACAGCAGGGGAGGTACAAACAACAACAATAATGGAAAGGGATCTGGGTGTAGTCATATCAGATGACCTAAAGGTGGGTAAGCAATGTGAGAAGTCAGTAAGGAGAGTCGGGGGATACTGGGATGCATAGGGAGGTGCATCACAAGTAGAAAAATGGAAGTGGTTATCCCTCTGTACAGACAGTTGGTGAGACCCCATCTGGAGTACTGCGTGCAGTTTTGGAGACCTCATTTATGCAAGGACATAGACAGGATGGAAGCAGTCCAGAGGAGGGCAACTAAAATGGTGCAGGATCTACATCAGAAACCGTATGAAGAGAGACTGAGAGAGCCTAATATGTATACCCTGGATGAAAGGAGGGACGGGGGGGACATGATAGAAACTTTTAAGTACCTCAAGGGAATCAACAAAGTCCAGAAGAGTAGCATCTTTCAGAAAAAGAGATGTGTAAGAACAAGGGGGCACAATTTAAAGTTAGAGGGAACAGCTCAGGGGTAATGTGAGGAAATTCTTTTTCACGGAGAGAGTGGTGGACGCATGGAACCGCCTTCCTGAAGAGGTTATGGGGTCTAAAACAGTGGGGGAATTCAAACATGCATGGGACAGACATAAGGCAATTATAGTGGGGGGGGTTGCAGGAAGTAGGCTGTTGGTTAACTAGAATCTGCAGCTTATCCAGTAAGTAGGGAAATGGGCAGACTGGGTGGGCCAAGTGGTCCTTATCTGCCATCAAAGTCTATGCTTCTATCCTTGGATGCAACCTATCTGGTCCTGGGGCCTTATCTATTTTAAGGGCTGCCAGCCCTTTCAGAACCCTCTCACTAGTAGTCCCTCATTTCCGGGACTCCCTTAGAAGCCGCTGTGATGTCACTTTCTGGCATGGACCCGCAGTCCTCCAGTGAATACTGAGCAAAAGTAGTCATTCAGGACAGCGGCTTTTTGTGCATCCTCCTCTATCACCCTTCCCCCCAACTAGCCATGCAATATCCACCTTTTTCTTTTTCACTGTTATATCTAAAAAAACTGTTTTTCTCCTTTCTTGACCCCCACCGTGATACACAGCTTCGTGTCCGCTGTCGCCTCCCTGATAAACATTATCAGGATCCATTCACATATCTGGAATGTGGTGATGGATGCTGCACGCCCATTGGCTCACGCTGTGGACCAATGGGCGACAGCCCCACACGGTGTCAGTCAGCGGGCGGCGGGTGGCAGGCGGGTGGGGTGCTGCCGCCCGCAGCTGACTTGGGGAGCAGGCGCGGGGCTCAGTGGGGAGGGGGGCACCACTGGACCACCAGGGATATTGGAATTTATTTAATTTATACCAAGCCCGCATTGGCTGATAGCGGTCCCCTGGGCCACCAGGGATATTGGACGTTATTATTTTTAACAGATGCCCGCAATCGGGCATGGGGGGGGGGAGGTGCCTGCAAATTAAAAAGGAAAAGAAAAAACATGTCGCTGTCCCTCCTCCTGAAGAAGGAAAGGAGACGCCAGTGGACAGAAATAAAATGCCCTCAGTAGAGAACATAACTAAAGCATTGAAATTCCTCTAGGCTTTCCAGACTGTGGGGAATTCATCCATATGCCTGCCCCCCCAGGCTCCAGTGCCAATTGCAGTGCCTGTGGAGGAGGAGGCTGAATTCAACTAATTCAACTATGAAGAGGAGGAGGAAGGAGAAGCCATAGAGCATGATAGACTACCTGCACTGGAGTTAAACTAGATGTATTTAAAAAATTTCCACCTGTTATTTTATGAAGGGGAAGGAAGCATAAATGAGAATTGGCCATCCAATCCCTTCCTCTTCCTGGTCCCTATGGAGTCCATCTCTGTCCCTGTGCTCCATTGATAGCAATGGGGACATCTTTTTCAATATACTTTTTTATATTTTAGAGGGCCACTGGGGACATGTCATTGCCATTGATCAACTAAGAAGAGCCTTCTTAGTCAATCGGTGTCACTAATATGGGAGGTTGTCACTTTGAAGAAAACTTTGTAAAGAATTAAACAGCAGGAATAGATCAGTATCAAACTCACTTTAAGTTTCACATAAAGTCAATGCACAGATGCTAATATTTCAGCTTTATTTGATGTTATTTTCTTTACTCTTATTGCCTGTATTATGTACGTTATTTACTGTACATTGTTTTATTATGTGTTTGTTTATAGTTTAGCTTTGGATCACTGTGGCATGTATAATTTTTATTCAGAAAAGTAAGTTCCAATCATAAGCCTTTGTTAAAAATGCTTTATTCAACAAGGAGGGACTTAAGGACCTGAATATGTATACACTAGAAGAGAGGAGGGAGGGGGATATGATGCAGACCTTTAAATATCTCACAGGGGTAAGTAAGGTACAGGATGGAAGTATTTTTCAGAAAAATAGATGCTCAAGAACCAAGAGGACATGATAAGTAGCTGGGGAGGGGTAAATTCAGGAGGGATACGAGGAAGTACTTCTTCACAGAAAGAGTGCCGGATTCCTGGAACAGTCTTCCAGCAGAGGTAGTGGGGGCAAAAACAGTGGTGGGGTTGAAGAACACATGATATAGGCACAAGGGGATCTCAGGGGAAAGGAAGGATGGAAGAGGAGAAGAATAATGGCTCAGAGATCAAGTAGGATCTGCAGTGGTACTGTAGGCAGGGAAAAATGGGTAGACTGGGTGGGCCAAGCAGTCCTTACCTGCTGGCAGGTTTTATGTTCTGCTGGCAAATTGTATGTTCCTATGTTTCTAACTGCTGAAGTACCTGCCAATCGGCGGAATGTCTCAGAGTGTGAATTTGTATTAAAGGCCAATTGGCCTGTAGTGTGTATCTTGGAGCTGCCTGGGTGTTGTAAGACTCCAGAGGCATCACCTGACCAACAGGGCCTCCCACATCCATGGTGGGGGGGGGGGGACTGTGAGTGGAACTAGAGAAGGACGAGAGCTGACACCAAGGTTCACATCAGAGAACTTCGAACACAGCCATAATTGTTGTGAGAGGGACCCCTTTTTGATCTCTGAAAATAAAATGGGTTTATCAGGGACAGAGAGGAGGATGGGGTGTAAAACTCAGGCATACAGTACAGCTACTGATTCTGTTGGGGAGACAGAAGAAGTCGTCATTTAGTGCTAATGTGGTCAGACTATCTGGTGGAGGGTGCTGATATAGAAAAAGCTAATTCTGTTGGGGAGATAGAAGAAGTCATCTAGTACTTAACGTGGTCAGACTGTCTGGTTGGGGGGGTGTTGATATAGAAAAAAGGGTCTCTCTCTGAGGGTAAGAACTGGTCACTTATTTCCTGTTTGGCCAATGTAACATGTCTGCCTCTAAGTTTGAGCCTAAATCTGTCTAGATTTATGTACTTGAGTTTACTGTTCAAAACCTGTGTTTTCATAAGTTTTTCCTTATTGCACTGATTAATCTTGTTTACTTTGAAATATATCTTATAAACAGCACTATAATATTAAAATAGTGTATGTAACGTTGTAAAAAGGGTATTCTTGTGGATCTCTGAAGTATCCATCCAATTGAAGAGACAAACTATCAGTAGTAATCAGAGCTAAGTAATCCTTCCCAATACAAGGAAGCAATAAGGTAGAGTGGTAAACAAGACCGAACTCCACTCGAGGGTCGAGCAGTTAACCTTGGCCTGATCTAAGGGGGCTGATAACAGGACTCAAGGGTCTGGGTGTCTGGGGAGTGCCAGCTACACCAAGGGATAACTGGGGTGCAGGAAAGAACAGGGTGAACTAAGGTGGAGGTCTGCAACAAGCTGGTGCTAAAGGGGCACTGGCAGGATTGAGGACATGGTCAGTAACAGTCATCATTATAAATGGACACTTGTTGCCCAAGGGATTTCCTAGTTATCAAATAAATGAATTAACAAATAACTAACAAATAAAATCCCTCATCCCTTCCTTGAGTTACTTTGTGCATAAACACACAAACATGCATAAGAGGTACAGCATGGTCTGTACATAGTGGATGTTCTTTTACACACTGTCCCATTTGTAACACTGACTACCAGCAAGGCCTTTGCAATTCTGCGGTTCTGCAGCTGCAGAATTTTCCGCATGACTTGCATCATGACTTGCATTTTTAAGCGAAAAAGATGTTCCAGGACTAGAGGGCATGGGATGAAGTTGAAGGGAGGACGATTCAGAGGAAACGTGAGGAAGAATTTCTTCACAGAACGGGTGGTGGACAAGTGGAACACCCTGCCAGAGGAAGTGGTGGGGCTGAAACAATCACTGGATTTAAGAATGCATGGGATAGACATAAAGGAATTCTGGAGGTCAGGGGTAAGAGGCAACAGACTTCTTGGAAAACATAAACTGAACTTACAGACTTAAATGGGCAGACTGGGTGGGCCATAGGCCCTTATCTGCCGACACTGTCTATGTATCTATGTCACAGAATATATGTAGTGCCGTGGAATGCATTGGTCATTGTGAATTTTCATTAAAATCTACTGTTTTTCCCATGGTATCTGGCTCCCTTCTCCTCCTTGTTTATCCTGAAACCTGTCCTCTGTGCTCAGTACTTGATGTCAACAATGACATGACATCATATTTTAGCCAATGACATGACTGCATTGCATCACAGAAATTAATAAATCATGCCGCAGAAGCCTAGAAGCCCTGGCACAGAAACCAGGACTGAAGTGCTGCAGAGTACTAACGGCTTGACTACCAGCATGACACAGGGCCACTTACCTCTGCCTGTCCTACTTTGTTGCTGTAGTCTTATCCTTGCCCTTTATGTTATGACAGTCTGTCAAACCCAGTCTTCCTGCTGTGTAAATATGTTTGTAATGCTGTTTCTGCATTGTTTACACTTGATATTTGGCTGCATTACTGTAGCTGTAGAAATGTAGAATTTGTTGGCAGAAAAGAACCACTTGGTCTAACCAGTCTTACCTATATGTTCCCTGTCTATTCTGTCTCCGCAGACCCTACCTGGTCTCTGGTGATCCTCCCCCACCCTGCCTGTTTACCAGTATTCCCTTATGTCTATCCCATGCATGCTGTCAGCCCTCTCCCCACTGTTTTCGCTCCTACCACCTATGCTGGTAGACTGCTCCAGGCGTCCATTACTTTTAGTGAAGTACTTTCTCACATCCCTCTTAAACTTCCCTCCTTCTAGCTTCATTGTATGCCCTCTGGTCCTGGTGCATTTCCTAATTTGAAATAGATTCCCCTCCTGTACCTTGATCACCCCTATGAGGTACTTGTAGGTCTCTGTCATGTCCCCCCCCACTCCTCTTTTCCAGGGTGTATGTGCTGAGATCTCCCAGTTGTAGCTGTTCTGTATGTACTCTGCAGCTGTTGCACCCCATATCTGAGAAAGGATATTAAAATGATTGAAAAAGCCCAAAGGAGAGCAACAAAGGTGATCATGGGCTGAAAGAATATGAGCACTGAGAACGGACTGGCAGAGGAGGCACTCTTCTCATAGGAAAAGAGGATACTTGAGTGAGACAGATCTTGGTATTCAGATGCAGTACTCTTTCGATTAGCCACCACCCTATTATGTTTTTTTTCCCAGTAACATTTTTATTGAATTTTAAAAACAGAACAATACAATCTACATTGTATCATTCAGAGCAATTAATTTATTTATTTAAAGTTGATAACCAGGAAAAGCACACTGAGCCAAGGCTCGATTCCAGGTGCAACCCGGGGCAGGAGGGTTACAGGAGGACAAAAACAGTAGCTTACATTTTGATCACATGAAAGTTAAGACAGACAAGGAACATAATACAATAAATACTACGCAATATTTACATAAGCAAGGTGCATCAAGACAATGTCTACTTTACAGTATATACAGAATAACTTGTAAGTAGGTGGCTGTGGTGAGCCAATTAGGGAGGATTGACTGGGCAAGGAGGGTTAGGTGTTGAGTGGAGTAGAGTGAGAGGAGAGGGACGAGGGAAAGCAACTGCAGGGTGGGGAAGGGATGAGCTTTATTTGGTGCTTTATGTCAGGGAAGGATGGGGAGTCACGAAGTAGGGGGGGTATCTGGTTTCATAGGCGGGGAGGCGGGAAGAGAAGGCAGAAACTCCGGTGGAGAAGCATTGGTAGGGGACTCAGAAGGTTCGTGGGTGGCTGGACCTCAGAGAGTAAGGAGGGGCAGGGGCTGGTCAAAGAAGGGAAGAAAGATATTGCAGGAGAAGATTGAACCAGTATACGGCAATGAATGTTAAGGAGTGAAAGTATCTCCTGTGTAAGAGTGGGGGAAGATTCAGAGAGCAGAGTAGGATGCAGTAATGGGTAAGAAGAGGGGAGTTAGTAGGAAAGTGGCAGAATGCGTTAAGGGTGGTGAGATGGGAGAGGGAGGTGGCAGAGGCTGAGGCATAGATTATGTAGCAGTAGTCAAAAATAGGAAGTATGGTTTTAGCTACTAGGACTTGGCACAGGTGTAAAGGAATGGAGTTTTGGTTTCAATAAAGCACTCCAAGTTTGGGGTGAAGCTTGGTGCACATAGAGTCAATGTGTGACGAGAAGTCTAGGTGTTGATCTAGCCATAGACCTAGATATTTGTAAGATGACACTGAGTCGAGGGTGGACCTGTCCAAGGAGAAGAAGGAGAGGCTAAGTGAGAGTTTAGTCAGCTTGTGGGGAGTTCCAGAGATACTTGAGACATTTTTTTGGTGTTTACTTTAAGGCTGTTGTCTTGGAACCAGTGGAGGGCCTTGGTGAAGTTAGACTGGAGGGTAGAGAAAACGGTGTCAGGGGAAGGAACGGAGGGATAAGTGATGGTGTCGCCTGCATAGAGATGAATGTTTGTTAGAGGGCAAGCTTTGAGGAGGTTGTTAATGAATACAGAGAAGAGAACTGGACCAAGAATTGAGCCTTGGAGGACTCCTGCAAGGATGGGAAATGGAGGGGACACTGAGTCTCTCACTAGGACAGACTGCAGTCTGCCATTGAGGTATGAGCTGAGCCAATTTATTGTGGAGGAAGCCAGGCCAGCCAAGTGGAGTTTTTGAAGGAGAAGTGGGTGGGAGACAGAACCAAATGCTTTGGCGAGGTCTATGAATATCGCTGCTGTGATGTGGTCGCTGTCCATGGTGGACAGTATGGCGTTTGTGACGCGAAGGAGGGAGGAGAACATGGAATCATTTATGTGGACTCCAGATTGGTAGTTGGAGAAGAAGTCTGAGGCGGAAAGGAAGTCGGATAGCCTAGCCAGGACTAAGGACTCCTGTAGTTTGGCGAGAGAGGGGAGGAGGGAGATGGGTCGATAGTTGTTAGGGGATGAAGAGTTCCCACCTTTGGGGAGGGGGATGATTTTGGCTTGTTTCCATTGTATGGAAACAGTGTTTGTGAAGAAGGAGAGATTGAGGATATGGGTGAGGGGGTATGTTATTTCGGGGGCGGAAAGGCATAACAGTTTGTGGTGGAGACTGTCCAGGCTGGATTTTTTTTGTATTTAATGAGTAAAAGGCTTGGAGAACTTCTAAGGGGAGATGGGAGGGAAGGTACAACCTGTGGAGGGAGAGGGGAGTAAGGGGAATGGGGAGTGTCGGGGAGTGTGCAAGATGTAAAAAATGTGTTGAGTGTGGAGGCTATGTTGGTTGGGTCACAGATGGGTGAATCATTGACTTTAAGGAAGGGGATGGCAGCCTGGGGGGGAGCGGTTGAGGAGGGTTTTGATTGTTGTCCAGAAGGATGATGGGTTCGGGCAGGAAGAGAGGTGCGACTTGAAGTATTCAGTCTCAGCTAATCAGGTGACTTTGGTGCACCTATTCCTATGGGAGCGGTATTGGTGGATGCTGGAGAGAGAATTGGAGGATTTTTAGAGAAACCAGGCATGGTTTTGAGCTTTGCATAGGGATAGGATGACAGGTGAAATCCATGGATGGTGGAGACGTCTTACCTGGGAGGCACAGAGAGGTGCATGAAAGTCCCAGATCTGGGTTAAGATGGCATAGAAGTGGTGGAGGGCCACATTTATATCTGTGGCAGAGAAGAGGGGGATCCAGTCAGCAGAGTGGAGGTTAGAGCGAAGGGAATCAGAGGAAAGGTTCCTGAGTGACCAGTAGGTGAAGTATTTGATTAGGGAGTGGGTGAGGTGTGTCTTCCTTATATAGTAAGTGAAGCAGTGATCATTAATTGCATCTGGGAGGAGTCCAGCAGCCGTGACT
The DNA here is from genome assembly GCA_016271365.2 of Neoceratodus forsteri. Taxonomy (NCBI): domain Eukaryota; kingdom Metazoa; phylum Chordata; order Ceratodontiformes; family Ceratodontidae; genus Neoceratodus; species Neoceratodus forsteri. Next base: position 101,294,625 of record JADMNL010000030.1, on the reverse strand, counting down.
CAATTTGGGTGGGAGGAGAGGATCCAGTCAAGTAATGTATGGTTGGAGGAGCAGAGGTTGTAGTGAGTAGGGTCAGTGACACAGGATATAATGAGTATGTAACAGAACTAATGTGATTACTTAGACAGCTGCAGAATATATACAACAATTGTATACAGGTTGGTGATAGTTTGAATTATATATATTATTAACAAGAAAATTGCTAAGGACCATGGTACATTAAGAGGAATTGAAGCCAGTAGAAGAAGGGGCCCCAGGTATATTTGTACACTCTGAATGAGTTACTGACAATATGGCTTATTCATTCATTAAGTGCTAGATTAACCATATATTTGGAGGCAGTATAGTGTAGTGGTTAAGGGTACTGGGCTGCAAACCTGGAGACCTGGGTTTGAATCCCATCAGCCCCCACTTGCATATGGTGTAGCCCTGAGCAAGACACTTAACTTTCTTTTGCTCCCAGGTTGCACCTGGAAACTAGCTCTGTCTTAGTATGCCTTTCCTGGTTAAACAATTCCCCCGGCCCCCCCGACCAAAGACATCAAGATTAGTGGGCGTCAGGTCTAACCCTGTTGCTCATCACCCTCAGTTAGCCACCAAATTGTGTTTGTACAAAATATTTGTTGTTCTTTTGCCCATTATTATTCAAGACCCTGTATTATCCACCACCATTGATTATCTACTCAGTCTTGCTTATACAAATGTGGGTGGATAATCAAGGAGGGGCACTGCACCTAAAGGATTAATTCCATTAGATCGGGAGTTCTCAAACTTTGCCTTGTGAGCCTCCCCCAAGCCTTGGAAAAGATCTTGAGGCTCCCCCTACTACAGAAATCATTTTGGGCCTCCCCATAGTTAGAACAACTATCATACTTTGCACATTACAGGAAGAACCCAGTGAAGTGCTTTTGAATCATTGAGTTTATTCTCATTTTATTGAATTTGTTATTTTCCCTTTCTATAACCCCACCTCCCCAGGTCAGCCTACTGGCTCCACACTTCTGACTTTTGGAACCTATTTGCCCCTTGTTGTAACACCTCCATGAGTCAGACTGTTTTCTTTGTCAGTTTTACCCTGCTCTTAAACACCTTCTTGGGGACCATTTTGCTCCCTCCTGGCCTTGCTCCTAGTATCTCTCTGCTTAGCCTTTGTATTTGTGTTTTTCTGCAGCCAGTATAATGGGTCAGTTGTTACCTTGTTCCTATTCATTTGCATTATTTTGCACAGTTTCCAAAAATTGTATTTCCTCCATACAGCTTTCCCCCATGTCATACCAGGAAACAAGTGTTTGTTGGGCATGTCTTTCCTGGTAACCATTTTGTACATAATTTGCATGCTATTATTCACTTTCAGTTTGCTACATCCTTTCACACAAAACATCCAAAACTTGACATTTAAATATAGTACATTTTAAGGCTTGCTTGAGCCTCCCGTGGAACAGGTTGGGGCCTCCCCTGGGAGGCTGGCCTCACCATTTGAGAAACCCTGCATTAGATCAACCACAGCTCTTCATAATATGTTCAGCCCAGGGTGAGAGAATAAGGGGGTCAGACAATGTCACTGAAAGTAGGAAAATAAAAGGGGAATATCAGAAAGAACTGTTTCTTGTAGCGAGTGGTGAATGTGTGAAACAGATTCTCAGAGCAGGTGGTATCAGCTGATAGTGTATCTACTTGTAAACTCAGACTTGATTCCGGTACTTTGAAGAAAAGGTGGTTACATGGTATTCCTACTGTGCTGGTGGGGGAAGAATATGATGGGGCAATATAATCTTCCTTCTTTCCTAAAATGGTATGTTGCATGTCACCTCTTGGTAAGTGGGTGTGCCACCTAAGCAAGGCTATTCTGTCATGCTGAAAAACCCTAGTGTTAATTTAAAAAATGTTAGGCATGATCATGGGTTAAATTGGCCAGGAACCCACCAGAACTTGGTTCCCCCAACTGTTGCAAAATTGTGCATCACTTTCTGCACCATCATCTTTCTGCATTGAATAATATAGGCAGTTTCCACCACCTATATATGACAGTTCCACCTCCTACAAATCTAGTGGTGTGAGTACGCCACCTAAACAATTCCAGTTTACCACCGGGGCATGGTTTTAAAGTTTGGCCTCCATCTTGGCAGCTATCTCTGCAGGGCCAAATCATGAATTGCACCAAAATGGCATGTGCAGATGTCAAAATTTGGAGCACATAGGCGCTTTTGTTGTAGCAGGTTTCCACACATAAAGGGCAACAGTCTGCGCTAAGAACCCCACACCCATGTGTGGGGCTGGTCTCAGTTTGCACTTTGTGTGCAAAAACTTTGTTTGACTTGCTGTTTACTGCAGTATAGTAGATTGTATCTGGCTAATTCTGTTGCCTTCCAAGCTGACATTTGCTGTAAACAGAAATTCCAGAGTCCCCTGCAGCTGACACCAGAGCAGGGATGTAGCAGTGGGACATTCAGTAGTCTGAAGTGCATTTTTGAGATTTTCTAAGCTCAAATCAGATGTCTGTCAGTCCTGCTGTTCTCCCAGAGCTAAGTACAGTCCTCTGCAGCTGTGCCTAGCCCTGGGAGGACAGCAGGACCAGCAAGCAAAAGATCAGAGCTTATAAAAACTCTTAATATGTGCTGCAGGCTATTGAATCTCCCATTGCTGCAGCCCTCATCTGATATCAGCTGCAGGGGATTCTGGGATTTCTGGTTACTGCAAGTGTCAGCTTGGAAGGCAACAGAATTAGCCTGATGCAATCTACTATATTATAGTAAATAGGCAAAAAGTTTTTATACTCGAGTGCAGAGTCAGACCAGACCCACACTTAGTGTGGTACCTTAGTGATGCCTGTTCCCTTTAAAGCCATTTGCAAGAAAACCTGTCTAGCTCTATAGGCCCACTGTTTATAAATCTAGAATAGTGAATATCTAGCCCCCCACCCCCACTCCCCCATGTAGACAAAAGTAATAATCAGGGCTTACTCCATTTATTCTCCAAATTAAATATTGAATTCTGATTTACAAGCCACTTTCACAAACGTTAGGGTGGTGTTTCAAGGCCCACACCACGTTGTCAGTGGTTGCAGGAATTTGCAGCCAGCTTGCACAGAGTTCATTTTTATGAGAGCAGCGTCTGACCCCCAAGATGCATTGTAAAATGTGAAGTGCTGGGTTACCAAGAAACACTGTTTTACCAGGCAGATGCAGTGATGCTGTGAAATGTCAGAATATGTATTATGAGAATACTGATTAGAAGGTGAACACTGAAGCCAGGGCCAGACAGAGTGGCATGGCCCAGGAAACGTTGCCGTAACATTTGTGGAAGTGGCTTGTAGAGCAAAACAAAACGTTTAATTTGGAGAATAAATGGAGTGAGCCCGTGATCATTACCTTTGTCTGCATTGGAAGTTGAAGGGGCATCCCTAAGACCTTAGATATTTTGTGTTCCAGAGGAAGGAGCCCGACATCCTTAGGAGTTTGTGGCTCTGCAGAATATCTAGCCGCCGTCTCCCTAGGTCTGACTCCGCCATGGGCGCTAAGAGTTGAGCAAGTCACTCAGCACCCTCCCTGCACTGCCTTCAGCAGTCCTGTCTGTAACGTTACAAAGAAGCTGGATTCTGTTAAAAACAAGACATAATATAGGTTGGCTGTCCTCCAGTGTAAATAAATTGTAAACAGATAGAAAGCTAAAGTCAATCTATTAGGCACCTGTCTTAGGAACTGAGGCGCCTGACTGTATACAAGCAGCACGTTCATAAAGCAGTTAGTGGCAATAAAAACTAATCTATAAACATAAGAGATAACCTGTGCCTTACTGTCAATTACAAGGGCACATGGTGGTTCTGTCACTTGATGCTGGTGACTTTATTTTGGTCTCTTGGATTATTTATGTCACCAGAACCCCGAGACAGAATTATACCCATATGAGTTCACAGGTGGGGTATAGTTTGGTCATTATAATGCACAGTTCATGGAAACTAAGGTTGTGCACTTATGGCCAAAACCAGTAAAAATACTATGGACATTTTATATTATGGTAGAGTACCCCATTTAATGTTAAATGGTGAAACTCTGCACCTTCATAACTTTGCCACCATTCAATGGATTTGTCTGAAATTTGTCAAGCACAGGGCGTAACCATAGTTCTTGGGATCTGCCAACTTTCATACCGGTTGGATATACAGCTGCGGAGTTATTAAGTGACATTCGTGTGCGCATTTACGTTTTTTTGCACATTCTTTGCTTGCGCCTACAGGTTGCACGGTTTATGCGACAGGTCCAAAAACCTCAGGGAACATGTGGCCAGGGTCCCCAATGTGCCTTTTGAAGATTACGTGAAAAAATATTGAATTGTTCAAAAGTTATTCAAAAAACAAGTTCCCATTATAAGTCAATGGGAAAAGTTAACAAAAAGTTCGACACTTTCGCAAATGCACTTTTTAGTGTCGCAGATAGCACTAGTAGTGTCACAAATCCGCCATTTTGTTTTCAGTTACTGATCAGAAAAATGCTTGATGTTTAAAATTGGGACTGTCTAGGAACACAGTTCTTTTTGTATGCACCTAGTTGGACCCTCAGGATGCTAGCCATGTCTTTATTTTGGGGTTAAACACCCCAGAAATATGTTTTTCAAATTTGTGGGAAAAGTAGAGTCGCAAAGTAGTGTCGCACTTTCGACATTTTTGCAAATTTTTGTGAAAGGTGTCGCAAATCAGGACACTACTTTTCTAGGCTATGGCAAAATGACAGGAATTCTTTGCCACCCTGCTGCAAAAGAACGGTTTGGTGATTTGGGCTGAAATTTGGTGGGAAGGCAGCCAACATCTCACAGATGTGGCTTTCAGTGGTTTGGTGAAAAAAATACTGCACAGATGCAAAGTTACAGTATTCTGAAGTTGACATTTTTCCAATAGACTAACATGGTGGCGACCGTCACATGTTTCGGGCTCAGATCTCGAAACGGCAAGTAGATCACGGAATTTTCGCTTACACCAGGAAACTCATGAATGATGTGAAATTTTTAATTTTTTTTAAAAATGTTTTGGAAACCTATATAAACATTATATAATAGGGTTGACAAAGCAGGAGTGGTGGAGGCTATGAAGAGAGATCTGAGCACCCTAGAGAAGTGGTCAGACATTTGGCAGCTGAAGTTCAGCGCTAAGAAGTGTGCAGTGATGCATGTGGGGCGTAAAAATCCACTGACTGAGTACTCATTGGGGGGAGAACTGATAAAGCAAACAGAACATGAAAGGGACCTGGGGATTATAATCTCAAACAACCTCAAGGTAGGAGACCAATATAGTAAGGCAGTAGGTAAAGCTAATGGAATGATGGCATGCATAGGAAGGGGTATAACAAGTAGGAAGAGGGAGGTGTTGATGCCTTTGTATAAGGCATGGTCAGACCACACCTGGAGTACAAGGTACAGTTCTGGTTGGCTCATTTAAGAAAGATATAGATGGGATGGAGAGGGTTCAGAGAAGGACAACAACGATGGTGTGAGGCATGCAAGAGAAGCCATACGAGACTAGATAGAGAGAATTAAATCTATACCCACTAGAGGTTAGAAGAGATAGAGGTGACATGACATAGACTTTTAGGTATATGAAGGGAATAAATAAAGTGAATGAAGGTAGATTATTCAAAAGGAAAATAGGAGGTAAAACAAGGAGTCATAATTTAAGATTGGAAGGGGGAACATCTAAGAGCAATGTAAGGAGATGTTATTTCACTGAGAGGGTGGTGGAACCCTGGAACAGATTACCTAGTGAGGTGGTGTGTGCAGAAACAGTGGAGGAAGTCAAGAGTGCATGGGACAGACACAAGGGGTTGGCTGGTGGGCAGAGGAAAATATCCCTGGGAAGTGGAGACAAGTAGGGGCGGGGGAAATGGGCAGACTAGGTGGACCAGGATGGTCCTTTTCTGCTGACACATCTATGATATTATGATACAATAGAAATCATATCCTGCAGAAACACCAACATGTATCTTGTTATTCGGGACCCCATTAACTGGATTCTGCAGTTGGTTTTTGAAAAATTACCCAGAAATGTGTGTTTAATACATTTTAAAAATATTTTTTCAAGAGAGAATTAGTTTTTTATGGCCTTGTGAAAAAGTATAGGGCCATACGAAAGAAGATTGCCTTCATATGAAAAAAGAATTTGAACTTAGTTTTTTTTCACTTTCTTTTGTCGTATGAAGGAATCTTTTCTTGTGAGAATGACATAATCTCATTCTCACAAAAAGATTCCTTCATATGCAAAAGGAATTTGGACTTACTTTATTTCCCCACATTTCAACTTTAACAAGCCCCAACTCCGTCAGTGTTTGAAGTTAAGGGACAATCTATGTGTCAAAAGAAAGGTCTCAATGAGTACTACAATACTAGCACATAATATCCTACAAAAGAATTCAGTGGCCTTATAAAAAAACATAAACATTTAAATATTACAACTCCCATAGAACATTAGTTCTCGGACCTTGTCATAGTAAGCCTCCCCTAAACCATGGAAAAGATCTTGAGCCTCCCCCATATATTGAAATAATCTTGGACCTCCCCACTGAAAAAATAGCATACTTTGCACAGTGTATCAGCAGTGAAGTGGAACTCTTTGGAGTATTTGGCTCTAATTTTATGTAGATTATTGTAACCCCCCGGTAACCCCCTTCCCCAGGCCAGCCTACGTGCTCCATTATTTTGAGTCACAACCCATTGTTACATCTTGCTACAATCCCTTAATGAGTCAGACCGTGTTTTCTGTTTCCCCTCTATCTAGAATAACCTTCTTGCTCACCTCTGCCTCTCCCTCTCTTACCCTGCCGTTAAGCAACTTTTCAGGGATCCTTCTGATCCCTTCTACTCTAGCTGCTACTACCTGTCTCTGTAACCTTTGTATTTGGGTTGTTCTGCCACCATTCTAATTGCTTGATTGCTTCCTCACATTATTTGTTTATTGTTTCTTTTTGTTTGTAGTATTGTTTATTTTGTATTGCTTGACTGCGTTGCAGTTGCCTTCTGAATTGTATTTACTCCCTACTCTTTTCTGTGTACATCTGAAATTAGACTCGACTTAGTGTGCCTTTCTTTGTCACTGATTTGTAAAGAAATACATAAATTCAATTGCTAGCATCCTCTTTCAGTTTGCCTTACCCCTTTACAAAAATAGCTTAAAATTAACATTTAAATACAGTACTTTTTGAGACTTGCTTGCGCCTCCCTTGGAACAGGTTGAGGCCTCCCCAGGAAGTCTGGCTTCACCATTTGTGAAACCCTGCCATGGGATAACACTGCAGCTTTTACACAATGTAAGGCTGTCAGCCTTTGGAGTTGAGGGAGAATCTATATATGAAAAAAGGTGTCCCAATGAGTACTACAACAGTAACAGATAATAACCCCCCCCCCATTTAGGAGTTGTATAAAAACACCATAAAGATTAAAAAATAAAAATTCTCATAGGATACTATAGTAACTTTAACAAGTCATAACTCCATCACTCTGTGGAGTTAAGGGAGAATCTGTGCATCAAAAAGGGATCTCAATGAGCAGTACAACACTAACACATAAAACCCCAATCCCCAAAAAACTCAGGGGCCATATAAAAAATAACAATTAAAAAATGAAAATTCATATAGGATAACATTGCAGTTTTAACAAGCCAGAAGTCTGTCAATAATTGAAGTTAAGGAACAATGTATATATCAAGAGAAGGTGTCAATGACTACTACGATACTAACACATAATCCCCCTAAACATTCATGGGGTATGCACTGCACCCCAAAATTACCTCCAGTATACACCATGGTACCAAATCCAGTGCAATTGTCATCAAAAATACACCAAAGGTAAATCTCGTGTTTCACTACAACCATAGCAAATGTCACACCAAACCAACAATTTACTGACTTACAGATAACAAAAGCAAAATTCGCATGTTTGCACATGTACAACGAACCACTGGCAGTTAAGAGGGCCACTTAATGTATTTTGTCCTTTGAAGTGAGCCCCACAAAAAAACCAATTACAACCAAGCACGTACATTGCTCTTTTGGAGGCGTGGAAATGCCTGCGCTTCCACAGCTAGATGGATGTGTTCATCAATGGAAGGATGAAAGGGAGGGCCCTATACTTCCCTAGCCGGATGGATGTCTTCATGCAGCTCCCAAAGAAACCTGCTTGAATGAGGATACAACTCTACTATCTCAAGAAGTAAGGAAATGCTTTGCAAAAAAAACTGCGTTATGCACCTGTTAGGGTTCAGATTAAACTGACAAAAGTAGGGAAATGTGGTGTTAGGGTTTACAGCCCTAACTCCCCACCCCACCGCCCCAGCAGGAAAAGGAAAAATCATTAAAGATTTTGCCATCCTGACTCTTGGTGAATCAGGGATGGGGTCTTCCTTGGGGTTCTCAACCCTAACGCTCACCCCATTCCATGACCAAATAAGGTAACATATAGGTTTTCTTCAGACAGGGCCTACAGATTGTTGGCAACATGTGGGGAGGCACAGTTCTGCACATTTGAAGGCTATATCACAATGGGGTGAGCAGTAAGGTTGAGAACCCCAAGGAATAGCAAAAACCGTAATGTTTTTTCCTTTTCCTGCTTGGGGGTTGGGGGTGGGGAGTTAGGGCTGGAAACCCTAACACCACATTTCCCTACTTTTGTCAGTTTAATCTGAACCCTAACTGATGCATCAATGCAATTTTTGTTTTACAAAGAATATATATATATATATGTGTATATATATCAGTTATTAAAATAGCAAATATTTGAAAACACAGTCTACTAAAAACAAAAGTTAAAGAAATGTTCAATTTAAAAAGAGCTTATAAAAGATCTATACATAAAGAGTATCCCACCACATTAGTTCCAATTACATACAGTCAATTGGTATTACCAAAGTTGACACAAGGAGAACAAAAATAACATTTTCAAAGGAGCCTGCCCTTAGCCACTTATTCAAAGAGCCGGTCTGAAGAGAGACGCTTAAGCAACTATCTTTTTAAGCATTGAACTCTGTGCCCCATGGTTACATCACACTTGAATGGCCATGCAGCCATGGCCCTCACAATCTACAATAGACTCATTTGGCATTACTGGGGAGTGCTGGGAAAGTGCAATCAATGTGTCTCAGTGGCATTGGACACTGCAGACAACACTATTTCTTGCTTTCAGATGGCAGGAGTGATGAAAATGTTCTGTAACAGTCACTGGGTCAAACAGAGAAGAGCTTTTCTTTTTAGTGCTGAACTCCACCCCACCCCCGTCCCCCATGACATCATGCTGAGATTGACATACTGCAGGGGCCCAACAGGCAGTCTAAGGTGGATTCACCTGGCATTATTGGGGGTGCAGGGGCAGTGCAAGCAATCAGTCATGGTGGCAATGGACACTCAGAAGTCAGCAGTGTTATTTGCTTGCACACGGCAGTAGTGATGGAAATACATTGTGGAGATCTGCTGTGCAAGACTGCCTCCCACCTAGGCCACCAGGAGCAGTCATGTACCAGCGCAGACCCCTCCCAGGTGCCATATTAGGACCAGCAGAGACCCTTCCTAGTTGCCAGATTAGGACCAGCAGAGACCCTTCCCAGATGCCAGATTAGGACCAGCAGAGACCCTTGCCAGATGCCAGATTAGGACCAGCACAGACTCTTCCCAGATGCCAGATTAGAATCCCCAGGGTTGGATGCAAGTCCCTTCATTGCAGTTGAGTGCATTTGCCATCAAGCCATCAGGCCAGCCCATCCGCTGCTTTTTAACTTGATATACATACTGTACTGTGCTTTGTAATAGCAGTATAAAAGATGATTTATCAAAGAATATTGAAAATGAGTATTTGAGTGACATCCTTACTCTGTACTCAAGATTGCTTTCCTTAATGAATATAAAACTGTCTACTTTTGGTGACATGGCGAGTTCAAGAAAAAAGTGAGTAAGCTACATATTTCTTAAAAACAATACTTCACAGTGGGAACGTGTTATAAAACATTCTACCAGTGTTGTTTCCCTTGGGATTCATAGTGAAAGACATGGGGGCTGACAACTCTCTTCCTGTTGTAGGTCAGAGCTTCAAGGAACTCTGTAATCTTCCCACCAGCTTTACTTTCTCCTAGAACTCACGGATAAAATTAGATGCTGGCTGGACTTGATAGTACAGTGTGAAACATTTCAGAATGAAAACGCAACTTTATAAAAAAAGAAACATTCTCACAGTAACTTTCCCTATTGCTGTGTAAAGCTATCTGTTTAATCGCCTAGCTCTGATATGTAGCTGTTGTGCCTTGGAGCCTAGTAGCATTAAAGCACACAATAATCAGTCTCAGGTTAAAAATGGGTTACGAAAATCCAGTAACTGGATTGGCTGATGGCAGTCACAAGGGACGAGTGAACCAGTCATCAATGCTACCTGGTTTAAAAAAAAAAAAAAAAGCCTGTGTGCAGCTCACACCTTCTTGCTGCAGCTTGTGCTGGCAGTGAAAGCCCTCTGCTTTGCTCGCTGCCTCCACTTCAGGCATTACATTCAATCTCATGGTATCGCAGTTACAAAATGGGTTAGTCGGGCCAACACAGTCCATTTTCTGTATGCAGTAAGACCCTTCAGGGTGTGGTTTGCTGGGTATACCCACCCTTCCAGGGTTGTGAGGCCCTCTAGCGGTGGCATCAGGCTTCATTACGTGGCACCCTGGGCGAGCAGGTATCCCCCAGTAACTCACATCCTGGCGGATCTTATTGCTTACATAACATGCACCCCATCTTAACAGGCAAAATGCTCATCGCTGAAGAACAGCATTATATGTGGGCAGTAACACACAACAGGTGTATATTTGTTGAGAGATAAAGACATACGGCCACAGGCTGAGTACTTCAAAGCACACACTGGAAGACTGCCTGCATCTTGCAACAAAGGCAGCACCCGGTTTTGTTTTATTTCACAAATAAAATGACCTTATATTATAAATGTGGCTTGGAAAATGCAGTATAATGGGTACTTAAGTACATATTGGCACAGTAGGTGACACGGTTTGTCTAATCAGAGGGCAGTATTTGTGGCAGCCATCTTGACCCATTCTATAAATGTTCCTATGGTGGTTGAACAGTCTGTTATGCATGAATAATAGTGTCTCCTTCAATGTTCTTCGGAGGAGAAAACCATGACCGAGTGATTAGCGTTTCTGACACCCTAAGGGCATGAAGTAAAACAAAAATGTAAAAGAAACAGATTCCTCCATTTCAAACGTGGAACATTCCACTGTTTCAGACACTGTGCGCGAGACACACTCATGGTTATAAGTAGTCTTCAAATCCAGGCAAATCCTCAGTGCTGATTGATTGAGCCAATGCTGGTGATTTGTAATAGGTGAGTCCAATGGATTTTCTAATGGGCAACTAGTGTTAAAACTGATAGTTGACAGTGAAGGAAAACTATCCCCTGATCCCCATGTTGATTTTTTTATATCATTTTATTGATATTTCATGATTCTCCAGAAACAATTTGGAGAATCAAATCTTATAACAAAAAAAAAAAGAGATGATACAAGCAACAATACAACACAACATATAGGAAAAAATTGTTTCTACGTACAATATATCATACATCCAGTATTGATGAAAATCGGTACAGTGACCACAGTTCATTGGGGGGGGTTCTAATATTAAACCAGATTCTTACTGATGACTTGCTGCTTAACCCAACATAACCCTAACATCCCATTATGAAAAATGTAACATAGTGATGGGACAGCCTCAACCCACCTAAAAAACTGGCGAAGGAAGGAGCCGCCTGATAATGCATCAGAAGACACTTCTACCTACCATACAGGGTGACTTAGGTTTCTGCTCTAAGCCTGAGTTATCGAACACTGGATACCGGAGGGTACGCTGAGTAGAGGTTGGATTAAGCTTCCCTTGGAATGTTTCCCACCTTAAGGGGTAAGAGAAGCTCCTATTAGTGCATGAGTGGCCCCGATAAGGAAACATGGAAACATAGATAGTGATGGCAGAAAAAGACCAAGGATCCCCCTAGTCTGCTCAGAGTTCCCAATCTGCTATGGGACCTCCCACTCCCCTCCTTACTGCTACCAACCTGAGCAACCACCAAACCCTTCACTCTGTCCTAGCCATACTTGACACTATTTACGGTCTTGGTGCCCACCACCTCCGCTGGCAGACTGTTCCATGGCTCCATCACCCTTTCCATAAAATAACTTTCTTGGAAGTAATTCCAGGAGGAATACAATTCCCATAGGGGGCAGGCCCCATCCCACTGACACTACCTGGCATTATATGTAGATATCAGCATATAGGCCCAGAGCTGGTGACATACAGAAATGGAGGCTGATGGATGGACTTACCAGTCACACCAAAGCCTGTTCCTGGCAGCCCTAATCCATCCTAGAGGGAAGTGAATGATCTAGGGAGGTATAGTCAACTGTCTGTAAGGATGATGTCCCACTTTTCCCCTTCCCATTTCCTATCTATCCAGACCAATTTCAAGCATCATCCTCCCTCGTCAGATCTTCTTTCCTGCCAGAGCCAAAACTTGAGTGCTTTCCTATGGGATTGTCTTGTCTCAAGGGCTCCACTTCAGTTAAGTTTGGATAAGTGGGTCTCTTTGCTGTACAGTGGTAGGCCTGAAGGATGGGAGCCCAAATGAGTGGTGATGTGACACCTTGGAGGATTTCTTTGGACAGAAGAAGCTTAGCAGTGACAGAAATAGGTCCTGGTGTAGATGGAGAAAAATATGGGGGGAATGAAAAATGTAATATAAAAAGAAAAAGCCAAAAGGAAGCCTATCATCATCCCATACAACTGTGCTTTGTGCAATGTAAATTTGACTCCTTATTTTCACCAGTATTTCACAACTCACAGTTGTACCACGCCAGTGCTTTTCAGATCCTAGTAGTAGCATCTTTGTCTTAAGACCTGTGTACACAGCTGCTGTGCTGCGACTTGTAAGCTGCTCCACTGATGCCACGATCTCCAGAGCCATTCCATTCGTGCATTTACACGGCCCTTCTCAGCACCAGTGCAGAACACGCTGGAGAGGGGCCATGAGTCTGGGGGTAGGGCAGCTGTCTGCAAACACCTCCAGTGACGGCAGGCGGGTGGTAGGCAATACAGATGGGAAACTGCAGCCAGCAGGAAGGGAGAGTAGCAGCGGGTAATGCAAACGGGGCTGCAGTTGATAGAAACAGGAACTGGGGGGGGCAGGGGAGTGACACAGTTTGAGAACTGGGGCCAAATTACAGTCTGAGGGAAGAACAAACACATTAACTAAATAAACAAACTGACTAGGCACACTTTGTCCTAATTCCAGTGTTCACAATTAGATTGTCAAGTGGTGGTACTACCTTGTTCTGGGCTGTGGGATCATGGGAGGGTAGACATGAATGCTGGGAGCATTCCCTTGCACATCGGAGTGAGCGGTGCAGCCTGTCCACACGGCTACTTACACCACTCACTCTGGTACACGTCCCCGCAAATGCGGCTCAGGGAGAGGAACAAGGAGTGGTTTACCTTGATTGGGTGTCTACATGACTGCATTTGCACCTCAGCAACCTGTGTGCTCGGGTTGATGCAGTGCAAATGTGGCCATGTAAACAAGCCTTCAGAGACATTAAACTCAGAGATGTGACTTACTGTTGTGACTCATGTAGCAGTACATGCTACACCCATTAATGTTAGCATTGCAGACCCCTTGCCTCCCCTGCCAGAACATCCAGGAAACCATATCAATCCCAAACTAAATGTGTCACAAGTGTTCCACTGTGCAGTAGGGAACATGCATTGCACTAGCTACCTTTTGGATGGCCTACCGCTTTTAAGGCTGTCTTGTTAATTTACAAAGACCTGCATAGACTAGGCCCTGGCTGTGTCAAAGAGCTATTGTTTTGTCTGCTCTTAGTTGCCCCATCTGCTCCATTGAGGAGACTTTGTTGGCCATCTTGGGATCCCACCTCAATCAGTCTGGTGACAGAACTTTCTCACTGGCAGCCCCTACCATCTGGAATTTGTTACTGAGCCAGCTTAGGAGCTCACCTTTAGCGGAGACATTTAAAAAGGGTCTGAAAGCTTTTCAGTTCTCGCAAGCATTTGGTAATGGGTGGAGATGAGAATATTAATGTCTGGGAACTCAGTTTTATTGAGTTGGGGACATCTAGTATGTGTTTTTTGTGGTAATACCTTTTCTTTGACTAACTTGGAAGAATTTTTACATAAGCTTTCAAGACCTCTCAGGTCCCTTCATCAGGTGCAGAGAAAACGAACCAGCATTTCAGAATATTCACAAGAGTTTGTGGGTCCTAGATTGCTTAACAAATGCTTATTATGCTTGACATACCAAGGACGCGGACTTCCTTTGGTAAACGTACTATTGCATATGCCCTTCCCTCCATTTGGAACCAATTACAAACCGTACTGAAACTAACTAGCACAGTTTCAATAAATTTCTACAAATCGCTAAGTTTAGCCAAAATAAAAGACACCTGTAACTGTCATTAAGTCTCTTCCTTCCCCATGTGTGCCATATTTATCCACTGGTAAGGTATAATTGATTTGTCATATTAACTGCTTTCCCTTCCCCTTCTACTCCTGGCTTTATCTTTGCTTACGCTCCACTGCAACTCTATCAAATCTCTCCTCCCTCCCATATCAGTTGTAGACTGTTGTTTGTTCTAGCTGCCAAAATACTGTATATTTGATTTGATTTGATTTGATTAAATCAAATCACACCAGTCATCATGTTTCATTTATCAGTATGCGACCTATAAGTCGCTTCCCTGTCTCATATCAATGTTTACCACCTGCGGTCACCCTATGTGGTACCCTTGTATGTATATCCAGCCTGTATCATGTAACGTGTATTTCATGTATATACTGTTACTACCTATCTGTGTTTGTACTTTAAGTGTTTATGTCACAGGACCTCCTTGTGAATGAGCTTGCTCAATGGAGTTTTCCTGCAATAAACTTGAACTTGAACTTGAACTAACAAAGGGGATGGTATTGAGGAAGCAATTTAATACAATACAGGTAACAACCAGGAGATCATAGGCCTCATGTCATTAAAAGGTGAGAGATCAGACATGCGAATGGTGAGCTATTTATTTATTTGTGTCTAGGATTACAAAGTACCTTTGAGCCAAGGCTCTTTTACAAAGGTTCCATGTCATGCTGGTTACAGGGTAACAGACACTAAAACATAAAACAGTTACAGGTACATGGTTTTAGACAGTAACTTTGCTTGGCAAAATCAGACTGAGCGATGAGTAACTCAAGAAACAATAGGAGGAAGAGGGCAAGAAGGGAGAGGGCTGAGGGTAGGGGAAGGCATAGGTGTAGAGGGTCAGGGTGAGGCAGCCGAGGGGCCTTGTCAGGACAGACACAGGGCAAGTGCATTAGAAGTTCAAAATGATTCCATGACAAAAGGATCAATGGCTGAAAAAAGTTCCATTAAATATGTAGAATGCCACCTGTTCAGAAAGTTCATTAAGCAGTACCTGGATAAGCGACTACTTTAAGTCAATTATGTCCCAACAACAGAGGAAGATTAAAAAATAAAATAAATTCTTAATGTTAGGGACTAGTGCTGCAGTGGAAGCTGTCAAAACTCGGTGTGGTATCAGGTGATGTGGGAGGAAGACCACATTTTGTTCAACTCATGTGTATCTGTTCCAAAAAAGTTATCCTGTTCTGATGAACAGGGTATTTATTATCTTTAATTGAATTATTTTGACATATTTTATTTCAACTTTTATTGTACTGTTTCTGTAAAGCAAAATTAGCCTTGGGGATAGAGTGCCATATTAACTAAATCGCCTTTCCGTGCCTACCTGTGTCACTTGAAGTTATTTCCATCTCTGAAACTAAGTGCACAGCACAACAAAGCAGGTGGAAAAATACACTTGAGTTATTACAGTGCCTGGAAAACAAAGGAAAAGCACTGTCATTAGCTTGACAAATTTTCATAGGATTCTTTTTTTTTGTTGTTGTAATTCTAATTTTCCCATGTCTTATCCCTCCATTCCCCCATTCAAGGCTGACACAACTGCACCATTCCTCTAACCAGAGGGAAAGGCAAGTGGTTGCTTTCACAGCTGACACAAATGCCGCTTCTTGGTCGGCCTGTTGGGGGGAAGGGGGGCATGAATGCCCAGACAGCTCACACGCTCCCATACCAGGTGTTTAGTGCCCCTTCTTGTCCCTCAGGGAAGCAAGACATCCTTGACATTAGGAATCAAATGGTTAAAACAAGTTTTTAAATAGCTAAGAACTCGGGTATTTTGGTGGGTAGTTGTATGTAGCAGTTTTGCTAAAGTGGTTTTGTTGTTCCCTTCTCGTTTGAGTGGAATCATTTTTGTTATAACCAGGGCCTCTGTGGGCTCTTTTAATCAAAATGTCTCTGTTGAAAGATTCCATCTAAAGTGCCAATTTGCAAGCAAAAATGTATTCAAAACTGGGCATTGAATGTCTCTCCAGCCCTGTTTCTCTCCACTGTATATTACAGCTGCATGCATGCATGCGTGTGTGGAGAGTACTGAAGCTGCCAACAATGCCTACTTTAAAGGTAACAGAAACACTGCAACACATCTCATTCATATTTGCATACCCCTTTCTTTTTTTTAAACTGGCCATATAGGCTTTCATCTAGCCAGATGGAAGGGATTTACCCCGTAGTTACCCTATTGTTAATCCACTTCCTGTGTGGAATTCTATACGAGGACAGCTGTCCCAATGGAAGCACAAGCAGAAGTGCCGCTCGCCACGCCCTCTGCAACATCCCCTCTCCCCTTTTCCCCATCTGTTGCACTGCTGCCTGTACTTCTACAGGTGGTGGGGACAGAATGAGGCAATGCAGCCCCACCTCCCCAGATGAGCAGAGCATCCTCTGTGGCACTCAGTTCTCCCCCCCTCACAGCCGGCCCTTGACATCCCAGGCTTGTTCTTAAACCCAGGTCTCTGGCATCATGAGCGGCAGCTCTGACGCTGGATCAGTGGGCTGAGCCTCCCTTTTTTCTTTCTGTACATATCTGTATTGTTTTTTTTCTTTTCTTTTCTGTCTCTCTCTGTCTTAAAAAACAGCTCTGTATGTAGGCCCCCCCCCCCCCCCCCCGTCTTGCGCCATTATGGTACGGGCAGACAAGATGGGCCTAGCAGTCTGCTACAGGCAGACTAGATGGGCCTAGCGGTCTGCTAAAGGCAGACTAGATGGGCCTAGCGGTCCTTATCTGCTGACAATTTCTATGTATCTGAAACATAGAAACATAGAATTTGACGGCAGATAAGGACCGCTTGACCCACCCAGTCTGCCCATTTCCCTACCTACTGGATGAGCTGCAGATCCTAGTTAACCAGCAGCCTACTTCTTCCTACCCCCACCCCCCAGAACTGCCTTATGACTATCCCATGCATGCTTGAATTCCACCACTGATTTTGACTCCACAACCTCCTCCGGAAGGCCGTTCCATGCATCCACAACCCTCTCTGTGAAAAATACTTCCTTAAATTACCTCTGAGCCACCCCATCTTCAAATTGTGCCCTCTTGTTCTTGCACACCTCTTTTTTTGAAAGATGCTACCCTCTTGGACTTTGTTGATTCCCTTGAGGTACTTGAAAGTTTCTATCATGTCCCCCCCTTCCTCGAGGCTATACATATTAAGCTCCTTAAGTCTCTCTTCATATGTCTTCCAGTGCAGACCCTGCACCATTTTAGTTGCCCTCCTCTGGACAGCTTCCATCCTGTCTATGTCTTTGCGGAGATTGGGTCTCCAGAACTGCACACAGTACTCCAGATGGGGTCTCACCAGCTGTCTGTACAGAGGGATAATAACTTCCTGTTTTCTACTGGTGATGCCTCTCCCTATGCATCCCAGTATCCCCCCAGCCTTTCTTGCTGCCCTCTCACATTGCTTGCCCATCTTTAGGTCATCTGATATGACTACCCCCAGGTCCCTCTCCATTTTTGTTGTTGTTAGTATCTCACCCCCCATTATGTACTCTTCCCCTGGGTTTTTGTTTCCCAGGTGCATTACCTTGCACTTCTTAGCATTGAATCTAAGCTGCCATACATTTGACCATTCCTCTAACCTTGCCAAGTCCCTTCTCATCCTTTCCACCTACCCTGTGCATCAACTCTGTTGCAGATCTTAGTGTCATCTGCAAAGAGACATACTTTTCCTTCCATCTGTGTATCTATAAAAGCTTTAACCTGTGGCATCCTCAGAATTCTACTGAAAGTCAAGATGTGCACAATATATGTTTTTTCATTTTCATAGCGCTGAAATTCTGAAACACTTCCATCAACCATTTTCAGGCAAGAAGTAGTTTTAAATGTCATTTGAAACCATACAGGATGTCATAAATGTACATGTGATTGTTTTAATCTTTAGTTCCTGTTTGCATTTTTTTTTATATTGTTATTGTCTTTGTGCTTTTTGCACCCAGGTTGTCTCTGAAAAGGGCTCTTGTGCTCAGTGGACCTACCTGATTATCCAGACAATCAATCAATCAGCCAGCCAATCAATCAATAACATGTACTCACTATGCTTTATTAGCACCAGTATTCCATTTTTACAAAACTAATTGTTTTACTCATGTTTTCGTGCCGCTTTACTGAAACTGTATTAACTTTTTTTACTTTGTTTTTATCTATACATTCAGTTACTCCTAAAAATGTATTTCCCAGCTTGTTTATAACTATATTTCTATGCTCTCTACCCTTTTCTTTGCATACCTAGGCCCAGGACGTTTCTGAAAATGGTCCCTTGGACCAGTATATATACCCAGTAAATTAATCAATTAATAAATAGATAAATAAACAAGGAATAATGTATGGATGCCAGCCCTCCGGCGCAGTAGTAGAGCTACTGCTCGTAGCGCTGATGACCTGGGTTAAGGAAATGAACCTGGGCCATCAGAGGGTTGGCCAGGGGGAGGAGGTATGAGTGTCCCACAGGATGCTGTTCTCTGGGAAGGGTGTCTCATCCCACAGTATTACCGCCACTTGGGTGGTACAGAGATTTTGCAAATTACGAGGAGGGACCCTTGGACCAAGTTTGCGGGTTGGCTGCTTCGGGCTTGCCAGAAACCAGTCACAGTGCATGCTTCTAGAGGGTGGGTGGGACAGAAAAATGGGAGACTCGAGGTGCAGGACTGGGAAAATAAAGCCTCTACCTGCCCACCACGTCCATCCCTGGATCTGAGCCACCTTCCACCGGGGACACCACTAGTCTTCACATCCACTGTGGGTGGCCAGATGTATGTGGGGAAGAAATGCCAAAGGAGTACCCAGCCCTGGGGGGGGGAGGGTAAGTCAGGGGGCTTCACAGCAGAGTGTTGCGGTTGGGCTGGCGATCCCAAAAGGACAGGTGGCAGGATCTCAGCAGGATGGGATAAGAGTGCCTGGCAGTAGATAGAAGGAGCTCCCTGCCTGACCTGGGGGAAAGGGGGATAAAATACGTTAAAAAAAAAAACAAAGACTACTGTATGGACAGCCATCCACAACAAGGTTGTTTCTCCATCGAGGGGCTGAGATAACACCGTATGGACCTCAAGAGCGAAGCTCGAGAGGCCCATGCTGTTATCTCAGCTCTGAGATGGAAACACAAGGCGAGATGCATGTGGTTGCCCATATTTTATTTTTTATAGTGTATGGTTTTTAAAATTGTTGTAGAACAGTACATAAAAGCCTTCAAACTGGGGCTTATTTTGCTTCAGCTGTACGGGAGAACTGTTACCTGCCTTGTACTGTATTTTAATGTGCTTCCTGTATGCTGGCAAGAGGTCTCAAAGTTTTAAAAGCACTATCCACCTGCCAGCCCTGCTTCCCTCACAGATAGGCAGAAGCAGCGTTACTTTTATGAAACAGTAACCGCAGATTTCAGCGAGCCACCGGAAGGCTATTAGTAAACCTCGTTCTTCTGGCGGCTTTAACAGCTGAAAATAAATCAGTTAGTGGTACTGCTAAGTGCTTTGCTTGTTTTATTTCAGACATATTTTTTAACAAACCCATGGCTGATATTTTAATTTTTTTTTAAATGTTCTTTGTTTTATGGAGTGGTCATGGTTGAGTAAATGAAATTATCAGGACTTGGCCTGAGGGAAAACATTGATTATCTGATGGTCGAACATGCACGACAACTTTTAGTATGTACATAACAACTTTTGAGCAGCCACTGAGTTCTAGACAGAATAAGCCCTAATCATACAGTACAAGTGAGGTGTGGACACAAAGCCATTGTACAAATCTGTTTATTTGAATTACTGTATGTATAAATCTAAAATTTTACATTTAGTCATAGAGTAAACTCTCATCACAGATTTATACATATAGTAAACTCGCCATCACTTTGACATGCCCTGCCCCCAGTGGCTTTCTTTCTCACAATAAACAGTATCAGGTTAAATATACTCCTGTTAAACTCACAAAAAGCATTACACTTCATTCTGTCTACAAAATCCACCTCACTGTGCACTGTAGTTCAGCTAAGAAATAGAATTGTTTTTCTTTAAACTGCACTTTTTTCATTTTTATTTTTACTTCAAATTGAACACTACAGAGCAGATTCACCTACTCACCTGCCAGCTATCCCCACAGCTGCCTTTCTATAGCATCAAATAAACTGTTCAGTTTACTTAACTAAAGCAGATTCTTTCTTTTTCTTTAAAATGCTCTTTTTTTCTGTTTGAAGCCGTGGTGTACAAATCTAATCAAGTCCCCTGTCCACCAGCCTCAATCTTCCCACCCGCCTACCCCCATGGCTTCAACACCATCAGTCTGCCGCTTCAGTACATTCTGTTCCTTTTTCTCAGGATCACCCCAAACATAAACACAGACCAGTGCCTCTCCAAATGTTGACAATTTCTTTCTGCACCAGTTTTAGTCCTGGTCCACTCTATAGTCCTCCCTGATCCTCCCTGCAGCACACGGCCCGACGCCCACTACTTCTTTCTCTTTAGCTTGCTCCATTCTTTTTTCGGAAATGACTAATCAAACAATAAGAAACAGCAAAATGTAAGATAAAAAGGATAAAGTCCAACGTACAGTGCCAGTTCCCTGATGCACAGAGCTGATGCCGCAATCCAAATGTAATGGCGGCTCCAGCTCACCCGCTAAAGCCGCCGCCATCTTGACTACAAATTTTAAAAACATTATCTCAGCCAATGAGCTCTGATGCAGAAATGTGAATGAGCTGCAATGCAGGAACATCACCACTAGCATCATGATGACACGTCCATGGCAGCGGGTTGCAGAGGCACTATTTCACCAAATAATCCCACAAACTATGTAAAATAAAAAAGTAAAATATAACCAAAAAATAGCCTTTTACACAAGCTCCTACCTTACTGCATAAATGGAACATGCAGGAGGAGCTTGTGTGATACCCAGTTACTCATGATGTTTGACCTCGAACACCTCACTCATGGCTTATGCCTCTCGTGAGGTTACCTGAGGTGAAACAGCATCCATATAGATGAATAGGGGATCACACAGCCCCTCCCCCCAGCATATCCCTTATGTAAACTACTGTAACCTTGTGATGACCTATTGTTTTAAGCAATATGACTCCTATTGTAGTTTATTGACTGTTGTGCCTTGTTACTTATAATTTCCCTTTTGTATTAATGTCTGGATTGATGTCTCTGCCCTCTGTCTGTATTTGTAACCCACTCCTCCCCAGGTCACACCTGGAAATGAGGCTTGGCTCAGTGGGCCTTTCCTGGTTACCAACTTTAAATAAATTAACAGAATCAACTCATGGCTTCCAAAGCTGTGTTTGCATGGCAGTAGCATAGCACTGGAAATACAAACTGCAGCAGCGCGTCCCTACCTCTTGTCACACACGATTTGTCTGTCTACACGGACCCTCTCTGCACCGCTGCAGTCTGTGCTGGTGAGGGCCATGCATTGTGGGGAGCCGGACATCTGTCGATTGCTGCGGTGCAGGCAGTCTACATTGCCACTTAAGCCTCTGTAAGCCGCTCGCTCCTCTTGGTGCTTCCAGCTTGACAGAGAATCTGGGCATATCTTAGCGAGTAGCTTACTCGATCCGGTATATGTCCACACAACACATTTGCAGTATTCCAGTGCAAATGTGACCGTGTAAACACGGTTCAACACTGATGCCCACAACTGGCATGGGCTGCTAGATTAAGAAAAGTGGAGCAGATCCACATTGTGCTCTGTTTGCCTCAGTGTAGCAGCCTATGCCAGTAGTGGTATCAAAATAAGAGTCACTGACTGCAGCCGGTGATGTCACTTGTTGGAACACCAATTATGGCACAGTAGGAGGGGCTACATACAGAGTGTTTTTTAAAAATGAGGGAGACAGAAAACAAATTGGTAGTGTTGCTGTGTTTCTGCTCCCCTTTAAAGTGTGTTATGCCACCACAAGTAACACTGTTTTTGTTTAGTGTGGCCGCATGGTCCTGTGGTTCCTGTTTTTACTTTTAGGGCAACATTAGGTTCTGGAGTGAGCACTTTCCCTTTTTTTGTTACTTGTGGAATTGCTTTTATTGTACAGTTAGAACAGAAAACATGTGAAAGAGAGCCACACATTCAAACATGTTTCAGGTCCTTATTTCAGTGGTTCCACCACTCCAGGACAGTCACGATATATCCAAGAGAATGCTAGACATGCAATAAGATGGGAGAATGAGGTAGGGGCTGTAATAGTTGTGCCAGATGAGAAGGAGGATGAGAGCATCCATCAGGGGAGAAGAGGACAAACCTGGGCAACATACGTCTCTGCTGTCCCTCATTACAATGGACGTCCCTTATTTTGCCTCTCAAAATTGCTCTGTCCCACATTAAAATGATACTGTCTCTACTGAGAAGGTGTTGTAAACTCAAGACAGTAATGCAGAAATTCATCATGTAAGCCGGCCCGCTTACAGGTGCAGTGGCTGGATTTCCACTTGCAGCAGCGGCGACCCGGGTTCAGGAACGAACCTGGGTCACTGGAGGACTGGCTGGGGGAGAAGAATGGAGTGTCCCATGGACTGCTCTCCTCCGGGGGAGGGTGGGGACACCGTCTGGGGCTTGGTGGAGACCGGGGGCATGACAGTTACTGGCGTGCAACAGAATTCAGAGGGCTGGGTGGACGCAGGATGTCATTGCACATCCCCGCCTACTGGGGAAAAAAGGGGAAGAAAAACACCCTGTTTCCGACACCTTGATGACGCCTGCTCTGGCTGCATTGGCTCTCAGGTTGACTCCCACCTCTCCCACGTTCGCGGTGCCCTTGGCCCGGAGTGCCATGGCTCCACCCTGGGGGGCAAGCCAGGGGGTCTAGGGAGGGCAGCTTATATGAGTAGCCTCAGCCGGAGTCTGTGACTGGGCAGATGGTCCCAGCAGTAGGGGAAAACAGGGACAAAAACACAGAATAAAAAAAAAAAGAGATTCATCATGTAGAAAATGCTAAATGTAAATTCCACTTTTCACAAATTAAAGGCACTGATTTGTACAGTGTTCTTGTATCACCATGTTGGACAATGTGCCCCCCATTATGAGGGCCAGTGTCCCACATTTTGACAGTCTGTGTCCCTCATTTAATGACAGAAGGTTGAAACGTGTGCTGAGCAGGAGAGCAGTGAATGAGAACTGATCTTAAAAGCAAAGTCTAATTTGTTTCTGCTAGTAAAGCTGCAGAACAAAGTTGCCACCAAGAAAAACAACCACACTGCAGTAACCAACCAAAGAAGCCTCAGAAGGGGAAGAATTATAATCAGTATCAGTGGGGTGACTTCTTTTTATTTAAGCAATAAGGCACTCTCCAGTGTTACCTTAACAGTCTTCTGATCACCCCCTAGCGGTGAAATGTAGCACAAGGCACAACAGAGTGCCACATGTCGCTACCGGGTGATTAACTGCCTGTTAATGTAACTCTTGGGAGTGCCTTATTGCTTCAAAAAGGAGTTATAGATCTGTATAGGAGAGGAATTTCATTTTACGTTATGCTGTTATGACACTATATCTCAAAGCACCTTATATGGGTTACATTGTGCCTTTATGCACACTGTATCTCAAAGCAGTTTATATAGGTTACATTGTGCCATTATGCACCCTGTATCTCAAAGCAGTTTATATAGGTTACATTGTGCGTTATGCACACTGTCAATCAAAGCAGTTTATATAGGAACATTACTTATTTATTTATTGAATTTTGATGACCGGGTAGGTCCCCTCTTCAGGAGTGACCCGGGAGTTACAGGACAACATATTGTAAATGTTGATGGAAGAAAAAGGCCCAATGGCCCATCAAGTTTGATCAGTACCTACCTGTATAACTTGCCATTAGGCATGCATAGGCCAAAGGTAGGCATAGGTAGGTAGGTAAGCTATATCCCATAGGTCAAAAGGTTCACTTCTGAAACACAAAGTGGCCAAGGGTCAGCTTACAGCTGGAAGTGCCCCCCCCCCAACAGACTCGCAAATCCTTACAGGGAGACCAGTGAGCCACAGCACGGTGGGGGGGGGGGGACTACTTTTAGTGTGCTGTTATCCTGGTGGAAGTAGTTGGGGTGTTCTATCCCCAACACTGAATGCCACCGCCGTTTAGGGATGAATCAGTGAAGCACCATTGGGAAAGGTGGCCCACTGAGGGAGTCATAGCCTATATAAGAGCTAATGCTACTGCACTTAATGGCTCCACGCTGCGGCCTCTCCCTGCCTGGACATCACAAAACATAATACTGGTGCTACGGTTCATGAGACAACTGTCGGGATGACCACCGTGGTCAATAACCCCTGAAAAGACTCTTTTGTGCATCTTGATGGGGATTCCACCATAAGTTAAGTGATATTTTAAGTATTTTACTGGTATCACTTACCTTAGAACTCCCCAAAAAAAAAAAACACTGACATGGCAATACTATAAGACAGAGGAGGTTAAAACACAGGAGGGCAAGTGAGTTGAGGTTATACAAATACTCTGCTTCAGACTGTTACCGATATCAGTTGATGGTATGCTTTACAAACTTGTCAAAACAATATTAAATGGGTACCTATTGGTATTTCATGGTGAACAAATTTAATTGAGATGTATGGCCTTGTGCAATAATGTAAAACTAATTGACTGTTCAGCTGCAAATTAGGATAACACTTCTCCCAAGGTGATATGATTTACATTCCAAAGCGTTGTCAGCAAAGTGGGGTATGTGCTGATAAGACCTGTTTACAGAGAACAGCCAAATTAGTTTGTTCCTAGGTCTGGATACCATCAGAAAAAAAATGTTCAAATGTGCAGAGATTGAAGATGTTGCGGCCCTGATCTGTGGTCTTGTAAGGATGTTGTTGGAATCCAGCAAGAATAAAACCCACCCAGTTGACGAAAAACACTACAAACTACATTCTTGTTTCTTGAACTGTTTGATTGTTTTCTGTACAAGATGGGAATATGAAGGGACAGGATGCTGAGCTGTTCTGTAGACAACTAAAATGCACAGTTGTTTTATTGTTTATTTAATTTTGTAGCGTGAACTGTTTTTAACTAAGCCATACACAAAGGCATTAGTTATGTGTTCAAAGCCAGCCACCGCTCAGTTCGGAAGTCCCTTTTAATGGGATTGTACAGCAGTTTGCTAAGGAACATTAAAGCTATTCATTTGATTGAAGCTTTGCTTTGTTTAGAATATACTGCTCAAGTTAAGGGTGAAACTTTGTACAGCTGGGTCCAGATTTGGCACCGGCACACATGCCAAATGCTGGTAGATTTTGTATATGGCCAATATGCCTTTTTTTAGCTAGTCCTGCTGGCTTGGGTTGGAGGAGGTAACCATTACAAGAAGTATACTAGCTGGATGTAGAATGGTTATGGGGCCAGTGAAGTTTACTACCATTGCAAAACCTGATTCAGACTTCTGTGCAGTGTACATGTTACTGTTTGATCCTGTTTGCTTACACACGTTTTATTTTCTGTATGGTAAATTCTAAGATGGGAAACCTGTATCAGCAAAGAGACTTACTGATTCTTTCTTTGGTGTTAACTGGTTTCTAATACACTGCGAGGATGCAGATTTTCAAGATGTGAATTGGGAACATCTTCTAATGTTTCTGGGTTCTGTAATAAAATCCCTGCCTGAATTTTGCCTTTTTTGCGTATTGGGGCACCTTTTTTTTTTTTTACCTTTTTTTCACTGTAGTGTTAACATAAAGGTAACGTAAGCCATAGTCATTCATATCAGTCAACAATCATAAAAAAAGAACAACAAAAACTGTTCTTAAGTATGTGTGGTGGTTTTGATAATGGGCCTGCAATGATTTGTGGTGGAAATATAAGGAAAAGGGAAATCTGTGATCAAGTAATGCTGTAGTTTTCCTTTCATTGGCCCTCCATGCGGGAGTTTGACTTTCCTAACAGCAAAATCTCCTTTTTGATGTCTGCATCAACATCTTCAACAATACTACAGCAGGTCTGTCAAAAAGAAACCTGTTAACATTTGCTTACCAGTTAACCATTTCCTGTTAATATTGGTAGGTTTCTTTACAAATTTTTGCTGACAGTTATACCCATTCACCACTGCCCTAATTACATAAATCTTAAATCTCATCATCTAAATCACAATTAAGAATGTCTTCAAGGGATTGCATTATGAACTCAGCAGCTAACTGGTTAAAGGCTTTAGCATGCAGTCTGGCCAGCAGGAGCTGGCTGTGCAGAGTAAGGGGGACGCCAGCCTGTCTCCAAACTTTTCGGCCCTCCCTGAGTGCAGAGACGAAGGAAGAGCCCTCTATAAATCACTGGAGATTAGAGACCCCGCTCTTGCAGGCTCTGCAGGGCTGCACTGCTTAATGTCAAAGCCTCACGTATTACTTTAACAGCCCTCCTTTTCTTTATTAAATCTGCTTTGAAATAAAAAATGATGATCTTTCCAGTAAGGGGGAGAAGGTCTAAAAGGATTTACAAAGTACCTGTTATGTTACATTACTGAGACTAATAACTGTTCAGGGAGTAGGGTAGCATTTTTCCACTTCAAAAAATACAAGGAACAGGTTTATAACGTTTTTAGAGTAGTTTTGCTTTTGGGGAAATAGAAAAGGTCAGTTCTGCTTCTCCCAGTTTTAAGGTCCATTGTTGCTTCATCTTCCCAGGCGTTAAACCACTTAAGATCAAAGTAGGGAGCTTAAAGACAATTCATTTAAAGAATGAATCGTACTTATGGGACTTGTATTTTACCTGACATTTTTGGGGGTCAGGGTGGGGGATTCCTCATAAAGACAGTAGTGCTGAGAACTCCGGTTTGTGTGGGGATGTGAACCTTAATGTATTTATTCCCTCATTTAAAATGTTGGCTGTCGGGATGGCCCCACGAGATGCAGCATCTCATTTTGATGAGGCTCCCAGAAAAGCAGCAGCAAAGTAGGCAGTGTAGCACAGTGGTTTAAGACTCTGAGCTGCAAACCTGGGTTTGAATCCCACATACCCTACTTGCATACTGTGTGACCCTGAGCAAGTCACTTAATGTCTTTGTGCTCCCAGGTTGCACCAGGAAACAAGCTTTCAGCTAAGTGCGTCTCTCCTGGTTAAATAAAAAAAAAAAAAGAGCAAGAAGGCTTCAGACAAACAGCAGACACTAATACAACAAGACTGGAAACAACTATGTTAATAATGCTTTAACTGACCACTGGCTTAGCAAGAATCAGCATATAAATACCTGTTTTCCTCTGTCTGCAGTAGGCATTCAAGCTCCTATTTAGACTGACCTCCCCCTCAACTCTTTGACATTTCATTGTATAGTTTAGTGCCAGTTGCAGTAACCATCAGTAACCATGGGATGAACTGCAAACTGAGGTAGTGGAAGCAAAGTCCGTGACAGCGTTCAAACTGGGCTGACACAGGGCTAATAATGCAAGATCAAATGCAACAGGAGAAGTAGAAGGCATTAGGCAGAAGGGGAGTTAGGTCCTGGGATCTGAGTAGGTCCAAGGATCACATGGGCAGACTAGATGGGCCATGGTCTCATTCTGCCGTCTCTTTTCTATGTTTCTGTTTCTGTTTCTAAGCAGAATGGATCTCACTTGCTAAGGAGCAGCTTTTTAGTAATGGTACTATAGGCCACCACGATGGCGCAGGGACCCTGCTTTGCATTGTTGTGCCAGAGACCTGACTAGGAACAAGCTTGGGGCACCACATTGGAAGGCAGGCCAGACTGCAGCGGCTCCTGCTTGGCATTGCGCTGCAGTTAGAGTGGGATGTCGCTAAGCACCCAGTGTACCACACCAACCCTTGTGGTGCGCCTGGGGAATATGCTTTCTCTGCAGGATGTCACTGCATGTGTCCGAGGCCTGGTAGGGATAGCACATGCCAGGAAGAGGAGGGAGGGCTGGGAGAAAGCCAGAGAGAAAACTCCCCTTATAAAATGGCTTGACTCAAACAAGCAATCTGATTGGTCAAAACTGGTCTCATGACTGCACATTGATTTTAAATACCACATAGTTCAAATGTTACTTTCTTTTTACCTTTTTTAACTCTTAAAACCATTTTATAAGTACAATAACACACTCCAGGGTGTGTGGTAATGCCATAAATTACCACACTTCCTAGGTGGTTGAAGGCACTCGGCTGCACCTTGTGCCTCACAACCCCCCTGTGACGTGCAGTAATTTAGCATTACTGCACACCCTGTTATGTGTTATTGCTTACATACCATCTATATGACAGCCTGAATTGCTATATTCCCCAAGGTCCCAGTGCCTACTGGACACTAGATCCTAGCCCACATAGTGGGCTGTCTTGGTGGGAGGGAACGGTCCTCCCCATGGAGCCAATACCACGAGAGGGAAGTTGTGGGAGACATGTGGAGTGGTGTTAGACCTGGAGAAAACTGGGAATCAAAAGGCCAGAACAAGTTATATCTCTCGGAAGACTAGCATGGCGAGGGAGAGAAAGTTCGGTTGTAATAGAAACATAAAAACATAGAAATTGACGGCAGATCAGGACCGCAAGGCCCATCCAGTCTGCCCACTTCTTTTTCTACCTTATGAATGTGCCATAGGCCTTTGCTCTGTCAATGGCCTAGCTATTCCTACTCATCTGTATTGCTCCATTATGCCTATCCCATGCCTGTTTGAAGCCCTGCACTGTGTTCATATCCACCACTTCCTGAGGTAGGCCGTTCCATGCATCCACCACTCTTTCTGTGAAAAAGAACTTCCTCACATTACCCCTTAATCGGCCTCCCTCTAATTTCATGCTGTGTCCTCTTGTCCTGCTATTTTTCTTATACTGAAACATGCTAGACTCTTTCACCTTGTTAATGCCCTTAAGGTGTTAGAATGTTTCAATCATATCACCTCTCTCCCTCCTTTGGTAGAATGGCAATCTGTTTATAGCTCTTCTTATACTGGCAGTGGTTAGACCACAGAATGTTGCACCATGAAATCCTAGGGTTGAATCCCACTATGCATTATCTCACTGTAGCAAGTCACTTGCATCCCCTTTACTTCAGTCTTCCCTGCTGCTGAATTTAGGCACCAGGGCCCCACTGCAAACACTTTGGGCCCAATACTCAGTTTTAGGGTGCCAGTACAGTGCAGTTATTTGCACTTTGCTCTGCTTACACTGTCCTGACGCCGGTGATATTCAGATGGACAGTGTGTGCTGATGGAGTAGCGCTATCTGACTGAATATTAGTCCATATCAGTGCAGCGCTAAGTGGATCTGCGCTGCTCCGACATATACCAGGGGGCTGCATGTAGCCCATGGGAAAGGCACTGCCTGAAACAGGATAGCACCAGGTCCCCTGTCAGTCATGGTCAGCCTGAGCATGCAGATGAGGCCCTTGGGCTTGCCAGGTGCTGAGGGGCCATCTGCATGCCCATTATGGGCTCATTTGCATGCGGCACAGCAGCCCCTTAACTCCTCCCTTCTTTTTTTTTTTGGGGGGGGTATTATTTTCTCTCCTCCAGCGCTCCGGCTACGACCCCCCCCTCCTCCATTGTTCCTCCCAGCACCATCCCCGGACATCAGACCCCCTCCCTTGTGCACCCCGTGACTTACCCTTTGCAGCAGGGTGGTGGGGAGGCGACTCAACCCACCCCAGCGGATCCATGCCAGGAGGTGCCCTTCCGAATGGCGCGCGAGGAACAACTCTCATGCTGCCGGGCTCGCTTTCACTGTTTTTCCTCCCGGCGCGTCAAGGGCGTGCAATGACTAGTGATTGGCACGCACGCCCGCAAGCGTGCCCCAATCAGGCTCACACGCCCCCACCCCCATAGCTTGCAGCTACGTGCTGTCGACCCCCAGCCTCCGCTAGGGGTCAGGCAAGCCCCGGCCGCCCAAATCCCCCCTCCCTGGAGATGGAGAGCAGTCCCTTGGACGCTCAATCCTTCTCCTCCCCGCCGACCCACGGCAACCCATGCCCGTTCCCGAACACGAGTCGCCGGCGTGGCGCGAGGTGTGGCAACCAGCGAACTCCCCCCTTCTGGCGGAAAAGAAAGCCCTGGCAACATGGTGGTCTCCCTACCCCACCCTCGATTGCCCGTTCACATAGCTTTAAATTGACCTTGGTGTTCCAGTGGTACCCCCACCACCACCCGATTGCCTGTTCTCGTAGCTTTCAGTATTTCCTGGTGGCACAGTGCTAACCCAGCCCCCCCAGTCACTTGTTCTCATAGTTACAATTTAACCCTTGTGGTCCAGTGGTCCCTCCCACCCCTAATCACCCATTCTCATAGCTTTACTTATCTCCTGGTGGTCCAGTGGTCCCCTATCACCCCGACTGTACACAACCCCCGCTGAGAACCCCAGCCCCCCGAGTGCCAGTTCTTGAGATTGGCAGCTGGCACAGCCCTCCTCTCTCACCTCCACAGCTGGCAACCATCTGACAGTCATGGAGCACTATCATGTATGATTACAGGTGGGGAAGCCACTGAACCACCAGGGCAGACTTAAAACTAGGAAAATGGGCAACCAGGGTGTGTGGGGACTACTAGGCTGCCAGGGAATACTGAAACTATGAGAACAAGCAATCGTGTGGGGGTATGACTGGACAACCAGGTATGTTATTACAAAGGACAGTGGGTGGTTGGGGGGAGGGTGGGGTGCAGTGTGGCACAGGGGTGAATGACTGGAGTACAGCCACACTGACTTTGGGGGGATGGGGGCATGGTCTAAGCACACGGTAAAGAGGTGGCTTGCGGCTGTGATAAACAGTGCTACTCAGGGAGCTGTTTGCCACCTTCGTAGACCTTTGAAAATGCCGCTGCACCACTATACATGAGGGGACCCTCACATTTCCATAGGCGTAGTGATATTTTAGCACCTTGGCACTGCCGGGTTTGAGAGGTTTTTCTGGGGGCCCTTGAATATGGCCCAGAGCACTAGCACAAACCAGGGTTAACACTGGCACTAACCACATTTCCGCCAGCGCTAACCTTTGACTATTGGGGCCTCTGCCTCATGAGGAAGAATTATTCCACAGTATTGCTGATATACTTTGATTTTATACAGACCTCTCTGTGTCTTGTTTAGATTTTAATCATTTTAGCTCAGTGTTTAGAAGTAATATTTTTTTATGTTACTCATCATGTACCCAATTTGACCAGATATCAAGATTTTGTTAGGCTGTTGTAATGGGGGAAGATTAAATCTTGCTTGAGCAGCAAGGCCCATCATGCCGAACTGGGATACGGTAAAAGTCATTTTAGAGAGGGGAAATTTAGTTACTTGCTATTTAATCTGTTTTTTTTAGAATCCATGCAAACAAGCTCCTGCAAAATTTACTTGTTTTGTTGAGGTGAACTGTCAAAACTGCAAAGCAAGAAAAGATTTACAGACTTGAAAAAACAATCAGTAGTCCACAAGATCTAAACAGATGGCTTGTATTAAACATTAACAACCTGCCTTTTTTTTCTTGAAGACAGACAGAAACCTTGCAAGACGTGGATTTTATAAAATGCACTGTTGCTGATTTTTTTTCCCTCTTTTATGTGAGCATGTTTTAGAGGGTGACAAATATTTAACATCCCATACTGTGTCTTTATTATTGGCCAAGTCAGCACCCAAAACAAGAGACTCCCAACCAAAAGTGTTCCATTACGAGCACCTTCCAGTGAAAAACCTTAAAGGGGAAATGCTCTTTAGTGAAATAACCCCACCACCCGACGATAAACCCTGATTAGGTGTTTCACTTAAAAAAAAAAAAAAAAAAGTATTCTTTAATTACATTTCAGCAGCTTTATTTTACTTTGTACCCCCGATATGTAAACTATGACCATGCTGTGCTGCACCGTTTCCAGTATGAGTGTTGCTCTGCGCAGCTCACTTATACTCATTCAGTGCAAGTGAGCCACGTAGAGCTGAGCTCACACTTGAAAAGGTGCCATGTGGCCATTGTTTACATACTGGGGGGGGGGGTTATGAAGTGAAATACAGCTGCTGAAAGGTAATCAACATTTTATTTTCAAGTGAAACCCCCAATCGGGTTTATCTGTTGGGTGGTAGGGATATTTCAATAAAGAGTATTTTCCTTTAAAGTGATTTTCAAGTTTACTGTAAAAAAATACTGTTGACATCCGCAGATGTTAAGTCTCGTAACATTACAAAAATACAGAATTTCAGAATATTCCATATTGCATGACGCAGGACATTTGTATGGAACAGGCTGTGTGCCCCATAGACTTAATCTGTTCTTACTGCTTTTCCTTCACTGAAGTTATAATCTCTGTTTATGACATCACAACTATTTCCTTAAAGGCACTGTCAGCTGTGTCTCACTTTACTCAAAAATTTTAATTATTGTGCTCTCTAGGCACATACATTTCAAGCAAGTACCACAGGATGCAACTGTACATCCCAAAACAACAGCTTTTACCTAGTTTGTTGAATGTTTGCATTAATTCCTTTCAGTCAGGTCTGTCGTCCAATCGGAACGCGATCGCTAGGAGAGCGACGCCTTATTCAGAGCTGCCGTCCCAAGTTCACTTTTGCCATGACCATGTAAGAAAGTCATTTATGTGATACATCTACCTCTAATTAAGCTTTTCTTGCCTCTAAATGACAAAAACGAGGGGTTGTAATGCCGCATAATATATATATATTTTTTTTATCATGGCACATTTTCTCCCTCTGCCGGTTGGCCCAATCCCTCCGACCCCACCAGCCCCGTCCCTGGAATCACTGGCTTCTTATCTGCCCGGCCAGGGAGCGGCACCTGCGGGGGTCGGTCTTCACCCTGCTGACCACCATTTTTCTGGTTCTTCTTTTTCCCGGAGACCCCAGGAGTCAGCGGTGCCCATGCGCCGGACTGCGCCGGTCACGGCCTCCTTCCCCACCCCCTGGCCTACTGCCTAGGTCCCCCCTGGACCAAGCTTCCTCCAGCTTCCACTGGGGGTCGCCATCAGCCGAGGGATGCTGCGCTTCCTCCACGGAGAGGAGAGCCTGCCTGCCAGCAGCTCCGCCCTACCCCCCATGCCGACCTCTGGCACCCTGGACTCATTCCTGAACCTGGGTCGCTGGCATGGGTCAAGGTAAGACGCCAGTGCCTCAGCCCTCTATGCCACCGGGCCGGTTCTCGCAATATATCTTTTAAAATGGGAAATGAAATTTCATGCATGCAGTACAGCTGGTGCCAAAATCCCGTGTATGCTCAGGAGTGTACCGCTCTTGTGCATACGCGGGATTTTGGCACTGTCAGCTGTTCCGCATGCGCGAGATTTTGTCTCCTGTTTTAATGTATATTTTGCAGCATTACTGCCCCTCATTTTTGTAATTCAGAGGCAAGAAAAGCTTAATTAGTGGTAGATGTATCACATAAACACCTTTCTTACATGGTCACGCCAAAAAGTGAACTTCGGGGCCGCGCTCCTGAACAGACGCGCCTTCTCCCTAGCGATATGCTTCCGGTGGACGGCGGACTTTTATGTGGACTGGACTGAAAGGTAATTAATGCAAAAATTCAATGAACTAGGTAAAAGCTGTCGTTTTTGGCTGTACAGAGGCATTCTGTTGTACTTGTTTGAAATGTATGTGCCTAGAGGCACAATGGTTATAATTACTTGAGTAAAGCGATATAAAGCTGACAGTGCCCCTTTAAATAGAGTGTAATGTCACATGTTACAAGGATAAATCAGTGTCAGTGACTCAGCAGGTTGCACACCCACTTTGTGGCTGGAAGATCAGAAGGTTGTGGGTTCTAGCCTGACACCTGGAACCTGGGTTAAATCCCAACACTGACACTGTAGTGCAGCATAAGGGGGTGCTGCACCCTGAGGTGCCATCTTTGGATGAGGCATTAAACTGAAGTCCCATCTGCCTGTTCTGGTGGTTGCTCAGGTGGATGCCAAAGATCCCATGGCACTTCTCAAAAGTTGAAATTTATTTCCCCATTCTCTAAAAAAACAAAAAAAAAAACACCAACAGCAAGCGTAATTAGGTAATCTTAAAGTTTCCTTGACTACAGTGTAACTACACTGTAACTGCATTGCAGCTGCAATACAGTTACATGTAACTACAGTATAATTATCCCACCCCACGGGTAATAAATGATTATTCTACCCACAGTTACATTGAATCTGACACTAAAATAAAGTTTGTCCCTAATTCGGTATGTCATTTTGTATCCTTCTCCTGACAAGGCTGATAATAAGTAGAATTACCTAGCACTCCTTTCCCCAGTCAACAAAAACTAAATAAGTAGTAAAAGCAGAGGATTATGACGTCACAGCAGGAATAAGCAGTAAAAACAATGAAGTCTGAGATGGAGAAATCCTGCTTTTTAAGAATCTTCTCCATAGAGCCCCACTGTTTGATCTTCAGGCTGGAGACGCTAGAACCCTGTGGGAGCAAACATTTTTGCTAGGCTGCCAACAGTGGTGTCGCCATTGGCACATACATGACACCTCATACCAGAGCCAGTAACCATCATTGACACCCTAACTGCCTCAGTTCTGCTTTTCCTGCTGGCTAGTGCACATTGCAGGAGTAAATATTAACTGTCTTAGTTCCTTTCCTTCTTCTAACTTATTTCTGAAAGTGTAATGTTAGCTTCAAGAAAGCAAAAGCCATCAAAACGTTCGGGTGCTTTTATGGCATTTGTGGTGTAGGAAAATATTGTCTGCACAGACTGACATACATTTTGTTACACCTGCCTTGGACCCAACCATGATCTGGAGGCCTATGATACCTGCATTGCATTTGATGTCCAGACATTGGAGCGCCAAGCTCTGAAGATGGGACAATCTGTCCCAGACTTTGAAAGCAGGTCATGATGACCCAGGCGATCTGATGGTACATAGCAGGACCATTCTTCTGGTGCTGTGATTGCTCTGAAGAGACAGTTGAGGTGCTGAGCTCTCCCTCTCACCACTGAGCTGGTGTCATGATGGAATCTCAGGTGGCACTGTCAGGCAATCCTTTAACCCCTTCTGGGTGTTTGCAGAAGCACCCAATACATTCCAGTAACCGTCAGCCCTGAACCAACTTGTCAGCAGGGGCAGCACCATCTTTGGTGTTGACCACTGTCCCAGTGACATTGATGCCGGGTCTGGCATTGATGCTGCTTGTGATGCTAATATTGGGGTCGGTGCAGTGGCCAGGACAGGTGTCAGTGTCGACTTCAGCAGTGCTTTAGCCAGTGCCGGCATCAGTATCAGTTCCAGTTGAGTGGTCAGCACTGGTGTCGGTGCAGGCAGTGGTATTGTTGACAGGGCATATTGATGTTGACTCCAGAGCAGTCCCTGCAGCAGGGACTGGCCAGTGGCCATTCAGCCAGGGGCACCCTTTGGACACCCATTCACTACACACCACCAACGTTGGTGTTACTGGGTTGGGATGCTTTGCATACGAGGACTCCAAGTGGGCCACAGGGTCAGAGACTGGGAGTGCACTGGTTTTGTGATTAGCATGCTGCCAATATCCTTTTTAGGCTGCAACCTCAAGTGCCTCTGTTCTTGTTTTTTTTTCTTCAGTTCTGTTGATGCCACTTCTACGCCACCGCCTCAGCTTTCCCTCAGTGTCCCCTCCCCATGGTGCCTGGCTCTGCCAAACCCCAAACCCCTCCAGCTTCCTACCTCCATGCTGCTGCAGTTTCAGATCCCCCCAGCTGACTGGGAGCTGAGGGTTTCTGGGTTGGTCCATCTTCGGTCCACTGGGGCCATCATCAGTCTCAGTGGTGTTATTTTTTGCCCTGTTTCTCCTGGCCCCAGGGACACAGGCATGCATGGGAGTTCCAAGATGTGTGTGCACACATTGCATGCTGCCGCTCTGGACCCCGGCCTGCATCTCTCTCACCCACAGCACCCTCGGCTGCACTGCAACCTGTGGTAACCCTGTTGGTAGTATTGCAGTAAGGATAGTGATCCACCCATCCTGGAGGAGAAGAGCATCCCCTGATCCCCTGGCCAGTGACCTGAACTCGCGTTGCTGGCTTCCTGAGCGATAGCACTACCACCGCACTTCCTCAGTCTCTTTTTGATAGGGTGGCTTAGACCTTCAGGCCAATTTTCCCAGCAGCAGTTCCATCAGTGCTCAGTGCTGGTTTAAGGAAACCAATCCAGTGCCATTTCTAGTGCCACCACCAGCTCCATTCTCCGGGTGGGGGGAGTCCTGACCTCCTCTCCCTTGACATCCTCCCTAGAAGATAATGAATCATTGATCCATGTCTCCTGTGCCATGGAAGATTTACTCTTCCACTTGTTCATGAGGGAGATACTGGAGGCACTTGGCTGGCCTCGTTTAGTGGGGAGTAACTCCAGTGCATGCCACTGGGCTTCTTGACGTTGTCCAGTCAGGACACATCACTGTGTCTTGCACTTTGAGATGCCAGCATGGTGGTCTGGAGGCACCCTTTTACTATGCCTTTGTTCTGAGCAACCTTCTGACTAGATAGTTGGTTCCCATTGGGTCTCCTGGGAAAATCAGTCACTCCACTGTGGGGTTAATGTTCCTCCTGAAGCTGATGGGGGGGGGGGGCAGACTCATTTCTGCTACTAGGTCATCCTCACCCACTGCCAGAATCTCACAGATGGCGCTTTGAGATGAAATTGTTTATTACTGGCCAGTTATCCCTGACTATAGTGTCACACCAGACCCACATTGTGGCTTACCAATGATGTCTGTGGTCACAGATGTACTCCTTGTTGTCTGAGATGAAACTGAAATGCCTTGGCATAGCTACTAAGGGTGTGGAGGTAGCTCAGCACCAAGTGAAAGCACCTTGCAATGCCTGTGAGGTGGCCTATTGCTCAGCAGCATCTGCCTCAGACAGATGTCATAGCTATGCCTGTCCCAGTTAGGTCCTCTTGCCCACCCTGTGGCCCGGAATGCCTGGGGTAATTTCCTCTTCTCGCAACAGGTGGTGTGGCAGCTGTTGGAGCCAGCTACCATTTTGGTCCCTTGGGATTAGTTATACTCACTCATACTGCCTATGAGTGAGGATGACCTGGGCAGTCTGATGTCTCCATTTCCCTAATGAAGATCGAGGTTTTCATGCCTCTTTGCTCCCTCTTTAATGGGGAGCTTGGTACTTGACCAAGGATAGAGGCTGTGTGGAGAGCATGGATTCATGGAAGATAGAAAAATGATTTACTAACTCCAGACCTTCAAGAATATCTTCTCCACAGAGCCACACTCACCTGCCATCTCCCTCCTTTCTATGGGGATCCAGAGCCAGAGCTACTGGCTTCGGTTGCTCACCTTCTTGGATAGTACACCCAGTTCTACTGGCAGCTTTTTCATTCTGTGTCCTCAGGCTGATAACCTCTTAAGGGCCTGTCTTACCTTTTGATCCATTGGTCATTTGTGTGCTCTCATTGGCACTAATAAAATTAACAAAAATAAATAAAAATAAAATTGGGAATATTTTACACTGAGACATTGGTCCTCTCTCATCTACCTTCTTAGTCTTTCTTCATACCCTTTACAGATGAGGGACATCCATTTTTCTACCTGTCCCAGGGGTGCATCCCTGTTTTTTCTCACACAGCTGTCCTCTTTTTCTGTGTCTAGTCATTAATCCAGATTAATCTTCCAGTGTCACAGATGGGTCTAACACCGTTGCTGTGACCAGCTAACCGAAATGGCAATGAAGCCCGATGGCAGCATGCCTTCAGTGTTTTTTCTCATGCCATCACTGTCCGAGGCCCTATGTCCCAAGGAGGCTGTTTCTCACATCTGTTTTATTCCCCTTTAGGTCTAGGAACATGAGTTTTTACTCATGCTCAGATAGACTACTGAAAATTCTAATTTGGTAAAAAAAATAGAGTTATTGTATGCATCTCCTGCAAATGCATGTTTCTTTGTGTTTTCATATGGCTGAGATTTTCTCTACCGGGTATTTCAAAATACCCACAGACCAAAATTAGTTTTTACGTCATTCTTTTCTTGGGCGTTGGACTATGAATCAGTTGCATTCCTGCCTATTTTTTATGGTTGGTCTCATTTTTGTGAGCTTCATGACAACAGAGGTTTGCACCCAACCGTGTGTTTTCTTTTTTTTTTTTCTCTTCTCTCAGTTTAGTGGTTCTGAGTTGCATGTTTTCAGCCCCCTTTGTGGGATGAATTATCATTTTTCTATATTCTGTAGGGCATCGGCTGCCGAGACGAGCTGTCAGTGTTTTCGGTCTGTCACAAAGGCATGCTTTTTCTAGCAGTCTCTCAGTGCTCTAGCCCCTAAATCATTTTCTGCCAGGTGGATACAAACGGATTGAACCGCACGCATTCATTGCTCTCTGAGCATCTTGTCATCCCACGTCATTTGGGGCAGAACCTGTATACTCTGACTGCCTGTTGTTTGGCACACACAGTTTGCCCTGGGCACTATTGGGCTGTTGCTCCATTTGTTTGGGCACAGAACATTCTGCTTAAGAGCATTTTTTATTTATTTTAGTCTTTGGTAACCGGGTAGGCCCACTAGGCACAAGTGCCTGTTTTCAGGGACAACCTGGGAGCACTGGGGAGGTAAAGTGACT
Source organism: Neoceratodus forsteri (assembly GCA_016271365.2). Lineage (NCBI taxonomy): Eukaryota > Metazoa > Chordata > Ceratodontiformes > Ceratodontidae > Neoceratodus > Neoceratodus forsteri. The sequence goes on along the minus strand of JADMNL010000030.1, from coordinate 101,255,732 downwards.
TGCTTAGAGTCACACAGTATGCAAGGGGAGGGTGTGAGAATCAAACCCAGGTCTGCTAGATGTACCAAGTTCATTCACAGCTCATTACTCTAACCTCTAGTCTATACTGCCAGCTCCCCATTTAGAGGGCAAATTACAGAGTTAATGCCATTTTTTCTCCCTCCCCTATGCTTTGGAGGTGATAATCCTGGCTCAGAACTTCCTATATGTTTGGTTTATGTTCAGCCTGCCCACCCCATGGGGGGGAGGGGATCCTGGGGACAGGAAGCTCTTCCCTTCCTTCCCATTAGGCTTTTATATTTTATATTCCATTTTTTCTTTCTTTTTTAATTTCCATTTTCTTTTCTTTATGTTACTGCAACCACAGTGCTGGTTTTCCACTCTCCTTGCTAATAGAACTGAGGCAGTTAGGGCGTCGATGGTAGTTACTGTTCTGGCACATGGTGTTGCACATTTTCTGGTGCTGACACTATTGTCAGCACCCTGGCAAAAAGGTTTGCTGCCACGGCATCCTAGCTAGCGCCTCTGGCCCTAACAGCAAAGAGCGTGGCTCTGTGGAGAAGATATGAGTTACAGTGCGTATCTTTTTCATAATGACAATATCTTTAGCAGTAAAAACTAAATGGAAGGCCCGGGAATGCAGATTTTGGCGTAATTGTATGTAAATGAATTTTTGATGATGCCAGCTGTGACTTATTTGCTGGATCCAGAAATTCTATTTAAAGGAAAACTGCAAAATTACAGGCCCTCACCCACCAATGGCTAACCCCTTCCCCCCAGATAGTGTGTTTAGCACATAAAGTAGTTATTATAACTACCTTAAAATACTATTTTTTTATCTTTTTAAAAATGCTCTGTAAATTCAATTCCAAAGGCTGCCCGCCACCATCTCGTGGGCAGCCTCATGCTTCCCGCATTTGATGTATACTAATGTAGTTTCTGGACCTTTGCGGACCAATAGTTGAGTCAGCAGGGTATCGAAGCAAAGATCAAGTGATAGAAGCCCGAAGCGGCATGTGATATGGCAACAGGCAACCTTTTAAATGAAAGTTACAGACCTTTATTACAGTGATAAACAACAGTATTTTAAGGTAGCTGAATTACTTTATGTAGTAAAAATGTTAACTGTGTCGGGTGGGGGTAGCAATCAGTGATGGAGACTTCGTAGTTTTGCACAGTTTTGCTTTAAGAATCCTAACAGAATGTTGTTGGATCAAGTTACATATGTCTGTCTTTATCGATTTGCCATGTTCTAGCAACAGGTTAATGGTTTACCGCAGATTTATAATACTGAGATAATTATGGTTGAAGCCCTGTCAAAGATAACCCACTGTAGCGACAATAAATATTTTAGCTGGTAGACACTTATCATCAGTCTTACATAGCATCATTCAGTTTGTTTGTTACAGACAAAACAAAAACAGAATGTATTTGATTTGGTAATGAAGATATCTTAATGAAGCTAACAGATAGTTTAACTTGTCACATAATATTCTGAAAGATTATAGAAACACCTTAACAAAACCAAAACTGAGTCTACTACACATTTATATGCCATAGGATCTGTGCTAAAAGGGAGGTGCATTTTAAGTACCCTCCCTTACCAGGTCTGAGGTAGGACCATTTGGACTGAAACAGATGCCCTCTTATTTTAGCCTGGCTGTTGGGGTGCGCGAGAGCCTAAAATGAACATTCCAACACTTCCTCACTTCCCTGGTGAGTCTCTTTCATCTGGGTATTGGAGGTGCTGTGGGTGCTGCTGCATTGATCGAGTTAGCAAATGACTTTCTAAACAAACTGACTTTGGAAAATAAGTATGTTTGTTACAATTCTTTTGATTCAAGTCAGGCTTTATGAATCTTATCCAGTAACACTTGACTTGCTTCGCCGTCCCATACATCCCATAGAATATAATGGAGAAAGAGGCACTTGCATCATGCTTTAAGGGTTCCTAAATAAGGCCCTATGAACAGCTGTTTCTTAGGAGAAGTATAGCATTTGTTTCCTATTTTCTGTCTCAAGACCTCCAAATGTCTACGCCACGAGCCACATTACACCCCTAGAGGGTGACTAACAGATCATTAACATAACCCCTGGTCATGCTTTATTGCTTAAATATATTCGACCAATCATGGGGAGGGACATACCCAGGTCCTTTGCAGATTTAGTGTTAGGCTTTCCTGTGCTAATGAAGGGGAGCAAGCAGAGCCATAAATTGTCATATCCACCGTATGGCAGCATTAAAATGCATCACAATAAACTGGCTATCAACCCTCTTACCCCACACCATGGAACAGTGGAGAGTGAAAGTCAGTAGCCCTGTTTACAAGGTCACATTTGCACTGAAGTAACCGCTATACGGGTTGCTCCAGTACAAATGTGACTGTGTAGGCATGTACCTGATCGGGTTACTCATTAAGACGCCCAGATTCTCCGGCAAGCTGGGGATGCCGAGAGAGCAAGCGGCCGGGGGCAGTGTGGATTGTCTGTGCTGCAGCAACCCGCCCATCGGTGAGCAGATATCCACCTTCCCAACGCACAGCCCTCACCAGCACAGATTGCAACGGTGCAGAGGGGCTGTGTAGACAGACAGACAGCGGACGGCAAGTGGTCAGTACCGCACTGTTGTGGTTGGATAGTTGCAGTGCTACTGCCATGTAAACATGGCTAATGAAATAAAGAGAATGGAGAAAATCACTAGTGACTTGAGGGGAGAAAGTTACAGAATTATGGGCTCCATGGCATAGCTTTAACAATATGGAGGAGGGGGACTAAAACAGTACTGATTCTGAGTGAGCAAACCATGAGATGTGAAGGCTAGACTGGTATGAAATACAAATGAAGTCTAGGTAGCCCCCCCCCGGGATTCGGGCACACACCTCAGTCCCCAAATTTATGCTGGATGGGGAGCTTGGTGGTCCACAAGTGGGGGGAACACTCAGTTTGGCTATGTCTATGCCTTTGCTCTTTTTTTACAGGTGGAAAGGCCCAAGAATCACATGGGCTTTGGTCTCTTTTTTTAGGAGGGAATGCTACGCTTTGGGAAGAAGACATGTACAAGAGCACTCTTCTATTCTATGGATCCAGATATTGATCCCTGTCTGATGTATATCACTAAATGTGGGACTGTGCACTTTTTTTTTTTGCCACCTTCCTGTGGCTTCCCACGGCCCCACTCCTTCAGGCTCTCATGATTGTTGCTGTCCATCTGCCCAGGTGATGTCAGCTCTGCCGCGTAGCACCCATCAGACCCCACCAGTTTGGTTCGATTAGTCCGTGGCTAGGGCTAATCCAGGGACGTTGGTCCGATGGGCAGGAATGTACCTGCCGTGGCATAGGGAAACCTACCCACGGCTGTCATGTGGGGGCCGTGGTCATCCATTTTCACATTTTCTGAGGCTCCACTCACCACCTTGTGATGCATTCGTAGCGGTGTCCTGGGGGCAGGGGTGCTCAGCATATGGTCATCCACACCAGGAACACCTCCGCATTGCTACCACCAGGGGCCACCACCAAAGCGATGCACAGCAACCCACCCATCTGGGGGGAGAAGTGCCCAAGGGACGCTCTGACCTCCCTCCCTGCCGGCCTCTGCTCCTGGTACCCAGAATCAGGTGTGAACCTGGGTCACCAGTGTACCAGAGGGATGCCCCATTGCTTGGTGCCATGGAGCCGGCTACAAACTGTTTAATACTGTCCAAGAGGCACTGGTTCCTCTGGGTCACATGTTATGAGGGGCGTGGAGACACACTAAGGATTGTGAAGTTTCGTTTTTCAGTTGAATGCTTCCTTTTTTATAATGGGGACTTTTATAACCTGAAACGTTGATTACAGCATCATTTTGAAACTTCATTTCATGAGTACAAAAACGTCTGCTGTATCAAGTATGATATTTCCACTCAATAAAAACATTTTTGAAGTTAAAAAAAGAAAAGGCATCCTGTACAAAGCAGTGGCTACAAGTCGTTAAGGCTGTGAATGGCAGTCAGAGGCAGTGCTGAGTAATGGTAGTTTACTCACCTGGTAAAGGTGATTGTGGTACTGTATATCCATAGCACTCCGTTCCTTACCATATGATTATGTATGCCTGATAGGCTGCTGATGCACATGTGACCTAGGATCGAATTATGACTCTCCACCAAGCCCCTCTGTATCCCTGTAGTAGTCAGTTTCAATACTTCCAGAGCTGTGAAAAAAATTGTTATTCTGCACGCACAGACAGTGTATGAGGTGTTCAAGGCTATAATGGATTTCAATAAATCTACTTTATTATAAGTTATGCCTGGTTACATCACAAACTATTTCCCTTTAAAACCTTAAACCAGGGTAGTGAATAAGTACTGGCAATGGCACATAATTGAATGCTACATATGTACATATAATAGTCCACCTGTATCATGCTCCCCTGGTGGGCTGAGTGCCACGGATATACAGTAACACAATCACCTTTACCAGGTAAGTAAACTACCATTGTGTTGCCTGTATATCCATGGCACTCCCATTTCTTACCATAGGTATGTAAAAAGCAGTGCCCAGAATTAGGATGGAGGGGAGCTGTTTGATAACGCAGTCTATCAGGTTGCTGTCAAGAGTACCTTATGTCCAAAAGTGTTTTTCTTTGGTAGGATCGTGTCCAGTCTGTAGTGTCTTGCGAACGTGTTGATTGTGGACCAAGTTGCGGCTGCACAGATCTCTTGGGCTGCTGCTGAGTTTCTTTCTGCCCAAGAGGTTGCCACTGCCCTGGTGGAGTGGGCCTTTATTCCCATGGGTGGAACCTTGTGACTTGCCTTGTATGCTTCTGTTATGGTCTTCTTTAGCCACGTAGCAATTGTCCCTCTTGCTGCTGATCCCTTTTTGTGTCCTGCAGCGATCACGAATAGCCTCTCTGTGTGCCTGAGTGGTGCTGTTCTTTCTATATATATTTGGAGTGTTCTCTTGACATCCAGTCTATGGAGGGCCCTTTCTCTGTCATCTGTGGGCTCCTCAAAGAATGCTGGGAGTTCTGTTGTTTGGTCTGTGTGAAATTGGGAATTGAACTTTGGAATGAACGAGGGGACTGTTTGGAGTGTGACCCCTTGGTCAGTGAAGGTAGTAAAGGGTTCTCTGCATGATAATGCTGTAATTTCTCCAACCCTGTGGGCAGAGCATATTGCCACTAGAAAGACAATTTTTAGTCCCAGCCAGTATACATCAGTACTTGATATTGGCTTGAAGGGGGTCTTAGTGAGAGCATTTAGTACCAATATTAGGTCCCATGGAGGCACGCTGTGTTTAACTCAGGGGCGTAAGTTGGTTGCTGCCTTGAGGAAATGGATAATGTCTGGGTGTGAACCTCGATTGACCCTTCTGTTGTCCCAACTGCTGCTCCTTTTGCCGATAATTGGACCCTCAGGGTAGAGGTGGCTAGACCCTTGTCGAGTCCCTGTTGGAGGTACAGTAGAATGTCTGATATTGAAGGTGATTCTGGTTGGGTTCCCTTTGAGCAGCACTAGGTTGAAAATATTTTCCACTGTCTAGAGTAAGTTGATGTTGTGGTGTCGTGCCTTGACTGAATCATGGTATCTATGATGGATTTGTGGTACCCTGCATTCAGCAATCTCTCCCTTTCAGGAGCCAGGACGTGAGTCTTAGATTGTTGGGGTTTGGATGAGTCACCTGTCCTTGTATTAGTATATCCGGTCATATTGGTAGAGTCATTCTGTCCATTACCATCGCTATGATTGTGGCAAACCATGCCCTTCTTGGCCAACAAGGTGCTGTAAGCATTATGATCCTTCATGACTGATGGATCTTTGAGAGTACCTGTGTTATCAGAGACAGTGGAGGAAACACATAGGCGTAGTCTTGTGTCCATGGCATTGATAGGGCATCCACCTCCATTGATTGTGGTTCCTTGAACCTGGAATAGAACTTGTCGGACTGTGTGTTCTTGCTGGTCGCCGTGAAGTCCATGGTTATTCTGCCCCATCTCCTCTGGACCTGATGGAAGACGTCTGGATGGAGCTGCCATTGCCCCGGATGTATCTGCTCTCAGCTCAGCCAATCTGCCATCATATTCAGCTTGCTGGCAAGGTGTATAGCTGTTATGTGTTTGAGGTTCCGTTGTGACCATGTCATGATTGCCTGTACCTTTGTAATTCTCCCCGGTCACACCTAAAAATAGGCACTTGGCTGTCTAGCGTGCTTACCTGGTAAACAAAAGCTAAATAAATAAATGATGGAATTCATCTCATGTTGGAGTCCAGCACTCTTGGTACCCCCCTGCTTGGTTATGAAGGCCACTGTTGCCTTGTTGTCTGAGCATATTAATATTGACTTGTGTGCAATTTGTGGTCAGAAGGCTAGCAACGAATTGTGCACTGTTCTCATCTCCAGCACGCTGATTGGCATCTTCTTCTCCCCCCCCGGGTGACCATTGACTCTGAGCTGATTGGTATCCCATGGATGCTCCCCAGCCCCATAGACTTGTTTCCGTTTCTATGGTGACATTGTGTGATATCTCTAGGGGTTGGCCCTTGGAGAGGTGCTGTGTATTTTTCCACCAGTATAGTGATGTCTGACCCTGTCTGTCATCTTTATGTTCTGTTACATGTTTTCTTTGGTTGGTGAGCCGTATTGTAGTAGTAACATCTGGGTGGCCGTTTGTTACACCTCGCCCAAATATTAGATCTATGCATGAGGACATGCATCCCAGAAGTTATGAGACCTGGACCATGGTCGGGTCCGTGGGTACATAACAGACGCATTTGTTAATCCTATGATGTTGCTGATCCTCATTTCAGTTGATCTGACTGGGGCTGTCTGTGTTTCTGTCCTTGCTCTGAAATGCTCTATGCATTGGGACGGTGTTAGGCAGCTTTTGTCCATGTTTACTACCCAGCCATGGTCTCTCGTGCCTGTAGTGTCCGTCTGGTTGCGTTCTCTGAGCTTTGGTAGAATCTTGTCTTGATGAGCCAGTTGTCGAGGTAGTGGGTGATATGTACTCCCTCCTGTCTTAGTTTTGCTGCTAGTACCACTGATACCTTTGTAAATATGCGTGGTGCTGATGTGAGACCGAATGGAAGGGTCTTGTATTGGAACTGTTGTCCCAGTATCTGGAATCTGAGGTATTTTCTGTGCGATGGGCACATTGGTATGTGGACACACTTAGGTCCATCGAGGAGGAAATCTCCTGCCCTGATTGACCGAAGTGTAGCTCTTATTGTTTCCATCTTCACATTTTTGTGGTCATCAACCTGTTTATGTACTTGAGAACCAGTACTGGGTGAAAGTCCCTGTCTTTTTGGGACCAAAAAGAAGATTGAGCAGATTTTCCCACTGGTTTTCTCCTGTGGTACCCTTTGAATTGCATTTGTTGCTAGGAGCACATCTAAGATTTTCTGTAGCTGTTGTGCTGAACATCTTTTTGCCACTGGTGATATTACCACTCTCTGTCTGTTTGGTGTCTCCCGGAAATCTGTTGCATAACCTTGAGTTATCACTTCATTCACCAACCTGCCTGACATTGTTGCCATCCAGATAGAGCTGAATTGTTGTAGCCTTCCCCCGATTGGGGGGTTGTGCGATGCGGTTAGCGGGGGGACTGGTTGTTGTATTGCTAGTGTCTTGCAGTAGTCATTGGGAGAACCTCCTAGTGAACTTTCCTCTCTGGCCCGTGAACCTCCTTTTGGATGGGGCTCCTCTGCCTCTGTAGGAACTGTTTCCCTTATTTTGGTAGTTGTACCTGCCTTGAGTTTGGTTCTTTCTGTCTCAAAAGGAGCTGTGGAACCTCCTATCCGGTTGTGAATGATAGTTTTGGGATCGCCGTCTGTAGGATGGTAAGTATCCTGTGTCCCTGTCTCCTTTCCCTGACCTCAACATCGTAGGAATTTGTGCAGTCCTTCTCGAAACACTCGGTCTCCCTTGAAGGGGAGTTTGAGTAGCCGTGCCTTGGATTCATTGTCTGTGTCCCACAATTTTACCCACAAGGATCACCTTGCTCTGTTTGCCACAGTCGCTGACATGGCATTCATCTTTAGGGCATCAATGCACATGTCTCCTAGGTACTTGGCCGCTTGCAGTGCATGTTCCAATAGTTCTGCCTCTTGTGACTTTGGTGTGAGCTTTTTGCCGATTTTCTCAAGCCATCTGATTTGAACCCTTGTGGCATAAACTGCGGTTGTGGTGGTTCTAATTGCCTGTCCTGACATTTCATACATTATCTTTAGCAACTCCTCCACCTTCTTGTCCACTGGGTCCTTTAGCACTGTGGTACCCTTTGCTGGAAGGACCGTCCTCTTATTGAGTTCTGCTATCTTTGAATCAATTTTGGAACTGTGCACCATATTTTAGGCTGTCCTCTTGCAGGGGATACAGTCTATCCAGAGATCTCTTTTCTGGAATTCTTGCAGGGTCTGTTGCCTCCATTCCTTGATTATAATGTCCTTAAGTGTGGGGCATACCGGAAAGAAGTTTTCAATCTTTGGAGGTGGCTGGAACATTGGGTCCAGTTTGCTTTGTGGTGGTGGTGGTGGTGGTGGTTGTTCAAGCCCAGCGTGATGCAGATAGAATGGACCAGATCCATAATCTTCTTGATGGAGAACAGCTTTGAAGCTATAGAAGAGACCTCCAGTGTTACTGGGGCTTCAACTATTTCTGATTCATGATCAGATTCATGCTCGCTATTGTGGTACAAGTCCACATCGTCACCTTCTTCATTCTTAGCACCATCCAGTGAAGTGTCGTGATCGTCACCTGTTTCATGTGGTGGTGTTAGGGCTCTTGCTTGACTGGTGGCTCTGGCTCTTCCAGTATTAGTGGTGGCCACTGGTGTGGGTGTCAGTCCAGGGAGTGGTCTGGTATTACTCATATTGGTCATGCACTCCAGGCCCTGGAGCATGAAGTTTTGTTGGCCCTCCATCATGGCCGCTGTGGCCTTTTGGAGGGTGATTGTGGCTGGATCGACCTGCCAAGTGTTAGGCTTATTCCTGCCCTGCTAGGGTCCTGAGTGTCCATGTGGCGGTCTGGGCCATCCAGTTCGCAAGCTGGGCAAAATGACCCGTTCTGTTGAGGTAGTAGAGGTACCTCACAGGACTGGCACTCCCTCAATGCTGACGTCTGTAAGACAGCAAGGGGATGAGGGACAGTTATCCTTAATAAGTCCTTATTGTTATTTTTTGATATATATAGTCAATGCTAATAACATGTCCTTCCAGGCCATTTTGCCCTCAGAAGCTCCCTTAATAGGGTTGAACTGCTGACTTCTATGTAGCAGTTAAATGCTGAGATGTTTACTTGCTTCGAAGATTATGCCCTTGCCCTGGGTTGCTGGCCCTTTAAAACTGAAATGGATGGCTTATCAAAATTAATGCCACCCCTTTAATCATACTCCTTATAGGGCTTATTTCTCAAGGGTGTGTGGTATATATGCAGTAAGGACTGGCCATGCTGCTTGTGGTGTCCATTTTGTCCTTTTGCTCGGAATGTCTGCCAGTTGCCCTTCATAAGATGGCGATGGTGAACTGAGCGAGTTACGCATGCGCAGATCATCAGGCGTGACTATGCTGTGGTTGCTGTGCCCCTCGTAAGATGGTGGGGAGTGAAATGCACATGTGCGGGTGTAAAACACCTCTATGCGTGTGCTAGGGCGTTTGTAGGGCACATGCGCGGGCATGCATATCACCGCAAGAACAGCCGCCTGGCCAAGGGGAGGAGGAGAAGAAGAAGAAGAAGGGCGGAGGAAACAAGGAGGGCTCCATCTTTAATTACCCTTCCCTGACCACGTGGCTACCTCAGAACAAGCCGCAGGCATCCCATGAACAACTGCCAGGTTGTGACCCTTGAAAACCCTTAGCAATGCAGTCAATTAAGAGTGCGTGAGCCAGTGCTGATGGACCGGGGGGGGGGTTCTTTAATTTTGAAGTTATAGCCAAACTGATGTCCCATTTAAGCAGGGACAGGCAGTGGTGAGGGTAGGCACAGTGCACCATCGCCCCGCTACGTAAGGGAGGCGATGTGCTTTATCAGAGAAAATGCTGCCACTCTGCTGAGTAAGGGGAGTGATAGCAACTCAATTTGGCTCCAATCCATGTTGCTAGATGCTGTTCCTCACACAGTATAGAGGCGATTCAGGGGCTGCACGTGAGAATTGAGCCAGATATCCTTGCTTGGAAGGGAGGAGTCTGGCTGGCGGTCCTTTAAATTAGCTACTGGCTCATGCTTGCACCTTAAAACATACACAATACTTTAATGATAATCTCTGCTTTAAAGGATTCCTAAGATCAAACCGATGCTATAGCATGCAGTCTGTCTGTAGGGCTTGTTGTAGACAATATTTATCAAATAATTTCCTGGCTAGTCAGAATTGCAGTTTATAAAGTACAATGGTGATTACTGTCTGTAAGATAAAGTACTATAAATATCGTAAATGTATTTATTTATTTATTAGAATTTCAGATAAATACCTGTGAGCCAGTGGCTCTTTTCCAAAGGTTCCACATCATTATACAAAGAATAGAAGTACAATTTGTGTGAGATTAGCAGGCAAGCAGTTGGAATGCAGATTTCAGTACAGTGTATACATGGTCTAAAAGCGACAGGTAATATAATTAACAGCTAGAACATCACAACCAAGCATACATTTAAGAATGATGAGTCACGACAAACAATATTTACATGAATTAAAGCTGCCAGAAGGGCATTGTCAAAGGGAAAAGTAGAGTGGAAAAATTGAGTTGCTCCAGTTGTGCCAGGTAGTGTAGGAAATTGGAAAGAGAGAGAGTGAGCATAGAGGGGTAACTGGGAGAGAGGTAGAAGGAGAGGTGGGTGGGAGGCAAGGATCGGGGAACTTGTGCAACAGTGGGTGGGGCGAGCAGATTAGAAAAGGGAGAGGGGAAGAGAGTTGAAGGAGGGGAAGAGAGGAAGGTGGTGGACCAGGGATAGGGAGAGAGGCAGGGGTATAGAGGGTGGAGGGGTGGTGGCAGGCAGAGGTGGGGATAGTAGAGATACCTTAAATACCTTAATTCTCCCATTGCACTGGTGTTGGAAGTGCTGCAGCCTGAACAGATGCACATAAGAAACTGACTACCATAGGGATACAGAGAGGGCTTGGTGGAGGAGCGTGATTCGATCCTGAGTCACATGTGCATCAGCAGCCTATCAGGTGTACATAACCCTATGGTAAGGAATGAGAGTGCCATGGATATACAGGCAACACAATTATTGAATAAACAAAGTGAACTGCTGGGAACTGTTTAGCAGGAGTATAGAGTCAAGAACCAGAGGTCACGAGTAGAAACTGGTGGGAAGAAGGTTTAAGAGGATGTGAGGCGGCAGTTCTGTTTACGGAAAGGGTGGTGGAGCCATGGAACAGTCTGCCAGTGGAGGTGGTGGGCACCAAGACCACAAATGGTTTTAAGCATGGCTGGGACATAGTGAAAGGTTGGTGGCTGCTCAGGTTAGTAACAGTAGGGAGGGAGCAGGGGGTGGAGCAGGGAGGATTAAACACCATATGGATAATAGGACCCAGGGCAGAGAGGAGCTCTTGGAAGACTAGATGGACCTTTAGTTGTCTATTCTGCCATATACTGTATGTTTCTTGGTAGGAGATTACATATGCAGTATTGAACAGTTACTGTCTACAGCTTATGTGTCTGTTTTCATTAAGTATAGCAGTTAGAGATGTATACATTAATAAATAACAGTCATGCAGCTGTAACACTATATACTGCTATTAGCAGGAGTTGAGACACAGACGTTCATATAGCAGCAGAGACAAGAGCTTCAGGGAAGGAGAAGAGGAAGGGGTCAAGTTGGGGAGGCAGTATTGCATAGTGGTTAAGAGTACTGAGCTGCAGACCTAGGGAGCTGGGTGTGAATCCCACAGCCATTACTTGCACACCATGTGACCACAAGCACGTCACTTAACTTCCTTGTGCTCCCAGGATGCATCTGGAAGCAAGCCTCAGCTTAATGTGCCTTTCCTGGCCAAAAAGTGTCAATAAATAAATAAAAGTAGCACAGATAGAGGTGTTTAGAAACATGTGCAGCGGGTGCAGAAATGATCAAACATGGCCTTTGTAGAGTGCAACAAGTTCCCTGCATGTATAGGGTCATGTACACAACCTGTTCTGCACCATTGCGAGCGGCACAGATGAGTTGCACCAGTGCAGATCAGGTTGTGTAAATGACTTGTGGAGTGCTGTACGTAGTTGTGTTGTGGCAAACCACAATCCCTGTTTTGGTGGGATCGTGTACTGGTGCGATTGTGTACTGGTGCAGGTGTTTTGGCTAACATGTGAACTGCTTCTCCGACTGCACCAGTGTTGCCCTGCAGCAAATAAAAAATGATACCTGTACCCTTCATTCCACTGACTTAAAACTGTTGTTTGAAGATTGTCTGAAATAGGCTGATAAGCAGTGGGAAATGTTTATGTTTTAACCCCTGTCAGTTGTGCCCCGACCTGACGTATAAGTAGCCGGTTCTGAAGTTTAAGCCCCTGTACATTGCTGATAATAACCCAGTGCAGTGAGCAATCCATTACCAGGCAGAAATGCAGGAAGTCCGGTATGAACCTCTGACTGACTCCTGCAGCTGCACAGCACCGCTTTATAAACAGGTGTCAGATGCGATGTTGAAAGTAGCGCAGCAGTACAAACGAAACTGCACTGCAACCAAAAAGTTAGTGTAAACGTGCCATTTGGTATTTTTCCCAGATTGACGTTACAGCTGGCTGGAGCAGCTACAGAGATGGCCCTGTCACCAGTTGCTTTGTACACCCATGGGACTAGAAGCAGGTCTTTGTAATTCTCATGCCTTTCACAAACTGTTAGCAACTTGAAACAGATTATACAAGGTATTTGTAAACAGACCTTTACTTACACATGTGAAGTGAATTACAATTTAAGATTCAGAATTGAGAGTTTCAGTTGCATGGCTTTCCTGTAAAACTGGAGGCCAACTGTGAGGAAACCCTTAATTAGCACATAAGTGTTGGGTATATTGTGGAGATCAAAAGCCAGAAACAGGGACAGGGCTGATCTGACACAGTAGATACCTGATAACAGTTTATTGTGGTGTAACAGTTAGTAAATTCAGAGCACCTGATATTATCAGGAAACATTCCACTAGTTTCCACCTGAGCTAGGCTCATCAATTGTAAATGTTTGCCTTTGTTTGTTTTTTACTGCCTAGAATTTATTTTCTTTAATGACCTTCAATTTGTCCTCTGAAACTAAATTGGGGGTGTTGCACACTTCACTGACTGTCATGCCACTTGTATTGCACATCCTTTCTGACTCTATGCACATTACCCCTCATGATAAGTAGCTGATATTTTTGCTGTCTTCATCACTGTGCCTTACATACTGATGTAATATTTTAGGATTTTGTCCTGGTTGGCACAAGTTTATCTTGTGTTGTTTGCTATTTTAATGATGAAATTGTGTAATCCTATCTGCTTCCTCTCACCTAGGACACACTTGAAATGAGTTTCAGCTTGGTGTGCCTTTCCGCCACACAAACATTTTTTTTTTTATTTAGTTGTTTAACCAGGTATAGCACACTAAGCTGAAAGCTTTTACAGGAGCGACCTGGAGCACAAGGAGGTTAAGAGACTTGCTCAGGGTCACACAGTATGCAAGTGGAAGCTGTGGGATTCAAACCCAGGTCTGGTCTGCTGGATGTCACCAAATTTGCAGCTCAGAGCCTTAGACCACTGCGCTATACTGCCTCCCTAATTTTATTTGCCTGCCTATTTTAACAACATAAACATAATAATTATAGTACTGACGTTATGCATGCTTTCATACAGCGTTCACTGACTGTTTTGTGTTTTTCTTATTCACATGTCAGTTTATCATTTCTTTTCTGTATCACTATTTTTTGGCATCCTGTCACCTTTCTCAGAATCTAGTTTCCTTTGCTTCTACTTATAGAAACATAAAAACAGAGACAGTGATGACAGAAAAAGATCAAAGGTCTGTATAATCTGCCTGAAGTTCCCTATCCGCCTCGGGACCTGTTGTCTATACAGGGTTTTATCACTCCCGCTTCCCTGCCTACTGTTACCGATCTGAGCAATGACCAAACCCGTCACTGTGTCCCAGCCATGCTTGAAATCAGCTATGATCTTTTACATTGAAAGGGACACTGTCAGGCTTTTAATCAATGTTTCATTGTGTTTTCAATGACAGCATAAGCAGAGATCTTAGCAGGCACTTACAGGTAGGAAGATAATAATAATAATGATAAACTTTATTTTTATGGTGCCTTTCAAATACCAAGGCACCTAACAGATGTAAAATCACAAATCAAACATCAACAACATAAATTACATAAAATCAGTAGTATCATCATACCGTCAATCACCGAATGCCTGATGCCATGAAAATGTTTTCAGGGTGGCCCAGTAGCACTGAGGGTTGAGGCACTGGACGCCACACCTCGCTACAAGCTGGCGACCCCGGGTTCAGAAACAGACTCGGGCTGCCAGGGGTCGGCAGGGGTGGAGAGAGATCGACCGTCTGTAGACTGCTCTCCCTCTCCAGGAGGGGGGGTATCAATTGGCAGTGCTTAGCAACCTCTGGCAGAGGCTGGGGATCTGTGCGCTGGCACTACAGAAGGGGGTGGGCTTGGGGCATGATGCGGAGGGAGCACATCACGCTAGGGACAGGAAACAGTGAAAAAAATGGCTCCAGTCGTGGCGGCATGATGGCCGTCTCAGGTGAGATTGTTCGGCTCCGAGGTGTACGGCAGTACTGGATCCTGGTTCTGGTGGAAGGGCATGGAGGAGGGCTCTCCATCACCCCACCGCGGGGGTAGCAGCCGCGAGACCTACATAGGAGCTGGAGGGATGTTCGGGACGGCAGCCTGAAGACCGAAGGGATGCCAGGACATCAAGGCAGACAGACTGGGGTCAGGGAGAAAAAGGATTAACAAAAAAAAGTTTTCAGGGCTTGCTTAAATCCCTCCATGGGTGTGCACTCCCATAACCAAGTGGGTAGAGAATTCCAGAGGGTTGAGCTACATGCATAAATGTTTCGCCCCAGAAGATTTCAAAGCACACCTTGGAATCTTTAGCAACCCTCGTTGGCTGGGCGGAGCGATCGCTCAGGGCAGTAGGGGACCAGGAGCTCTTTTCAGGTAGTCCGGGCCCAGTCTGTGTAGGGGCTTTAAAAGTCAGAAGACCGACTTTAAAGGTAATCCGCCACTATACTGGCAGCCAGTGCAGTCCACGTAGCACTGGCGAAATATGACAGGACTGAGACAATAGCATCAAAAGCCGGGCCTGCTTCTGCACCAGTTGTGGGCGATGGATTTCACCCCAGGTAGCCCTAGGTAAAGGGAGTTACAATAATCTAAGCATGAGGACACAAAGCGTGAACCAAAGTAGGAAGGTCACCGGACGGAACCAGGTGCTTAATCCTGGAGATATTCTTTACATGGTAAAAGGAAGATTTGATGACAGCCGACATTTACAAATGCAGGTCAGCCCTTCATCAAAAATTACCCCAGGTTTCGCACTCATTCAGAGGTCGGGAGTGATAGGCCCCCAAGAAAAAGTCCAGAGGGCAAACCAGCCCCCAGTCCCCCTATCCGGCGGCCTGGGTCCACAACCAGCACTTCAGTCTTTTCCGAGTTCAACTTCAACCAGCTGGAATCCATCCACTCCTGGATTTCTGCGAGACAGCTATTGAAGACTGAGAGAGCTCCATCCTGGTCAGGTGCAAATGAAAGGTAGAGCTGGGTATCATCAGCATAACAGTGAAACCTCAGCCCATACCTGCTTACAATGTCTCCGAGGGGCAGCATATACACCACGAACAACATGGGGGACAACGCTGAGCCCTGAGGTACCCCATATGACAGAGAAACTGGGTCCGACGAATAAACCCTGGACACCACTCTCTGAGTTCTTCCCGTGAGGAACGATGTAAACCACCCGAGGACTGTACACAGATGAACCTCAGATGGCCAGGTGGCACCCTGTGGTCCACAGTGTCAAACACTGATGGGAGGTCCAGAAGAACCAAGATGGAATGGCTCTTCCGATCTTTAGCCATCAGGAGATTATTGAGCAGCCAAACCAGTGCTGTCTCAGTACTATGTCTCTTTCGAAATCCAGACTGGAGGGATTCATAGATGTCATGGATGGTCAAATGGTCCTCCAGGTGTGTGGTCACTACTTTCTCAATCACCTTCCTTAAAAAGAGAAGGTTAGAGATTGGTCTGTAGTTTGCATGGAAGTCTGGGTCCAAAGAAGCTTTCTTCAAGAGTGGTGTCACCACCGCCTCTTTCAGGAATGTTAGGAAACTCACCTGTTTCAGGAGCAGCAGACTATCCGCTAGGACAGACCAATGGAATCCATCCAACCCAAAATCAGGAAGTTGGTCCTGGGTCCAAGCTACAGTACATAGGGCACACATTCTGGATGATCTGCATGACCTCCATGAACTCCGGTCAGTCGAAGGTACTCCAGGAAAGCTGAGGGCGTGAACTTGTGCTGATCCAAAACAACGCTCATAGAGTGTGCTGGTTGGAGTGCGCCTGATGTCAGCCACCTTAGTGCAAAAGAATTGAGCAAGTTCATCGCACTCTACTTGCAAAAGGCTTTCTGGACTTGTAGACAGGCTGGGTTGCACAATCTGTCCACAGTTCGAAACAGCTGAGCTGGTCAATTCTGAGCAGCCTCAATCTCCCCAGACAGGCACTCTGCTTTCTTACGGGTGATTGCAGATTGATAGACTTCATAATGGTCCATCAATCTAAGGTGGTCGGCATCAAGGGTGAATTTTCGCCAGCAATGCTGTAACCTTTGTCCTAGTTGCCGCATCTCCCTTAAAGTCCCATCAAACCATGGGGATCGAGGGTGAAGGGAGAGAGGACGAAAATGGACTGGAGCAATGAGATCCAGAGCCGCCGAAATGGCCGAGTTATAAGCCATCACAAGGGTCTCTGGGTCACTTTTTGCCACTGGGAGGAACAATAGGTCAAGTACCGCCACTAGACCTTGAGAAATTACATCTTGTAAAGGATGGTACCTGACCATCTCCACAGGGGTAGGCCTACAAAGGTGGGCGCTAAAACTAAACC
Organism: Neoceratodus forsteri; assembly: GCA_016271365.2. NCBI lineage: Eukaryota > Metazoa > Chordata > Ceratodontiformes > Ceratodontidae > Neoceratodus > Neoceratodus forsteri. Next base: position 101,238,661 of record JADMNL010000030.1, on the reverse strand, counting down.
CCATGGTGTAGTGATCGGATCACCCAACTGGTTCCACTACCAAGTCAGAGGCTTCGATCCCCAGGAAGAAGACTAAGTCAAGGGAGTGACTGTGTTTATGAGTAGCAGTGGTAACTATTTGTGTGAGGCCCAGAGATGTCATCAACTGGAGGAAGTGCTGTCTAAATTGCTGAGAGTTAAGCCATTCGATCCAGGCATTGAAGTTGCCTAGGACCATCAGCCTGGGTGACTCAAGCATGTCAAGCGACAAAGTCTACAACTTCCTGAAGGAATCGCTTCTCATCTCCGGGTGGGACGTAGATGAGGGCAATCCGACAACCTACACCTCGCTACTACGGTACACTCAAATGACTCCATCTCCTCAACTGGTACACTCGCGGTGGTTAAGTTCGGTCTTAAAACAGATCGCAAACCCCCCCAACAATCCAGTCTCGGCAGTGTATCACCGATACCTGCCAGAGCTAAAGCTCCAAGATGGGGCCAGAGTTCTCATCCAGCCAGGTCTCGGTGATGCAGGCCAGGTCCACCATTTCAACAAGATCTGCAATAATTGCAGTCTTGTTTTTAATGGACTTGGCATTGCATAACACTGTCCGAGTTGGATGAACCTCTGGGGCTGCCCGAACCACCTGCCTACCACAATTGGTAGTGCCCTTGGGTATGGAGACAGACATGGCAGCCCACGTTCTAGGTTCCATTTCGCCGAGGGTGTCTTCTGGATCTTACCACCCTGATGCGATGGCCCCCTCATTCATCCTCGCTGTTAGCACCCCCCACCCCTCCCTCGCCTCACAGCATGCCCAGCTACGGCTGGTAGAGTTGTAAACTGAAGAGGGGAAGGAAAAAAGGGTGGAGGACGTGGAGAGCTGAGGGTGAATAGCGCACAACCTTGGGGGCAGGCCTCCAACACATTAGCATGCACATACATACATACATACATACATGCCTGCACATTTTCTTCCTATAATGAGTATTTCTGCCACAAATTAAACTCAAGCGGACTGGCCTTATTTGCCATTGCCCACTGTGTGCACATCCATGATACTGCCATGGCACAGAGACTTGTGCCAAACTCTTGCATGAACGAGTTCGGCAATTTTTCGGGGCACATGAAAAAATATCTCACTGATTAGTGCCCACTGAACTGAGCTCACCAATACCTGTATGTGTTTTGAATGAACATTGTATCGAATTATATTCTCCATTTGAAAAATGAAGCTGTGACTCCAGGCATGGTGCATCAGCAGGTAGCGAGTGGCAGAAAATATGGTGGGTCTGTTTGAGTTTAATTTTTGAAGAAATACTCATTATAGGAAGAAAATGCATGCATATATCTTGCTACCTGTAAGTGCTTGCTAAGATCTCGCTTATGTTATTTTTTTTTTTTAGTCTTTGGTTACCGGGTAAGGCCTATTAGACTCAAGTGCCTGTTTTCAGGGGCGACCTGGGAGCATTGGCCGGTTAAGTGACTTGCTCAGAGTCACACAGTATGCAAGTGGAGGTTGTGAGAATCAAACTCGGGTCTAGTCTGCTGGAATGTACCAAGCTCGTTCACACCTCATTCCTCTAACCTCTAGGCTATACTGCCAGCCACAAATTATTAAATTATTAAAGACACAATGAAAGAATCACTCAAAAGCCTGAAGTGTCCCTTTACACATTTGCATGTGTGTTTTCCTTTGTTTCCATGCATGCTGGGTCTGATAGACTCCTCAGTGTTCACAGTGTCGCTGGCACGTTTTTATATAAGAATTATTCAATGGATGCTCAGTGCATAGTGGTCACAAGCATCACATCCTCAGACCTACCCCATTCAGATGACAAAACCCTTGGTTTGGTCACTCACTTGGTGGTCAGTGGAGGACAGTCTCCTCCAGAGCTTTCCTTTCTCCCAACCGCAGCCTCAGGTGACTCACCATGGATGCCTCCCTGTTGGGGTGGGGGGGCCCTAGTGTTAGGGCCTCCAAACACAAAGTGACAGATCTTCAAAGCCCCCATGAATGCCTCAAGTCCCTGGGTGCACAGGGCTTGTGGCATTCTCCCAGCTGGTGAGCGGGATTTTTACTCCTGTGCGCCAGGTGCTGCAAGATAGACCAGCTCCCTCCCTGCTCTACCTTGCCACATTCAGGGGACCATTTTTTCGAGGCTTGCATGAAATATTTGGTGCAAGCTGCCGTAAACTGAGGAAATGGTTGCAACTGCACCCGACAATAGAAAAATGACTTTGACGCAGGACTTGATGCAAGCCCTGCACTGGCCTTTGATAATCCGGCCCAAGGTGTCTGGAACCAGTCAGAGACTCATCTCCACATCAGTGTGCTAGAGTCCAGAACACACTGGAAGATGAGCTCAGCTGAACAGAGGCTGATCTTTATGAGTGGTCACTAGCTCCAGATGTTGTAAGATTGCTATTCGACAAATAGGGCACCCCAGATGTGGACCTTTCTATGTCCCAACTCAGTGCCAAACTGCCTTGATTCTGCTCCAGAAATCCAGGACATGACATTTTTCTGTAAGGATGTAAATGACAGAATCTATTTCTGTTTGCATTCCCTCTAGTGCAGAGGGTATTGTTCAAACTAGAGGCACACAGGGGCAAGAGGACACTGACCACCTCCTGCTGGCCTCAACAGATATGGTTTCCTCTGCTGAACAGATGACCAGTCAGCAAACTGCGGATTCTTCTACTCGGGCCGGACTTACTGACTCAGGGTCACCTGGTCTATCCCAGCCTGCACTTTCTTCACCGTCAGGCCTGGCTCTTGAAGAGTTAGAAGTAAGCAGGTACACTGTATCTCAGAGGGTCTCTGAAATACTTTTGGCTGCCCTTAAACCTTCCACTAGGAAGACCTACACAGTCAAATGGAAAGATTTCATCTGGTTCTCCAAAACCCACATGGACCCTTTAGGTGCCTACCTGTCAAGATTCTGGAGTACTTGCTGGACCTTTCTGATGCTGGCCTACTGTATTCCACAGTTAATGTCAACTTGTTTGCTATTTCTGCATACCAAGAGTCCTGTGGTACCCTCTATCTGGCGCAGCTGCCACTGTTCAAGAGGTTCCTTAAGGGCATGTTACACACAAGACCTCCCATCAGGAAGCCGGTGGCTGCCTGGGATATCGGCCTTGTGCTGAATATACTCACCCACAAGCCTTTTGAGCCTCTTGTGTCATGGGAGCTTCTGTTTTTAACTTGGAAAGCAGCATTCTAATGGCCATCACTTCTGCTCACAGAGTGTATGAAATCCATGCCTTGGTCACGGATCCTCCATATACTGTTTTCCACAAAGACAGAGTAGTTTTCAGCTTGCACCCTAAGTTCCTACCAAAGTGGAGTCAGAGTTCCAACTGAATTAACCACTAGTGCCTGGGTCATGCCTGAAAACGGTCCCTGGGATCAGTGCACCTACCCGGTTAACAAAGTCATAAATAAATATTGCTGCTACCTACTTTAACAAATTTCCAGAATGGAAGGCGAGTGCACACTGTTCTCTGGATGTTAAGAGGGTCTTTAGGTTCTGCCTTGACAGAACCAGGGATTTCAGGCAATCCAAATAGCTCATTGTCTCCTTCAGTCCTAATCGAAAGGGACAGCCTGTTACAGTCAAGTGCATTTCTGCCTGGATTATGAACTGCCTACACCACTGCTATGCCATGGCTCAGGTTAAGCTTGCAGGCTTAGTACGTGTTTACTCCATAAGAGCAGTTGCCATGTCCCTAGCAGAGATTCGCTCTGTACCTATCGGTGACATCTGCAGAGCTGCAACTTGGAGCACAGTGTGCACTTTTATTAAGCACTGTACCTTAGATGTCCATGCCAGGCAGCATTCCACCTTCGGCAGTTCAGTCCTGAATGTACTTCTGTCCTGAGTGAGCCCTTGCTTCTGCTGCCGTAGTCCAGTGGATTTTGTCTGAGCTTGGTACTCTGACCCACTAGTGTGACTCAGTGGTGAAGACTGATTCCTCCTACCACCGCCATCCCCGGGCTCACTCCAGTAGTTTTATTGGTGTTCCTCCTTGTTCTTGGTTTGGGCTGTGAAGACACTGTGTTACTGGTATGTTGACCTTCTTACATGTGTCACCAGGGCTGTCTTATGCCCTTAGGTTAAGTGCATAAGTACTTCTTAGGTTGTGCTGCACCTCCTTGGTAAAAAAAAAAAAGTACAGGGTGGTTAACAGCTGGTGCTGAGTTAAGCCATGCAGCCTGAGCCAGTCTCACGGCACCACGCATGTGCACAGCTTGCCTCAGCGCCAGCCTTCCTGAAAAAGTTCTGGCTCCCATGGGGTCCTAAGCACCTCCACTAAGTCCTACTAGTGTGAATCAATGACGAAGATATTCGTAGAAGATCAGGAGTAGCAGGCCTCTGTTTGGGAATCCCTACCCCCAGGTTAAAGGCATTCACTTCAACCTACTGGTCCACTGATCCAACTATATTTTTGCAGGTTCCCTAACCCATCCTTCAGTACTAGTTTTCTTCTTACCTGTTCCCAGCCCTCAGTATAGCAGTAATAGCTTAAGTTACAGCACTCCACACTACGTGTTTTCCCCTTTAGACCCTGCACCAACCTCATCAATCTGCTTTATACTGTATAAGAGAATGAATTCACAGCCACTAAATGTCACGGTTTTTCCGCTCCAACATTTCCATGGCAATTGGATTTAGCGAAGAGCAAGCTAACTTAGAACTGCAGTATTTATTTTCACTTTTATATAATTTCGCTGGATTTCAAAATAGTGAATATAGCTAAAATTTTATTTAGGTGAAAATAATGTCATACAGTATCTTACAGTTTGAAATTGACTAAATGAGTGTGCAAAATCAGCACAATGAATAAATACAGACTATGTAAACTTGCAACAAAATTTGTTTCTAAAAATAGTTTTTGTGGTTGTCTTGTTCAGAGAAGCACTGTTTGGTATGCCTAATGTTTGTTTGTTTGTTTATTTTTGGTAGTTTTTTTTCATTTAAACACAATCCTTTAGGTAAGTGCCTGTTTTCAAAGGATCTAGAGTCAGGTATATAGACATTAAAATGCATATACAGAAAAGAATATGTGTAAAAAGAGTGCACAGTATTAAGTTATGGGTATTTAGGCAAACAAGTGCTATATACAGAAAAATACACTGTCAGGAGTACACAAGACCTTCAAAGCAGTTACAGATACCAGAAGCAGAATATAATGTAATATAGTAGAGTGTTTTATGGGGGGGGTGGAGGCACATGTTTGCCATCTACTTCTGATCGCTTATGCCAGGTTGTCTGGATTTGAACTGATGTGATTCTTTGATTTGAAGAAATTGAAGCTCCTTGTTTTTAGGGGTTAAGTGACAGAACTGTTTATCGTGCACCTGAGGTTGTGCATTTGTGATACCTGGAATGACTGCCTTGTGTTCCGGGCAGTCTTCTGCCTATAACTAGCTTTCTTTGCAGGTTACATGGCAAGCAGATGAAATCTATAGGAACAGCACACTCTTGCAGTGCAGTGATCATAACCAGTACACTATACTGCTTCCCCTAAGTGTATCCTGGCCGAGGCTCTGTGCATCCCGATGCTGGTTGGCAGCAGAAGGCATTCACAGCCCCAGTCTGCCATGCTACACTGATGCAGGGCCACGCGTTGCAGCAGGTTTGGGTGGAGCTTGCCTGGACCATGGGCATCCAGCAGAACGTCCGTGCTGGTCTGCTGATCCCTGCATGTGCAGAGTGTAGGGAATGTCGGGATACAGCAGTCCTCCAGGACTGCGGCATCCCCAGCAGAATCACCTACATTGTTGTAACCACTTCGACTGGTGCCAGCGATGTCCTTAGACCACAGTGGATGCTCTTAGGATAGGGGGGCTGGTAGGGAGGATGCCAATGGGGCCTGTGAACAAAGAAGTGGCAGGGCAGAGGGGGGCTTGTAGCTGCTAATGCTGCCCCATGGCAAAGGTAGTGCCCCCAGTGCCTTTTCACACTATGCAGTTAGTGCTGGGGGTGCAGTGCACGTCCACTGCCCTGGCCCAGCTGCCCATGTAACCATGCATGCAGCTTGGGATCAGGTGCAGAGGAATAGCTGACAGGGCTTTGGATGCTCAGAGGTCCCCACATATGCTAAACACGACCTCTGCACAGCATGAGGCCTTGTAAATCCTTCTCCATAGATGCCGAAGGGGGTGCAGGGTTTTGAGGATCAAGTCATAGTATTCAGTTTTTTGGGGCAGTATCATGAACACCATGAGATACCCATAAAAAATCACAAATGTTTTGCCCAATCCTCTGGCATCTTTGTGCTGTTTTCCTGGATTCTGAACTACTGACTGGTGTGATAAGGGGCACAAACATTGGAACAGTTCTGCCAAAACCACCACAGAAATTAGAACAGGATTTTATTTCAGTTACAAACTTGACATTTTAATTTGTATCTATTCTCTCGTAGATGAAATGTAAATTCTGTTTATAGTGCCATTGTAAACTGCTTTAATTAATGTTCATTATATGCGGACTATGATGTAACCAATATAACAATCTTGCCTGTTTAAACTGAAACTGTCACTACTGTAACTAATGCACTTTGCACTATACCTCGGCACAGGACACTTTTGAAAATAGGACCATGGTAGCCCTAACAGTTTTATCCTGTCAAAAAATAACATTTTTTATTATTACTGTTGCAACTACTTGTGTCTCAAGCACTCAGGGATCACATGGACACACACACAAGCTTAGCACACTATACATCACCAAAACACACAAAGCCAAGGGCGGACTTCTCTTTGTCCTGGAAAACCACTCTTTAATTAAGTCACAGTTTTAAAGGACAGTTGCGATGCCACTTAAGATAGGAAATGCTCTTAACTAAAACATATGCAGACTTGCAAACTCAGTGGGGCGTGTGCCAGGGACACTGGAATGTGTGTCACAGTACCAATTTATCTGAATTACCTTACAGTAACACCACCATAAACTGCTATCAGGCATCTACTGCCTCATTCTGGTCCCTGGTTTTGGCTTTTGATCTCTACACCTTATCCAGCAGCACTAGTGTACTAATTAATGCTTTCCTTACAGACATTCTAGTTCTCTTCTGTTGTAAATGTTTTATTTTTTAGTGTAAAGACATATACAGATGCATTAGAGCAGGAAGAGTACACATGACTGTGGTAAATCTGTTACCATGAACCATAATGTGTCAATATATTCAATATACAGAATGATAAAAAAACAAAGGGTATAAATATCACATTGACTAAATTCATTCCCCATTTAATGAAGCATTCAAGATGAAGAAAAAAGCTACATGGCATGTTTAATCTTCAGAAAAACAATATCTATATATGTCATTTTAAACCAATGTACCAACTTTAAGAGCTGCTACCACCTCAAAGAAAACTTTCGAAAGTATAATATTTTGGTACAATTCAGCTTTCGGGCCATATATATTCTATAGATGTTTCCTCACCATTACTTATTATTGAGAAATTTGCATGAATATATGATCTCTATCCCTTAGAGTTCATCTTCCTCTGTAGCTTACTTCCTACTTCAAGTCATAATCCTCTGTCTTGACATCACAATCTGTTGCATTGGGAGTAACTGTGATGTCACAAGCAGGGCATTATGACATCAGGTAGGGAGAAAGCAACAGGAGTAGATGAACTGCTCAGGAGCAAAGATGCTGTTTTCATACAACTCACCTCAGTAATAACATAATGGAGAGGAGAAATATAGAACTAATGTGAAATATAAGCTAAAGTGTGTCTGAATATTATTTTTGGGTAAAGTTCTGAAGGTGTCAGCTGCTCTATAAGTGCTTTGTTTCTTTTTTTTTTCCATTTTATAGCACAGCAGTACAATTACTTTTGAATTTTAAAATCAGAAATTCCCTTAACCTATGGATCTCATTCTGTCAGTCTATCCATCCATATGGGACTCCACGTTCCTGAGTCTTGCATCCAAAGAAGCATCCTCAGAGGCTCTGAAATTTTGTGCAAAAAATGTTGTATTATGAGCAGGCAAAATTTGTTGATAGTGTCTGGTGTAGCATACAACCACGTTTTGGCCATTGTCCTGCTCAAATGGATACTTGGAACCAGAGATGTGTGGTGGGTGTTTAGTAATGGCCAATTCCTTGGAAATACTGATGCCCCAAATTTAGAGGTGCTGTCCTTTCCCCAAGAGTGTACCACAATAAAAATTAGCTTTGTATCCTTGTATTATTTATTTATTTATTAAAATGTTTCACAAGGAAGGCACACTGAGCAACAAGTCGCTCGTCTCCCAGTGCAACCTGGGGGAAGGGGTACAATAGGAATGAGACATTAAACATTCAAATTACAAGATCAACGTTAACATACAGTTGTAAGGCAGGTGTTGCAAACTATGTTGCAACAGTGTTGTGCATAACATGTAGAAAGAGTGGACAATAATAAGTGCCAGGTTAATAAGTAAAAAAGTGCTTACGTGAAAGAAAAGGGGGGGAAGGGGAGGGATGGAGGGAGGGGTGAGGTGGTTCTTTGAACTTTACTTCACCATAGTAGTTTAAGATGCTGTGATGCAATGCAATGACTTGAACCTGGCGTGAAAATTGGAAACTGATGGTAGCCTCGTTTGGTCTTAGAGAAACAGAAACAGTATGCAGTGATTTGCATATACTTTCCATGATGCTTTGCACTATTGGGATATGTGTAATTTTGCATTTCTTTGGAACCTGATTTCATTACCAATGTCCTCCCTGGCTTACCCTTGCCTCAGTGCCTGTCTGCTGAGGTTCTCTGTGTTTTAAAGTGTGTCTACACTTATTGTAACTTGTTCTTCCCCTACATGTGTACCACTCACCTGCCATGCCTCTTGCATTACTGCCAACAGCTCTTTACACACATGACATTGTGCAGCAGTGCATGGACGGTATGGAGTCGCCACTGTATTTCTGCTACACTGGGGGTTATTACTGGTTGATGACAGCACTGGTGGTCCACACCGAGCTCTTTTATATCAGTGCCTATAATGGGTGGGATAGTGGGCTTGTTGGACCATATCAGACTTTTCTTGACATGAAGAAAATGGTCTAGCAAGAGGGCATTTCAGGCAGGTTTGTATTTTGAGAGTTTACACAAACCTGGAGACCTAGGTTTGAATCCCATAGCCACCACTTGCATACTGTGTGACCCTGAGCAAATCACTTAACTTCCTTGTGCTCCCAGGTCTCACTGTCATCGAGGCACAGGTCAGGAAGCATAGGAAAACTAGGAGCAGTTGTAGAATTTACCAAAAATATTTATTTGTACTAGCAGTAACATAAAAAATAAAATTGTTCTGTATAACTATTTACAAAGGCAAAATAAAATAGAGGAGCTCCATTAGAGTTTTCCTTCAGTCTCTGTGTCCATCTCTGCAGTCAATTGCAGCTCTGTCTTATAAGTCCGTCCAACCCCCCATTCTTAACAAGCATCCTGTTTTTTCTAAAATGTCCTTGTAAGTATCAGGCAGGTGCTGCTAGAGCACAGTGTCCCAGAACAGATGCCCCCTTTTCCACAGCTCTTGCAAAAGGCTTAAAAATTTTCACTCAGGTAACCTCTTGAGTTTCCAATAGCTTTTTGCAATCATCTCAAACTATAATTATATACATTTCAAAAATTAACACTATATAATTTCCAGATAGAGGGATCCCAATGTCAGTTACATTTCCACATTATGATTTGCATATATTTTTATATCAGCAGATATGTAAGGGAGAAAAAGACAAACAGCAAGGGAAGAATGAGAGATAGCAAGAGGAAAATAATTGTGAGGCTGTCGGGGTGATCAAATCCTAGGTCTCACAGGAAAATTTGGTTGCACAACCAGACAGAGAAGAGACAGAAAAGGAGAGAATAGAACAGAGCCCTGCATTCAAACTCTTTCCATGACAACTGGGACAGGGTCCTATTCAGCCCTGTCACACACACCTGGAAACAAGTTCTGGCTTAGAGTGCCTTTCCTGGTTAAACAGTTTCCCCATTCCCTTTCCTTTAGATTGCTTATTCCTTAGGGTTGACTTCATCTCGAGCTGAGACAATGATTTCCCGGCATTGATGAATACCAAGGATGACTTAAGATGTGTTTGTAGTTGCTGCAGCCTGCCATGGTGGACTTAGTGCAAAAGCCTATTCCAAGCCACTTTTATCCCAGGTAAAACATTTCAGCTCCCACAATGTGATTTGCATACTGCTACCCACAGCACACTGCATTCAGGATTTGCAGTACCAAATCAAATCATTACTGCAAACAGCAGAGCACTGCACTTCACAGGGGAATTTCTTGCCCATGGTGACTAACCACCTCCAGTCCCATGCTAGAAAGAAGCTAGCAGTTCAGTGCTTAGATGAGACTAGGCAAGGCAAATGTAGTCGTCTTACCATAACCGACTACCATTATTATAATACATTACCATTTCACCATGACTTTCAGTTAGAAATTTATTGAAAGTAAGAGATTGATGACACTGGAGACTGAAGCCTTCTGTTCATCCATAGGTCAGTAGCAGTGTAGCTATTTCTGATCCCCTTCAGGTTGCAGTCTCTTTCAACAAATTTTCTCTACCTGTGCCCTTTCTCTGCACTTGTCCCCACTACTCCTGCCTCCCTGACTCCTCCTCATTCCTCCTTCCCTCCCTCTCCCTCTCAAGTGTCCTTCTTGTCTACCTCTGTTCTGTTACTCTTTCTGTACTCTCATCATTCAACCCCTCCAAATGCAACAGCCCTGATGGGATTCACCGCAGACATGGTTACCTTTCTGATACTGCTATATCGTCTTCGGCGTACTCAACCTAAAGTTCCTTGCATCTGGAAAAGGACTGCAGTACTCCCTCTCAACAATGAGATTGGGGGGGGGTGATCCCTCTATGCCCGGGATCTACCACCCCCATCTCCTTTACTTCCACTCTGCTAAACGGTGCTTTCCATAGGCACCTAATGGGATTGTCCTCCTGTTCCTGCTCAAGGTAGCATTCAGACATCCTCCTTGCATGTTGTTTTGTATTCCATTTTGCACTTTGCTCCAGGATTTGTCTCTTTAGTTGCCGCATGTAAATAATTACTACCATCTCGTGTGTTCACCTCATTCCAGTGTATAGCCGGTTGAATTCTTTTATATGTTAGTTTTCATTGCTTTGCCTGGAATAGCTCCCCGCCCCCAAGACCACCTAATCAGATATGTTATCTGTACTGGGCTCCAGTGGGGGTGTTCCCCTTTCTGCAACACATAACTGTAATATGCTCTGTTCTGCTGTCTGAACTATGTATACTCTCCCAGGTCTTACATCTATACAGGCATTTACTCTCCTAGTGTAATCTACCCAGTAAAGAAAAACTAAATAAACTCCTAGAGCACCTAGTGCTTTTCCAGCTTGCCCTTTTCCTAGCCTTTCCTTTCTAAATATCTTCAATTCTGACTTCAGAAAGACTCCTTGGGCCTCCACTCTTACCTCTGCTTGGGCTCACTGATACCATTCTTTTTTTTTTTTTTTGTGAATTCTTTTCTCTCCTGGTCACCGACTGCTGGGGCATCTCTCTGATGGGACTCACTCGACCAGCCTCTACCGTCCACCTGAACCCCTCCCGACAGAGGAATCGGTGTTGGGTCCCCCTCTCCCACTGGATCCATACGGGAGGAGGCAGGGACCACAGAGAGTCAAGTCGGGTCAGGGCCAGTATGGACTTTTGGGCTTGGTTACTCGAGCCCTGTCGTTGCCTCCCAGCATCCGAGGTTTTCCGCCTTTGTTACTCCCTCGAGGCACAGATGTGCAGTGACGCTCTGCGTGGAAGATGCAGACCACCCTCCTGTTGACGCCTGCTGTTGCCTCACCCCATCTGCAGCCCTACTCCTTGTAGTGCCCCAGTCTCCACTGGAAGCTGTTACTGAGCAGGGAACCCCCAACACCCACTCCAGGAGAGGAGAGCAGTCTCCGGATGCTCAATCCTCTCCTCCTGCCGACCCCCAGCGCCTGAGTCTGCTCCCGAGCTTGGGTCGCCTGCATGGTGCAAGGTGTGGTGTCCAGTGTCTCAACCCTCAGTGCCACCATGCTGGCCCTCACTGATACCATTCTGAAGGGGATGGATCAGGGCCTGGTTACCTCCACCATCTTTGTTGATTTTGTCAAGGCTTTTTGCTACAGCTGTCCCCCCACCCCTTTCTAGAAAACCTAGCTAAGGCCGGCCTCTCAGATCTCAGTCAGGTGGTTTGGATCCTGTCTGGTGTTCAGATCTGTGTATGTGGTTCAAAGTAAAAGATGTAGATGAAGTGAGTATGGTAGATGACTCCATGGCATACAGGATCTTGTTGGGGGCCACCAAAACTCTCACACTGGCCCTGCTCCCCTCCTTCTGTGCTCTCAGAAACTTTGACACACACACAGTTTGGCTGTGCCTTAACCTAAGACCTCTGTCAGCAGGCCATATTATCTTGCCACATCCGACATCTCTGACATAACCTCCTTTCCCATGTTCTCCTGTTCCTCTCGCACAGCTCTGAAATCTCTCCTCCATGAATATAACATTTAAACAACATGAAGTCTTGCTGTATTCTGACTATTGCAGTTAGCCCCAGCCTTTAAACTGCCCCGGAGAACAAAGGGTTAACTTTCTATGCAGAGCATAGAATGCTGAGCAAAGGCTTTCGGTTAAGGTCTCTGTCTGGAGCCCTTTGAAATCCAACCTTCAGATTCTTTACTCTGCCTCACTGAACAGTCGCTCCAGAGATTTCTCCTTCAGCTCAGTTCGAAAGTCGGTTAAAGTCTCGGTTAAATTGTCGGTTTTAAACTGAATTTATTTCCGCACAGTCGGTTCAGTCTCTGTCTGTGGTACCGTGAGTAATAGATAGGTTTTGTTCTGATTTTCTGTGTGGAAATTGTAAAGTGTTAGATCGGTTCGGCTGAACCGATCACTTGTTGTGAATCTTGTGTTTTACTGTAGAGTGTGGTTACTGGTCCTTATCAGTTCTAAAAAGTGTTTTGAACATTTTTTACCATACCTGTGACACGGTTAGGAACCGATAAGGAGTCTTGCCTGGCGGTTGCCATAAAATGGGTAAGTTTGGTTAGGTTGGCCATATCTGAGAAACCCGATTAAAAAACCAGGCCCACTGGGTTTCAACACTGCAGTGAGTGTGGGAAAAGTCTCATAAAGCCGATCCCCACACCACCTGTGCTTATTGTCTGGGGTTTGACCACCTTTGATACAGACTGCCAAATATGTAAACTTTCCTAAGTCTACCGTGGAAAAGATTAGGTAGACTTAGGGAAAGGAGGCAGAGAAGTCCGTTGATCTGGATGGCCAGCCTGGTTTGGTTCCAACCGAACCAGAAAGAGTGCCTCTGACCAGGGCGATACTTCTTTGGGCAAGAGGAGCGATCCTGAGGGATCGGTTCCTACAAAAGGAAATGCAAAGAAAAATTGGCCGGTTCGGATCCAGAGTTCATGTTCCGACACTTGAGGAGATAGCCAAATGATTCGGATTGTGGAATCGCTTCACCTGGTTCGACCGATCCGGCACCTTGGCAGGGGTTCAGTTCGGTCGTGTCTCCCGGTTCAAGATTATACCCCTGAAATTTTTATGAACCAGAGTTTGGGGTGTTGAAGATGATGGTGAAAGTCTGATGGCTGTGGGAACCAGACATCTTCCCAGACAGACTTTCTGGTGTTTCTCCTCCTAGGCTTTCTGAGTCCCTTCCCATTTTCTGTTTTACAGAAAAGTGGCTGAAATCCTCCAGCTTCCTATGGAGGAGGCAATGGAAGATCAAGAGGAGCCTGATTATGTGGAAATGATGGACATCCCAGAGTCCAGGAGACTGTTTATTCCCCTTCACAAATCCTTTGGGAAGCAGACACAATAAATCCTGAAGTCTCGCAATTCTGTACCTCCTGTTGACAGATGGTTGGACAAGAGGTACACACTATCAGGCTCAGATACAGAGTTTTTATACCAGCAATGCAGCCATGTTGGGGTAGTGCAGGCTGCTGCCTGTGACAAGGCAAACATTCCCTTGGCTTCACACCCCCCAGACAAAGACTCAAGGAAGATTGATGCCATGGTGAAAAAACAGTACATGGCATCTTCCTTGGGACTCAGGCAGGCAAATTTTATGACCCATGTAGCCAGGTACCAGAAGTCCAGGTGGGACACTGTACTGGCACTGACTAAACAGGCCTCCCCCCAGCTAGCCAAGGAGCTGGAGGAGGTGGCTGCAGATGGGATTGAGGCATCAAAGGTACAGTTTCATGCTACTGTGGACTCCAATGATGTGTCATCATGTCGTGGCTACATTTGTGGCTCTTTGGAGAATGTCTTGGCTCAGATGTACTAGCCTGTCACAGGACACCCAGGCTAAGGCCATGGATTTTCCTAGGTGGGTAATTCTCTGTTTGGAGAGCAGACAGAGAATTACATGAAGAAAATGGACGAGCACAGGACCACTTATAGGAGTGCTCAGGCCAAGGAGAGGCAGGCAGCTCCTCAAAGGCAGCAGTCTAGGGGCAGGGGCAGGCCTTTTCATAGGCCTTTTTACCAGCCACAGGCCTCTTCTCCCTTTTCACAGAGGGAGTTATTCAGAGGGAGAGACAGAAGGGGGATGAGCAGAGCTGCATCCACTCCTCAGCCTAAGGCCCCTGCCAAGCAGACACCCTGATGGGCCTGCCCGGGTCGACTCTCCTATTCCAGTAGGGGGCAGGCTGGCTCACTTTGTCCAGGACTGGATGTCTATAACCTCAGACAAGTGGGTCCTGGAAGTAGTAAGCCAGGGACTGGTTCTCAGCTTCAAAAAATTTCCGAAGATGAGAGCCAGATCTTTTCTACCTGCAGGTCTCTCAGAAATCCTTGCCCTAGAGGAAGAGGTTTCATCTCTTCTAGCCTTAAAAGCCATAGAGAGAGTTCCTACCCTACACTGGGGCAAAGGTCTGTACTCCAGGTACTTCCTTACCCGAAAAGTCAGGGAGTGGCACCCATCCTAGACCTAAGATACCTGAACCAACATCTTTTAAAACCAAAGTTCAATATGGTAACTCTGGGAATAATTCTTCCTGTCTAAGGCCAGGGACTGGCTAGCCTCCCTGGACCTCAAAGATGCCTATTTTCACATTCCCATCAGGTGCTCCCGAAAAGTACCTCAGGTTCAAGTTGCCCTCAGGCCACTATCAGTCTAAAGCAATGCCCCTTGGCTAACATCAGCCCCAAGGGTTTTCACAAAGTGCCTAGCAGTAGTTGTTGCCTTTCTAAGAAGGCAAAAATTTCCATTTTCCATATCTGGACGACTGACTCATAGTGGGCCAGTCTCTAGACCAAGTCAAGTCAGACCTGCAAGTGACCCAGCAAGTGCTCACTTCTCTAGGATTTCGTTTCAACCTTCCCAAGTCAGTTGTCGAGCCAGCGCGGCTCCTTATATTTATAGGGGCAGAGCTGGATACTGTCATAACAAGAGCCTTTCTTCCCTGGAAAGGGCAAGAGTTCTTATAGAACTGTCTTCTTCCTTCAGTCTTCAGGTGTCTCGACCAGCAAGGCATTTCCTCCAGCTCTTGGGCCACATGGCTGCTTCTACAGCAGTGGTCCAAGGGGCAAGATTCTAGACGAGGGACATTCAGTTCCATCTGAGGGCCTTTTGGTCCCAGAGGAAGGGTTCCCTTACCAAACTGATTCCAGTGACTCGGACACTGATCCAAACCCTTCAGTGGTGGCAGGATCAGGACAATTTAAGGCAAGGGGTCCCATTTGCCACTCAGTCTCATTCAGTGATCCTTACCACGGATGCTTCTCTTCTGGCCTGGGGAGCCCATCTGGGGGCCCTCACTGCCCAGGGACTGTGGTCCCCTCAGGAATCCCTTCTCCATATCAATCTCCTAGAACTCAGGGCAGTTTTTCTGGCCCTGCAAGCTTTTTCTCAGTCAGTGCAGAACAAGGTGGGTCAAGTCAGAACAGACAACACCGCCGCCATGTGGTACATCAACAAGCAGGGAGGCACTCGGTCTACGGCCTTGTGCACAGAAGCCATGAAGTTGTGGTCACTGGCTTATTCCCTGCAAACCTCTCTAATAGCAGTCCACCTTCCAGGGAAGGACAATGTGCTAGCAGATGCACTGAGCAGGATCTCACAGGGCAATCACGAATGGTCCCTGGACCCTCTGGTCTTGAGGGTGATTTTGTCAAGGTGGGGCACTCCAGAGATAGATCTCTTTGAAGCCCCAGACAATCACCAACTACCTCTCTTTGTTCTAGACCCCAGTCTTGGGCTCAGTCCCTGGATGCACTGATTCTGAACTGGGAAGGAAATTTCAGTATGCCTTCCTCCCTTTCTCTACTGTTCAAAGTTTTAGTCAAGATTAGGTCACAAGCTTGCAAAGTGATTCTGATTGCTCCAGACTGGGCCAGACAGCCTTGGTACCCCCTGTTGCTGTCCATAACAGTTCATCTTCCCCTGTCTCTTCCCAGGAATTACAACCTGTTAACCTCCTCTCAGGGGAGGATTTGGTACCCCAATCTTCAGTCTCTCAATCTCAAGGCATGGCTCTTGAAGAGTTAGAGTATGCAGATTTACATCTGTCTCAGGGAGTTCTGGATATTCTCAAAGCCTCTCACAAGCCCGCCACTAGAAAAACCTGTAACTCCAAATGGAAGAGATTCAGCATTTGGTGTTCCAAGAAACATGTTTCCCCAGACTCTGCTGAATTGCCTACAGTTCTGGATTATATTGTCCATCTGAATGGCTTAGGCCTCAGACCAGCTGCTCTCAAGGTGCACTTGTCGGCTGTTTCTGCTTTTCTGTCAGTGGGGAAGTCTTCCTCACTATCATCTCATCCTGTTTTCTGTAAATTTTTTAAAGGATTGCTTCATACCAATCCTCCCTTTAGAGACCCGGCCCCTGCCTGGGATTCAAATGTTTGCATTGCTCAATTTACGCAACCTCCCTTTGAACCTGTGTCCTCAGCAGAGCTTAAGTACTTTACTTGGAAAACTGTTTTTAGTAGCCATTACCTCTGCCAGACATATCAGTGAATTGCAAGCCCTGTCAGTGGAACCTGATTTTATCTCTTTTCATAGGGATAAAGTGGTCCTTAGAACCAATAGAAGGTTCTTGCCCAAAGTGGTTTCAGATTTCCACTTGAATCAGTCTATGTCTCTCCCTGTTTTCTTCACCGATCATTCTTCTTCAGGAGAGAAGAGGCTACACAGTTTAGATAAAAGGGTCCTTAGCTACTATATAGAGCATACCAAGGATCATATGTTTGATTCCCTCCAGTTGTTCCTCACTTATGGAGAAGTAGGAAAGGGCAAACCTGCCACCAAGAGAACTATTGCCAGGTGGATTGTGTCTTGTATACAATTCTGTTATGAGAAACTAGGAAAAATTCCACCTTCAGGCCTGAGGGCTCACTCCACCAGAGGTACAGCTGCTTCCCTGGCTGCTGCCAGGGATATTCCTCTCTTAGAAATTTGTCAAGCAGCCACCTGGAAAACAGTCCATACCTTTACCAAGCATTACTCTCTGGATATCCAGGCTAGGAGTGATGCTCGGTTTGGCACAGCAGTACTTCAGAGCCTATTCCCAAAGTAGGTTCTGTCCCTCCTCTATGGAGGTACTACTTGGTAGTCTGCAATAGTCAGAATACAGCAAGACTTCAGGTTGTTTGAAGAAAAAATTACTCACCTTATTAATTATGTTTCTTCTAATGGAGTCTTGCTGTATTCTGACCTCCCTCCCTGCCTCCCCTCTCAGAACCTGTTTTTGGGAAGTGGGTAGGCAGGTGCAGTGTTGCACCTCAGGGGTGCTCTTTTTACACCCTCTTCTTTTTGTTTGGGTGTTTGTTTTATTATTATTCTTATTTGGATTGTTTTTTGATTTTGGGTTTCCTGGCTTGAGTCTTCCTTTGGGAATCCAAAATTTTTTGTTGCCAGTTGGCTAGTAAAAAGTTACAATTTCCACATAGGATAGTGAGTTTTTGCTCGTAGAAATCTGATGGTTGGATTTCAAGGGGCTCCAGACAGAGACCTCAACCGAGCTCAAGCTCAGCATTCTATGCTCTGCATAGAAAGTTAACCCTTTGTTCTCCGGGGCAGTTTAAAGGCTGGGGCTAACTGCAATAGTCAGAATACAGCAAGACTCTGTGAGAAGAAACATAATTACTAAGGTGAGTAATTTTTTCTTCTTGCACTTGGTTATAATCCATTCACTTTACCATATCCCATTCTCCATTCCTCCTTATACTGCGTCCCCTTGTACCCCGCACCTGTTCCATCAATTACCATTCTCTCTGCCCTCACTTTCCCACCTCTTCCTCACAGTCACTCACTACTACCCCCTCCTCTTCAGGTTATAAGTATTATTCTTGTACTTTTTACTCCTGCGTAGTAATAATGTGCGCTGTTGGCTGGCATTGTACTGTGTTAATACTGTATCTACCTTTATTGTGTGTGTGTGTATATATATATATATATATATATATAGTTTCCCAACTGCCTTTCTCAAAGCAGACGTAGCTCAGCACGCCTTCCTGGACAAATGTTTTAAATAAACAAATACATAAGGCAGGCTCTCCCACAATGCCCCACCCATGCATCTTAGTGGTGACTGACCTATTCTGGGTGTAGAAGGGAAGCGCAGCATCCATACATATTCAGCCTTGAACCTCTTTGAGCACGAAAGCACCAGGCATGCCGGATCTTGCCAGACTGCATCTAGCTGTCTTGTGATATGGACTACCGTCCACTGGGAGGCATGCAGAGAGGAAAGTCTTATGCTGTTTGTGACCCGAGCTAAGACTAGAATCTAAAGCTCTGTTTACATGATCACATTTGCAGTGGAGTAACCCGAGCGCTCAGGTTGCTCCAGTGCAAAGGCTTCTATGTAGACACTTACTCGATAAATTAAGATGATTCCAGATTCTCTGGCAAGCTGGAGACACTGAGCAAACGAGCAGCTTACAGTGGCTTAAACTGTAGTGTGGGCTGTCTGCACCATGGCAACTCATCCATCCATGGTTTGGGCATGCACTGCTGAAGTGACATAGACTCGCGCATGAATGAGTCTCTGTTTTCAGCAAGTGCTGGGAGCCAGTTTTCCCAGAAGAAGACAGTCTCCTGAGCGCAGCAAAGTAGCTGCTATGAAAAACTGAGGGCTGTAACATTCTCAACTTTCCTGCTGAAAGATACAGCCGTGGTTTCGGGCACGCACATTCACATAATCGCTTACGTCAGCGAGCAGCTGTCCAGCCCTCCCGATGCATGGCCTCTCACCAGCGCAGATTATCACGGTGCAGAGAGGGGCTATGGTAGACAGGCAGACCATGTGTAGCAGGTGGTCGGTACTGCATTGTTTCAGTCAGAATTTTGAAGTGCTAGTGCCATTTAAGCACAGCTTAAGTCTCCTCCAGCAGTGATACCTTTATGTATTATTCACTGGAATGTATCTTTAAAGCATTGGGTTGGATTTGGAGAGAAAATGGTCTACCTGCCTATTAGTTTGCCACTTCATATGCAACAATGCTCCATGAATACGGAGCGCAGTGTGGAGCAATTAAACTAATACATTTTTCATTACCTTTATTGAAAATTGTTACTATTTTGACATGGAAGAGAAATATCAGTGATACTGCAGTATGTGTTATATAGAGAATAATTCATAGACGTCTGTGTGTTACAGATTTTTTTTTACACACCTGAGGTGTGTGATGACACATAAACCTTGACAGCGAAGCTGGAAAGGTTTGTGAGGTCATCACACACTGAGGGTATGTAAAAACAAATACATAGACATAGTCATCTATGTTTTAATTTTTATAATTACTGACGCAAGGAGTCTATGTCACTACTTGTTCTTCAAGGTGTATTTTGGTTCTCTTGCTGGTGATGAACTGCTGCCTCTCAGTACTGGTAGTGATTGTAAACAGCACTCCATTGTAATCATTTTTTTCTTCTGACGGGTTAGCGTCACTGCAGATGACACCGAGATAGCAAGAGCGACTCAGTATGTCAAAGGGTCACAACACGAGTGAAGGTGCTAAGCGGCTGACACTGAGTTACCCTTTGTTTACTGCGCTCTGTCTCGAGAGCGATCTTCCCACTCAAAGATTGAAGGAAGTGCTGTGGAGCTGAAGACAGCTTGAAACAAATGCCGTAATAACTGGTATGACATCATACCTGGCTATTATGACATTTGATCATGAGCTCATTATCCGTCATTAAAAGGGTGTGAGGAGTCACCAGTACTTATATGATAGTTGTACAAGTAGGATTATGTGTGAGTTTGCTTGTGAATTACTAAATCTCATGTAATCACCATTAAAAGTGTAAAAGTTTTTCAAAGTGATCTACAGTCGATCAATGGGTGAGGTTGATCGTGTATATAAATTAACCCAGATTACAACACTTTTGGCCATTTTATGAATAAGTGTAATAACACTCTGGTGTGCATCAATTGCTGTAATAACCTCACTTCCTGGGTGGTTGACGGTCCAAGGCACTCACAACCCACCAAGATCATTCGGTATTACAGCATTGCTGCACACCTGACCGTGGATTATTCCTTATTTATGTCTCAGCATTCCCATACTGTGTGTCATATTACATTTATTTATACAGTTTATTTACTCAGGCTAGCCCAGCTGAGATGCAGTATCTTGTTTTCTGTGGGGTCCTGCTTTTACTTACTTTTACAGTCGGCAGACTGAAGCACTGTGAGGTTAGAGACTTGCTGAGGGTTACATGAGTAGGTGGCTTTGCTGGAATAGAACATCAGGCAAAAAGAAGAGCTCAACTCCTATATATAAATCATTCCATGTTTGTTGTATTGTCATGTCACCATACTGCAGAATCAAAACCAATGTTTTGTGGCTTACCCATTACCCCACTTTTTCAAAGTACAACGGTAGCCATGTAAACATAAAAAATATATGAGACATAAATGTAACTGGATTTTTAATTACTGGTCCTCATTTTTCAAATCTGGATAACCAGACTTTTAAATCGTGTTACAACCACCTGGTTGATATTTTGTATTACAACCAGGCGGTTGTAGTCAGTGCCTGTCAATCAAGTTCGTGCTTCACAAAGCTCATTGGCAACTAGTCTGTGTGTGGGCGGGCCAAACATCTCACTCCAACATGGTGGCTCCATTACCAAGCACTCACACTCATTGTTTCTCTCACACCGTCAGACTCATAATAGGTAAGTTTTTAAATATTTTTCCATATCTGTCTGGTTGATCCTGCCTTCACAGTATTTGAAATCTATCTGGTTGATCCTGCTGTTCCTGCCCATTGAGTGGGGCTCTGACACACAGCACCTACATCGCCAACGGACCCCGACTGATTAGTTAACTTATCGTGGTTTGCACTGTAATTAAAAAAAAGTAATGAAAAAAAAAAAATGAATGCCTGTACTGGAAAAGGAAAGAGACAGACAGGCAGTGTGTGTGTGTCTCTGTCTGTCTCTCTCACTCACTCAGACTTAAAAATGAAAACCAGTAATCAACAAATACATGGCGAAGGGAATCTGAGAATTTTACACACACCCTCGGTGTGAGATGCTTTTATAAACCTCTTGAGCTTCGTTCTTGGAGTTTATGTATCATCCCTCACCTTGGGTGTGTGTAAAATTCTGGTTACACACACCCACCCATGTATTTTTCTGTATTTTTTACATAGGTATTATTTCTCAAACAAAGCCAAATATCACATATGCATATTTTCTTTATATAGGTGTTGTTGAGGCACAGGTCAGAAAGCATAGAGAAAACCCAGGAGCAGTTGTAAAATTCCACAAAACTGTTTATTTGTAGCAGTAACATAAAATAAAATAAACCTGTTCAGAATAACTATGTACAGAAGCAAAAATAAAATCTTTCTTGTAAAAAAAAATCTCCCTTGCAGTTCAGCTTAGCTGTTTTTATAAGTCTTTTTCAACCCCTATCCTTTGCAACATCCTGTTCTTTGTAAATTTCAGGAGCTGCTAGAACATTGAGAACTTCCTGAGGTCCCCACAGCAACTGCAAAAGGCTGAGACATTTGTACTCAAGTAACCTCCAGTTTTCTACAATTGTCTCAAATTATAAATATATACACATTTCAACAGTAATACCATATTTTCTAAACAAAAGTGATCCCATTATCAGTTTCATTTCCATATATTGATTTGCACATATTCTTATATTACTAGATGTAGATATACAAGGGAGGAAAAACAGAAAGCAAGAGAAAACAGAGATAGTGAGAGGCAAAGGATTGCGAGACTGTTTGGGTTGATCAAGTCCGAAGTCTCACAGGGAAATTTGGTTGCGCAACCAGACAGAAGAGACAGAAAAGGAAAGCATACGGATCCTTGCATTTACACACTTTGTCCAACAAAAGGGACAGGGTTCTAGTCTACCCTGTCACAATTGGTAAATACCTTATTAGACCACACACTTCTGATTTTAAACAAATTACATTTTCTTAAACCGTCTGTCTGGATCTGCTGCCGATGTGATAACACTGATGTACGTTCTGTCATTTACATGACTGTCTCTATAGCTATGAAATTAAAGGTAATTAAAAGCTGTTTTTTTTTTAAATGGAAAGGTGTGGTCTAAAAAGGTATTTACCTCTATATAGAAAATATGCATATGTAATGCATGGCCTTGTTTGAAAAATAATATTTATGTAAGAAAAGATTTGATTAAATTTATCTTTTCATATGTTCTTTATCTTTAGATAATTACTGTTGTACCTTGAAAAAGTGGGGCAATGTGAAAGCCACAGAACGCGTCGATCTTATCTGTGTCATTCTTCACCATTCATCACTATTGGGTATAAGCTGGAGGATTAGGACCCGTGGGAGCATTTTTTTGTTTTTGCAAGCGAGGAGCCAACGCAGAGATGGCGCCACCCTTGAGGCCAATGTATTACGTGGCGCTGTGGGTTGACCAGTAACTGCCGTCGACACCTCATCAGCCCCAGTTCTGCTTCTCCTGCCGTCGAGAGAGGACCTCATGTAGAAGTTTTGAAGTTGAAGCTGCATCTGCGGCCTCAAATTCTGCTCTCCTTTGTTCTCGGTGTCTTCTGCCAGTAAGATCTTTCCTTTTATTTTTGACAATGCTGAGTGCCTTTGTTTTGTTTGCTGTGTTTTTGTCTGGTCATGTCTCATTCGGGGGACAAAAAGAAAACTTCTGAGGTGGGTCCGTCTCCTGTGTTGCGTGTCCCTGCAGCCAACTTTTCTCTGTCACGGACCAGCATGATTGGTGCTTGACCAGCTTGGACCGTAACCACAACATGGATCGTTTCGATGCCTGTTTTTCCATGGACCTCCAGGTTTTGGAATTACACACATTTAAAGTCGGATGAGCGCTGCTGACTTTTGGAGAACAGGCTCACACTCAAGAAGCCAAGGTCAGGATTCTTGGCCCATGGAGGAGGGGCCCCCCCCACCTGTTCTAGTCTTGCTTCGATGGGGGCTCCTTCTATCATGCAGGAGGGGACAGGTGGGAGGCACCATCTTGGCAGTTGTCTCTTTGGAGGTGAAGGCTCCTCCAGTGTCATGCTTTGGGGCCTGCGGGCCTGGGCCAGCGTCAACCTCGGCGCTGCCTGTCAGTGCTGCCCCTGACTCCGGTGCCACTTGTGGTGGCACTGGGCCAGCCTCCACTGCTGCTTCTAACTCCAGTGCTGTTCAGTGCCAGGGACAGAGGTGGCACCTGCACACTGGCTCATGGTGCCGCCTGACCTGGTGCTGTTCGCAGCGCTTGGGGATGAGGGTGGTGCGCCACGGTCCTGGGACCAGGAGAGATCGAGAGTCATCCAGGTTTGGGCCTCCTCCTGGGGAGGACGATTCTGTGGCTGACCTGGATTGGCTCCTCAGATTCCTCAGAATCCTCTGATTCCTTCTTGTCTAGTGCTCGCTCCCACTCAGCCCCCCACTGGGTGGGTGAATTCGCTGGTTCCGGGGTCAGTGGTACTGACCAGCCTCGGATGCCCAGGGGGGCACCAAAGGGCAGCCCGGAGCTAATGACCCATCTGCCTCCTCGGGGATATTCCTCCTGTGTTTGTCCTGGCCAGCCTGACTTCTGGATAGGCTGGGGTGTCACAGGCAGGGGAGGGCGCTTCACCCCCCGACTGTCTTCTTGGAGTCAGCTGTGGGGTGCCAGCTGCCTCAGCCTGTGGTGAGGAAGAGGGTTCTCTTGGAGTCTGAAGGGTTGAGTGGACTTGGTTCAGCGCAGCGACCTCCCCGGGAGCCCACAGGGGCTCAGGGAGGAGCCGTAGCATTGGGCCAGTCTTCTCCTCCTCCGAGGTCCACCCAGTAGGGACATCTTCTTTGGAGGTCAGGGACTGCCCTTGAGGGCTCATGCAGCCCTAGTGGCCTCACGGGGGAATTCTTCTCTTGGGCTCAGCTCTGGCGGTTCCAGCTTGGTTGAGTGGCCTTTGTCTGCTGGGACCACCAGGACTACTCCTCCCTTGAGGTCTCCCGTACGGTCCCTCTGCCTGGGCAGAGACAGTGCCCCTCCTCTGAAGTGCCTGGCCCCCATGCTTCTGCCAACCCCTCCCTCCCAGGTATCACTGCTCCTATGAGGCCCCTTACCTGGGAACAGTTCAGGGCCATGGCTGCACTGTACCCTGCCTACATCCAAGTCATGGACGAACAGGTGTTCCACCACTTCCCAGTGCAACCTGACCATGTCTCTCCGAGCTCGTCAGCTCCCTCATCTTCCTCCTTTAAGGGAGAGGAGTCCTCCGTCCATCTTTCCCCAGCAGCTGATCTCTCTAGTCATCAGCATTTCCTGTCACAGTTGCTTGACGAGCTCCACATTTCCACAGTAGAAGAACGCAGTCCGGACTGATCGACGCATTCCTTCTTGTGTGAGTACAGTGCGGCTGACCTGTTGGTCCACGCCTAGCCTCCTCCCTTCTGGAAGGCATCGCACCGGGTCTGGCGATGTTCCTTTGCCCCAGCTCCAGCCCCAAGGGACATTTGCCAGTAGTTGCTCCGGGTCTCCAGGAACTCTGCCTCACCCTTCTTTGGGCATGACACCTGGGCACCCTTCTGGGCAAAGAAGCCTGAGCCATGACTGACTTCAGATTCAAACTCAGATGAGTTTGATTTTGGGACAGGGAGTTTTCTTCTTGGCACGGATCTTGCTCTGTGTGGCAGCGCATCAGGCCCACCATGCTACCTTCAACAGGTACTTGTGGTCATGGCTAGGGCAGGTTCTAGCCTCCTTACCTGCTTTGGATTAAACCAGACAAGCCATTGCCCTCTCCGCATGAGGCCTGGAGCTTGCAAGGCACCAAGCAAGGGCATAGTACGATGCCAGCGAGGTGGCCTCCAGGATAGTGGGGACAGCGATCTGCATCAGGCGGTCGGCATGGCTTTGTCTCTCCTGGTTGTCACCCCTGGCCTGGCATAGGGTGACTTCCTCCGCCTTCCAGAG
Source organism: Neoceratodus forsteri (assembly GCA_016271365.2). Classification (NCBI taxonomy): domain Eukaryota; kingdom Metazoa; phylum Chordata; order Ceratodontiformes; family Ceratodontidae; genus Neoceratodus; species Neoceratodus forsteri. The sequence continues at coordinate 101,213,266 of JADMNL010000030.1, read as the reverse complement.
AACCCATCTTTTCTCCCGTAGGGTGAGGCGAGAGCTTCAGGGGCACCTTCCTTCTCCTGTGAGGAGATCCTCACCTCACCTGGATTAGTTCCAGGCCTAACCAGGCCTCGTAGGGGTTCTCCTCCAGTATCTCCCCATTGAGGCTGAGGGGACACTGTCCCTTAGGGAGGTGCTGGGCCCCCTTTGGGGGGCTCGGTACTCACTCAATAGTGATGAATGGTGAAGACTGACACAGATAAGATATGAAAATGACATACCTACCGTAATTCTTGATCTTTCTGTGTATCTTCACCATTCATCACTAAATCCTGCCCACCTTCCCCTCTGGGGCCTCAGTCTCTGGGCAATTTCCTCCTCCTTGCCTGTCTTCCATTTGGAATCTGGTCTTAGCACCTCCCCCCTTCCCCATCTAGAATCGAGGGAGGATTCCTCTGTGTAGGCAAGCAGGGAGGGTTGTGCTGCTGGGGATCGTAGGAGCTCTGTCCCTCCTTCAACTTAGGTAACTGTTGGTGCTCTGGCCCCTCTCATGCTCTTGAGGGGGCCCGGGAGGGGAGTCTTCTCTTGATCCCTCAGTTATTTTCCGCTTGAAAATTGTTTTCCCTCTCCATTTCCTCATGTGGCAGTATCCTACTCTCCAAACATTCAATCCCTACCCTGGGGTGTTCTCCAGGGTATCTTTAGAAATCCTCCTGTCTTAATAGTTTGGTAGGAGAGGAAGACATCGCCCGCCTGAATCCTTGGCCTGCCTCTACCTCCAGTGGTTCCATTCCTCAGGCCTTGGCACCTGCTAGGTTGTCTTACTTCTGTGGCTTGCCTTCTCAAACAGTCCAGGCCGACAGTGCGGGGGACGCGTGTCTGCTCCTCCTCCTTTCCTTCTTTCCTTCCTTCTACCCCCCCACCCATTTCTTTTTGCCCAGAGATTGGGGTCCACTCACCCCCAATCCCATAGGTTTTCTTCTTTCCTGTCTTCTCTGTGGCATATTCCTCCTTTTAGTTTTATATCCTTTCCTTTTTCTATCCCTCAGGCTCCCTTGCCCAAACCCTCCATATCCTCCTGTCTCTCACCGGCACGCAGAACTGGGACTGAGGAAGTGTCGACGGCAGTTACTGGCCAACCCTGAGCGCCACGTAATACGTTGTCCTCGAGGGTGGCACTATCTCTGCGTCGGCTCCTCTTGCAAAAATTAAAAATAAAAAAAAATGCTCCTGTGGGGTCCTAATCCTCCGGCTTATACCCAATAGTGATGAATGGTGAAGATGCACAGAAAGATCAAGAATTATGGAAGGTACATCATTTTCATTTTTTGATTCTGAATTATGGGGACTTGAAACACAATAAATGTGGAATAAGTTATTGTATATATAGGAGTTTAACTCTACTTATTTATTTATTTATTTATTTATTAAATTTTGGTGACCAGGTAGGCCCACTGAGCCTGATATTCTGAATTTCATGCTACAAGACTCCTCCAGTTCTATTTACTTATATCTTTGACAAGGATGAGGGCATCCAGGGACACCCTTTCTTAATACTCTGGTGGAATTTGAACCTGGATCTCCTGGTGCCCAGTCCTGTGCTCTAGCCACCAGACCATGACGGTCTATACTTGTTTATATGAGATTGATAACATATTCACGTACAGTGTGTATGCTTTGTTCAGAAGGAAGATCAGAGGGTCCTTAGCTAAATTGCCAACCAGGGATCCTGTAAGGAGGCGTGCTTTGGCCCGCAGCTAGCATTAAATTAGCACAGTACAACTTCATAAAACAACAGAAGACACAAGCATTGCAGAGTCAGGAGTCATGAAGTCAGCTAACCACACAGTGTTAAAGGTCACCTGAGATGCAAGTTAAGCAGCCACAAGGAAAAGTCCAATTCCTGTTTAAATATTAGGGGCACGAGGCTTGACTGGCAGCTGTAATTGATATGTGTAGTACTAGCTGGGTTGGTTACCTGACAGAGTAGAAGGAGATTGCTGGGTGAAATTGTTCACTGTGGCGATGAAAGAATACAATCCGACAGTGTTTTTTTTTTTTTGGTACATAAATAATAACCTTGCAGAAAGGGAAACGTCACTCTCATACCAGAGGTATTTAGACAAAGCTGTGCACCAAACGTAGGTTCAGTTGCCGAGTGCATTTCCACTTCATTGCACTGGGCTAAGAATCCGAAGTACATTCTGACAGAGTTTTGACCTTTGTCATCTATTAAAATGTCCTTATTCGCAAATCTGACTTTGGGCTTCAGGCCCTGTTGCTGTCTGATGCTGTAGAGTGCTTGCCAGAAGCAATTCTTACTGACACCAGTAGGTCTAACAATAGTGTTCTGGCTAAGGAGATGATCACACCAGGCCAAACACTGCAGTTATTTTTTATTTTATTTAGTACAGTCATTCGAGTAGAAAGGTGTAACTGAGCAATTTAAAAGAAAAACTTCAGAATGTAAATGGTGAACTCTGTTTCTCTCATTCAAACCGTACAGCACTGATGTTTAACTTTTACGAAAAATAAGCTCAAAACAGAGCCATCTCTTATTAGTTAAATAATATCTCTTTGTAACATAAGTGAAATGGAATATTATTTGCTGCTGTCTCGTCACCTCCCAAACCAGACAGCTTTTAAAGAAATTGGAGAAGTAGTGGAAAGGTTCGAGTGACTAAGGGAAGGGGTCAGTGAAGAGGGTTAGCTAATCAAATCAGATCAATAGCAGTGGGAGGAGTATTAAGGGAGAACTTCCACTCAGGGAGTCCTAGTAAGCAAACATCCCTTGATAAAGAAAACACTCGTATATCTGTCACATCGTCAATTCTCAGTGTTTGCTTACACCCGAGGTGCTTGTCACTACGAGACTTACAGCTACTGGAGGCTGTTTTCCAGAAACTCTCAAGAGCTGCATTTAGTAAGAGCTTTGGTGATACTCTGCGTTAAGTTGAGTGGACACTGCTTTTTCAAGGAATGTAGGCTAAGGAGTTAACCATTCACAGGGGAGACACGCTGAAACTCACAACTGATACACCACACATTACACAGTAGTTTCAGTGATGGGTATTTTAAACAGCTAAGTAGAGTTAAAAAAAACAACTCCCAGTCTACAGCTAAGAGCACTGGTGACTGTACGTCTGTCAACAGTTCTGTCCTGGGAACAGTGCAAGACTGAAGATAACTGATGTGCCAAAGGAATATTCTGCACAAAATGTTGAACCCGAGACACTATTGTAAATGCAAAGCTTCATCTCAATCAGAATTTTCCTAGTGAAATATTTCAATGAATTAAAAATTACTTATTGTGTTTGGAGGAACTTTGAGCTTAAGAATCCTATTTCAAAGGTGTCCAAGTCGATCAAGTTACAACAGTAGAACAAGTTACAGTCGACAGCAGCCCAGTACAATAAACAACAGACTAATGCAATAAACAAGAATTTTCATATTATAAGGCGCAGTGAGTTAATAGATGAGGGTCATGTATTTATTTCAAAAGTTTTACCTGGAAAGATGTACTGAGCTGGTAACAGCGTGTTCCAGATGTGTCCTGGGGGATAAGGGATGGGGAGTAAACAAGTAGGATGTGCAAATGAAGATAACACACTGAAGATATGAGAGTAATACAAATACTGTACACTACAATACATACAATAAAAGTAGAATACATTACAATTGTGCAGTCATGATATTCAGGTGGATAGTCAGGACAACACAAAAAGATATAGAGCAATGTAATTATGGAAGAAGAAGAAGAATCAGCATTTATGTATTTATATTTATATAGTGCTTTTCATACACAGTGTATCCCAAAGCGCTTTACAAGCAATAATAGACTAGTAGTGAAGTGACTGAATGTGTAGTGGCAGCCATATTGTACATCAACACCCAAACACAGCCTGGACAATTGCATGATCCAGGTTTATGGGAAGGGGAATGTTGGCCAGGACACCAGGAATGTCCCTTACTCTTTGCGAAGAGTGCCCTGGGTTCTTTTACTTCCACCTGGACACCCACCAGGATGGGTAGAAGGGACTTTAGTTTAACATCTCATCTGAAGGACGGCACACCCCAGCAGTACAGCACCCCCCCCAATACTGCACTCAGATGCCAGTGTTTTAGGTACGAGTCCAATCCCGGTGTGGGATGAGAATCCATGACCTTCTGATCCAGAGGCGGATGTGCTACCAACTGAGCCACACTGACATCTGAGTACAAGTAAGTAGAAGTGTAATACAGTATTGTGAGTGTAGAATGAGGTATTTTACACGCTCGAGGTCTGTGATCACATCACAACCACAAGAGCAAACACTGAGTAGCTTGCAAGGTTTTATTTTGATTATTTGTTTAGCGCCTTTTCCCATTTCCCCCACCCTCACATCCTTGGCATGAGTGCATGCATGTGGAGGCATGCGTAAGTCAGGCAGTGTGGGAACCCCACCCTACCAGTTGCCCATACCCACCTGTGCTGCCACCGGACCTCCACCGAGGCAGCAGGACTGCAGAATGGTGCCCCCCCCTCTCTGGGAGAGGACAGTCACCATTAGGCAGCTCAGTCCTGTTCGCACCTCACCCCCATGCCAGCTCCCTAACGAACTGAGGGCATTCCCGACCCGGAAGTCACCGGCGTAGCGCGAGGTAAGACGTCCAGCGCCTCAGCGCCACCGGGCTGGCACAAGTTTTTTTTTATAACTATTTATACTGCTTCATTCATGAGCTCTTGCCTTTCATCGGCTGCCCCAGCCATCTCCCAGCCCCAGCACCTGGACAGGTTCACCTATTGAACCACAGTACCCTGCAAGGTACCTGTCATAGTGGGGCCCACGTGAGGAAGGCAGTTCCTTTTGGGGAACAGATACTTGGAGGCTTCACTGGGGAGAATATTAAACTTCACAAAATGGGTTAGAAAAAAATCCTGAAACCTGATTGTCTGTCAGCAGTCACAAGGCGTAGGTTTAACAAGCAACATAAAATAAAAAGTGTTGGTACTGTTCCTGCATAAGGACTTTTTACATATAAAACTTGTTCTTTAAATGTTTTAAAATACTTGTTTTTAGTTTTGTTGCGAAAATTCAATTTTAAGTGCAGTAAGACCCCAGGGTGTAGGATATTGGAGGTACCTGCACTTCCAGGATCTCCAAGGCCCTCCACCTTCAGCGTTGACCATACCTCTCTCCTCCCTAAACTACGCCCTATTTCCTCCTGCCCCTCTAAACTCATGAGAAGCAATTCTACTCTAAACGCTCATTTTCTAAGAACAGTAAGACTCCCTCAGGTGGGATATTGGGGATACCTCATTTCCAGGCACTGTAAGGCTCTTCACCTTCAACATTGGCCATAATTGCCTCCTCCCCTGGCAACTACTGCCGTATTTCCCTCCTCCCCTCCCTTTCTAAATGCAAAAGAAGCTAGTCTACTCTAGGCTTCTCACCTCTTTCAGTTTTCTGTCACCGTTTCAGTCTGGTTTTCAGAAGCAGCACTCCACCATCTCCTACCTGTTGCATGCCACTGACATCATCCTTTCCGGATGGATCAGGGTCCTATCACAGCTGCCATTTTCATAGATCTAGCATTTGACTCACTCCTCCTGGATAAGCTGAGCTCAGCCAGCCTCTAAGCTATACCTGTTTAAACAACTAAATAAATAAATAAAAATAAATAAATAAAGCTCCCACTACTGACTTGTTCTGTTCCTACCTAACCGCCACCAACAATCAGTTCAGGTTGGAGGCATGTTTTACCTTCCTTCCCATCCAGGCTGGAGTCCCACAGGTTATATCCTAGGCCTCATCTTGTTCTTGATTTTTTGAATGGTACCCTCTGCCTGTGTCAACCTCGTACACACGCATGCAAGTGACACAGTCCCCTCTCTCCGGTCCTTCTACATCTCCAACGGAAAAATCTGCTCCAACAGAAATTAGCCATCTCAAGGTCAACACTAAAAAATGGTGTCTATGTTCTTTGGTATCAACCAAAAATTGGCCAGGCTCTCGAGACTTCTGGTCTTCACCACACTGTATGGCTCCCCCTCTTGAAGTGATGCCATTTTTCAAGTACCTCGGTGTGTGGCTTGACAGTAAACTTGGCTTCTCAGCCCACATCGATGCTATCCATGCAAAACTTGTCCTAAGCTTGGTGCCTTGTACCATAACAAAGACTGTCTATCCCTGCTGGTCCTCTGCGAGCTGATCACCAAAATGGTGCTCCCGGTCTTTGACTGTTCTGACGTGGTCTGTGGTACAGCCCATTCCACTTCCCTAGCCAGACTGGACCCCCTCTGCAATGTCTTTTGTCACTTTGTGACTAATTCCCCTCCATGTATGCACCACTGTTTCCTCTACTCCTCCCTGTCTGTCCTCCTCCTTCATTCACATCACCAGTCACCCAGCATTTTCTTCATCTCCAAGAACTGGTTTGGCTCCCTGCCATCCTATCTCACCTCACTCCTCTCTCCAGTCCCCCTGCTCCGTGCTCCTTCCACTCAAGGGGACCAGCTAACCTTCTTCACATCTCACCCCCGTTCCTCTGCTGGGCAATATGCGTTGTCCTATCACTTGCCTTTACTCTGGAACCAGCTTCCTCAATCCGTTTGTCATTCCACTTTCATAGGGTCCCTCAGGCATCAGCTGAAACGCCTCCCTCTGCCCACCTGCACCTGTTTCCCGTAGGAGATCCCCTCAGTGATATGGCTGTTTTTAGGTTTTTATTCCCCTCTACACAGCTGTTCCTGTGTGCACTGTTTTGACTGCCATTGTACTGCTTTTATGCCAATCTCAATTTTCATGCCCAGACATGTGTTTGCACAACGATTTGCACTTTATCCTGCTCCATGTTTGTACCAGTTAAGTAGGTTCTTACTGCTGAATGTCTGCACTTTACCTGCATCATGTAATGTACTGTATCGCTTCACTGTTACTCCTGTAACCCTTCCCCGGTTCCACCTGGAAATGAGCTGTGGCTCAGTGTGCCTGTCCCGCTTACCAATTTTAAAATAAATACTACACTCTGCACTTGTAGATATCCCCCAAACCCCACACTCTGTCAGGTATTATCACTTACTTACTACACAATAGTCTGTTTACATAGCAATTACTCAGTACTGCTAGGTAACAAGAATGCAGCAAAATTGCCACTTTGAATTCTGCACCAGTACCTTTTGCTCAAAGAACCGTAGAACTGAATATGCCTGGAGACTGAAGTACCTTCATGTTAAAGATGTTTATTTACATTTTGATTATAATTTTACAAATCTTAGCATTTATTTGAAAATTATTCTGTATTCACTCCCCACCAAACCAAACAAGGGAGAAACTCTGAATAGGGGGTCGATACCAGTCCATTCACAGAAGAAAGGGTTTTGAAAGAACTCTTGAAACTGAGGGTGGACAAAGCAATGGGGCCTGATGGGATTCACCCAAGAATACTAAAAGAACTAAGGGTAGAACTAGTAATACCACTGACTACTCTCTTTAACAAATCATGGGAGGATGGAGTGGTACCTGAGGACTGGAGGAGGGCAAATGTGATTCCACTTCACAAAAGTGGGAGCAGGGCAGAGGCAGGAAACTACAGACCAGTTAGTTTGACTTCAGTGGTAGGGAAATGATGGAATCACTTCTGAAGGAAAGAATTGTTGAGTATCCGGAGGCCAGTGGGGCACAGGACCCAAGGCAGCATGGTTTCACAGCAGGAAGGTCATGTCAGACAAACTTAATAGATTTATTTGACTGGGTGACCAAAGTACTAGACCAGGGAGGGGCTGTGGATATGGCCTGCCTAGATTTTAGCAAGGCATTCAACACAGCCTCACACAAAAGATTAATATGCAAGTTAGCCAGCCTTGGAGTGGGTCCCAAGGTGGTAACCTGGATAAAAAACTGGCTGGACAACAGGATGCAAAAGGTAATAGTAAACGGAGTCCACAGTGAAGAAAGGAGGGTAACTAGCGGGGTACCGCAGGGTTTGGTACTGGGACTGGTCCTCTTTAATATCTTTATAAGTGACATTGGAGAGCACCTGGAAGGAAAGGTATGCCTCTTTGCAGATGACACCAAGATCTGCAACAGGGTTGATACACAAGGTGGGGTGGAAAGAATGAAAAGGGACTTGGCAAGGTTGAAGGAATGATCAAATACTTGGCAGTTCAGATTCAATGCAAAGAAGTGCAAGGTGATGCATCTGGGAAACAAAAACCCAGGGGAAGAGTACACAATGGGGAGTAAGTTAATAGCAACAACAAAAATCAAAAGAGACCTAGGAGTAATTATATCAGATGACCTAAAGGTGGGCAAGCAATGTGAGAAGGCAGTAAGGAGGGCTGGGGGATACTGGGATGCATATGGAAAGGCATCAACAGTAGAAAACAGGAAATTGTTATCCCTCTCTACAGACAGTTAGTGAGACCCCATCTGGAGTACTGCATGCAATTCTGGAGACCCCATCTCCGCAAAGACATAGACAGAGTGGAGGCTGTTCAGAGGAGGGCAACCAAAATGGTGCAAGGTCTGCACCAGAAAACATACAAGGAGAGACTAAAGCAGCTTAATATGTATACCCTTGAGGAAAGGAGGGAGGGGGACATGATAGAAACTTTCAAGTATCTCAAGGGAATGAACAAAGTACAAGAGGGTAGTATCTTTCAGAAGAAGAGATGTGCAAGAGCAAGGGGGCACAATTTGAAGATAGAGGGGGGATGGCTCAGAGGTAATGTTAGAAAGTGTTTTTTCACAGAGAGAGAGAGAGAGAGTTGTGGATGCATGAAACAGCCTTCATGAGGAGGTTGTGGAGTCAGGAACAGTGGGAGAGTTCAAGAATGCATGGGACAGGCATAAGGTGATTCTAGTGGGGGAAGAGGAAGTAAGCTGTTGATTAACTAGAATCTGCAGCTTATCCGTCAGGTAGGGAAATGGGCAGACTGGGTGGGCCAAGCGGTCCTTATCTGCCATCAAATTCTATGTTTCTATGTTTCACCCTTGAAATTGGTCATAAACACTGAAAATGGTTATAAATGGTGCACTCTTATCAGTTGCTTAGCAATATTTTTAACGTAATTTTGGCATGAGGCTTATGCTAGAAAACATCCATTACAGGTTGATCCATATTTATGAATGTAGTTCTGTTTTATTTCAGTGCCCTGGCCAGGTTATTAAGACAATTTATAATGAAGGAATCCAATGACAAAAACATTCACCACCTTCATTGCTTAGCTTTTATTTATGATTATTACATTTTCCACTGCAATTAGTTTTCTATAAATCAGTATCTGCCTACTTTTAAATTTCAGCTCTGTTAAGAATTGCAGCTGGTTACACTTCTGTCATATTTCTGAGTGTCGTCTTCCTTCAGGGTGTGCTCATTGATACCCAGAGAGTATAGGAGATGGAAAACGATGGTAACTGTGTGAAGACTGTCTGCTGTTGACGTAACACTAAGTTTCATGTGCTCCTTGTGAGTTTTGATTAATATAGCAAAAGTAAACAGTGCCTTTGCCATTTTCAGGCCATGTGCTATAAGAGGGTAAATGAGGATTCTTTGTTGCAGGTTTTGTCCCCGTCGTTTTGAGGTTTTGCCCAAAATATGATTTATTCAATTATGGCAGTCTTTCTTGAGAGTCTGTTTCTGTTTTATTTTAACAGTAAGTGAGGGCAGTTACAGAACTTTTAATATAACCTGTAGTGTACCTCCCTTCATTTTTTTGTTCAGTTAATGTAAAGATGAATTGAAGTGGTGGCCTTACTGTGCTCACAGTCTCTCCCACAACCACCCCAACTGCCCCCAGTGCATTTGACTCGTCTGGAGCTGCTGCTGTACTATAGTGTGTTGTGCTCTAAAGAGCCAGCGAATCCTTGCCCTCAGATCAGTTTGATCAGTTCCATTGTTCTGTACTAATGTAAGTGAACGGATTAAAAGAACATGAATCATTGCAGACATCCAAACGAGCCATTGTTCTCTAAGAGAAAGTGGTCAGGATTCTGTAAAGGCTTTTAAAGCACTTTAGAGATGTTGGTAAATGAGAAATATGTAATTAAGTCATTTTGGAACAGTAAATAGCACGCTCAGGGCTCAGCATTGTTGGCACTAAGCTATAAGTCTTTGAATTCACCAGTTTTTTTGAACTATGCTGGAAGGGAAAGTCAGTGTAGTCAAGTGCATTAGCTCTCAACCTCTGTCACAGTGAGCCTTCCTAAGCTATGGAACATGTCTTGGGCCTCCCTATGTTTAAAATATGGTATCATACTTTGTGCACTTTTCTGTGTCTAAAGCGAAATGCCCTTGAATAAATTACTTAGAAACATAAAAACTTAGACAGTGACTAGAAAAAGGCTGGTGGGCCATTCAGTCTGCCCGAGTTCCCTATCAAACCCCAGGACCTATTGTCCATGCAGGGTACTAGCCCCAGCTACACACCCTCCTATTCCCCTCTCGATTGCCGCCACCCTGAGTAACCACTATGCCCTTCACTCTGTCCCAGCTGTGCTTGAAACCATTTATGATTCTGGCATCCACCATCACGGTTGGCCGACTCTTCCACATTTCCACCACCCTTTCCATAACATAAAACTTTATCACTTCCCTCTTGAACCTCCCTCCTGTTAGTTGCCACGCATGCCCCTATGTCCTTGAACTGTTACTCATGTTAAATAGTTTCCCGCCGTTCACCTTGTTTATTCCTTTCAGAAACTTGAAGGTCTCTATTATATCACCCCTCTCCCGTCTGGTCTCCAGTGAGTACATGTTCGGAACTCGTATGCATGTGGCATCATCAACATCTGCGCCTGTTGTATTTGATGCCTGCAAGAAAAGATGCAAACCATCTCATGCAGTTTGTAGATGTTGGTCATAACCCCCAACCCCTTGCCAGGCAGTCAACTGCGTTTATGACTAACTGTGTGTGAAGTTTGCCCCAGCCCGCTACCCCTGAACAACCAACAGACAAGTGTGCAACTGAAAGTGTGTGAAGTATGTTACAGAATGAGCTGATTTTAAGTTGCTGGTATGTTTTCACTCTTCTAGCTCAGAGAGGTTTTAGCACCTTCCAAGCAACATGGTGTAATCATCCAAAAGGTCAGGGCTGTGGTGGAAAGGTTGATAGACTCCCTGCAGAGAGGTTTATAGTGTTCATTACGTTGTTTTGTAAGTGTGTGGAGATTTATTGCCATTTGCTCTCTGTACAATAGTGCAGTGGCTAAATGGTTTTAACTGATGTCCTGCTAATACCTGTGAAATGTGCCAACCCATTATGCCTTATTGAAATTCGTCCGTGGATAATTTTTCTAACACTGCTTTGCGAAGCCAACTGGCACATGACATGACCTCTGCTGTAAGGAGCTAAATAAAAGGGTTGTAAAGCTATCAGTTATCTTTGGGGATTAGAAAGCAACTAAAATACTGACTTCTGTATAAGCAGTGGTGCATTCCTGCTAACTAATCTGAAAAGATAATGTTAACCCAACTCGCCTCTGTTTTCAGTAGAGGTCGTGTTTGCCATCTCCTGGACCAGAATGATGATGAAGCAACATCTGGTGCAGCTATGGTATTTTATATTCGGGAATTGCTGGTAATATAAACATTGTTGCAGAATTATTTGAAAAAATATATATTTTAGCCAGCTGGCCTAATTAAGCAGCAAGGCAGATTGCCTTGCCACCTGCCACAAGTGACCTGGGTTTGAAAACAAACTCAGGGTCACTTGAAGGTGGCTTAGGGAAGGAGGTGCGAGCATCCAATGCAGGCTGCCCTCTTTCAGGGAGGAAGGACAGCACTGCACTACTGCTTGGCTGCTACCTAGCTGAGGCTTGGTGATGAGGCAGTGGTTGCCCACCTGGTTTTCCAGGTGCGAATGCTGAGGCATACTGTGTCTTCATGCAGTGCGTGCGCACCTTGGCACACATGTCAGTCTGGGGGAAAAGCTGTGCAAAAAAAAAAACCTCTAGCAGCTGGATGAAGGTGGCATCCTGCTGGCTCCGCACCACCTACCAAGGCGCACACCCATGGCGGTTCAAGAGGTTGGAGGTAAGTCCTGGGTAGGGTGTGTGACAGGGCTGGGGAGCTGCCAGAAGGGGGCTGCTAGAGGGATACAGAAGGAGAAAGAAAGAAAGAAAGAAAGAAAGAATGAAGACAAATCCTTTTAGCCTGCCCCTCAGTGTTGTGCCAGTGCTACCACTTGCAACACAGGTAGTCTGGGTTTGGGTTTCCTCATGGATGTAAGGAGGGCCAGTGAATGGGGGAGGAAGATCGAGTATCCCAGAGGACACTTTTCTTCCCTGGAAATCACTGCTGTGCTTCTACTTGGGTGAATAGAGGTAGCAGTGCAGAGCACAGCCAATCAGGAGGGAGACTGTTGGTTCACTTCCAGTGCTGCTGTAGCTTCATACACTTGTAACCCCCCTGCAAATGGGGGTTCCCAAAAGACTTCCAGGAGCTTGCTTGAATGCTCCAAGCCTGAATGGTGTTTGGCATTTAAGCCATTTATCAGTGAGTGTTTTTAGAACCTCTGGTACTGTCTCTTTAAGAGCTGTCTGCTTGCAGACATAATTAGTTTGTATTGGGGACTGTGTGTTTCTTTGATTGAGTACCACTCAAGCTGCTGCCAATTCACTTCATTTTGCAGTCACTAGGAGTGCAAAGGAACCTATCTGAAAGATGTAACTGTTTGCCAGAAATTATTTAGAGTAATAATGAAATTACAGTTTGTCTAACCTGCTTTCTTTGCAGTCAGAACTGTGTCTGCTAGTTCCCATTCTAGTTTTGAACTGCTGAACTGGACCAATCAGTGTGGGTAAGCTAGCTCTAAATGGTGCCTTGGACAATCAGAACTTGACTCATAATCTGAGCCAGCCACAAGAGGATTGTATGGGCAGTGACTCTGGGAGATGTAGTTTAGACTTCAGTGCCTTTTGGACCAACAGCAGCAGTCTATTGTGAGTGACAGCCAATCCAGTCAAGAACTGGGAGGAACTCAAAGGAAGTGCCCGTTTTGTCGGTTGGAGTTTCAGTTGAGCTTTGGCAGTGAAGAAGGAGGGAGCCCTGTGCTTTTCAGTGTGCAGTTTTAGTCAAAAAATGTGTAAGGCCCAGAGTTCCGGTCTGCAGCTTGTGTAACAGCTTTTAGGACTGAATCCGTCCTGAGAAAAGAATCAAAGGATCTCTGAAGAGTAGAAACCAGGCTCACCCTGTAGAAGACTGGAGGAATTGCTGAAAATCGTACTCGGTCTGTCAGGAACTGAATCTGCTGTGTGTTCTCCGGGTATTGTGCAGTAATTGCGATCGGGATACAGATGCAGCCTGCCTGGTATAGTGCTTTCTTTTATATGGATGTGTGAAGAGGTTTGTGTACCTCAAGTGAGCCCTGCTGACATTGAAGGACCCTATCTTATTTGGAGGTCGTGAGTACTAATTCAGGTCGCTCCTGTTGAATTGCCACATTAAATCCAAATGGAATTACTGTACTGCTGACTGTTTAATTCTCCTTTCTCTGTGTGAAAGGGCCCCTACCAGCTGCCACGGTTTGACTAGCCACTAGGGCTTGGGTACCCAGGGACAGTAACTCGATAGGGATAGGCCTGTGCACAGAGCCATAGGTAGATTATTAGAGTGATAAGCTAATTAACCTGATTTCCCCTGTCCTTGTTATATCCCCTAAATAAATCAGAGCTGCTTGTTTCAGCAAAGTTATACTGCCTGAGGTATTTGTCTATGTTAAAGTACTGTACTGTGATTGTTGCACTGTATCTCATTTCACAGGAGGTCCCAGTGCGGAACCAGACCTGGGGGTAAGTGTATACTGTGAAGGTAATTCTGATATATTTGTGGGCCACTAGTGGGAAGAAGGGGGTTGCAGTGTCCCAGAGGGCTGTGACCAAGTTAGTTTAACTATTGCAACCCTGACCTCTGGGTGGAGGCACCACCATTGGATCCAGGCCCCTCAACCTGTTAGTGGCAAATCAGGCAGGGTAGTAGCCCTGGGATAGCGCCATCTAGGGTTACATCTTGGAGGCTCACCGCTGGGATTGTGTGTCCTCTAGTGGCCATATTACTGAACTACTGTTAAGAAAAAATGGGTACTCTGACAGAAGTGGCTGTGCACCGCTGGTGGAGTGGTGTACTGGGGAGGAGATCGAACTCTCAAAATGCTATACTTATCCTGGACATCCCCTGGTATCAATACGGACACTATGCAGGAGTACTTTCCAAGGTGGAAGGTTTACAAAACCCTGTGGTGGTGGGTCGCATGCTAATCTGCTCACCCACACTTTCCTGGCCCTAGTAGAGTTTAAGGATCCCATAGATAGCTCCAAAGTGCCACAGACCATTACCCCAGAGGAGCCCTCACTGCTTGGAGAGTGATAATTATGACAGTAAAGACCTGGGGGAATCAGCCCCACCACTATCTGAAACTTTGAGGAGAAATTTGCTGAATGGTTGCTGGGAGAGGGAAACTGTGGAGGACTTGAAGAAACTATTCTGCCACCTGGGGTGTTCCTCCCCAACACCCTCTCCTGCTCCAGTGCCCGTAATGGTGGCTGAACCAATGCAGACTCCTATTTCTGCACCTGCCATTAGTCACGACTCTTACCAAGGTTGAGGATCTTCTCTGGCACCCTCCCCACCCCCAAGGGAGGATGACTGGGAGACCTGGATAGACTATGTTGCCCCCAAGTGCTAGAATGGCAATGCTCGGAAGGCAAAGCGAAAGAGTGTTGTGAGAGCCTCCGAGGTCCTGCCCTGGCTACCATCCCGTGCTAAACGGGCCAGTAACCCTGAAGACTGCACAGGCTTATCTTGAGGCCTTGGAGAATGTGTAGGGAGCCCAGATTCTGATGAGGACCTATGGTGGAGAGTAAGAAATGCACAACAGTACCAAGGGGAGTTGTTGTCTGTGTATGTCTCTGCTGGAAAAATTGTTGCAAGAATGCCTCAGAAAGGGTAGTTTGCCAGCGATTGAACTGGACCGAACCAGACTGGACAGAATCCTAAGTCTGCCCTTCTCAGAACTGCTGTTGCTTCAGTTACGCCTGGCAATCGACTGGAATCCCACCCTCCCATGATGAGTTAATGAGAGAAATTCGAGGAGTTGAGAAAAGGCGACCTGGAGGTACCTGCACCAACAGCTGTGGCTACGACCCGAGTGACTGAGGGTGACCCATCAAGTGAAGTTCAGGGCAGACGTTGACAGTCAATGAGTGCTCTGACAAGGAAAAGATATGCCACAATGAAAACTGTTGAGAGAGATCCGGAATTCAAAAACAGTCCCTTTATGAAGGCCACGCCTGCAAGTACGGGCCCTGACCTATATCCGACTGCATCTGCTATGGGGGTGGGGTACCCACCATGTATCTCCTGCTGATAACAGCTCCAAACTCAATTCCTTGACCATGGAAGTGGAGAAACTGACGAGATGTCTCCAAATGCTTATCACGCCATGACAGAGATGGCACCCAGGTTTCCAGTTAGTAATACCCCGCCCTGGCTCCCAGTGTGGCGCCCGGCCAGCTCAAACTCCAGAAAGTATGTTTTGCTATAATTGTGGGAAAGATGGGCACATGAAAGGGAATGCCAGTCCCCAAAAGACACTGACAAAGTTGCATATAGGCTACAAGGAGAGCTTGGAGAAGAAATCAGTGGTTAAGAGGTGCACGACATGATCCCAGTGAGGGCACCAAAATGCTAATTCACGTCCTTTGTGGCAAGGTCAGTTGCCCAGGCCCCCACTACCGCTCTCCAGACTGGTCCAGAATAGTGGGTCCCTCCATGGAGACCACTGTAAAGGTGAATGGAGTGTCTACAAGAGCTGTATTAGACAGTGGCTCCCAAGTGACAATTATGTTCCAGGATTGGTATCAGAAGCATTTGTCAGACGTACCCTTACAACCATTAGAAGGACTGCATGTATGGGGTTAAGTGAGAAGGCCTACCCTATTCCGGTATATCCGAATTTGCTGTCTTTCCCCACCTCCGTGGCTGGAGTGGCCGAACAAGTAGAGACCCTAGCCTTAGTGTGTCCCCCACTGGACTGTATGATGGTGTCCCTTTGTTGATTGGAACAAATGCTCATATGTTCGGAAGGCTGGCACAGTTGTGTTATGAAAAACAGGGTCAAAGACTAGTAGAGCTTTAAGAGTTCCGCTTTAATTAAGAAGGCCTATGAGGCACAGAGAGATGCTGAAAACAGAACCAGAGGAACCGGTCGGAATTGTATGGAAGAAGGATCTGAGTCTCTGATCCTGGCGCCAAATGCCCAGTGTACCTTACAGGGAGAGGTCCGTATCAGAAAGGATGTTAAGAATAAAATATTAATGTTGGATGCACCAGGCGATGGAAAATTGCCAGAGGGACTGCTGGTCAAGCCTAGTATTTTGCCCGCTAGAGCCCATGCTTATGCCAGAAGGGTAATGGTCCAAGTTCATAATGTGTCTGAAAGAGACATTCGAGTAAACAGAGGTTGCATCCTGGCTAATGTGCATTGTGCAGACACTGCAGTGCTACCCAGCAGCAAGAGTTCAAAGAAGAATGACAGAGTAACGCCTGACTTGTTTGATTTCGGCGACTCCCCTGCCAGCTGAATGGAAAGTGAGGATCAGTGAGAAGCTTGCCCAGAGAGACCAGGTGTTTTCTTTAAAGGAATGGGATGTAGGATGCGTGCAAGGAGCTGAGCACAATATCCGGCTGCATGACGAAGACCATTTCGTGGAGGAGGTCTCGACGCCTGGCACCTGCTGACATAGATGATGTGAGACGGCATCTGCAAGAGATGTTAGCTGCTGGTGTAATACAAGAATCCAGAAGCCTTATGCTTCCCCATTGTGGTAGTGAGGAAAAGAATGGAACAGTAAGGATGTGTGTGATTATCGCACCTTAAACCGCGGACTATCCCTGATCAGTACACAATGCCCCGCATTCAGGATGCTTTGACTGCCTAAACGGGAGCAAGTGGTTCTCTGTGCTGGATCTCCCAGTGGGTACTACCAGATCCGATGGCCCCAGAGGACCGTGAGAAGACGGCCTTTATCTGTCCGCTTGGCTCTATGAATTCATGAGGATGCCTCAAGGATTTCAGGTGCCCCAGCCACTTTTCAACGATTGATGGAGCGTGCAGTGGGGGACATGAACTTACTAGAGTGCCTGGTATACCTAGATGATGTTATTGTGTTTGGCAGCTCACTGGAGGAACATGAGAGCAGATTATTTAAGGTATTGGACCGACTGGAGGACTTTGGCCTTAAACTGTCCATTGATAAGTGTCAATTCTTTCAAACATCAGTAAAGTATGTGGGACACATAGTATCCACGAGGAATAGAGACCGACCCAAGTAAAGTTGAGGCCTTGACCACCTGGCCACAGCCCAAAAATCTAAAAGAACTGCAAAGATTCCTGGGATTCTGTGGTTATTATCGGCGCTTCATCAAGGACTATTCAAGAGTGATCCGCCTTTACTTAACCTTACTCATGGGTACCCCCCAACCCACAAAAATACCAAAAGTCAGCGTCCCTCAAGACTGAAAGAGTGTATTTTCATCCGAGTGAAGTATTTGGGGCCCGCTGGACTCTGATTGTGAGACTGCTTTTCATGAGATCATATATCAACTTACCCATGCTCCAGTGCTGGCCTATGCCGATCCAAGAAAACCTTTACGCCCTGCACACTGATGCTAGCTTGCAAGGGTTGGGGGCTGTGTTGTACCAAGAGCACGAGAATGGCCTGAGACCAGTGGCCTTTGCCAGTAGAAGCCTGACCCCATCCGAAAAGAACTATCCTGTACATAAGTTAGAGTTCCTAGCTTTGAAGTGGGCTATTGTTGACCAATTCCATGAGTACTTGTATGGGGCTAAAATACTAGTAAAACTGACAATAATCCTTTGACCTATGTGCAGACCTCAGCTAAGTTGGATGCCACTGGCCATAGGTGGCTTTCTGCATTATCTACATATGACTATGCTCTCGAATACCGAGCAGGTCTGAACCACATAGATGCTGATGCTCTCCGGAGGCCTGTTCCCCAGAATGATTGGGTCCGATTGGCAGAACCTGACATTCGGGCACTCTGCCGGAAGTTTGACAGGGAGGAACAAATGTCCACGGACGCAGTGGACTGCATGGTGGATTGCTTGGGAGCCTCAGAGAATTGCATACCTGCTGCTTATTGCCACTTTTCTGCAATAGACATTGGTGCACTGCCTCAGCTGGACAATGACAGTATTCGGCGGGCTCAATCCCGCGATCCCATGATCAAAGCAGCTTTAGAAGCCCTCTATGCAGGAAAAGATGTGTCCAAATTACGCTCCACTGATTTGAGAACTGCACTGTTATACAAAGAAGGTCCTAAGTTGAAACTGATCAATAAACTGTTATACAGAGAAACAGTAGACAGAGGGGGACAAGTAGACAAACAACAACTAGTGCTGCCCACTGCCTTCGAGACTCAGTACTGAGGTCCTTGCACAACCACATGGGGCACCTTGGTATAGACAGAACACTTGACTTGGTGAGATCCAGATTCTATTGGCCTAAGATGGGGCTGATGTGAGCAACACATTCAAACTTGTAGTCGCTGCTTACAGAGGAAAGCTTTGCCCAGAGGGCTTCCCCTTGTTAACATCACCACCAGTGCACCCATGGAGCTGGTCTGTATTGATTTTCTGAGTTTGGAGTCAGATCAAAGAAATATCAGTAATGTGCTGGTGGTCACTGACCATTTCACGAGATATGCCCAAGCTTTCCCCACCAAAGACCAGAAAGCATCCACTGTGGCCAAAGTACTTGTAGAAAACTTTTTGTTCACTATGGGGCTCCACAAAGAATCCATTCTGATCAAGGAGAGACTTTGAGAGTCGTCTGATCAAAGAGATGCTTTCTCTGTGGGAGTGCGAAAGTCCAGAACCACTCCTACCACCCCAGGGGGACCCACAGCCTGAAACGCTTTCAACCTGCATTTTGCTAGATATGTTAGGCACCCTGCACCCAAAGGATGCTTTAGATGGAGCCAACAAATTAGCACCTGTACATGCTTATAACTGCACTAAAAGTGATGCCACTGGATTCTCCCCCACCGCCTGATGTTTGGAAGAGAAGCTCGACTACCAGTAGATGTGTGTTTTGGGGTCTCTCCTGATGGGGTTCAAGCTGACAACTATATACAGTATGTGCAAAGTTAAAGGCCCAGCTAACTCATGCGTACTAACTGGCTCAAACCATGGCTGCCAAAAGAAATCTGGCCAACAAAGAAAGGTATGATAAAAAGGTGAAAGCACAGGAACCCAGGAGGAGATCGGATTGCTAAGAAATCTGGGACTGCATGGCAAGCACAAGATTGCTGACAGATGGCACCATCTCCCTCACATTGTAGTGGGCAAACTAGATGATCTGCCAGTGTACAAAGTAAGGCCTGAGAATAATTCAAAAGATGTAAAACAATGCATAGAAATCATTTACTGCCCATTGGACAAATCTTAATTGAGTCTGAGCCCCTAGAAGATGCCCCTCTGGACCAGTGACTAGAGCTGCTGCTAAGAAAAGATCAAGAAAGTCTGCACCTACAGAAGCAAAGTTAAAGTGTTCCCTCCACAAGTCCCAGTTGAGCATGACTGTCAGTCCATATCGGAAGAAAGTGAGAGTGACTTTGAATACTATCCTTCTTACGAACTGAGTCAATTGTTTCGGGCAATCCCTAGTCAATACTGGAGATGAAGCTGGGCCTTCTGGACTGTCTAAGCCCCAAGCTTCATCCCTGGAGCCAATGCTCCCAGAAAGTGAAGTGCAAAGCATCAGATCAGATGAAATGGAATCATTGTGCATGGTTGAACTGTTTGAGCTTTCAGGGAGGAAAATGATAGATTGGGGCAGACTGGTGATACACCAACAAGAAGAGTATTTTGAGTGCCCTGACAGTCCACTGCCAGTGTCCAAAGCTCTCCATGCGAGCCAAATGTTGTGGACTCAGAAACTGTAACTCCTGGAGCTGAAAGTGCCCCAAGTTCTAGCCTCTCTACCCCATGGAGACTCCCTGACAAGTGAGGACAATGCTGAAAATGAGGCTCAGAGTGCAGAGACTATAACAGTTCCCTAGAAAGACTGGTCGAGCTGTAAAGCCTGTGGTGCACCTCAGTTATGATTCACTTGGGAGGCCTGTGGACTTGCCTCTCAATGTTGTCCATAAAGGAGTGTATGTGTCCCCGAGCTCATTGCCCAAACTGAGCATCAGTGCTAACTCCAAGTTACTTGTGTTGCCTTCATATGGTGCCCTTGCCCCATCCAGCCCCAAGGTAACTGACAGGGAAGGGCCCTCTCTTCAGGTTTCATGTACAAGAGGTAATAACTTGAGTTATGGTACAATGTGTGTGTAATACTGTGTAAAGAGTGACGACTGCAATGTTTCAGAAATGTGTTCTTGGTAAAATGATATATTGACTGATGATTACATGTGCGAGCCTAATGCAAATGTATATGGTTGCAGTTGAAACTTATGGGTACTTGCTTGACGCGACGCCAGCTTTCCCAGGCCAGGAAGGGTGTAACCCCTGCAAATGGGGGTTCCCAAAAGACTTCCAGGAGCTTGCTTGAATGCTCCAAGCCTGAATGGTGTTTGGCATTTAAGCCATTTATCAGTGAGTGTTTTAGAACCTCTGGTACTGTCTCTTTAAGAGCTGTCTGCTTGCAGACATAATTAGTTTGTATGGGGACTGTGTGTTTCTTTGATTGAGTACCACTCTAGCTGCCAATTCACTTCATTTTTGCAGTCACTAGGAGTGCAAAGGGAACCTATCTGAAAGATGTAACTGTTTGCCAGAAATTATTTAGAGTAATAATGAAATTACAGTTTGTCTAACCTGCTTTCTTTGCAGTCAGAACTGTGTCTGCTAGTTCCCCATTCTAGTTTTGAACTGCTGAACTGGACCAATCAGTGTGGGTAAGCTAGCTTCTAAAATGGTGCCTTGGACGAATCAGGACTTGACTCATAATCTGAGCCAGCCACAAGAGGATTGTATGGGCAGTGACTCTGGGAGATGTAGTTTAGACTTCAGTGCCTTTTGGACCAACAGCAGCAGTCTATTGTGAGTGACAGCCAATCCAGTCAAGAACTGGGAGGAACTCAAAGGAAGTGCCCGGTTTTGTCGGTTGGAGTTTCAGTTGAGCTTTGGCAGTGAAGAAGGAAGGAGCCCTGTGCTTTTTCAGTGTGCAGTTTTAGTCAAAAACGCGTGTAAGGCCCAGAGTTCCGGTCTGCAGCTTGTGTAACAGCTTGTTAGGACTGAATCATTCTGTGAAAAGAATCAAAGGATCTCTGAAGAGTAGAAACCAGGCTCACCCTGTAGAAGACTGGAGGAATTGTGAAAATCGCACTCGGGTCTGTCAGGAACTGAATCTGCTGTGTGTTCTCCGGCATTGTGCAGTAATTGCGATCGATACAGATGCAGCCTGCCTGGTATAGTGCTTTCTTTTATATGGATGTGTGAAGAGGTTTGTGTACCTCAAGTGAGCCCTGCTGACATTGAAGGACCCTATCTTATTTGGAGGTCGGAGTACTAAGTCAGGGTCGCCCCTGTTGAATTGCCACATTAAATCCAAATGGAATTACTGTACTGTTGACTGTTTAATTCTCCTTTCTCTGTGTGAAAGGGCCCCTACCAGCTGCCACGGTTTGGACTAGCCACTAGGGCTTGGGTACCCAGGGACAGTAACTGATAGGGATAGGCCTGTGCACAGAGCCATAGGTAGATTATTAGAGTGATAAGCTAATTAACCTGATTTCCCTGTCCTTGTTATATCCCTAAATAAATCAGAGCTGCTTGTTTCAGCAAAGTTATACTGCCTGAGGTATTTGTCTATGTTAAAGTACTGTACTGTGATTGTTGCACTGTATCTCATTTCA
Source organism: Neoceratodus forsteri (assembly GCA_016271365.2). Classification (NCBI taxonomy): domain Eukaryota; kingdom Metazoa; phylum Chordata; order Ceratodontiformes; family Ceratodontidae; genus Neoceratodus; species Neoceratodus forsteri. The sequence goes on along the minus strand of JADMNL010000030.1, from coordinate 101,191,426 downwards.
CAGGAGGTCCCAGTGCCGGAACCAGACCTGGGGGTAAGTGTATACTGTGAAGGTAATTCTGATATATTGTGTGGGCCAGTAGTGGGAAGAAAGGGGTTGCAGTGTCCCAGAGGGCTGTGACCAAGTTAGTTTAACTATTGCAAACCCTGACCTCTGGGTGGAGGCACCGCCATTGGATCCAGGCCCCTCAACCTGTTAGTGGCAAATCAGGCAGGTGTAGTAGCCCTGGGATAGCGCCATCTAGGGGTTACACACACTATCTTGGGGATAGGAAGAACTGAACCAACAAACATCCCCAAAGTGCTGCAGCGTAATACTGGAAGGACTCTCAGGACCCACCACACTGACAGCCCATCCCACCAAGTCACGGACCCAGGTGGATGATGACCTGAGAGCCACACCTCAAGGGCTAGCAATAGGGAAATGGGGTAACTGGCAGAGATGGCATGGTTAGGGTTGAGATGTGTCCACACAGACAGAAGGGGCTGCTCCAGAGACAAGGGAGAAAATAGTAAATGATAAAAAAATCCTTTTGAATAATAAGAGATCCAGCTCATGTTTCTTTCCTTTCATAATCTACGATGAAGGCTTTCAGTTCATGAATTCTGTACCATTGCCAGACAGGTAGCGGGACCCTCAGTATGTACTTTATGTGGATTAGTGAGGAGAATAACCTAAACTGACACTGACACCTCCTCAACAACAATTTTTTATACCTTTGATTGATTCATTCTGGTTTTCTAACTTGTCTCAACAAGTCTGGCATGGCAGAATGGAGGAGTACAGCATTGTCTGCTGACTGTTTAACCCTTGCAGGGATAGCAGACATTGATGTAAATATGAGCTGGACCACTTGAGAGGCTACTGCAGGCAGAAGATCATTTCTACCACAGTAAAAATGTTCTGGCCAGTATAGGGTGAACTCTGATGATGAAAGAGCTAACATACTGACTGAAATTGCTAACTTTCAAAAGTAGTGAACTATTGTTTCTTTATTAACTACTGTTTTATATCTTAAGTATTTTTTCTTTTCTTTTGCTAATTAGAAGAGGAGCTTCTCACCAATGGGAGTGCAGCTTGAGCAGTGGCTAGTGACATCACAATGACTGCTGCTGGACGCAAAACAGAGCAGTGACATAGAACAGAAACAGGGCTCACATGGAAATCTGATGGTAGGGATTTTTAATCCTAACTCCCCACCCCCATGCACCATTTCCATGAACTCAACTGATCTGAATGCCAGAACACAATCCAGATCCCATCCTGAAGGGTCCTGCACAAACCAAGCTAATATCCATAGTATTTCAAAAAATATGAGTCATCACTTGCTTCATGCAGGGCACGACTTTGTGTCACGTAGGTCCCTGAGGGCTCCTGAAGCGTGAAACAGAACCTATCTCCTGACTCGTTTCAGGCAGGGTGCTTCCTAATTGCTTCACAAAGGCCCTCTGCCTGTTTGAAGCAGAAAATGCACATGACCCTTTGTAAACAGGGCCTGGTTCTGGGTGAAGCATGAGCTGAGCCCTAAGTTGTTTTATGCAAAGCCCTTTGGGCCCTGCTCAAAACAGGACATGAGTTCTAACTTGTTTCATGCAGGTTTGGGAAACATGGTGCACAGAGGCCTTTGGGCCCTGTGCTAAACAGGACCTGACTTCTAACTTGCTTCATGCAGGGCCGAAGCAGGACTCAAGACTTAACTTACATTGGACAGGGCTGTTGGGGGTTGGGAACTGGTTTGTGTGTTTGCATTCAGTTCGGTGGAGGTGGGTGGCGCATGGCAGTGGGGAGAGTTAGGGTTCAGAAATCCCTAACATCAGATTTCCCTACTTTTGATGTTTCAAAAACCCTAACTTTTACATTATTGTAATTGCTTCCCATGAATTTTCTCTTTTTTAGATAGCCATAGTACCTTGATGGCTGCATCTTGAACAGCCCACAACATGGCACAAATCAGCAAAAGAGAAGATAAGTCCATGAAGCAGGACAGGCAGAGCCATTTGGGAACAAACTAAGAAATGGGTCGCGCTCATATGGTACCGGTCCAGGATGCTGCTGGGAGGATTCGCTGTCCCCAAGGCACAAACCAAATAGGCAGAAGTCAGTGCACTCACAAGGAACAGATAAATACCTGTTAAGCATTTATAAATCCATTTTATTCCAAAATGGACAAATACAGATTGCAATTAAGACTGGAAGTGTTTGCCGGTACAGACACACCAGCACTTTGACCACAGGTCTTCATCAGGGGATCACTATTTTGAAGACCTGTTTTTGAAGCACTGGGGTGTCTGTATCAGCAAACACTGTCCTATCTTTTGTTTGCAACCTGCATTTGTCCGTTTTGGAATAAAATGGATTTATAAACACTTACATAGGTGTTTATCTGTTCCTTGTGAATGCCCTGACATCTGTCCACCATGCAGAGCCCTTTGGGCCCTGTACAAATCAGGAAGAAAGTCCTAACTTGTGAAGCAGGGCCCAAAGGAGCTGTGAGTTAACCTTGTGTTTCCTAACTTTGGGTTTTTGGTTTTTTTTTTAGATTTTAACCTCAAATGTTCATGGTGTTATTCCACCTCATGAACATGACAGTTGTTGTTTCTCAAATGTTGCCTGAAACATCATTTGACAGTACGACTCATGAAATTACCCTTTGCCAAGATTTGAAAACAACAGCTGTCAGGTTCATGAGGTGGGGTAAAAAGGTTATTTTGAAAATGTTGGGTCAGAATATTAAAAACAATACATTTATGAATAAAAGCAGAAAAGTATGAAAAATAGTAGGTCCGAGAAACTATATTCAGTTAATTCGGTCTTAGACACAGTAGGAGTGCATTGCTGGTTAGTCAGAGGATTACAGTTGGGTGGCAAGGTGCGGGGGATCAGGGTGGGGTGGGAAGGGGTGAAGGGGAGATGCGATGCTGGACCATTTTCTTTTTTTACAGGTACATTGGAGGGAGACAATGATGCACTGTTTTCTTTATTACAAGATTAAACAATAACTACGTTGGATGACGTTTCATTTTTTTATAGGTACCTACATATGGGAAGGGGGAGTGGGTGTCATGAGTGCTAAGAGGGTAGAAGAAGGTGGGGATTTACATGCAAGAAATGGTCACTGGGTTTGGGCACCCAAGTGGTCACAGGTGTTAGGGATAGCAACCAAACATGGGCAGCTCAGTGGTTAAGTAAAAATTAACATTGAAAGCAGTGACCACTGGGTTTGAGGACTGTGGCCAAATGAAGGGGGACACAGTAGCTGAAGGGGGTGGTTAAGGGCTACCAGGCTTGGACATCCAGGTGGACAAACAAAAGGGAGAGGGGCTTGATATTTTCAGTTTTGTGGTACGTGTCATAGAAACAATCATTCCCATTTCTGTTTTGTTTTGTTTTTTTGTAACTTTTGACCTTTACTTTGTCTTATTGACCTCACATTTTCAGGGTGGGCATAGCAGCACCCCACCTTATAGACACATAAGTGCCATTTTGTGAATGCACCCTGAAACGTGTTTTGGTGGGTGAACCCCAAAAACACATTTCAGGGCAGATTAACAAAACAAAAACACATTTCAGGGCAAATTAACAAAATTATATGCATGCATCCATGAGGCAAAGCAAGGCAAATTTTATTTATAAAGTGCCCTTTCCCAAAGGCTCAGGGCACTGTACATAGTTAAAAGAAACAGCAACAGTGCATGATAAAACAGTTTAAAACATGACAGTAAGTACAAAATTATTTAAATTTAGCAAATATTAGCTAGCTAAGGAATGCTTGCTCAAATAAATATGTTTTCAGTAGGTTTTTGAAAATCTCCACTGTGCCCACCAAGCGAATGATTCCTAGAAGGGAATTCTATAACATAGGCACCGCAACCCCAAAAGCTGTGTCCTCAGAACGTTTTAGATGGGAGGATGGGACAACCAGTAGGCTAGCATCAGTGGAGTGGAGGGGTCTGGTTGGGAGATAAGCCAGAAGATCTTTTAAGTTGTCAGGTCCCAACCCACATAGGGCCTTGTGTGTTAACAAGCAAATCTTGAAGATTAGGCACCACTGCAAAGGAAACAGTGCTCACGCAGCACTGGTGTGATGTGGTCCCTCTGAGAAGTTCCCGACACCAGCCAAGCTGCACTATTCTGGACCAGTTGCAGGCATTTCAATAAACCTCCTGACAGCCCTAAATATAGCGCGTTACAATAGTCCCACCTAGAGGTAACGAAAGCATGGACGAAGGTTGCCAGGTCAGCGGGAGCTAGATGCGATTTCATCCTAGTAATATTTGGAAAATGGTAAAAGTCAGATTGGACCACCGTTGACACCTGCTGATCTAAGTATCAGCCTGCCATCCAGAATGGCCCCAAGATTCTTAACCCAATCAACAGGGACAAGAGGATGACCATCGAATGCAAAGAAAGCTACAGCATCGCCTGTCGACTCGGCTCAGTCACCATGACCTTCAGCTTCCCTGGATTGAGACATAACCAGTTTGAGACCATCCAGTCATTTATTTTGGCCAGACATTTCCCCACCACTGAGGCCACATAATCCTTTCCCAGAGGACAAGAGAGGTAGAGTTGAGTAGCATCTGCATAGCAGTGAAACGTAACCCCATACCATCTGATGGTGTTCCCCATAGGCAACATGTACATGAAAAATGATACAGGGGCAAGGATCGACCCTTGAGGAACCCACAGGAGAGTGCAGAAGCCCTAGAGATGAAATTACCTAGAGCAGCCTGCTACATTCTCCCAGTTATGTAGGATTCAAACCAGCCCAGTACTGTGCCGGTAATACCCATGTAGGTCCGGAGTCACCGCTTTCACTTTCAGAGAAGAGCTTTAATATGAAACAGTGCTTGTTTTTAAGAATAACCTACACTGGCCAGCTCAATGTTCATCCCAATGTGTATTTGCATTAAAAAAGTAGACCTTGCAAAAGTCCAAACCCGCTCATGAACGAGTTTTGTTGTGCTCTGGCACCATAGTCGTTTGGGGATGCATACGAGGTGTAGACGAGTGAATTAAGGTCAGGATGGTCAATATGCTTGGTTTATAAAATATATTTTCGTTCCATTATTATTAGTGCTTGGAGTGCCAATATATGCTATCAGTGCACCGTTAGCTGGCAAGAGACACCAACTTTCAGCACTTCATTTCATTTTCATTTCAGTTTTACATTTTATGCTTGTAAGCAGGATGAGCAAAACCTGCCCGTCTTCACCAGTGACAAGTTACAAACATATTTAGACTTCACAAAATAGTCAGCAAAAGCTGACGTGTCCCTTTAATTTAGTGACTGTTGTGTGTTTTCAACCTTATAGAACTTTTACGATCATTACCAAAATTGCAGGATTCAGAGATCCTGGGCCCAAGAATCTGTATGCCCCATTTCAGGCTACTCCATCCAGAAACAGTCATGTTATTAAGGTGCAAAAATAGGGGGTTAACATAGAAATGCATTTGTAACCCTAACTATAGGTGCACCATAAAATATATATGTGTATACCACAGGACTGCAAGTTAAAAAGTGTAATCTTGACCCAACACAGCATGCTCAGAAATTTGTCTTGTCCGTATTGGCCACGATGAGCATGCTCAGATAATTACCCTCACATGCGAGATGCTTTTTTTTTTTTTTTTTTAGCTGCCTTGAGTTGATAATTGCTTGTAGGCTGAGCCATTGAACAGAGTGGCATAGTTTACATTTTGCACTTTTTTTGTTTTGTAGCTTTCTACCGTTTTTATCACGAAGTGCAATAGGCAGCAAGGAGAGATTCAGTAGCCTGCAGTGCATGTTAGGGCTTTAATACTCTCCTATCAGATGTTTTCCAGTTCTGCTTTTCTCTAGGAGCTAAGTACAGTCGTCCATTACTGTACTGAGCCCAGAGAGATCAGTAGACCCAGCAAACAAAAGATCAGAGCATTTACAAACTCAACATACGCTGCAGTCTATTGAATCTCTCATTGCTGCCTACTGCTTTGATGTCAGTTGCAGGGGATTCTGGGATTTGTAGTAACAGAAGATGTCAGCTTAGAAGTCAACACAATTAGTCTGATACAATATACTATACTACAGTAAACAGTAAGTAAAATGTTTCTGCACACAGACTGCACATTGAGACCAGCCTCACATTTGGGTGTGGGGCTCTTGGTTCTGACTGTTCCTCTTTAATGCTGATAAGAGTTGCTGTTGCACAAAACTCAAACCCTTCAAAGTTTGGAAATGTGCTGTTGGGGTTGTTAACCCAGTGCCCTTGAAGTTTGGAAATGGCTAATAATGTCTCTCTTCCTCTGCCTCCTCTCTCTCCTTCTCCTGTCCCCACCCCCTAAACCCCATGCCCCCTCAATCTCTCCCCCTCTTCAATATCCCACACTTTCACTCTCCTCTCCCCCCCCCACCCCCATCTCTGAGTCCTTCTGTCCACCCTGGGATGTTGCAATCCCTCTTGCTAAATCTTGAATCCTTATGTTGCTTATGCCTCTGTTCTCCCTCCTCCCCTACGCTCGCAGTCCCAAATGGCTAAAGTCACACTCGCATCACCCTATCTTCCTTCTACTCCTGCTTCTTGCTGGCGATGTTGAACTAAATCCAGGCTCTCTTCCTCCTACTCCCCCCCACCTGACATCCCTAAAGGCCTAAGCTTCTTCAATCTAAATGCCAGGAGCCTCCTTCCCAAACTAGATGCACTCAAAGTCTGGATAGCTGAATACTCCTCTGACATTCTGTGCATCTCTGAAACTTGGCTGTCTTCTAAGGTCCCTGACTTCTGCCATGCTCTTCCAGATTACAACCTCTTCCACCAAGATTGATGTAAACAGGGCAGGGGAGTAGCTCTGTGCATCCCCTAGTTCCTTTCCTGTTCCATCAATCTCCAAGAATCTGTCCACACCTCACATGAACTCATTGTCACTAACCTCTCCCATCACTCCACCATCCCAGTTTATGTTGGTGTGCTGTATATTATGCTTCTGCTAGGCTCTCTTCTGCCTCCCTGGTTTGCTGCATAGCTTTGGTTGCTACCCTTACCACCTCTGGAGAGCTTGTCCTCCTAGAGGATTTCAACTTAGATTTGCTCTCCCCTCATCCAAGACTACCTTATCTAAAACTGAATCATTGAACCTATCCCAGTTACTAAGTGAACCTACTCATCTTAACCTACACTCCCAGATCACTCCCCTTGGACTGGGTGCTCTCCTCCCATCCCTACCACATCATCACCACTGGCATCCTCCTGGACACCTTCATTGATCATTGCCTGACCTATTGTGTTAGGAAGGTGTGTACCCTGCACTCGGCCCCAAGTATATATGGTATCATCCCGTCAGAGCACTTGACACACGCATCCTCCACTGTGACCTTGCTGATGTGGACTGGTCCCCTGTCTTCTCCACCCCTGACATTGACACAGCCCGTGGCCTCTTCATTGGCATTCTCATGTGAGTCTGGCACTCCCATGCCCCTCTCAAAAAAGCCAGGATCAAACGATATCATCACCCTTGGATCACTGCCGACCTCATAGCCCTGTGCATATCCCGGGAAAGAGCGTAGGCTTGTTACAAATCCTTCCAAACCCAGTCAAACCTCCAACTTTACAAGCCACTTAGAAACTTAACTACCAAGGCAGTCCGCAAGGCTAAGGCTGAGTATTTCAAACTTCACCTTCAATCCACTCGAAATTCTCCAGCTAAATTCTGGAACATCATCCACTCCCTGTTTGACACCGTCACCCAGACCGCTCACCCAGTCCTTTCGGTGGATGGTTCATCTGTCTTGGATCCCACCTCTGTTGCTACCATCTTTAACAAATTTTTCACCATGTGTGCACTCCCTGCTGATCCACCATCCACCCCAGCTGCCCCTTCCCCTCCCCGGTCATCCAGTGGATACCATCCGGCCCCCATCTCCCTTCTTAAAGTCTACCAAGCTCTAGTGTCCCTCAACCTTGCCAAGTCCAGCCCAGATGGCCTGACCCTAAGCTTCTCTGTATCTTTGCTCCTGCAGTTGTCCTCCACCTCTCGCATATTCTTAACCTCTCCTTATCCTCCAGTATGGTCCCTCTGGCTTGGAAGGTTGCAGATGTTATGCCCCTTCACAAGGAGGAGACCCCTCTTCCCTGGAAACTACTGACCCATTTTTCTCCTCTCTCCGTGGCTAAGCTCCAGGAGTCCTTAGTCTATTCCAGGCTCAACGATTTCCTAACTTCCTCTGATACTTTCTCCAGCTTCCAATCTGGTTTCAGAAAAATACCACTCCACCATTTCTTTCTTGTCTCGGATCATCAGTTTCATCCTATCTGGGATGGATTGGGGCTACATCACCGCAGCCATATTCATAGACCTGGCTAAGGCCTTTGATTCAGTGCCCCACTCTACTTCTAAACAAGTTGCACTCTGTAGGAGTAGCTGCTCCTGCTGTAAATTGGTTTGGCTCCTATCTCTCGGGCAGACTTCAGTCTGTTCAGGTAGGTAATGTCCTATCCCCTCCTGTCCCACACCTTGCTGGTGTTCCACAAGGATCAGTCCTTGGCCTGATCCCTTTCTCTCTCTTCATAAATGACCTTCCCTTCATATGCCCAAACTCCAGCATACATATGTACACTGATGATACTGGCATCTACACCTTTGGCCCTTCCACCTCCGATGTCCTGGCACCTCTCCATCAAGACCTCCATTACCAACTCAAGGTAAATGTCAAAAGAAACGTCTCAATGACTTTCGGCACCAGGCAAAAATTGGCCAGGCTCTCAATTCTACCAGTGTTCACCACTTTGGAAGGTACCCCCCTCGAAGTAGTCCCTTCTTTCAAATACCTTGGGGTTGGGCTTGACTCAAATCGCAACTTCTCAACCAATATAGATGCAATTCACTCCAAACTTCACCCCAAGCTTTGAGTGTTATATCGTAATAAAGACTGCCTCTCTCTCCCTGTTTGCTGCGACCTGATAACGAAAATTATTCTTCTGGTATTCGACTGCACTGACATTGTTTATGGTTCTGCTCCTGCGACATCCGTTACCAGACTTGACACTTTCTTTAATGCTTTTTGTCGATTACGCCACCAACTCTTCTTTTCACACACACCAATGCCACCTCTCTACTCCTCTCTCTCTGTTTATCCTCTCACCACAAAACACCTATCCCATAGTCTAGCATTTATTTCTAGATACTGGTTTGGGACCCTTCCATCTTATCTCTCTCTCTTCTTTTCCTCTCACTCCTACCTCTTAATCTCTGTCCTCCAGTTATTCCCGTTCCTTCACTATCCCTCATTCCCATTCAGCTGTTGTGAGTGGCTTTCTCCTATTACCTCCCTTGCTCAGGAATCAACTCTCCTCCGCAATTTATCTCACCCTGTAGTGTCTCTGTCCTCAAGCACCTACTCAGACCCACACCCAGTGCTACTTACATTGCCCAAACCCGCCTAACCTTGCCTCTTCTTCCCCATGATCCTATATTAGTGAGTAAATGTTATGTAAAAAACTGTATTATCTGTTTGCCTTCATTTGTACATTTACCATTTGTTTTGTTTTGTTTTGTTACTCAAATAGTATCAATTTTTACATGTCATATAGTAAATTTATTGTTCTCCCTTTGTTGTATTTGTCTTCCCACTCCCCAGGTCGCATCTGGAAATGAGTCTCGGCTCAGCATGCCTTTCCCAGTTACCAAATTTTAAATAAAATAAAATGTGTGTTAGGGCTTTCTTCAACCCCCTCCTCTGCCCTCATTACTTAAGGCCAAGATACAGGTCTGGGTCCGTGCATCAATGGTCTGGTACTTCATACAGGTCCAGCATGTTCAAAATTTGTAAATAGCAACCCATATACCCTCCCCCATACTTGCATGACCCAAGGCCCACATGTAGTAAGAATGTCTGTGGGCATTTTCTGCCTGCAGGTTTTCCCCATCTAGCTAGGCCTTGCAAGACTTAAATGGCAGGCTGAAACTCTGCCCCTTCTCAGTGTTTTTTGAGGTACACCCTAAGTGTCACTTCTGACTGTATGTGCAGCCGTGCTTGTACCAGAAAGGGAGCACTGAGAAAACTAGTGTGTACGGTACTGTAGTGCCACTTCACTGGAGTTTAGTCAGTAGCACGAATGAGCCCATATACTGGTCCCTTTTGCTACACAGTGGCTGGCCCTCGTATAAGGCTCCCTAATGAGGATGGAATATATCTTCAGGGTACAAATGGTGGCAAGATCCCTTCCCTGGGGTGCAGGAACACATAAGCTACTCTACCCCAATGAAAAGCTACTTTATTATTTATTACCCATGATCCCAATCTCTGGTCTCTTTTGCCAGGTCTCTCTGTTGCTGGGCCTCTTTCACTTTGCAAAAAATATTTTGTTGATTTTTATGTATAACAATGAACTTTGCAAACTAATTTCTTTTTGAACGGAGAATAAAAACTAATTTTAGACCTCTCTAAATGGCATAATAATGTCACCTGTGATAGGAATGGTGGTCGTGGTATTTTTTGGGGGGGACCCATCCCTTGCATGCTCTTCCTCAGGGGGTGCCTGCTGTTTCCTAGCAGCTTCAGCCTTAGCAGCTGATCTCTGGATCAATTCTTGCTGCTGGTCTTTTGAAATCATCTGCTCCTCATCCACAGTGCTTACCTTATTATGCATGGCCCAAAGGCACTGACGAGAGGAGTGACCCTGTTTCTCGCATAAATTGCACCAAAATGGATTCAGACAATGTGATCCCATGTGGCCATATTCAAAACAAAGATTGCAATGTGGCCTATCGCACACGGCACTCAGGTGGGTTGGTTCACCACACTTGTCGTGGCTTGGGCTGGCCAGGGTAGAAGCACAAAGCACAGCCTTACTTTAAATAAAAACTAGGGGCAGGTGTTGTACTCCTGTGTTCGTATTCCACAAGTTCACTGCTACCTTTCTTTCCATATGAGCTCTGGGTCTAATATTGGAGATGGTCTTTCTAAGGTATCACATTTCTGTTGGAGCCAATACATAATATCAGATATGTTGACCCTCCCTCATTACAAAACAGAATTGTAATTAGTTTCACAGTAGGTTTGGTCAGGGATGGCCACAAACGGCACCCATAGTGCTGTAGCCTTCAATGTCTGGTCTTTTCCCAGAGTCTGTGAAATGATTCCGCTGTTTTAAAACTTAGTGTCATATACTTCCTCCCCCCTGAAACATGTATGAGTGTGTGCAGCTTGACAGCGAAAAATCCGATGGAGTTCTTCAGTAGGGTTCTGGCAATGTGTGTCTTATCCGTGGGGTTTTCCAAACCACAGCATACCTCAACCTCTCTGCATTACAGTGTGGCACTGACTCTCCCTGACACTGAAACAAGACTGCCATCCTTAAGGGACGGTCCCCCTCCCCTCTGTTACCCTGGGCAACCATTTCAGGATGACTCAGTGCAACCTGGAGGAGGTATATGACCCCCATATCCCTTGAGGCCTTGTGGCCTGTATTTCCAGAACCTGCCTTCTGTTGAGGGTCCAGGTGCACTTGGACCTGCTTGGTCCAGGCCTTCAGCAGAACCTGAGAGCCTTCCTCAGCAGAACTCGAGAGACTTCCTTCTGAGGTGTCTGCATCATCAGGTACCTGCCCTAGCAATGGGGGTGACAGGATAGACACCCCTGAATCAGCAATTTCGTGTTCAGAGTTGCTTTCCTGTAGTACAGGTTCCTGTAGATGGGGCTCCTGAGGTTGTCTGTGTTTACCTCCCTTAGTCACACTCACATTCCCCACATGTTCATGTTTATTTTTCACAGTATTATGCTCATTTTCCACAATATTATGCTCATTTATCACAGTACTGTGTTCATCGTTATTTTCATTAACAGTGCTAGTAACATTATTTCCCACTGAGTCAGTAGCGTTTGTGGTAACTTGTGTAACAGGCAATGTCCTAGCCGCAGCCGACACCACAGTTTGCTCAGTAGAGCGCCCAAGCTCATCCATCAGAATCAGGTCACTGTCCTCTTTTTGAGACTGAAACATCACTCTGCAGAAGCTGCTTCCTAGGCACAGCAGCTGAACTTGTCCAGGCCTTCAAACTTGCTTCCTTATAACTCACAGACACAGCCCATGCAGCCAGCAGTGTATCAGTTAGCACAGTACCCTTTCTGTTGAATCACCAAGTGTTTGGCAGAGCTCTGCATTCTGTTCTGTTTCTGCAGGGTTTCTTCCCGTTGTGCAACACCTGCTAACTGGAGCTTTGGAGAGACCCAGCCTGAATCTCTGCTGAGGTACGGATCAAACCTGGAAGCCAAGACAAGCCATCGGGGGACCGCTTCCACCCCACAGCTTTCAAAACATTATCAGCTGACGATTCAGCATTTTGCGGTTGAGTGGGCAGCAGCTGGCCACATCACAGCTCCAGCAGCTTGTTTAATTCTTTTTGAATCTTTCGAGTCGGCTGCACAGGGGACGTCACAGATGTGACAGAATATCAGTGGGCATCAGATTAGGCTGAGAGTGTTTGCCTGTCAGGTCCTTCGCAGTCTTCTCCTGCCCTTCCTCAACCAACAACCGGAGCAAGTGTCTCCTACAGTCGGTCATGCCTCTCTCCAACTCCTTCTCTTCCTGACCTGAGATTTCCTGCATGGCTTCTACCTGCATGTCAGCATCACTTTCTGAGGGTAATACATGATTATAACTGTGAGGCTGGCCAGCCCTATGCGTCACTTCAGTTTTTTGAGAGCCAGTACCTTGTAAGACATTTCCCTTTACTGGAGATACAATACCAGACTTATATTGATCACCATAGCTGTCGCCAGTATATTTTCAGAATTAAACTGCATAGACTCTCCATCCCCCTCTCCACCGTCACTGTCTTCCACAGTGTTGGCCATCGTGGCAGTCTGCTGGATGGTCAGAGGTTCCCCCTACTGGCAAGAATAGTGGAGGTTTTTTTTTTTTTTTTTTTTTAAATAAAACTTTGCTTGGAGAAGTTGGACTGAAAGATGGGAACTTTGCAGAGCTTTGCAAAGTGTGAAATTGTTTGACTTCGCACCGACTTCACGGCAACATTTTAATTCTTTGCATCTTTAACCAGGAGAGATAGCCTAGGCAGGGTTTGTTTTCATGCAGTGGCATGGCAGTTATATTTGTATAGCGCGTTATCCCCAAGGGGCTCAGTATGCTGTCCAGTATAAATTAGATAATACATAAATATATAATGAGCGTAAAAGCGAGGCACGTTATTAAAATAAAGTGCACCAAGTTAGGGACTTTTTTGTGGATGACATCGATGTGGTCATTTCTACCACGTGGTACACTATATGCCAAGTTATAAAGCTTGTAAGCCTGTTATTGGAGATCTCTATACTCTGCATTCTTACTAAAAGATATGCTCTTACAGGCTCATTTTGAAACAGTTCAATAAAAAAGTCATATTTTAAAAGAAAAAGAAGTCAAGAGTTTGATCCAACCAAACACTGGGATATTTGAAAGATGGTACGTTGCTGAAGAGTGCCATCCAGAGTTTTTAAAACTGGGGTGCAGTGGAACCTAGCAAGTGTGTTTGCTGTCAAAGGTCATGGAGACCGCTTTTATAGCATTCAGAGAGAACAGCTTAATCAGCCATGCATATTTTGATATGAGAAGATTATATTCACAGCTTGTAATAGTGTGTTACAAACTAGTTTGCATTTTTCAGCTACCACATTGGATGTATGTATTTGTGCAGCACACATACCTTGTTAGCTTATAGTTCAATAGCAACTTTATCCAGACTTGAGATTTCTGAAGAAATGCAATGTTGATAATTAGTTCTGTTTAAATAGGAACTCTTGTTGTGGTAAACTGGATATTTCATAATTTATTGGGTGGGTTCTTACAGTAATTTAAAACAAATCTTAAATGTTTGCCTTCATGTTTTACAGTATCTCACCAGCTGCTGTGGTTTTTGAGCTTGTAACATCCCCTTGTAAATGTAACAAGTTATTACAGGGAGTACCTTTTTAATTTACATTCGCTCTCATGTGCAGGTTCAGCTCTGAGAGATTAGTAAGACAAAAAATGGCTGAGAAGGAGGATATTTCTCATTCATTTTAGACCAGTCATGATGAGTTTGACTGGAGGCAAAACTGAGAACTAAACATCTTTCTGTGATGGGCTGTAACCAAGATAAGCATTTTTATTATTGCCATTAGATTGCTGGTAGGAACTAGAATAAAAGGTGAAGTGGAATCTCATGAGTGTTGGACCAACTTTCAGATATTAAAGAGTCCACAGTAATAAGCCCCTGCACCATACCTATCGGCCCTTTGTCGCCAGAGGATCCATGTAAAGTTATGATGTCTGTGAAGTTTTGTAAAACCGGGTCCCAAGGACTTCCTGTTTTTTGCTGCCACCCACACGCTGCCACCACGCTCACTAGCATGAGGATGAGATGCCAGTGGGAGGCGTGGGGAAAACTCCATTATATGCAACTGGCAGCAGCTTTTCCATCTGTTTGAAATGATACACTGGCCACTTGGCAATGACACATGGGATCGGTCGACTAACAAGGGCCTTGTTAGTCAACCGTGTCCATGTTTCATTGCCAGGTGGCCAGTATATCATTTAAAACAGATGGAAAAGCTGCTGCCTATTGCATATACGGACATGCCCCTCCACACTCACTGGTTTTCATCATCACGCTAGTGAGCGGGGCGGAGCGTACAGCAAAAAAACGGGAAGTCCTTGGGACCCGGTTTTTACAACGATGTAGTTTTTTATTTACTTAAAACTTTACAGACATCATAACGTTATATGGCTCCTCTGGTGGCAAGGCACTGATAGGTATGGTGCAAGGGCTAATTTCATTATATTGGTGAATCTCTTTAAGAATTGACCATTGATAGTACAGCGTGAAAAAACAACATAGTATTTAGGTAAAATCCAGCAGATGTTTCATATATTTTTCTTTGTTTTTCTTTTGTGGAAACGATGAACATTTGCTTAAAACTATTTTCCAAGGGCTGACTCCATGGCATGGCAGTAGTGCTGTGGCCTGCCAAGCTGTGACCGGAATCAGTAGCAATCTCGGTGCAGGGGAGCCGGCCAGGGGAGAGGACTGGGTGTCCAATGGACTGCTCTCCTCTCCTCTCCCAGAGAGTGAGGACAGGGGGAGAGAGGACTGAGTGTCCAATAGCCTGCTCTCCTCTCCTGGAGAGTGAGGACAGGGGGAGAGAGGACTGAGTGTTTGATGGACTGCTCTCCTGTCCCAGAGAGGGAGGTTGGGGGGGAGAGAGGACTGAGTGCCCAATGGACTGCTCTCTTCTTCTCTCCCGGAGGGCGAAAATGGGGGCGAGGACTGAGTGTCCGATGGACTGCTCTCCTCTTCTCTCCCGGAGGGCGAAAATGGGGGCGAGGACTGAGTGTCCGATGGACTGCTCTCCTCTCCCAGGGATGGAGGCTGTGGGGGAGAGAACTGAGTGGCCGATGAACTGCTCTCCTCTCCGGAGAGGGAGGACAGGGGAGAACTGAATTTTGATGATACCAACTGTATATTTTTCACAGAAATGATACATATGTGTTTTAATGCAAGGGGCCTGATTTTCAAATGGCTTCATGTGACATGCAGGTCCTTTCAGCCTCTGTTCGCATTACAGAGCCAGAAAGCTTGGCCACCTCCAAAGTTCTCTAACTTTGGGGCACAGTTGCCACAATTTCATTTTTAATTATTTCAAAGAGTTGGCCAGGAAAGACACACTGAGCTGTACAGCTCATTTTAGTGTATGTCCTGGGGGAATGGGGCAATTGGATAAGTTGGATACAACAAGATAAATATTGCAAGATGAACATTAACAGTAAATCTGTGGCAAGCAGAGTGCCATTGCGTTAAAAAAGGTGCCACATGCATAATTTTTGTTACGCATCCTGCCGCAAATCACAGAAACTGTCTTAAAAATGCAAGTGCTTTAAAAATAAGAAGCATTACAAAAAATAGAGGGAAGCAGAACACATCTCCTCATGAATTTTTGGGTTAACATGGATGTTTCTCTTGTTTAAGCTTCCGAAGAAGGACTTGTTGGTCCGAAAGCTAAAGCAATTTGTTCTTTTTGTAACATCCTTGTTGGTCCAATAAAAATATCAAACCATCCGTTCTGAATTTTCTCTTTATGAAATACTCTCAATATTTGATCCCGCCAGTGTCTTCATTGTGTGTTAACTGTAACATAGCATGAAATGCACTGTTTGTATGGTTTTGTAGAGTTTTGTTTTTTTATGTGCAAATGTTTTAATAAAATACAGGTTTCACAAAAATAGAAAACAAGCTGCACGAATTTTGACACAAACTGGCAGACACCGACAGATGCAAAAATCTCATCGGTGTCAGCATCTGACCCATTTGATAATCCTGCCCAAGATCTTTGTCCTGTGTGTAACCCCCCTGCAAATGGGGGTTCCCAAAAGACTTCCAGGAGCTTGCTTGAATGCTCCAAGCCTGAATGGTGTTTGGCATTTAAGCCATTTATCAGTGAGTGTTTTTAGAGCCTCTGGTACTGTCTCTTTAAGAGCTGTCTGCTTGCAGACATAATTAGTTTGTATGGGGGGACTGTGTGCTTCTCTGAGTACCACTCAGCTGCTGCCAATTCACTTCATTTTTGCAGTCACTAGGAGTGCAAAGGGAACCTATCTGAAAGATGTAACTGTTTGCCAGAAATTATTTAGAGTAATAATGAAATTACAGTTTGTCTAACCTGCTTTCTTTGCAGTCAGAACTGTGTCTGCTAGTTCCCCATTCTAGTTTTGAACTGCTGAACTGGACCAATCAGTGTGGGGTAAGCTAGCTCTAAAATGATGCCTTGGACGAATCAGAACTTGACTCATAATCTGAGCCAGCCACAAGAGGATTGTATGGGCAGTGACTCTGGGAGATGTAGTTTAGACTTCAGTGCCTTTTGGACCAACAGCAGCAGTCTATTGTGAGTGACAGCCAATCCAGTCAAGAACTGGGAGGAACTCAAAGGAAGTGCCAGTTTTCGTCAGTTGGAGTTCAGTTGAGCTTTGGCAGTGAAGAAGGAAGGAGCCCTGTGCTTTTCAGTGTGCAGTTTTAGTCAAAAACGTGTAAGGCCAGAGTTCCGGTCTGCAGCTTGTTAGGACTGAATCCGTCCTGTGAAAAGAATCAAAGGATCTCTGAAGAGTAGAAACCAGGCTCACCCTGTAGAAGACTGGAAGAATTGCTGAAAATTGCACTCGGTCTGTCAGGAACTGAATCTGCTGTGTGTTCTCCCGGTATTGTGCAGTAATTGCGATCGGGATACAGATGCAGCCTGCCTGGTATAGTGCTTTCTTTATATAAATGTGTGAAGAGGTTTGTGTACCTCAAGTGAGCCCTGCTGACATTGAAGGACCCTATATCTTATTTGGAGGTCGTAGTACTAATTCAGGGTCGCTCCTGTTGAATTGCCACATTAAATCCAAATGGAATTACTGTACTGCTGACTGTTTAATTCTCCTTTTCTCTGTGTGAAAGGGGCCTCACCAGCTGCCACGTTTGACTAGCTACTAGGGCTTGGGTACCCAGGGACAGTAACTGATAGGGATAGGCCTGTGCACAGAGCCATAGATTATTAGAGTGATAAGCTAATTAACCTGATTTCCCCTGTCCTTGTTATATCCCCTAAATAAATCAGAGCTGCTTGTTTCAGCAAAGTTATACTGCCTGAGGTATTTGTCTATGTTAAAGTACTGTACTGTGATTGTTGCACTGTATCTCATTTCACAGGAGGTCCCAGTGCGGAACCAGACCTGGGGTAAGTGTATACTGTGAAGGTAATTCTGATATATTGTGTGGGCCACTAGTGGGAAGAAAGGGGGTTGCAGTGTCCCAGAGGGCTGTGACCAAGTTAGTTTAACTATTGCAACCCTGGACCTCTGGGTGGAGGCACCACCATTGGATCCAGGCCCCTCAACCTGTTAGTGGCAAATCAGGCAGGGGTAGTAGCCCTGGGATAGCGCCATCTAGGGGTTACATCTTGGAGGCTCACCGCTGATTGTGTGTCCTCTAGTGGCCATATTTACAACCACTGTTAAGAAAAAATGGTACCCGACAGAAGTGGCTGTGCACCGGCTGGTGGAGTGGTGTACTGGGGAGAGATCGACCCCCAAATGCTATGCTTATCCTGGACATCCCCTGGGTATCAATACGGACACTGTGCAGGGAGTACTTTCCAAGGTGGAAGGTTTACAAACCCTGTGGTGGTGGGTCGGCATGCTAATCTGCTCACCCACACTTTCCTGGCCCTAGTAGAGTTTAAGGATCCCAAGATAGCTCCAAAGTGCCACAGACCATTACCCCAGAGGGAGCCCTCACTGCTTGGAGAGTGATAACTAGGACAGTAAGACCGGGGGAATCAGCCCCCACCACTATCTGAAACTTTTGAGGAGAAATTTGCTGAATGGTTGCTGGGAGAGGGGAAAACTGTGGAGGACTTGAAGAAACTATTCTTGCCACCTGGGGGTGTTCCTCCCCCAACACCCTCTCCTGCTCCAGTGCCTGTAATGGTGGCTGAACCAATGCAGACTCCTATTTCTGCACCTGCCATTAGTCACGACTCTTACCGAAGGTTGAGGATCTTCTCTGGCACCCTCCCCACCCCCCAAGGGGAGGATGACTGGGAGACCTGGATAGACTATGTTGCCCCCCAAGTGCTAGAATGGCAATGCTCGGAAGGCGAAAAGCGAAAGAGGGTTAGTGAGAGCCTCCGAGGTCCTGCCCTGGCTACCATCCGTGCTAAACGGGCCAGTAACCCTGAAGCGACTGCACAGGCCTATCTTGAGGCCTTGGAGAATGTGTATGGGAGCCCAGATTCTGATGAGGACCTATGGTGGAGAGTAAGAAATGCACAACAGTACCAAGGGAGTTGTTGTCTGTGTATGTCTCTGCTGGAAAAATTGTTGCAAGAATGCCTCAGAAAGGGTAGTTTGCCAGCGATTGAACTGGACCGAACCAGACTGGACAGAATCCTTAAGTCTGCCCCTTCTCAGAACTGCTGTTGCTTCAGTTACGCCTGGCAAATCGACTGAATCCCACCCTCCTATGATGAGTTAATGAGAGAAATTGAGGAGTTGAGAAAAGGCGAGTCCTCGGGAGGTACCTGCACCAACAGCTGTGGCTACGACCGAGTGACTGAGGGTGACCCATCAAGTGAAGTTCAGGGGCAGAGGTTGACAGTCAATGAGTGCTCTGACAAGGAAAAGATATGCCACAATGGGGAAACTGTTGAGAGATCCGGGAATTCAAAACAGTCTTTATGAAGGCCACGCCTGCAAGTACGTGAACCTGACCTATATCCGACTGCATCTGCTATGGGGGTGGGGGTACCACCATGTATCTCCTGCTGATAACAGCTCCAAACTCAATTCCTTGACCATGGAAGTGGAGAAACTGACGAGATGTCTCCAAATGCTTATCACGCACGCAGACAGAGATGGCACCCAGGTTTCCAGTTAGTAATACCCCGCCCTGGCTCCCAGTGTGGCGCCCGGCCAGCTCAAACTCCAGAAAGTATGTTTTGCTATAATTGTGGGAAAGATGGGCACATGAAAAGGGAAAGCCAGTCCCCAAAAGACACTGACAAAGTTGCATATAGGCTACAAGGAGAGCTCGAGAAGAAATCAGTGGTTAAGAGGTGCACGACATGATCCCAGTGAGGGCACCAAAATGCTAATTCACGCCTTTTGTGGCAAGGTCAGTTGCCCAGGCCCCACTACCGCCTCTCCAGACTGGTCCAGAATAGTGGGTCCCTCCATGGAGACCACTGTAAAGGTGAATGGAGTGTCTACAAGAGCTGTATTAGACAGTGGCTCCCAAGTGACAATTATGTTCCAGGATTGGTATCAGAAGCATTTGTCAGACGTACTTACAACCATTAGAAGGACTGCATGTATGGGGGTTAAGGAGAAGGTCTCACCCTATTCCGGTATATCCGAATTTGTTGTCTTTTCCCACCTCCGTGGCTGGAGTGGCCGAACAAGTAGAGACCCTAGCCTTAGTGTGTCCCCCCACTGGACTGTATGATGGTGTCCCTTGTTGATTGGAACAAATGCTCATATGTTCGGAAGGCTGGCACAGTTGTGTTATGAAAACAGGGGTCAAAGACTAGTAGAGCTTTAAGAGTTCCGCTTTAATTAAGAAGGCCTATGAGGCACAGAGAGATGCTGAAAAACAGAACCAGAGGAACCGGTCGGAATTGTATGGAAGAAGGATCCTGAGTCTCTGATCCTGGCCAAATGCCCAGTGTACCTTACAGGAGAGGTCCGTGATCAGAAAGGATGTTAAGAATAAAATATTAATGTTGGATGCACCAGGCGATGGAAAATTGCCAGAGGGACTGCTGGTCAAGCTTAGTATTTTGCCCGCTAGAGCCCATGCTTATGCCAGAAGGGTAATGGTCCAAGTTCATAATGTGTCTGAAAGAGACATTCGAGTAAAACAGAGGTTGCATCCTGGCTAATGTGCATTGTGCAGACACTGCAGTGCTACCCAGCAGCAAGAGTTCAAGGAAGAATGACAGAGTAACGCCTGACTTGTTTGATTTCGGCGACTCCGCTGCCAGCTGAATGGAAAGTGAGGATCAGTGAGAAGCTTGCCCAGAGAGACCAGGTGTTTTCTTTAAAGGAATGGGATGTAGGATGCGTGCAAGGAGCTGAGCACAATATCCGGCTGCATGACGAAAGACCATTTCGTGAGAGGTCTCGACGCCTGGCACCTGCTGACATAGATGATGTGAGACGGCATCTGCAAGAGATGTTAGCTGCTGGTGTAATACAAGAATCCAGAAGCCCTTATGCTTCCCCATTGTGGTAGTGAGGAAAAGAATGGAACAGTAAGGATGTGTGGAT
The DNA here is from genome assembly GCA_016271365.2 of Neoceratodus forsteri. Classification (NCBI taxonomy): domain Eukaryota; kingdom Metazoa; phylum Chordata; order Ceratodontiformes; family Ceratodontidae; genus Neoceratodus; species Neoceratodus forsteri. Next base: position 101,170,610 of record JADMNL010000030.1, on the reverse strand, counting down.
TATCGCACCTTAAACCGCGGACTATCCCTGATCAGTACACAATGCCCGCATTCAGGATGCCTTGGACTGCCTAAACGGGAGCAAGTGGTTCTCTGTGCTGGATCTCGCAGGGTACTACTAGATCCCGATGGCCCCAGAGGACCGTGAGAAGACTGCCTTTATCTGTCCGCGCTTCTATGAATTCATGAGGATGCCTCAAGGGATTTCAGGTGCCCCAGCCACTTTTCAACGCATTGATGGAGCGGCAGTGGGGGACATGAACTTCATTTAGAGTGCCTGGTATACCTAGATGACGTTATTGTGTTTGGCAGCTCACTGGAGGAACATGAAAGCAGATTATTTAAGGTATTGGACCGACTGGAGGACTTTGGCCTTAAACTGTCCATTGATAAGTGTCAATTCTTTCAAACATCAGTAAAGTATGGGACACATAGTATCCACCGAGGGAATAGAGACCACCCAAGTAAAGTTGAGGCTCTTGACCACCTGGCCACAGCCCAAAAATCTAAAAGAACTGCAAAGATTCCTGGGATTCTGTGGTTATTATCGGGCGCTTCATCAAGGACTATTCAAGAGTGATCCGCCCTTTACTTAACCTTACTCAAGGGTATCCCCAACCCACAAAATACCAAAAGTCAGCGTCCCTCAAGACTGAAAGAGTGTATTTTCATCCAAGTGAAGTATTTGGGGTCCGCTGGACTCCTGATTGTGAGACTGCTTTTCATGAGATCATATATCAACTTACCCATGCTCCAGTGCTGGCCTATGCCGATCCAAGAAAACCTTACGGCCCTGCACACTGATGCTAGCTTGCAAGGGTTGGGGCTGTGTTGTACCAAGAGCACGAGAATGGCCTGAGACCAGTGGCCTTTGCCAGTAGAAGCCTGACCCCATCCGGAAAGAACTATCCTGTACATAAGTTAGAGTTCCTAGCTTTGAAGTGGGCTATTGTTGACCAATTCCATGAGTACTTGTATGGGGCTAAAATACTAGTAAAACTGACAATAATCCTTTGACCTATGTGCAGACCTCAGCTAAGTTGGATGCCACTGGCCATAGGTGGCTTTCTGCATTATCTACATATGACTATGCTCTCGAATACCGAGCAGGTCTGAACCACATAGATGCTGATGCTCTCCCGGAGGCCTGTTCCCCAGAATGATTGGGTCCGATTGGCAGAACCTGACATTCGGGCACTCTGCCGAAGTTTGACAGGGAGGAACAATGTCCACGGACGCAGTGGACTGCATGGTGGATTGCTTGGGAGCCTCTGAGAATTGCATACCTGCTGCTTATTGCCACTTTTCTGCAATAGACATTGGTGCACTGCCTCAGCTGGACAATGACAGTATTGGCGGGCTCAATCCCATGATCCCATGATCAAAGCAGCTTTAGAAGCCCTCACGCAGGAAAAGATGTGTCCAAATTACGCCCACTGATTTGAGAACTGCACTGTTATACAAAGAAGGTCCTAAGTTGAAACTGATCAATAAACTGTTATACAGAGAAACAGTAGACAGAGGGGACAAGTAGACAAACAACAACTAGTGCTGCCCACTGCCTTTCGAGACTCAGTATTGAGGTCCTTGCACAACCACATGGGGCACCTTGGTATAGACAGAACACTTGACTTGGTGAGATCCAGATTCTATTGGCCTAAGATGGGGGCTGATGTGGAGCAACACATTCGAACTTGTAGTCGCTGCTTACAGAGGAGCTTTGTCCCAGAGGGCTGCCCCTTGTTAACATAACCACCAGTGCACCCATGGAGCTGGTCTGTATTGATTTTCTAAGTTTGGAGTCAGATCAAAGAAATATCAGTAATGTGCTGGTGGTCACTGACCATTTCACAGATATGCCCAAGCTTTCCCCACCAAAGACCAGAAAGCATCCACTGTAGCCAAAGTACTTGTAGAAAACTTTTTGTTCACTATGGGGCTCCACAAAGAATCCATTCTGATCAAGGGAGAGACTTTGAGAGTCGCCTGATCAAAGAGATGCTTTCTCTGTGGGGAGCAAAGTCCAGAACCACTCTTACCACCCCAGGGACCCACAGCCTGAACGTTTCAACCGACTTTGCTAGATATGCTAGGCACCCTGCACCCAAAGGACAAGCCTAGATGGAGCCAACAAATTAGCACCCTGGTACATGCTTATAACTGCACCAAAGTGATGCCACTGATTCTCCCCTACCCCTTGATGTTTGGAAGAGAAGCTCGACTACCAGTAGATGTGTGTTTTGGGGTCTCCTGATGGGGTTCAAGCTGACAACTATTTACAGTATGTGCAAAAGTTAAAGGCCCAGCTAACTCATGCACTAACTGGCTCAAACCATGGCTGCCAAAAGAAATCTGGCCAACAAAGAAAGGTATGATAAAAGGTGAAAGCACAGGAACTCCAGGAGGAGATCGGTATTGCTAAGAAATCTGGGACTGCATGGCAAGCACAAGATTGCTGACAGATGGCACCATCTCCCCTACATTGTAGTGGGCAAACTAGATGATCTGCCAGTGTACAAAGTAAGGCCTGAGAATAATTCAAAAGATGTAAAACAATGCATAGAAATCATTTACTGCCCATTGGACAAATCTTAATTGAGTCTGAGCCCCTAGAAGATGCCCCTCTGGACCAGTGACTAGAGCTGCTGCTAAGAAAAGATCAAGAAAGTCTGCACCTACAGAAGCAAAGTTAAAGTGTTCCCTCCACAAGTCCCAGTTGAGCATGACTGTCAGTCCATATCGGAAGAAAGTGAGAGTGACTTTGAATACTATCCTTCTTAACTGAGTCAATTGTTTGGGGCAATCCCTAGTCAATACTGGAGACAAAGCTGGGCCTTCTGACTGTCTAAGCCCCAGCTTCATCCCTGAGCCAATGCTCCCAGAAAGTGAAGTCAAAGCATCAGATCAGATGAAATGGAATCATTGTGCATGGTTGAACTGTTTGAGCTTTCAGGAGGAAAATGATAAATTGGGGCAGACTGGTGATACACCGAACAAGAAGAGATTTTGAGTGCCTGACAGTCCACTGCCAGTGTCCCGAAAGCTCTCCATGAGCCAAATGTTGTGGACTCAGAAACTGTAACTCCTGGAGCTGAAAGTGCCCCAGGTTCTAGCCTCTACCCCATGGAGACTCCTGACAAGTGAGGACAATGCTGAAAATGAGGCTCAGAGTGCAGAGACTATAACAGTTCCCCTAGAAAGACTGGTCGAGCTGTAAAGCCTGTGGTGCACCTCAGTTATGATTCACTTGGGAGGCCTGTGGACTTGCCTCTCAATGTTGTCCATAAAGGAGTGTATGTGTCCCAGCTCATTGCCCAAACTGAGCATCAGTGCTAACTCCAGTTACTTGTGTTGCCCTCTTATATGGTGCCTTGCCCCATCCAGCCCCAAGGTAACTGATAGGGAAGGGCCTCTCTTCAGGTTTCATGTACAAGAGGTAATAACTTGAGTTATGGTACAATGTGTATGTAATACTGTGTAAAGAGTGACGACTGCAATGTTTCAGAAATGTGTTCTTGGTAAAATGATATATTGACTGATGATTACATAGCAGCCTAATGCAAATGTATATGGTTGCAGTTGAAACTTATGGGTACTTGCTTGACGCGGACGTCAAGCTTTCCCAGGCCAGGAAGGTGTAACCCCCTGCAAATGGGGGTCTCAAAGACTTCCAGGAGCTTGCTTGAATGCTCCAAGCCTGAATGGTGTTTGGCATTTAAGCCATTTATCAGTGAGTGTTTTAGAGCCTCTGGTACTGTCTCTTTAAGAGCTGTCTGCTTGCAGACATAATTAGTTTGTATGGGGACTGTGTGCTTCTTCTGAGTACCACTGAGCTGCTGCCAATTCACTTCATTTTGCAGTCACTAGGAGTGCAAAGGAACCTATCTGAAAGATGTAACTGTTTGCCAGAAATTATTTAGAGTAATAATGAAATTACAGTTTGTCTAACCTGCTTTCTTTGCAGTCAGAACTGTGTCTGCTAGTTCCCCATTCTAGTTTTGAACTGCTGAACTGGACCAATCAGTGTGGGTAAGCTAGCTCTAAAATGATGCCTTGGACGAATCAGAACTTGACTCATAATCTGAGCCAGCCACAAGAGGATTGTATGGGCAGTGACTCTGGGAGATGTAGTTTAGACTTCAGTGCCTTTTGGACCAACAGCAGCAGTCTATTGTGAGTGACAGCCAATCCAGTCAAGAACTGGGAGGAACTCAAAGGAAGTGCCCGGTTTCGTCAGTTGGAGTTCAGTTGAGCTTTGGCAGTGAAGAAGGAAGGAGCCCTGTGCTTTTTCAGTGTGCAGTTTTAGTCAAAAAACGTGTGTAAGGCCCAGAGTTCCGGTCTGCAGCTTGTTAGGACTGAATCCGTCCTGTGAAAAGAATCAAAGGATCTCTGAAGAGTAGAAACCAGGCTCACCCTGTAGAAGACTGGAAGAATTGCTGAAAATTGCACTCGGTCTGTCAGGAACTGAATCTGCTGTGTGTTCTCCGGGTATTGTGCAGTAATTGCGATCGGGATACAGATGCAGCCTGCCTGGTATAGTGCTTCTTTTATATAAATGTGTGAAGAGGTTTGTGTACCTCAAGTGAGCCCTGCTGACATTGAAGGACCCTATCTTATTTGGAGGTCGTGAGTACTAATTCAGGGTCGCTCCTGTTGAATTGCCACATTAAATCCAAATGGAATTACTGTACTGCTGACTGTTTAATTCTCCTTTCTCTGTGTGAAAGGGCCCCTACCAGCTGCCACGGTTTGGACTAGCCACTAGGGCTTGGGTACCCAGGGACAGTAACTGATAGGGATAGGCCTGTGCACAGAGCCATAGGTAGATTATTAGAGTGATAAGCTAATTAACCTGATTTCCCCTGTCCTTGTTATATCCCCTCAAATAAATCAGAGCTGCTTGTTTCAGCAAAGTTATACTGCCTGAGGTATTTGTCTATGTTAAAGTACTGTACTGTGATTGTTGCACTGTATCTCATTTCACAGGAGGTCCCAGTGCGGAACCAGACCTGGGGGTAAGTGTATACTGTGAAGGTAATTCTGATATATTGTGTGGGCCACTAGTGGGAAGAAAGGGGTTGCAGTGTCCCAGAGGGCTGTGACCAAGTTAGTTTAACTATTGCAAACCCTGACCTCTGGGTGGAGGCACCCGCCATTGGATCCAGGCCCCTCAACCTGTTAGTGGCAAATCAGGCAGGGGTAGTAGCCCCTGGGATAGCGCCATCTAGGGGTTACATGTGAATACCACTTGCTGTAGCTACTTGCCTGAAACTAAAGTCAAAGTCATCTGTGACAGCAGTCTGTTGCCATGGAAATAATTATGATGTCACAAGCAGAGGATTAGATCCTCTGTTATAGAGAAGCAGAAGTAGATGAATTCTAAGGGACAAAGAGCTTGCTTTTGTCCATGACACCTTTGGAAATTATGCTTGTTTTCGTGAAGTGTTTATGTAGATATATACTTTTAGAGGGGAAAAGGCAAACCAAGCTGAAGCTCGTTTTCAGGTGCAGACTTAGAACATGGGGAGGTAAAGTGACTTATTCAGGGTCAGACAGTATGCAAGTGGTGGTTGTGAGATTCAAAACCAGGTCAACTGAGTATCCAGGTTCACAGCTTGGTGCTTCAACCTCTACGCTATACTGTCTCCCACCACATCTATAGTAATGAACAACCGGGGGAGAAATAAATAAAGTATGGGAAGTGATACTTTAAATGTGTCTAAACATTATCATGAAACTTTCCCCTCAGGCATTAGCAGCTCTTTAAGGTTGCAAATCACAGTCTAGCCTCTGAGTGAGTTGCACAACACTCTTTCAGTGAAGATGCTTGTAGTCTGGGCAATATTTCAGCACTTATCAACTGAAAATGGCATCTTGTTTGCTCATATTAAAAGCAAGTATGCCTATTTTTCTTTCAAATGTTGCATTTTCATTTTTTTTAATTCACAGTTCTCTAGGTATTTCTCCTGGTGATCCTCTCTTCTCACCCATGCTGCTGCACTGTGACCTCCGATGTCCCTCAATGCTTTGTGGCTGCCTTCATTCTTTCCATCATGGGACACCTTCCTGCATCCCAGTACGCCTCCAATGTGCTTGACTTCCACCACAGTCATCTCCCTCTGGGTGGTGGCTATGACAGAGGGAGATAAACCAGTTGTTGGCTGGTGAGGTCGGAGAGAGAGTAGCAGTGAACATGTTACGGATGCACTTGCGCTCCACGCGTAGAGGAAGGAGCCATCCTGGAGGGCTTTTTCCTGTATGGCTCCCACCCATTCTGGGTCACCTGTGGGCAACTGCAGTGGCAGATGCCATAAACCATTCCCATAGGCATTGTGGTTGGCAGCCTGTTGTCCTCCGTCTCTGCCTGCAATGACTGGGATCCCAGGTTTAGGACACAAAGGGAACATAATCCAGTCTCTTGTTTCAATTGTTATAAATCATGTACATGATGTTAGCCAAATAGCCCTCAGAACCACAGAGCTTCATATCCTGCATACAGCTGTCATCTTGTGTGTTATCATTAGGTTGACCGATCCATGTAAGAGGCAGGGAGAGCAGTGCAACATGCACTTTTTTACATTAAAAAAACATGATGTAATGTAAGATTATATATTACATATGTCATCTTGCACAGTTCGGGTGCTTCACTATCCTCTTGCCCAAACTACATGAGATGATACTCTTAAACCATGACAGACATTTTGTACAGCACATGTAAACTTATATAATATACGGTCAACTCTAATAATTCACAAATAGGCAGTCGTTTTACAAGATGTCATTTAAACATCCAAACATTTTACTTCCACAGCATTTTTAACTGTGAATTACTACCTGTGACTTTTTTTATGCACAGCTATGTGCTGCATGAGCTATTCAAAGCCCATCTGTGACACTGCTGTAACAGGTTTCATTTCAAATCACAAACATGGTGACACATTGTTACATACCAAATGAGGCTGACAGAGTTAAAGAGTGGGAGAATGGTCTGCCCAGATGTCCCCAACTGCACTGCCTTGCCGACAGCTCAAGTTAGGAAGTGAAGGGTCAGGTCAGGAGGCAAGCCAAGGCAGAGACAGCTGCTCCAAAGCAGTGTGTCTCAGCTGTGGAGGGTTGGCAGTGGGCTACCTCACCACGGAGACCCCTGTGGCTGGGCCAGGGAGCTTGCTACTGTCCCAAGACTCCCAAGGGAAGCAGTGGACATGTGCAAGGCAGATAAAGGCATTGTTCACGCCAGGGGAGGATGGTGGACAACAAAACTCTGGGGGGGGGCTAGTCTGCCATCTAAATGCTGACCAGGGATGGCCTGAACAGTGTATATCCCTGCAAGCAGGGTATATCCCTTTGTGGACGAATTGCCAGAGGGGAGAAAAAACTATATAGGTACCTGTTTGATACTGGAGAGAACAAGTGTGGCATTCATATCTCAAAAAAAATGTTTAGTTAAATCCCACACCTGTATCATTGTTACCCTAGGTACATGGGGAGGTAATGAAATCCCAGCGATAAAGATACAGTAAATCACCATTTGCAAGTCTGAAAAAAGTGGGGTTGTAAGTTACCACACGGACAAGGTCATGTGGGTAACACGGTGCTCCTGGTATCAAATTTTCCGTTTAAAACTTTTTTTTAATTACTATGGTTATGGTATTTATTTAAGTACCATAGTATGTAACATTTCACTATTCTATTCTATTCTATTCTAACTATTGCCTGCTGGTAATTATGCTACATTATACAATGGCAAGAAAAAATGCTGGTCTCTGATTGGTCAGTCTTGGGCAGGACCCGTGATGTTATCCCAGTACAACATCACGGGTCCAGTCTCAGCCTCACTGTGAACCTGCAGATGATTTTTTGCTTTTATTATGTGCTGATGATGTGCTTGATTGTTTCATCTTCTTTTAAAAAACAAAAATATTTTTCCACACAAAACATCTTTAAAATGATTTTTATTCTCTATAACAACGAGCCATTGTATAATAGCAATAATCCCTCCAGGGTGTGTATCGTTTGGGATAACGCCATGCCTCAGTTATTGGACGCACTGCCTGCAGCCTCGTGCTCAACCACCTGAGGCGTGACATTATCCCAGCATACACACACTGTCGGGCATTATTGCTTAAATTTACATCTGGATACCACTGCACCCCAAACAGGACATGTCAAAGTTTAGCTGACAACTGCATCTGTTTGATTTTGAAGCATATTTTTATTACTCAACTGCATTGACCTCAGTGGATAAGGTAAACACTGTTCAATTTCCTAACTATGAAATATACCTTATGTATAAATTGTTTTTTCATAAGAAGTTATGTGAATAACAAGAACACAGCATCAAGTCACGTGGGTAGCATGGACATCACAACAGTGTAAGTGGGGAGGGGCAGAGCCAGAAATCCAGCCAACAACGGCTCTATTCTTGAGCTCCTGATTGTTGGCTTCTAATAGCTTTGAAAACCTAATTTAGAGATTTGCATTTGAAATATCATCTGGCTAGTTTGACGGAAATTAGGCTGCTGAACATTTGAAACTAAATCTGACACTAGGGCGCATCCAAAACTAATGCTTTCCAAGATTTCTTCAACGCATTGAGACACTGAGAAAGGGCCAAAGCCCGACCCACCCAACACTAACCCGGCATCAGCAGGATCTTCAGCGGCCTTGCTAGAAACACTCACAACTGCAGTTAATGCATTAACCAGGATTGTGCAAAAATGGACCAAAATTGATTCCTTCACCCAGCTCATGACAGCTGCAGAAACAAAATTGGAGGCAGATGGAATCGGGTGAGGGAATCAGAAGGAACAGCCAGAAAGGCATTGGTGGTGGTCATCAATGGTAAAGGAACAATTGGCACTGAAAAGCCAAATTGAACAACTTTGAAATGCTGGGCGCTCAGTAAATATAACGATCCTGGGCCTCTCTAAAGGAGTGAAGGGACGATCCGAAAATGTTCTTACAGAATGGCTCCTGAAGCATACTGGATGTACTGCTTTCACTGTGGTTTGTGTGCATAAAATTATTCCTCGATGGGCTAGAGCTGTACAAGAAAATCCACAAACTCTTCTAATGGTACTGACAACTTCTGCTGAGAGAGAGAGACCTATTCCTGTCTGTGGTGCAAAACAGAGGATCAGTGATGTACCAGGAGAGTAAAACTCTCTTTTCCTGGCCTGTTAAACTATGATTTGGACCCATCGCAAAGCTTTGATGGGGTGAAAAGAAAGCTGAGAGAATTGAAATTACCTGCCCTTGCCTACCCAGTCTGGCTGCACTTCACTATAGGATGGAAGCAATACCAGTTTACTGACCAAATAAGCAGGTCATTGCATAGAAGGACATGTAGCCAAACAGTGCACAGAAGGAGCAGGGGACTCCTCAGACCAAGAAGAAGAACTCTGACTTTCAGTAAGCTACCGTTTGCACTTTGCTGTTTCTTTTCCGGACACTGGACCACCACTGAATTAACACTTCCACCTATCACTAAACACCACTTCCTGGGCCCTGGTTTAAGTTTTAATATATTTGTGCACATCGCAGTGAATGGACATAGGGGGTTCGTGAGCATAACTGATTTGAGTACTTTACTGCTGATATGACAGCCATGGACTAAATGCTTGGAAGATTCCATTAAATGGTAATCTCTAGAGCTGTGGTTTAAAAATCAATATTTGTAGAAGTTGTTAATACTGACAAGTGGCTCATTCTAGGATTTTCTATGTTTCATGTAAATGTTTTGATAAGTTGCTGCACAATGTATAGGGGAGTATGAGGGTTTAAAATGGCGGAGCCTGCCTTTTCCCCAGAGTTTCATGCCTCGTTGTATACTATGCCGGTACAAAGGGGGAGAGAGTCATGTATGCTCAGCCTCCAGCATGGCTTCCTTTGTAACAAACGGGAGCATCAGCAGCATTTGCATGGCTGCTCAGTTTTCCTGCATGGTCCCTGGGACTGGTAAATCTAGTTGCGCTGGTATATCCAGCACTCCTCCTCAGAGAGTGGTTAATTCCATGGGCTGATGGAGTAAGGGCTTTACCAGGTGGTAGGGCTCAAGGGTTTCTGAGCACCATGGTAAGTCCACGGGCACTGTGTACCCTCATACGTCATGAATTTTGCTTGCTCACGAACATTGCTGTGAAATTATGGTACAGTGAAGGGACTCAAGAATGTTCATAACTTCAGGTTCTAAAATATTGAAAATTTAACTAAGGACCTGTTGTTGTACGGTCGGTCACAATTATACTGCTAACCATCGCAATGAAAACGTTTTTTGGGCACTGATTACATATTAGGCTTCAATTTAAATAACAGTGCGTATTGTATTAAAGGATTTCCAATGCTGTACCAAAAGGAACAGATAATCTGCAGACCTGTCATAATGTACTCGTGAATATGAACTTCTAATGTACCTGTTCAGTGCATGCATGTCATGTGATTGATAAAATTCTATAAATAAAATGTTAAAAAAAATATAAGTGTTCCAAGTCCTACTAGAAGGCATATTTGCAAGTATGTGCTAATGTATGTAATACAACAACTATATGTATTTTTAAACATTTTACTTATAGCTTATATTCTTCACAGACATTTCATATTATACAACAGGGATTGAATCTCGCTTGAGGGCCCCTGTGCACGAAGGGCAGAGTGGCTGTCAGCGCCATGTATCTGGGTGCATAGCCACTCTGCACCAACAGCCCCACACAGGATGCACTATGGGGGTGGTGGCGACAAGACCAATGCATCCAATCTTCCCGGTCTGCAGACCACACCAGGAGTGGGCTGGGAGCGTACAGCACGATGCACCATGCACAACAGTGCATACTGTTGACATGGGGGTGTGGAGGAGGGCGCAGGGTACGACAGGGAGAACCCTGCCGTAACCCCCTACACACCCCACACATACACCTGGACACCGCCCAGACGGGGAGGATAGCCTACACTGCCACTGGGACTACTGCAGCAGGACCTCCCCATGGCTGCTCAGCGCCACCCAGCACACATCTGTATGCGGCCCCTGCCAGATGCCCCCCTCCAAACCCGCACACCACACGGGGGCACCGGCCCATGGATGCTTTATTTATTTTATTTATTGAATCTCAGAATTAAGACCTTTGAGCTAGGGCTCTTTACAAAGGTGCCGTGTCAACAAGGAATTATACAGAGGAGGGAGTAATAGCATGAGTACATTGGGTACAAATAAGCAGGCTGGGGAGGTCCAATAAAACCCAGGAGACATTTGAAAGTAAACCTAGTACATACAATGCATGATAATGCTGATATTAAGTGCTAGGGTTAAAATATATAATAATACTGATATTAAGTGCTAGGGTTAAAAGGTAACCAGGCGTTGGTGGAGGGCAGGTGTGTACAGGCAGAGAAAGCCAGTTAGAAGCAACCTCGCCTGCATGTTACAGCTGTCCAACCCCTGCCACCGGGTCCACCCTGGCATGTGGTGGGGCACAGTGCCCCCCCAGCACTGCCAACAGACCCCCATCCTGCCACTGCGACCTGCTCCAGGGCCACATCGTGGGAGGGCTGGCAGCTTTGTCCCCTCTCACCACCACAGCCACCGGCCGTAGGTCTTCCACGGGGCATGCTGCCAATGCATGTCCCACCACGTAGGGGATCCACTCTGTGTCCCAGTCCGGGCATCCGATTGGCTGCCCGGCCAGGTCTGCATCCCCACCTCCGCCACCTCATGGAGTCCTGCACCTGAGGGGCGGGCCACAGACAGGTGGCAGATGGTAGTGAATAATGCCAGTGCGCACTTATCCACAGGTGCGCAGCTCGCTGGGCGGTATGCACTGATTCCGTGTACCCCACCCCAGTAGTGCATAGGGGCCGATATGTGTAGACAGGACAAGACAAGAAACACAGACAAATACAAGTTACAGGACCCAAAAGTCCATAATGGACCTTATAAGAACCTTGTTAGTTGAATCCTGACATCAGTTGGCACAAAAACTCATTTTGAAATTGGGACATCAGCTTTAAAAAAGAGGCTTCATTCAAGTGAATGGAGTGCACCCCCGTTCTCTCTCTCTATAGAGACATCACAAAATGTCAGCGTGTAGGAGCAGATCACAGAGTCAGGAAGTGGAAAGGGATTGTGCTGCCAGCCCCTTGGGGGCAAATTATAATCCCTTCCCTTCCTTTGGTGGCTAATAGAAAAAATTTGTAAACATTGTGGTGGAGCTCCCATTGAGATAAGAGAGCTCCATGTTTCTGCTTTTTAGCAAAAAGAAAATGCAAGAAATGTTCACTTTTTTTTTGTCAACTTTATTTCTATACCTACGACCTCAGGGCATCTCTCGGATGAACCTCACCCAACCTAGGCACCTACTACCTGCCTGAAACTCCCCCGACCAGGGAATCGGGGACCGAGACACCTCACCCCTACCCATCAGACCCAGCTGGCCCCTCGATCTAAGCCCGGGGTGGGACCACCCAACACCTACCTGGGTGACCTTCTGAACTTTAGACAGCCGGGTCCGGGAGCTAGGCTCGAGAGCTGGTCAGGGTCCAGTAATGGGTATGTGGCTGCGGTCTCCCGAGGTCACCATCGCCTCCCTGAGTGCCAGGGATTTTTCTTCAGTGTGCTTTTCCCAGGAGCGCAGACATGCAGTGACGCCTGCTGCCCTCCACCCCTACAGTGTTGCTTCCCTCGTCGCCACCAATCTCCATCAGGGGCCACTATGGAGCGAGCAAGACCCACAACCCACCCCTGGGAGAGGAGAGCAGTTCTCAGGACACTCAATCCTCTCCTCCCTGCCGACTCGGCGCCCGAGTCCACTCCTGAACCCAGATTGCTGGCATGGTGTGAGGCGTGGCATCCAGCGCCTCAACCCTCAGCACCACTGGGCCTAGAAAGGTTCACTTAAGCGCATTAAGTAAATGGCAGGTAACAAGCATGCACCTGAACTTCGAGCCATCGCTGGAATTTCAGGTCTTCTTGTTATGTAGTCAACAGACAGCCACACCCCAACGAATGCAAACTTTGTATGAATTTTTATAAGGTTACATCCCCACCTCCCAACCTTAAAGAAGAACAATTTTCTAAAACTGTAGAACAATCCCCAAGGTCCCCACTGTTAACGCTTCATCTGACTGGGCATGTGCACAGACTGTGACAAATGTATAGAATATGGACCTCCAGCAGACCTGCATAACATCGGACAATGGTTGATGCTTTGTTTGGGACCCCACCACCACCTCACTCCAAACACACAGCTCCACAAAAGTCTGGTTTTAACATAGAAGCACTTATTAATGCTATCAGAATGAACTCAAAATCAGACGAGCACAGTATTTATTATATATGCACCTCCAGCAGACCTGCACGACACCAAATAATGCTGGCCTTTGTTTTACCCCGTCAAGTCCAAATGCACAACTCCACAAGGGTCCATTTTAACACCAGTATTTATTCAGCACACCACCACACAAACAAGGGTCCTTTTTAACATTAATTAGCAACACAGGATTTATTCATTTAGTATGAACTTCCAGCACATGCGAACGCAAAAATTCCACCCCACCCCTCCAAACAAACAAATCCCTGAGAGAGATTTAACCATTTAAAGCACTTAATATGCTCTTCTAATATAGTGCCCCATCACATATGCACAAGGGTCAATTTTTAGCTCTAACACCAGTAATAATTTTTTTTTTTTACTTGTTTATCCCCTACACCCTCCAGCTCTGCTTCCTCAGGACCACCTGTGGAGTCACCCCTGCTTCCAGCCTTACCTGATCCGTCCCTGCTCCCCATGGAGTCACGTTCTTCCCCTGGTGGGAAGAGGTGGGGCCCGCATAATTCCAACTTTCTTGTCTTCGGCCAGGCATCGCAGCCAGGCAGGCTGAGCACATTGAGGTCTTGTCCGATGGTCTGTCTCCCCAGAGCCGGAAGGCATTTTCCTCTTTTCTTGACAGACGTAATGTGCACCCTGACGCCGTGGCACATAGCGCAAATGTCCATTATGTCCTCCCCGCTTCACCTCGGTGCTTGCTATACCCCAGCCCTTCCGCCTGGGGCCAGTCAAGCACCGAGTCGCTACCCTCCCTCCCTGGAGAAGACTAGCTGTCCTCGGGACGCTTAACCTTCTCCCCCAGCTCATCCTCCAGCTTCCCGGACTGGTTCCCAAACCCGGTTCACTGGCATCGCGAGTGGTAGTGCTACCGCTGCACTGACGGGCCGGCCCAGTATTCATTTTTTTAATGTGAACTCTCAACACAAAACATGCTGATTTCGGGTGCTGCCCTTTGTTTGGTCCTCCACCCCTCATCAAACAAACAATTCCCCAGGAGACAAAGTCATTTGAAGCATGTGATAGTGCTTTTCTAAGTCCCATCACATACCCTACCGCTATGTGCACAGCATTCCGAGAGTAGCAATGGGAGTGCAGTTCACTGAAGCAGCTGGAGATGGTAATGTTCTCATGGAGCTCAGCTTTGGAAACACTGACACTGTTCAGGTCTGAAGTGAACAGACAAAGGAAGCTCACAGGACAAGCATGGACTTTAAGCGCTTCCAGAACTGGGAATCACGGACCCCACCTGCATTTTGGGTTTGTGTTGTGTGGTTTATGCCTGAACCCACAGTTCTGTGCATAACAGAAGGATGCCACTAAAGGGGGATGACAAAAACAAAAATATCTTGAGAAAAATAGAAACGTGAAAAATCTAAGACAGTAAAACAAAACAGCGAAATCTTCAGTTTTTAAGCTGTGAATGTATTTGTTAGAACAATGCTCCCTAGCATAAAGTGCACTACCCCTTTGCATGGCTCCCATGTGAAGGGTAGTGCACCCTGGAGGCGAGAGACATTGTTTACATGCAAGTAAATTGCACAGCTTAAAATGAAAGGCTTTGTGCTGTTTTTGTTTTGCTGCTTTGGTTTCAACAGTTACAGCGACAGCCTGCCTCTATAGCATTTTTTAAATTTTATGGAATGAAAATCTAAGATTCCTGAAATGTAGGGTGAAGTAAATGAATATTAGAAATATATTTAATTTAGAAATACTCTGAGATAAAAGTTGGAGCTAGCACACTGCTGGAATGGGTGTGAGGATGACACCGCATGTAGGGAATGTTACCATGGCAGGAAACCTAATAAAAACCAAAAAAATGCTCATTTGGCAACAGTTATAATGTTGGGCATCAAAAAGGCTATGTTTGGGCTTACAAAGCCAAAAACTTTGTTTTCTTTCTTTCTTAATTTTTTTTGCATTGTTTTAAACTGACTATTTAGCATGCTGAGAGTGACAAGAAGCAATGTCACACAATGGGAGATTTTCAAAGGGGGTTATATGACACTTCAGATGGGGCCCCAGCTAATAAAGAGACAACATCAGCTAATATTATTCACTGTATATCTTTATTGAGTACTGTAGTGAGGAGAGCCAAATTTAGAACATTTAAAAAAAAAAAAACAGCCAGCCCGGTGGCACTGAGGATTGAGATGCTGGATGCCACACCTCGCACCACGCCGGTGACCCGGGTTCGGGAACAGACTCTGGTTGTTGGGGGTCAGCAGGGGAGGGAAGGGATAGAGAATCCAGAGGACAGCTCTCCCTTTCTGGGGGTGGGTACTGGGCATGCCTCGCTCCTCAGCGGCTCCTGATGGAGATCTGGGATCCTGCAGGAGAGGCGATGCCAGATTTAGGGGTCAGAGCGGCAGCAGACATCTGCACGTAGGTGCGCCAACATCATTGCATGTCTGCGCTCTGAGGGGGAAACAATATGGAAAACCTCAGTGGATCAGGGAGGCGACGGAGACCCCAGGAACCAAAGACCCACATCCCATCACCAGACTGACCCTCCACCGGCTCTCTTGAACCCCTTGATCTGGCCCAGGACCATTCTTCTAATTGCAGACAGGCCGCCAGGTAGGTGGGAAGGGCCCTGATCTGGGGGTCTGAACGAGTCCATGGATTCGGGGCGGGAATGCTCAGTAACGTTTCTTCTGGGGAGGGTGGTTTCAGGTCGGGAGTAGAGGCCAAGGTTTAGTGGGTGCTCCCAAAAAATGCCATGGCCCACCGGAGAAGAAAATAGAAGCTACAAAAAAAACCTACATTAATTTACAGGTGATACAGCTCCCCTATTATTCAATATCTATATAGATACCTTATTAGATTATGACTTAAATGATCAATGGGACTCTCCAAAAATAAAAGATCAATACATACACAACCTAGCATATGCAGATGATCTAATTCTACTATCACTGACCCCTAAAGGGCTAGAATTAAAATTTAAATCTCTTGTGAATAAATGTAAAGAATTGGAATTGAGAATAAACCTAGACAAAACAAAATAATGATCTTTGAAATCGGTCATCAAAACCAAGGATTTTCTACAATGATGCCCCTATTGAAATAGTGACATCTTATAAATACCTTGGTATAACATTACACTCTAGAAACTTCTGGGCACATCATATTAAGGAACAGATTAATAAGGCAAAGTATGAAGCAAAAGCACTGCAAAGATTTAACCTTAAATATGGAGGTTTTGATGGTAATACCTGCGCTATTAAAGCAGGAGGCAAGAATTACCCCACTACTATTATGTGGAGCGGAAATCTGGGGATATAATCATTATCCACAACTGAAACCCTCTTTATATTATTATAAATATATTTTACAAGTTCCCACTTCAATGGCTGGATCAATAGTTAGAACAGAATTAGGTAGATTACCTTTGATTTCCCTTATTAACCTAAGGATAGTCACATATTGGTTGAGATCAATAAATAATATAAATAATGTTATGCCATTGAACTGTATAATGGAAAAGGAATCCTGGCATAAAGAAGGTTTTACCTCTCTATGGTTAAAATCCCTTTTTCAAATATTACACAGTATAGAGTCAACTCACCTATGGAATGATTGGCAAGCGGAAATAAAAATACACGAAAGCTATAAGGTTAATTTGAAAAACTTTTACAAAAAGCCACACAAATTCAGATGAATCAAGTAAGGAGCCAAAGACAAGCCCTGTGGTTTGCTCAAAACAAAATTGATTCCAACATGGAAGAATACTTATGGCTTCCTTTATCACCATATATACGTAGCTAAATAACCTGGGCGGATTTGAACTTATTACATCAAAATACATTTACTTTAATAAATTAAAATTAAATGAATCAACTCAGGATAAATGTCCTTGCAATAGAGGATTCATTGAATCGTAAAGCATGTATTAATTCAATGCCCTTTATTTAATTATATTCGCTTTAAATATTTGGGAAAATTCTTAGTAAATATGCAAATTTAACATATGATGTGATATTCATATTGATGCACCCAATGACTGTTCAAGATGCAATACTGGTGGGAATTTTATAATGTCTGTAATAAGTGTTAAGAAAAAGCATACGAAAGTGACTCAGAGATAAATGAATTGTTTTTATACAATCTGAAGAATTTTGACCAGCATACTTTCTTATGAGAGTTATTCTAATGAGATAAGGAGTCTGTTTAATCATATTTTTAATTTATTTCACATTTTGTATTTTTAAATTTAAAATTGTAATGTCCAGAAATTTTTCTAATTTTTGGAAGAACAATGAACTTGACTTGACCTTGACCTACAGGTGATACCAATCTCTGGAGTACTGTATACAGACTTATATAGAATAAAACAAGATAATGCCTATATAGAAAAAAAATTAAGATAATGTCACACCATTAAAAAATTGGACTTATGTCACACTATTACAGAAAAAAAAATTATTTGAATTAAGGTTAGTGCAGACTCACCTCACTGAAGTGGGAGAAGCTTGTGAAATTAAAAATATTCCAGTCACACAGCTGGACACTCACTTAGCCAGTTTCATGTTCATTGTTTTCACTGTCACATATTATTAAAATGATTGTATATTATATTAAGTAAAAAAAAATGAATTACCCAACTTTAAATAACAAGGGTGTTTATAGTCTTGGGGTTCTGTAATACAAACCAACTCTTGTTTTTTGTATCATCAGACCCCACTCGATTGAATTACATCCATTTAATTCACAGTTTTTTTTTTTATATAATTGGAAACTTGACCATATCTGCAACCTGTTCAGTCTCCCTACTTACTGAATTGATTCTTGTGTTTGGATTAAAATAATATTGATTCTCCCTGCCCCCTTTTTTTACAGTCTTTTGTTGATGATGCCCATTTCTCACCCAGTGTGCAGTTTTGGTCCGCTCTGACCCCAGTGGCACTGGTTGGGTAGAAGTCTAGAGGAAACTTTGCCTGCAGAATTCTACTCAGCTGATGTCACCGTGTTCTGAAACTGATTACTAATAAAAAAAAAAAAATTTATATCAGGTGGGAAATTGGCAACCAAAAAAAGGAACAAACCTGATTGTCTCAAAGTGAACATGAGAAATATTGCAGATGGAAGATCAAGGTGACAAAGCCATGCCCATATTTCCAATTATATTAAAAAAGTGACTATCACATACAAGAAACGTACATTGATATGGGTAGAAAAAGTCCTGTGATCCATCCAGCTTGCCAGAAAGGCCCTAACGTCTAGTGAATGACGTGGCCCATGCTTCTGTTTTTGACACAGCATCTTGTAGATGCTTCAGTTTGGGACACAGCTTTGTAAATTTTTGGTATACTGAAAATTTTTATGTATCGTACTATTGCACGAATTAATTGTGTGCTTTAGCTGTTGCAATATTACATTATATTGTAACCCCTAGATGGCTCTATCCCAGGGGCTACTACCCCTGCCTGATTTGCCACTAACAGGTTGAGGGGCCTGGATCCAATGGCGGGTGCCTCCACCCAGAGGTCAGGGTTTGCAATAGTTAAACTTACTTGGTCACAGCCCTCTGGGACACTGCAACCCTTTCTTCCCACTTAGTGGCCCACAATATAGCAGAATTACCTTCACAGTATACACTTACCCCAAGGCTGGTTCAGGACACCGGACATCCTGTAAAATAAGATACAGTGCAACAATCACAGTACAGTACTTTAACATAGACAAATACCTCAGGCAGTATAACTTTGTTGAAACAAACAGCTCTGATTTATTTAGGGGATATAACAAGGACAGGGGAAATCAGGTTAATTAGCTTATCACTTACTATCTACCTATGGCTCTGTGCACAGGCCTATCCCTACCAGTTACTGTCCCTGGGTACCCAGGCCCCTAGTGGCTAGTCCAAACCGTGGCAGCTGGTAGGGGGCCTTTCACCAGAGAAAAGGAAAATTAAACAGTCAAGCAGTACAGTAATTCCATTTGGATTTAATGTGGCAATTCAACAGGAGCTTAATTCCGAATTAGTACTCACGACCTCCAAAGAAGATATGGTCCTTCAATGTCAGCAGGGCTACTTTTGATCTCCAAGAGACTCCTCACACATTTATATGGTAAAAAAGAAAGCACTATACCAGGCAGGCTGCATCTGTATCCCAATCGCATTACTGCACAATAACCAGGAGAACACACAGCAGATTCAGTTCCCGACAGACCGAGTGTAATTCAACAATTTCTTCAGTCTTCTACAGGGTGAGCCTGGTTTCTACTCTTCAGAGATCCTTTGATTCTTTCTACAGGACGGATTCAGTCCTAACAAGCAGTTACACAAGTTGTAGACCGGAACTCTGGGCCTTGCACACGTTTTTGACTGAAACTGTGCACTGAAGGAGCACAGGGTTTCTTTCCTTCACTTTCAGATCTCAAACTGAAACTCCAACAGACAAAACTGGCACTTCCTTTGAGTTCCTCCCAGTTCTTGACTGGATTGGCTGTCACTCACAATAGACTGCTGCTGTTGGTCCAAAAGGCACAAGTCTAAACTACATCTCCCAGAGTCACTCGCCCATACAATCCCTCTTGTGGCTGGCTCAGATTATGAGTCCCAAGTTCTGATTCGTCCACAGCATCATTTTAGGTTAGTTTACCCACACTGATTGGGTCCAGTTCAGCAGTTCAAAACCAGAATGGGGAACTAGGCAGACAGTTCTGACTGCAAAGAAAGCAGGTTAGACAAACTGTAATTTTATTATTACTGTAAATGATTTCTGGCAATCAGTTACATCTTTCAGACAGGTTCCTTTGCACTCCTAGTGACTGCAAAAATGGGGTGAATTGGCAGCAGCTTGAGTGGTACTCAATCAAAGAAACACACAGTCCCCCATACAACTAATTATGTCTGCAAGCAGAGACAGCTCTTAAAGAGACAGTACCAGAGGTTCAAACACTCACTGATAAATGGCTTAAACGCCAAACACCATTCAGGCTTGGAGCATTCAAGCAAGCTCCTGGAAGTTTTTGGGAACCCCATTTGCAGGGGGTTGCAATATGATCTAGTTGATCTGGGCCTGTGCATTTATTTATTTAAAATGTTTTACCAGGAAAGGCATACTGAGCAGGGCTGCTTGTTTCCAGATGTGCCTGGGGGGTATACAAAATCAATATACAGTATCAAACAGCAATACATTACAATACAATACAAAGAATAGTCTTGCAGGACATACACAGAAGGCAATAGAAGTGCAGTTACAGTATGGCAAAACAGTACTCAGGAGTGGGAAGTGTTGCATTACAGCACAACATAGTGCATAGTGTCGTTATTCTCAATCAATCAATCAATCAAAATCTTTATTTAACCAGATGGACACCATTGAGCAAGCTCATTTTTGAGGTGGACCTGGGACAAACAAGTAGGTAAATACAATTTCGGTGAGATCAACATACAGTTTCAATTATGTGTACAACAATTAGGCATAGGCAGTACAAATGCAAGGAAAAAGGTGCAGATAATTGTAAAACATTAATTATAAATAGACAATTCATGCAACACATATAAAGTGCAGAACCTGGAGGGAAACAGTAGGTACAGAGTAGGTTCTGGCAATAATGTCCAGGTCACATTGGCATTGGGGCGAGAAGAGTACACGGCAAGGGAGGGAGGGAGATTATGTAATCTTATTTCTATTGTTCTGGTGACTGCTATTAGGTTGTTGCGTGATGCAATTTCTCTTTAAAACTCATTCTATCTTGTGCAGTCATTTTGGGTTGGGTTAGGCAGTGGATGGTTCTGACGCCATATAGCGCTACCAGTAAGAATGGGTTAAAGAGCACCAGTTTTGGTGGTTGGTTCCAGCTCCTCAACAGCAGGTTACCTGGTAAGGACTTCAAAAGTCAACTTGACTAAATTTATTAATGGGTCTTTTTCCAAGGGGAACGGATCATAATTCCTCGGTTGGAGGAGCCTGCTGGCTTATCCCTTCCTTGTCCCCGATAGTAGCGGATGCCGTCCCCTGCATACTCACGCTTTGTAATGTATGAGTTTGGAGAGTGTGAGGTGCACTGTAATGATAGCAGTGGGTGATTTGGGAAGTTTCAGTTTTTATATATTAGAGGGCCACAGGAGTGAAATCAGAGCCACTGCTCAACTAACATGGGCCTTGTTAGTTGAGCGGTAGCTTTGATTTGACTCCTGTGGCCCTCTAGCACATAAAAACTAAGATTTCAAAACTGACTCCTGTTGCTATAAATAGAGTGTACTCCTGTGCTCTCTAGACTAATAATCACAAAACATGAGAGCATGGGAATGGTGCCTGCTACTATCTGGGACCAGGAAGGGGAAGGGATCGGGCAGCCGGCTCCTCTGACTGAGGAATTATGATCCCTTCCCCCTGGAAAAAGAGCATTAATCAATTCAGGAAAGTGGACTTTTGAAGTCCTAACCAAGTCAGCTGCTGCAAGGGGGCTTGAGCAAATACTTGCAAATGAGTACAATCGGTGTTCTGCACGTTATTACAGTCTGCAGTATGCGGCCCGTGATGCTCTGTCTGTTAAGGCTGATTTGTCTTTAACTGTATATACTCACACTACTGTCGTTTATGTGACATTATTTTTCATTCTGCTAAACTCTTTGCTTGCTGTTTTATCTCATATGTGCCTGTTTTAGTAATCGCTTATACCATTATACTTTGTACTTTATTGCTGTATAGTTCTTAATCCTGTTTCCATAAAATATGCTTTGCTTTGTGCTTGTGGTATATCTAGAATGCTGCTTTGGTCATTGCAGTCCAGTACTCTCCTGGATCGTGCCTGAAAATAGGTATTCTGGGCGAATTTCCAAAAGGATCTGCCCAAGATGCTTCGCCCTAATGCTGAAATCAGAAATGCTTCCAAACCTGCTCGACCACCTATAATATATGTAACCCCTGCAAATGGGGGTTCCTAAAAGACTTCCAGGAGCTTGCTTGAATGCTCCAAGCCTGAATGGTGTTTGGTGTTTAAGCCATTTATCAGTAAGTGTTTTAGAACCTCTGGTACTGTCTCTTTAAGAGCTGTCTGCTTGCAGACATAATTAGTTTGTATGGGGACTGTGTGTTTTGATTGAGTACCACTGAGCTGCTGCCAATTCACTCCATTTTGCAGTCACTAAGAGTGCAAAGGGAACCTATCTGAAAGATGTAACTGTTTGCCAGAAACCATTTAGAGTAATAATGAAATTACAGTTTGTCTAACCTGCTTTCTTTGCAGTCAGAACTGTGTCTGCCTAGTTCCCCATTCTGGTTTTGAACTGCTGAACTGGACCAATCAGTGTGGGGTAAGCTAGCTCTAAAATGGTGCCTTGGACGAATCAGAACTTGGACTCATAATCTGAGCCAGCCACAAGAGGATTGTATGGGCAGTGACTCTGGAGATGTAGTTTAGACTTCAGCCTTTTTGACCAACAGGAGCAGTCTATTGTGAGTGACAGCCAATCCAGTCAAGAACTGGGAGGAACTCAAAGGAAGTGCCCGGTTTTGTCTGTTGGAGTTTCAGTTGAGCTCTGGCAGTGAAGAAGGAAGGAGCCTGTGCTTTTTCAGTGTGCAGTTTTAGTCGGAAACGGTGTAAGGCCCAGAGTTCCGGGTCTGCAGCTTGTGTAACTGCTTGTTAGGACTGAACTGGCCCTTGAAGAGAATCAAAGGATATCTGAAGAGTAGAAACCAGGCTCACCCTGTAGAAGACTGGAGAAATTGCTGAATTGCACTCGGTCTGTCAGGAACTGAATCTGCTGTGTGTTCTCCCGGTATTGTGCAGTAATTGCGATCGATAGAGAAGCAGCCTGCCTGGTATAGTACTTTCTGTTTTACCATATAAATGTGTGAAGAGGCTTGTGTACCTCAAGTGAATCCTGCTGCCATTAAAGGACTTTTGCCTGTTACTGTTCACCATATAAATGTGTGAGGAGGCTTGGTTAGCTCAAGTGAATCCTGCTGCCATTAAAGGACTTTGCCTGTTGCAGTTTGCCATATAAATGTGTGAGGAGTCTCGTGGAGCTCAAGAGTTGCCCTGCTGACATTGAAGGACCCTATCTTGTTTGGAGGTCGTGAGTACTAATTCAGGTCGCCCTGTTGAATTGCCACATTGAATCCAAATGGAATCACTGTACTGCTGACTGTTTAAACTAATTTTTCTTTTCTCTGTGGGAAGGGCCCTCACCAGCTGCCACGGTTTGGACTAGCCACTAGGGCTTGGGTACCCAGGGACAGTAACTGGTAGGGATAGGCCTGTGCACAGAGCCATAGGTAGATGAGTAAAGTGATAAGCTAATTAACCTGATTTCCCCTGTCCTTGTTATATTCCCCTAAATAAACGAGCTGCTTGTTTCAGCAAAGTTATACTGCCTGAGGTATTTGTCTATGTTAAAATATTGTACTGTGATTGTTGCACTGTATCTTATTTTACAGGAGGTCCCAGTGCCTGAACCAGCCCTGGGGGTAAGTGTATACTGTGAAGGTAATTTGATATATTGTGTGGGCCACTAGTGGGAAGAAAGGGGTTGCAGTGTCC
The DNA here is from genome assembly GCA_016271365.2 of Neoceratodus forsteri. Classification (NCBI taxonomy): domain Eukaryota; kingdom Metazoa; phylum Chordata; order Ceratodontiformes; family Ceratodontidae; genus Neoceratodus; species Neoceratodus forsteri. The sequence continues at coordinate 101,146,798 of JADMNL010000030.1, read as the reverse complement.
CAGAGGGCTGTGACCAAGTAAGTTTAACTATTGCAAACCCTGACCTCTGGGTGGAGGCACCCGCCATTGATCCAGGCCCTCAACCTGTTAGTGGCAAATCAGGCAGGGTAGTAGCCCCTGGGATAGCGCCATCTAGGGGTTACATCTTGGAGGCTCACCGCTGGGATTGTGTGTCCTCTAGTGGCCATATTTACTTAACCACTGTTAAGAAAAAAAGGTACCCCGACAGAAGTGGCTGTGCACCGGCTGGTGGAGTGGTGTACTGGGGAGGAGATCGAACTCCAAAATGCTATGCTTATACTGGACATCCCCTTGGGTATCACAGGACATTGTACAGGAGTATTTTCCAAGGTGGAAGGTTTACAAACCCTGTGGTGGTGGGTCGGCATGCTAATCTGCTCACCCACACTTTTCTGGCCCTAGTAGAGCTTAAGGATCCCATAGATAGCTCCAAAGTGCCACAGACCATTACCCCAGAGGGAGCCCTCACTGCTTGGAGAGTGATAACTAAGGACAGTAAAGACCCGGGGGGGAATGAGCCCCCACCACTATCTGAAACTTTTGAGGAGAAATTTGCTAAATGGTTGCTGGGAGAAGGGAAAACTGTGGAGGACTTGAAGAAACTATTCTTGCCACCTGGGGGTGTTCCTCCCCCAACACCCTCTCCCGCTCCAGTGCCCGTAATGGTGGCTGAAGCAATGCAGACTCCTATTTCTGCACCTGCCATTAGTCACGACTCTTACCGAAGGTTGAGGATCTTCTCTGGCACCTCCCACCCCCAAGGGAGGATGACTTGGAGACCTGGATAGACTATGTTGCCCCCAAGTGCTAGAATGGCAATGCTCGGAAGCCGAGTGCAAAGAGGGTTAGTGAGAGCCTCCGAGGTCCTGCCCTGGCTACCATCCGTGCTAAATGGGCCAGTAACCCTGAAGCGACTGCACAGGCCTATCTTGAGGCCTTGGAGAATGTGTAGGGAGCCCAGATTCTGATGAGGACCTATGGTGGAGAGTAAGAAATGCACAACAGTACCAAGGGAGTTGTTGTCTGTGTATGTATCTCGCTGGAAAATTGTTGCAAGAATGCCTTCAGAAAGGGGTAGTTTGCCAGCGATTGAACTGGACCGAACCAGACTGGACAGAATCCTTAAGTCTGCCCCTTCTCAGAACTGCTGTTGCTTCAGTTCGCCTGGCAAATCGACTGAATCCCCACCCTCCTATGATGAGTTAATGAGAGAAATTGAGGAGTTGAGAAAAAGGCGACCTGGAGGGACCTGCACCAACAGCTGTGGCTACGACCCGAGTGACTGAGGGTGACCCATCAAGTGAAGTTCAGGGGCAGAGGTTGACAGTCAATGAGTGCTCTGACAAGGAAAAGATATGTCACAATGGGGCGAACTGTTGAGAGAGATCCGGGAATTCAAAAACAGTCCCTTTATGAAGGCCACGCCTGCAAGTGCAGGCCCTGACCTATATCCGACTGCATCTGCTATGGGGTGGGGTACCCACCCATGTATCTCCTGCTGATAACAGCTCCAAACTCAATTCCTTGACCATGGAAGTGGAGAAACTGACTAGATGTCTCCAAATGCTTATCACGCCAGAGACAGAGATGGCACCAAGGTTTCCAGTTAGTAGTACCCACCTGACTCCCAGTGTGATGCCTCGGCCAGCTCAAACTCCAGAAAGTATGTTTTCTATAATTGCGGGAAGGATGGGCACATGAAGAGGGAATGCGGTCCCCAAAGACACTGACAAAGTTGCATATAGGCTACAAGGAGAGCTTGGGAGAACAAATCAGTGGTTAAGAGGTGCACAAAATGATCCCAGTGAGGGCACCAAAATGCTAACTCACGCCTTTTGTGGCAAGGTCAGTTGCCCAGGCCCCCACTACTCTCCAGACTGGTCCAGAATAGTGGGTCCCTCATGGAGACTACTGTAAAGGTGAATGGAGTGTCTACAAGAGCTGTATTAGACAGTGGCTCCTAAGTGACAATTATGTTCCAAGATTGGTATCAGAAGCATTTGTCAGATTACTTTACAACCATTAGAAGGACTGCATGTATGGGGGTTAAGTGAGAAGGCCTACCCCTATTCCGGGTACATCCGAATTTGGCTGTCTTTCCCCACCTCCGTGGCTGGAGTGGCCGAACAAGTAGAGACCCTAGCCTTAGTGTGTCCCCCCACTGGACTGTATGATGGTGTCCCTTTGTTGACTGGAACAAATGCTCATATGTTCGGAAGGCTGGCACAGTTATGTTATGAAAAACAGGGGTCAAAGACTAGTAGAGCTTTAAGAGTTCCGGCTTTAATTAAGAAGGCCTATGAGGCACAGAGAGATGCTGAAAAAATAGAACCAGAGGAACCGGATCGGAATTGTATGGAAGAAGGATCCTGAGTCTCTGATCCTGGCGCCAAATGCCCAGTGTACCTTACAGGGAGAGGTCCATATCAGAAAGGATGTTAAGAATAAAATATTAATGTTGGATGCACCAGGCGATGGAAAATTGCCAGAGAGACTGCTGGTCAAGCCTAGTATTTTGCCCGCTAGAGCCCATGCTTATGCCAGAAGGGTAATGGTCCAAGTTCATAATGTGTCTGAAAGAGACATTCGAGTAAATAGAGGTTGCATCCTGGCTAATGTGCATTGTGCAGACACTGCAGTGCTACCCAGCAGCAAGAGTTCAAGGAAGAATGACAGAGTAACGCCTGACTTGTTTGATTTCGGCGACTCCCCATTGCCAGCTGAATGGAAAGTGAGGATCAGTGAGAAGCTTTCCCAGAGAGACCAGGTGTTTTCTTTAAAGGAATGGGACGGGATGCGGCAGGAGCTGAGCACAATATCCGCCCATGACGAAAGACCATTTCGTGAGAGGTCTCGACGCCTGGCACCTGCTGACATAGATGATGTGAGACGGCATCTGCAAGAGATGTTAGCTGCTGGTGTAATACAAGAATCCAGAAGCCTTATGCTTCCCATTGTGGTAGTGAGGAAAAGAATGGGACAGTAAGGATGGTGTGGATTATCGCACTTAAACCGGGGACTATCCCTGATCAGTACACAATGCCCGCATTCAGGATGCTTTGACTGCCTAAACGGGAGCAAGTGGTTCTCGTGTTGGATCTCCGCAGTGGGTACTACCAGATCCCGATGGCCCAGAGAACCGTGGAGAAGACAGCCTTTATCTGTCCGCTTGGCTTCTATGAGTTCATGAGGATGCCTCAAGGATTTCAGGTGCCCCAGCCTCTTTTCAACGATTGATGGAGCGTGCAGTGGGGGACATGAACTTACTAGAGTGCCTGGTATACCTAGATGATGTTATTGTGTTTGGCAGCTCACTGGAGGAACATGAGAGCAGATTATTTAAGGTATTGGACCGACTGGAGGACTTTGGCCTTAAACTGTTCATTGATAAGTGTCAATTCTTTCAAACATCAGTAAAGTATGTGGGACACATAGTATCCACCGAGGGAATAGAGACCGACCCAAGTAAAGTTGAGGCCTTGACCACCTGGCCACAGCCCAAAAATCTAAAAGAACTGCAAAGATTCCTGGGATTCTGTGGTTATTATCGGCATTTCATCAAGGACTATTCAAGAGTGATCCGCCCTTTACTTAACCTTACTCAAGGGTATCCCCCAACCCACAAAAATACCAAAAGTCAGCCCCTCAAGACTGAAAGAGGTATTTTCATCCGAGTGAAGTATTTGGGCGCTGGACTCCTGATTGTGAGACTGCTTTTCATGAGATCATATATCAACTCACCCATGCTCCAGTGCTGGCCTATGCTGATCCAAGAAAACCTTACGTCCTGCACACTGATGCTAGCTTGCAAGGGTTGGGGGCTGTGTTGTACCAAGAGCACGAGAATGGCCTGAGACCAGTGGCCTTTGCCAGTAGAAGCCTGACCCCATCCGAAAAGAACTATCCTGTACATAAGTTAAGAGTTCCTAGCTTTGAAGTGGGCTATTGTTGACCAATTCCATGAGTACTTGTATGGGGCTAAAATACTAGTAAAAACTGACAATAATCCTTTGACCTATGTGCAGACCTCAGCTAAGTTGGATGCCACTGGCCACAGGTGGCTTTCTGCATTATCTACATATGACTATGCTCTCGAATACCGAGCAGGTCTGAACCACATAGATGCTGATTCTCTCTCCGGAGGCCTGTTCCCCAGAATGATTGGGTCCGATTGGCAGAACCTGACATTCAGGCACTCTGCCGAAGTTTGACAGGGAGGAACAATGTCCACGGACGCAGTGGACTGCATGGTGGATTGCTTGGGACCCTCTGAGAATTGCATACCTTGCTTATTGCCACTTTTCTGCAATAGACATTGGTGCACTGCCTCAGCTGGACAATGACAGTATTCGGTGGCTCAATCCTCGCGATCCTATGATCAAATCAGCTTTAGAAGCCCTCTATGCAGGAAAAGATGTGTCCAAATTACGCCCACTGATTTGAGAACTGCACTGTTATACAAAGAAGGTCCTAAGTTGAAACTGATCAATAAACTGTTATACAGAGAAACAGTAGACAGAGGGGGACAAGTAGACCAACAACAACTGGTGCTACCCACTGCCTTTCGAGACTCAGTATTGAGGTCCTTGCACAACCACATGGGGCACCTTGGTATAGACAGAACACTTGACTTGGTGAGATCCAGATTCTATTGGCCTAAGATGGGGCTGATGTGGAGCAATACATTCGAACTTGTAGTCGCTAGCTTACAGAGGAAAGCTTTGCCCCAGAGGGCTGCCCCTTGTTAACATCACCACCAGTGCACCCATGGAGCTGGTCTGTATTGATTTTCTGAGTTTGGAGTCAGATCAAAGAAATATCAGTAATGTGCTGGTGGTCACTGACCATTTCACGAGATATGCCCAAGCTTTCCCCACCAAAGACCAGAAAGCATCCACTGTGGCCAAAGTACTTGTAGAAAACTTTTTGTTCACTATGGGCTCCACAAAGAATCCATTCTGATCAAGGAGAGACTTTGAGAGTCGTCTGATCAAAGAGATGCTTTCTCTGTGGGGAGTGCAAGTCCAGAACCACTCCTTACCACCCCCCAGGGGGACCCTCAGCCTGAACGTTTCAACCGCACTTTGCTAGATATGCTAGGCACCCTGCACCCAAAGGACAAGCCTAGATGGAGCCAACAAATTAGCACGCTGGTACATGCTTATAACTACACCAAAAGTGATGCCACTGGGTTCTCCCCCTACCGCCTGATGTTTGGAAGAGAAGCTCGACTACCGTAGATGTGTGTTTTGGGGTCTCTCTGATGGGGTTCAAGCTGACAACTATTTACAGTATGTGCAAAAGTTAAAGGCCCAGCTAACTCATGCGTACTAACTGGCTCAAACCATGGCTGCCAAAAGAAATCTGGCCAACAAAGAAAGGTATGATAAAAAGGTGAAAGCACAGGAACTCCAGGAGGAGATCGGGTATTGCTAAGAAATCTGGGACTGCATGGCAAGCACAAGATTGCTGACAGATGGCACCATCTCCTCACATTGTAGTGGGCAAACTAGATGATCTGCCAGTGTACAAAGTAAGGCCTGAGAATAATTCAAAAGATGTAAAACAATGCATAGAAATCATTTACTGCCCATTGGACAAATCTTAATTGAGTCTGAGCCCTAGAAGATGCCCCTCTGGACCAGTGACTAGAGCTGCTGCTAGAAAAGATCAAGAAAGTCTGCACCTACAGAAGCAAAGTTAAGTGTTCCCTCCACAAGTCCCAGTTGAGCATGACTGTCAGTCCATATCGGAAGAAAGTGAGAGTGACTTTGAATACTATCCTTCTTACGAACTGAGTCAATTGTTTCGGGCAATCCCTAGTCAATACTGGAGATGAAGCTGGGCCTTCTGGACTGTCCAAGCCCCCAGCTTCGCCCCTGGAGCCGATGCTCCCAGAAAGTGAAGTGCAAAGCATCAGATCAGATGAAATGGAATCATTGTGCATGGTTGAACTGTTTGAGCTTCAGGAGGAAATGATGGATTGGGTCAGACTGGTGATACACCAGAACAAGAAGAGTATTTTGAGTGCCCTGACAGTCCACTGCCAGTGTCCGAAAGCTCTCCATGCGAGCCAAATGTTGTGGACTCAGAAACTGTAACTCCTGGAGCTGAAAGTGCCCAAGTTCTAGCCTCTCACCCCATGGAGACTCCTGACAAGTGAGGACAATGCTGAAATGAGGCTCAGAGTGCAGAGACTGTAACAGTTCCCTAGAAAGACTGGTCATGCTGTAAAGCCTGTGGTGCACCTCAGTTATGATTCCCTGGGCCGCCAGTGGATCTGCCTCTCAATGTTGTCCATAAAGTGTATGTGTCCCCGAGCTCATTGCGAACTGAGCGTCAGTGCTAACTCCAAGTTACTTGTGTTGCCCTCTCATATGGTGCCCTTGCCCCATCCAGCCCCAAGGTAACTGATAGGAAGGGCCCCTCTTCAGGTTTCATGTACAAGAGGTAATAACTTGAGTTATGGTACAATGTGTATGTAATACTGTGTAAGAGTGACGACTGCAATGTTTCAGAAATGTGTTCTTGGTAAAAGGATATATTGACTGATGATTACATGCGAGCCTAATGCAAATGTATATGGTTGCAGTTGAAACTTATGGGGTACTTGCTTGACACGGACGCCAAGCTTTCCCAGGCCAGAAGGGTGTAACCCCTGCAAATGGGGGTTCCCAAAAGACTTCCAGGAGCTTGCTTGAATGCTCCAAGCCTGAATGGTGTTTGGTGCTAAGTCATTTATCAGTGAGTGTTTTAGAACCTCTGGTACTGTCTCTTTAAGAGCTGTCTGCTTGCAGACATAATTAGTTTGTATGGGGACTGTGTGTTTCTTTGTTTGAGTACCACTCAAGCTGCTGCCAATTCACTCCATTTTGCAGTCACTAGGAGTGCAAAGGGAACCTATCTGAAAGATGTAACTGTTTGCCAGAAACCATTTAGAGTAATAATGAAATTACAGTTTGTCTAACCTGCTTTTTTGCAGTCAGAACTGTGTCTGCCTAGTTCCCATTCTGGTTTTGAACTGCTGAACTGGACCAATCAGTGGGTAAGCTAGCTCTAAAATGGTGCCTTGGACTAATCAGAACTTGGACTCATAATCTGAGCCAGCCACAAGAGGATTGTATGGGGTGACTCTGGGAGATGTAGTTTAGACTTCGCGCTTTTTGGACCAACAGGAGCAGTCTATTGTGAGTGACAGCCAATCCAGTCAAGAACTGGGAGGAACTCAAAGAAGTGCCCGGTTTTGTCTGTTGAGTTTCAGTTGAGCTCTGGCAGTGAAGAAGGAAGGAAGGAGCCCTGTGCTTTTCAGTGTGCAGTTTTAGTCGGAAGCGTGTGTAAGGCCCAGAGTTCCGTCTCTGCAGCTTGTGTAACTGCTTGTTAGGACTGAATCGTCCTGTGAAGAGAATCAAAGGATATCTGAAGAGTAGAAACCAGGCTCACCCTGTAGAAGACTGGAGAAATTGCTGAATTGCACTCGGTCTGTCAGGAACTGAATCTGCTGTGTGTTCTCCCGGTATTGTGCAGTAATTGCGATCGGATAGAGAAGCAGCCTGCCTGGTATAGTACTTTCTGTTTTACCATATAAATGTGGAAGAGGCTTGTACCTCAAGTGAATCCTGCTGCCATTAAAGGACTTTTTGCCTGTTACTGTTCACCATATAAATGTGTGAGGAGGCTTGGTTAGCTCAAGTGAATCCTGCTGCATTGAAGGACTTTGCCTGTTGCAGTTTGCCATATAAATGTGTGAGGAGTCTCGTGGAGCTCAAGAGTAGCCCTGCTGACATTGAAGGACCCTATCTTGTTTGGAGGTCGTGAGTACTAATTCAGGGTCGCTCCTGTTGAATTGCCACATTGAATCAAATGGAATCACTGTACTGCTGACTGTTTAAACTAATTTTCTTTTCTCTGTGGGAAAGGGCCCCTACCAGCTGCCACGGTTTGGACTAGCCACTAGGGCTTGGGTACCCAGGGACAGTAACTGGTAGAGATAGGCCTGTGCACAGAGCCATAGGTAGATGGGTAAAGTGATAAGCTAATTAACCTGATTTCCCCCTGTCCTTGTTATATTCCCCCTAAATAAATCCGAGCTGCTTGTTTCAGCAAAGTTATACTGCCTGAGGTATTTGTCTATGTTAAAGTATTGTACTGTGATTGTTGCACTGTATCTTATTTTACAGGAGGTCCCAGTGCCTGAACCAGCCCTGGGGGTGTATACTGTGAAGGTAATTCTGATATATTGTGTGGGCCACTAGTGGGAAGAAAGGGGGGTTGCAGTGTCCCAGAGGGCTGTGACCAAGTAAGTTTAACTATTGCAAACCCTGACCTCTGGGTGGAGGCACCCGCCATTGGATCCAGGCCCCTCAACCTGTTAGTGGCAAATCAGGCAGGGGTAGTAGCCCCTGGGATAGCGCCATCTAGGGGTTACATATAGATCTGAAAACTAATGCAAGTGTACCAAAACTGGACGCAGCTGCATCCATTTTCTGCCACAAATTGTGATTTTTTGTCGTAAATGGATTCATCTTTTAAAAATAGCAGCAGGGCTGCCTGGACGCAAGTGGATGGATACAGACGCAGGTGCTGGCACGTCATGCATTTGCGTCCACATCCAAACATGTGACACCCCCCACATACACACACACACACACACACACACACAGTGTATGTCTTGTGCACTTACCAGGTAAACAACTAACTGAAAAATACATTTTGCTTAGTTCTTTTTTTTTTGCCATTATTCCTCCTCACTGGTGTTGTTTTGTTGTATGTTTTTCTTCCCATGAACCCCCCCACCATCCTCTCCCCAGATGCCTCTGGAAAGTAACTATTTCCAGTTGGCCTATCCTAGTGAAACTTTTAAATATGTAACTATTCCCTTTGAAGGCTAGATATTAAAGTACCAGCTCCTAGTCGCCCCTGTTGGGGTCACCGCGGCACTCCCCATGGCTCTTTGGACCTCACCAGCCCACCTCGAACCCAGCAAGGCTCCTAGTCGCCTGTTGGGGTCACACTGTATGCCTCCCACGGTCTTGGACCTACTAGCCCACCCTCGAACCCAGGAAAGGCTCCTAGTCGCCTTGTTGGGGTCACCGTGGCACTCCCACGGCTCTTTGTACCTCATCAGCCCACCTCGAACCCAGCAAGGCTCCTAGTCGCCCCTGTTGGGGTCACCGTGGCGCTCCCCATGGCTCTTTGGACCTCACCAGCCCACCTCGAACCCAGCAAGGCTCCTAGTCGTCGCTATTGGGGTCACCGCGGCGCTCCCCACGGCTCTTTGGACCTCACCAGCCCACCTCGAACCCAGCAAGGCTCCTAGGATCGCCTGTTGGGGTCACTGCGGTGCACCCCACGGCTCTTTGGACCTCACCAGCCCACCTTGAACCCAACAAGGCTCCTAGTCGCCCCTGTTGGGGTCACTGCAGCACTCCCCACGGCAGTTTGGACCTCACCATCCCACCTCGAACCCAGCAAGGCTCCTAGTATTGCCTGTTGGGGTCACTGCAGTGCTCCCCACAGCTCTTTGGACCTCACCAGCCCACCTCGAACCCAACAAGGCTCCTAGTCACCCCTGTTGGGGTCACTGCGGCGCTCCCCACGGCGGTTTGGACCTCACCAGCCCACCTCAAACCCAGCAAGGTACTGTAGCCAGCAGGTTCCATTTCAAGTCCTCAGGCAGCCTAGCTTTGAATTCTGGCACCTGTTCTAAGCAGCTCCCTGCCTTCCAAGCTGTGGCTGAATTTCTATCTCAACTTACCTCTGCACTTTTGCAGACTGGAGGAGACTACAAAAAACCCTTTACAGACTGACTTAAATGTGCCTCTGTCCAGCCAAGCTGTAAATTGAATTTGTGCCTGGCATTGCAGCTAGCTAGTATTTATGTCATTTCTGTGTGCACTGCAGTCTCAGAGTTTATGGCACTGTTTCTGATTTAATTGTACACTTCTAGCCTTTTTTCTGTGAGAGACACTGAAGTCAAATTTAAAAATCATTTCATTTAAGTGCTACTGTATTTTTCTTTTGTGCATTTAGTAATTAACTATTTTTCTGATGATTCTATGATTAATAAGGGAATGATCTAAACTCTTAGAATGTACTGGCTGACTGCTCACCAGTTAACTGTTTAAGGAATAATTTAGGGTAGCATTTTTATTTTTTAAAGTCTACTGGCTTTCTGCTCTTGGTGTGGGATTTCCCTTCTCATCTGTACTGCTGATTCTGGCCCCCTCCCCCCTACTTTCAGTAGTACCCCTCCCTGCTAAGCTAATCTCTTCTGTCCATCCCTCCCAGTTAATTGCTCAGTCTGACTGTCCCCGCCTCCTTCTTCTGTCCCCTGACTAAATATAATCTTCTACCCCTCTTCTCTCTCTAGGCTCCTAGTCACCCCTGTTGGGGTCACCGCGGCGCTCCCCACAGCTCTTTGGACCTCACCAGCCCACCTCGAACCCAGCAAGGTACTGTAGCCAGCAGGTTCCATTTCAAGTCCTCTGGCAGCCTAGTTTTGAATTCTGGCACCTTTTCTAAGTGGCTTCCTGCCTTCCAAGCTGTGGCTGAATTTCTATCTCAATTTACCTCTGCACTATTACAGACTACAGGAGACCACAAAAACCCCTTTACAGACTGACTTAAATGTTCCTCTGTCCAGCCAAGCTGTAAACTGAATGTGTGCCTGACATTGCAGCTAGCTGGTATTTATGTAATTTCTGTGTGCACTGCAATCTTGGAGTTTATGGCACTGTTTCTGATTTAATTGTATGGTCCTAGCCTTTTTTCTGAGAGAGACACTGAAGTCAAATTTTCTCCTTCCCCCCCCGACTTATTAAATGCTTGTTCCTTGGGGGCGGATATTCTTTTTTCCCTCAATGATTGGACCATTTCTTCTGGGGTGAGGATCTCAAGGCAGCTAGCTTGTGAATTTCATTGTTGGGTTGCCCCAGGAACCTGGTGAATCTCTCTACAGTTAGCAAAAGCCTTTATAAGGTTTCTAGTTGCAGCTCAGTATCTCTGCCTGCTGGATAGTTTCATCCTTGGACTTAGCTACTGTCTCACTCCTGCAGTCAACTGCACATTTGCTTCAGTCCTGTCTCCAGTCCTGAATTTGCTGCTTTCTCTCTTTTTCCCTAGTTCTACGTTCCTTTCTTTTCCATACCAGTGTACACTATGGGGGTGATCTCACTTCACTGCAGCTTTGTAGGAGTATTTTCCCTTCTGCTAGCCCACCAACTCTCAGTAGATCTTCTCTGCCAGCCATCTACTGACTCTGGCTACTCAAATAAAGCTGAGGACAGGAGCTATTTTTTCTCAAATCTAATTATCAGGGGTAATACCTCTATCCCTGAAACCTGGCTCCTAAAGCTTATCCCATTTTCTAGTATAACTGACTACCTAAGCTATTCCCCTTTTTATATGCCACTTGAAGGCAAACTCCAAACCTCTCTCCTTGAGACCTGGGTACCCCTATGTTATCTCTCTCTCTCCGGTGATATTGAACCTAACTCGGGCCCTCCTGATGGCATCGCTCCCAAGAACCCATCTTATTGGTTCACTCACAGAAAAGGGGCTTAGGCTTGCACATATGAACATTAGAAGTCTGTCAGCTAATTTTGCACAGCTTGAAGCCTGGATTGCTCACAACTCCCCTGATGTCTTAGGTCTAACTGAGACTTGGTTAAAACCTCATATACCAGATTCATTTTGTAGGATCAATGGATATAAACTTCATAGATGTAATCGTCCAAATGCTAAAAAAGGTGGTGGTGTTTTGTTTTATACCAGACAGGACCTTGACATTATGGTCCTCCTGGTCAACACTACCTGTCTATGTGAAACTATTCATATAGTTATTACCTTAGGTCTCACTAAGAAGCTAAATGTAGTGTGCATCTATAACCCTCCTAAAAATGGACTAACAGGCCTGACTAAGGTAATTGACCATCTTTCTTCGCTAAAGGGTAGACAAGAGCTCATTGTTATGGGGGACCTCAACCTGGATTGGCTAGGGAAAAACTCTAATCTCTATGCTGCTGAACTCAGCAGGTTACACCTGTCTCAACTGGTCACTCTTCCGACCAGACTGGCTAGTAACAGCAGTCTCCAGACTCTTCTATACTGGGTCATCTCTAACAGAACTGAGAGGATCAGTGCTGTTGGAGTTTTACCAGACTCAGTCAGTGACCACTCCCCAGTTTACTGTGTTTGGAAGGCTAGGACCCCTAAACTACCCCCCCAGAGAAATTCTTTTCAGGGATTTTTCAAAAACGGATAAGAGAGCCCTAATCTTGGAGCTACAGAACACGAACTGGGCACCTCTATATAATACTTGTAATACGGAACGTGCTGCTTGATACCTCCTACCACACTTTTGAAGCTTCAAGACAAATATATGCCAGTAAAAGGCTCGATCCGGGATCTGCTACCCGCTGACTAAATTCTTCACTCCTGTCCTCTCTCCAAAAGAAGGATAAAGCCTGGAACAAAGCTAAGCTAACCCAGTCCCCATCGGACTGGGCGGAGTACAGAAGACTCCGAAACCTATGTAAGGTTTCCATCAGATCTGCTAAGGGCAATTACTACCGTCAGCTCCTTAGTACCTCTGTCAGTGACTCTTATGGTTTTTGGAGTCATGTTAATACCATCTCTGATATGGTCGTGGATGGTTGTAATTGCAATAACCTGCTCACTATCGCCGAGGCTCTTAACTCCAGATTCACTACACCTCCTGGACCTTTACCTGTCACTCCGCAGGATATTACCTTAAACCTTCCAACCCATCTTTCACCCTTTGCCCAGTCTCTGAGAGTGAAATTTTACTCTCACTTAAGTCCATCTCTCCTGCTGGATCGGCAGGGGCAGATGAACTCTTACCAAAATTCCTAAGAACCATTGCACCATCTATAGTCTCTCCAGTGACTAGACTTTTCAACTTGTCTCTTCTTACAGGACATGTCCCTTCCCTCTGGAAGATTGCTTGAGTTGTACTGGTCTACAAAAATGGGGACACCACTAACCTGGATAACTACCGCCCTATTGCCATCCTCTCCACCCTCTGTAAAATACTGGAGAAAATTGTTGCTACCCAGGTCTTGGATTACCTGTACTCCTTCAAACTCCTCACCCCTGACCAACATGGTTTCCGACGTGGGCACAGTACATCCACTGCTCTCATACAGTTTACAAATGATGTCAGACTCGCTATGGACAAAGGCTGTCTCACTGGGGCTACTTGTTGATCTTACAAAAGCGTTTGATTTAGGTCACTCGCTGCTCCCTATCAAAGTTGTCATCCCTAGGCTTCTCACCCTCTGTCACCGCCTGTTCCAAAGTATCTTCAGAGCGCAACAATTTGTCCAGATTGGAGGCGCAAGTCCCTCTTGCTCCTACTTGGATCAGAGTGCCCCAGGGTTCGATTCTTGGGCCTCTCCTGTTTACAGTCTTCATAAACAGCATCCCACCACTCACTGGTGCTTGCTCAGGTCTGCTATATGCAAACGATCTTGTTCTTTACTCATCCTCCTCAAACCTCTCAGATATCAATCTGAATCTGAATAGTAACTTCAACACCTTTCAGAGCTGGCTATTGCAAAACAAGCTTGTCTTAAATAAAAATAATATGGTGACTATGCTCTTCGGTTCAGGTTCAAAAATTAGGTTTTGCACCCAACCATTAAGTATCAGAGCGCTAGATGGTTCTCCCCTTAACACAGCTACCTCTTTTAAATACCTAGGAGTAACCCTTGATCCCACCTTGGATTTTGACCTGCATCTAGCCTCAGTCATTAAATCTGTCGATATTCAAATTGGACTGGCATACAAGGTGAGGCATAGCTTAACGTCTGCAGCAAGGATGGCCATTGCACAGGGGATCCTGAGACCCAAATTGGTGTATGGGTTAATAGCTTTTCCGGCAACTACAGGAGGGCTGCTCCAAAAGTGGGATGTTTGCTACAACAGCATTTGCCGTTTTGCTTTGTTTTTGCCCAAACTTGCTCACCGATGCACACTATACTCCAGTCTGGGATGGTTTACCCCCTCAGCCTTCCGACAGTTTACTTTCTACTGTTTTATAAAGAATATAATCTCCTCCTAGATACCTGACAAACTGGCTCTACTGCTGAAACCTGTGACCTTTGCCTACCCACTGAGATCAGCTGACAAATCCCTTCTTGTCCAACTGAGATGTAAAACCAAAATGGGGGAGAATGCTTTCTTTAGCTGGGCCCCTAAACTATGGAACTCCCTTCCACTAAGTCTAAGAATCTCCCCTTCTCCACATAGCTTCAAACAGGAGCTTCATATGGCTCTTCTAAGCTCCGAACCCTGCTCCTGTTCTCTATCCACCCACTCCTGTACTGGTTCCTCCTAGTTGCCTACCGGCTCCAACCTCTACTGCTCTCAAACCTACCTGGAAATCTTGTTATTTCCTCTCTTCTAGCACTTACTCACTAGTTGTATGACTTATGACTGTTAGTTATTTGCAGTTATATTTCTGTTTTGTTACTACATATAGATTCCTGCAAATGTACTGTCATTGCTGAAAATTTTGTATAAGTGTACTATGTCTGACTTCTACTTCTACTTGTTCCCATGATGTTTTCTTGTATCTACTATTGTCTACGTACCCTTTGTTGTAATCTCCCGGGTCGTACCTGAAAATAGGCAACTATGCTGTCTAGTGTGCCTACCCGGTTAACAAAAACTAAATAAATAAAATAAATAAATGTTAACAAATAATTACTTTGCTTTGTACTACACTCCTGCTTATCCCCACATGGCAGATCTCTACAGCACTAAATATCATTGCTGAATTTAGAGAAGCAAGTCTCATTTTTTATTTTTTTGTACATTGGAGATGTCGCTGAATGGAGTGTAACAAAAACCAAGTGTAGGTATGTCTCAGAGGTGTGGTACTTGTGTTAGCTTTCTCTATAGTTGCTATGGCCCTGCTCAGGAGGAGCTTGATTGCACAGCTAAAAAACATGAGCTTAGAAGCGAAGCATATGGTTCCACATGTGATAAAATACCAAGCTAATCCTCTGCTTAAAGAGAAATTTCGAACAAGAATCTTAATTGCTCCAGTTTGAAGACCAATCCAGCTTTCCAAAATAGCTCTATTGACCTCAGCAGAAAATCCTGTATATACATTGTAATACACTGTACAATGTGGGTACACAAATGAAGGTTTCAAGGTATTTTACCATGATTATAACATTTAAAAGTTTGCTTTGTTTAATATTTTAGGGGGCTCAGTCCCAGTGTCTATGTATATGCCATTTGTAGTGGGGGGTTCCACAGCTAGGCCTTCAATCATATGGCCTCATTGCCAGGGGGATCAGGTTCCTCCCATCCCCAACCCTTCATACGGAGTGCAATTTTGTATCTATTTTTAATCTTCTAAATTCCCTCTGCAATCATAGATGTTGCCTTGGCCAGTTGAGATCTTTGCTACCCCCAGTGACTTACAGGAGATCCTCTGTTACCAGACAGTCATACGCACCCTTCCCCAAGGCCATGTGTGTCACTTCCACAGCAACGTGGCTCAACCAGTGCTCATTAAAGGTGGACATCCTGGGATTAGAGCACATCACACCTGTGTCTCCCATATAGCAGCCCAAATCACTGCACAACGTGTTGAACCCGGGTCTCTACTCATGTACAGCATCACACACCAGCACTGCCACTTGTTACCATGCTGTTGACTCAGCCAAGGTTCACGTTTTTGGAGGCTTTAAAGGGGGAGAGAGGCACTGCAGCATCAACAATTTGTATCTACTTACCCCTGTTCTCTGTCTGTCTCTGTCTCTCATTTCTCATTTGCAGTTTCCCTCATCTTTAAATAGTTTTTATTGCCATCAGTAACAGAGTGAAAATGTTAGAATTTTTAAAAATAGTTAGCTGCCATTTTTAAGTATTTTTCTTTTCCATTTGGTCATAATGAGGTTTTCTACCTGATGGTACTAGATGTGATGTGAAGAGGAGTATTTTACCAGGAGAGTAACATAAATAGTTCTGTTCTTCCTTACACCTCATTAGCATTGTGACCTTCCTTATTATGACATTACAAGTAACAGATATGGCAGCAGATGATTGGCTCTTATTGGTCAGTTATATTGTCATAGTCAGTGAAGTCACATGGCGGATGACATATGAGAAAAAATAGAACTAGCTATGTCAGCCTGCAGGTAGAGTACTGTTCCAAAAGTCACACTAAATATTGTCAGGTAGAAATCATTTTAATTACCAAAAGGGAAAAGAAAAAAAATATTTAAAGAAGTAATAGCTCACTACTTTTAAAAGTTCATATTAATTTCTGGCAGTGCATCAGCTCTTTAAAACCAGTTCTGTGTAAAGTGCCCCTCCCCCACTGTGTCATTACAGGTGCTCCGACCAGTGTGACATCATTGGTTACAGTCAGTCAGCAGCTTCTGATGTGGATATCACTACTTGTATATTACTGTTTCCAGGGAAGTCATCTAGTGGTAGCCTGAAGAGTTGGGCATTCACTTGTTTGATTACTGTGCCTAACCTGAGCAGACCATGAACACAGACCATTCCCATAAACAGTGATTGGGCCTTCATTTTCCAAAATCCTGCTGGCTCCTCCAGTTTCTTCTACCTAAAGCAGCAGTGCAACAAAATCAGGCAAAGAATTTTACCCTACCTTTTTTCACTATTAAAAGATTCCAGGCATCTTACAGTTTTATTAGGTGGTACAATTTTCTAAATCCACCAACATTTGAGTATTTTATAAGTGTTTTAATTTAATTTTTTTCGCAAGAAAGCAAGATGGCTGCCACATTTTGCATAGTACACCTGGCAAGGGTTAGGACTGAGAAAATAAAGGCACATGGCACGCAACATAGAAGGTACAAAGACAACGACATTTAGCAGGTATGCTGATATTTTTAATAATTGTAGCTGAAACTAGATTTTTGAGAAAATCATTTCTAGGGACATAGATATGTTGTTCATCCACACTTCTTGGCATAGTCCCCTTACCCTTTAAATCTGCCGGAATGTCTTCAAGCTGGCTCCTCCCACCCACCCGGGTGGTATAACCCTTGGCTCCGCCCTATGATGCCAGATCTTCCTTTCCGCTGGAAGATTCAGGTTGCCTCCATCGTGCTCTTGCATTCTGTAGGCCCTGGCTTCTCAACCTTCAGTTATTCTGAAAATTAGACTTACTCACGTTAGAGATTTCGACTGTTGCTTCTCGATTATGGAAGACAAGTCTTCCCCCGGATTTTGCCGGTGCCTGTGCGGCCAGAAGATATTGGCGATGGACCGCAGATAATGCGATAGTGTCTGCTGTCATTATGACACCACGACCTGCGAGTTCTGACTTGCTTTTCAGCCTAACATCCTCGATGACCGTCTTGCATGCCTTAAATTGGGCAGGCCCAAAAAACGGAACCCACTGGTGAAATCTAAGGAGGCCCGGTGGGCGGTTTCTGCAGCCGTGGGATCTGCCGAGCAGTTGGAGCGCATGCAGGCCTTCGAGGAAGAAGCAGCTTGCTCCACGGAATCTTCCTCTTGGGGCTTCTTTGTTCCACTCAATTTGGGCTCCAGTTTCTCGGGTTCCTTCCAAGAGTTGTGCCACTGTCTCCCGACTAAGGGTGAGAGTCCTGCGGGCATGCACATCTCTCGGTCACTTAAGCAGGAGACGGACCCAGGACCGTCTTCGTCTCGATGGAGACGTTCTTGGGATCGGGAGAGATCTCAGTCCCAGGATCTGGCCATTTCAACCTTGGTCAAGCATGCCTCTTCGGCTGCTGGCTTCTCAGCTCTGCCATTGGGCCAGTCGACCGAAGTTTCGATCGATGAAGTTGAGATTGTTATCGACCCGATCAACCCCATTGTTACTGACTCCAGTTGATGACTCCCTCAATTGGACTCCGTTCCTTTCCTTCCCTTCCCTGACGAGGAGACCCAGCCCACTGGGAAACATGCCAAGGAAGTGGTTCCTGAACCCCGGAAGTCTCTGGTTTTACCAGTGTCTCCCCAGCGACTGAGTCAGCCTGCCTGATCTCGATCAAGGTCTCGGACCCCCTTGACCGACAGGCCGAGGAAGGCGCACAAACGCGCCAAAAAGAGGAAATGCCACCAGTCGTCCTCATCCTCCTTGGATGAGGAGAGGCTTTTGTGGAAACTCCGTCGACGCTACGAGAACCTCATGTGGCAGCAGCTGATTTTGTCCAGGCATAAGCCGACCCCTGCTCCTACCCCAGCCATTACTTGGCTTTCATCTTCTAGGCCGAAGCCAACTCCCCAGGAACTGATAAAACCAGTTCCCCTGCCCGCAGAGCCGGCTAAACCTCTTCTGATTCGGCCTAAACCGGTCTCTCCACCGATTGTGGTGGAACCGCCGCCTAAGCAGCCCGTGGGAGGGGCTCCTTCTAAGGAAGTTTCCTGGACACCCGTGCTCCCATCTTCGGTCACTTCACCCCGACCGCCCTAGGTGGGTCATGGGTGACCCGGCCGGTCGACCGCTGTATCCGGATACTTCGGATTCAGATGACACTAGCCTCCATTCTCATCCATGGGATGATGAGTCGGCTGGTGATTTAGCGATGGAGGAAGGCCCTTCTTCTTTTCAGGGCATTCTCCACCTCATCTCTGAGTCCACAGGGATGCCCCTGGAACCTATCCAGAAAAAGGTGGAGTACACTCTCACAGATATCCTCAAGAGAGGGGATACCCTGACGGAAGCCTTTCCTGTGGCTGAAGCCATCATTGGCCCAGCCCTTGAACTTTGGCAGCACCCTGCTTTCTGTCCAGCTCCGTCTGCCCGGATGGCTCGCAAGTATGCAGTGCTCATGGGATCCCTAGCTGGGTTCACAGAACACCCTTCAGCCGAGAGCCTGGTGACCACCTCTGTGCTTGGACGTACAGGCAGTTCTGCTGATACGGATAGACCTCCAGAGAAGGAATCCAAGAAATTGGATCACTCTGCCCGGAAGGTCTGTGCGGCCTCTTCCTTAGGCCTCTATCAGCAAGCTCAGCTGTCATCATGGCACACTTCTTCCATGCCCTTTTGAGGTCCTTGGACGAAGTCCTCCCACACCTCCCTGTGGACTTGCAGACCACAGTCAAACAGGTCCAGAACCAAGGCCGGGCTGTTGCTAAGCATTAGGTCCAGACGGCCCTGGACATTGGGGACTCATCTGCCCGTTCACTGGCAGCCGCAGTTGCGTCCCACTGCAGGTTGGCTGAGGCTCTCCTTCTTCCTGGTGGATACCCAGCACAAACTGGCTGATGTGCCTTTCCTGGGCACTGATCTCTTCGGCCCAGGTGTGGCCGGTGACCTTCAACGCATCAAGCAGTCCAGTACCACCTTGGATGCCACTTCTGCTCAGAGTTCTTCAGGTCCCAAGAAGCAGCAGCAGAAGAAGCCTTTTCAGCATTCTTCCCCTGCGGCCCAGCAGCAGCAGCCCTCTTTTCAGGGAGGTCAGCAGCAGGCTCAGGCTTGGTGCCCCCGCCCCAAGCCCGGACCTTCCCAGGCCCATAAAGGAGGTCGGGGTTCAGGCCCTGGACCCTCTTCCTCCAAGCCTGCCCAGTGACGGGATAGGGGTTGCCACACCTATTCCCGTTGTACCAGCTCTGGATCTTCTGGTGGGGGGCCAACTCTGCCACTTTCTTTCCACCTGGTCTGCTGTTACCACAGACAGGTGGGTCTTAGAAGTGGTCAGCCAGGGTCTGCCTCTGGAATTCGAGCAGTACTCTCCAAGCTGAGCCCTCGCCCCACAGGAGGAGAGAGTATCCGCCCACAATCAGTTGGCTCTCCGAGACGACATTACTCAGCTCCTCCTCAAGGAGGCAGTAGCTCGAGTGGCAGATCCTCCTCCAGACCCAGAGTTTGTTTCCAGGTACTTCCTGGTTCCGAAGCGGACGGGGGCTGGCGCCCCATTCTAGATCTGCACGACCTGAATCAGTATCTAAGGCCATGCACCTTCCAGATGGTAACTCTGTCCCAGATCATACCACCCTGGAGCAAAACATGTGGTTCTGCTCACTGGATCTCCAGGACATGTTCTTTCACATCCCAATCCATTCGTCCCACCAGCAGTTTCTCCGTTTCAGAGCAGAGGGAACCCTATGCGAGTTTTGAGCCATGCCATTCGGCCTGTCATTGGCCCCATGGGTCTTCACCAAATGCATTGTAGTGGTGGCAGCCCACCTCAGGCATTGGGGGGGGTCAGAAAATACCCCTACCTCGACGATTGGCTCTTAGCAGGTTCCACCCAGCAGGAGGTGGAGAGGTCCAGGGACCTGGCCCTCCAGACCTGCTCCCAACTCGGCCTCCTGATCAACGAGGCCAAGTCAGAACTCATGCCTTCTCAGGTGATGTGCTTCACTGGGGCAGAGCCCGGCTCCCGGCGGACAGGGCAGAGGTTCTCTCCTTTGCCCGATCTTTCCTGGTTGGGCAATTGCGCCCTGCCCAGGACTTTCTGTGCCTTCTGGGTTACATGGCGGCCAGCACCTCTGTGGTTCATTGGGCCTGGTGGCATATGCGCCCCCTTCAATGGGAGCTGGCCGCCCAGTGGACTCAGCGCCTAGGTCATTTCGACCAGCTGACCACTGTGACCCAGAAGATGTGAGACGCTCTCCAGTGGTGGATCATCCTAGACCGGTTTCAGGAAGGGATCCCATTTGTTCACCCTGAGCCAATGGTCATCCTCATGACCGATGCCTCTCTCATGGGCTGGGGAGCCCATATGGGGGACAACAGGGCTCATGGGTTCTGGACCTCTGAAGAGTCCCATTACCACATCAACCTGTTGGAGCTCAGAGCAGTCAGACTGGTGCTGTTGGCGTTTGCTTCTCAGCTGCGGGGTCAAGTGTTTCAAGTCCAGACAGACAATACCACGACCATGTACTACCTCAACAAGTAGGGTGGCATGCACTCCCGGCTGCTGTGCAGGGAAGTGCTCCACATCTGGACACTCGTGAGCTAACTGGAGGCGGATCTCCTACCCACCCCTGTGGCAGGAGCCTCGAATCAACTGGCGGGTGCTCTCAGTCGCATAGGTGAGACATGCCATGAGTGGTCTCTCCATCCAGAGGTAGCTCACAGCTTGTTCTCCCACTGGGGCAAACCAATGGTGGACCTGTTTGCTTCCAGGGAAAACACCAAGCTGAGGCTGTTTCATGCCCGCCCCCCTCAGTAGGGCTCGCTGCAGGGGGATGCCTTCTTGAGGCTGTGGACCCCAGGCCTCTTCTACACTGTCCCTCCATTTCCCTTGATCCACAGGGTGCTCCTAAAGGTGAGGCAGGACAAGGCGCAGGTGATTCTGGTAGCCCCAGACTGGCCTCACCAGTTCTGGTATCCAGATCTCCTCAGCCTCAGCAACAGGCCCCTGAGGTGGCTTCCAGCACACCTGGACCTGATCTCAGTCAGTCAGGGGAAGGTTCTCCACCCGGACCTTCAATCCCTGCACCTGATAGCCTGGTACCTGAGCGGCTAGAGTTCCAGGCTTTGGGTCTCTCCGAGGATGTGCTCACAGTAGTGGAAGCATCCAGGAAGGAGTCGACCAGGAAGTGTTATGCATTCAAATGGAAAAGGTTTTCCATTTGGTGTCAGGGCAAGGGCCTGGACCCTCTGTCCTGCCCAGTGGCTAACATTCTAGACTACCTTTGGTCGCTCTCCAAAGAGGGTCTTTGGTCATTGACCCTTAGGGTGCACCTGGCAGCCATCTCTGCTTACCGGGTGCCGGCCGGTCAGCAGACAGCACAGGAGACAGTGGTCGGGTGTTTCCTCAAAGGCCTAGATCACATATCCCCTCCGGTGCGTGAACCTCCGCCTCCGTGGGATCTACTGCTGGTCTTGGCACAGCTCATGGGCAAGCCATTCGAACCAATGCACAAGTGTGAGTTGTCACACTTGTCGTGGAAGACGGCCTTCCTGGTGGCTATCACGTCTTCCAGAAGGACAGGGGAGATCCAGGTGCTCTCCCCTTATCTGGTATTCCACAGGGACAAGGTTGTCCTGCGCCCCTACCCGAAATTCCTTCCGAAGGTGGTGTCAGAGTTTCACCTTAACCAGGTGTTGACTCTGCCGGTGTACTACCCCAATTACACTTTGGAGGTCGAGTACAGGCTCCATACTTTGGACCTGAGATGAACTCTCTCTCCTATTATAAGGAGAGGACAGTGGAAATTTAGGGAGAGGTTAGCCAGCTATTTGTCACCTATGCTGAAGCCGCTGGCAGACCTGCAGCAAAGCAGACAATCGCAAGATGGATTACATCTTGCGTTAGTCTATGCTTTGAGATGGCAGACAAGGAGCCTCCCAGAGGAATAAGAGCTCATTCCACCCACCATACCACTGCATTGGTGGCTGCTTCCAGGGACATCCCCATACAGGAATCTGTCAGGCTGTTACCTGGAAGTCAGCAAACACTTTCATCACCCATTACCACATCGACCTTGAGTCACGGTGGGATGCTGGTTTTGGGGTCTCAGTTCTCCAATCTCTGTTCCTTAAGTAAGTATCGAGGGGGTGTGCACCTTCCCTCCCTCCTCCCGGAGAACTGCTAGGAGTCTGCCAGGAAGTATGGATGAACAACATATCCATGTCGCTAGAAAAACAGGTTACTCACCTGTAACTGTAGTTCTAGGATTGGTATATGTTGTTCATCCACACAGACCCACCTGACCTCCCTGGCTGCGACGCACACACCTGGCTTCCAGCAGACTAAGATCTGGTGTCATGGGGCGGAGCCGAGGGTTATACCACCTGGGTGGGTGGGAGGAGCCAGCTTGAAGACCTTCCAGCAGATTTAAAGGGGAAAGGGACTATGCCAAGAAGTGTGGATGAACAACATATACCACTCCTAGAACTACTGTTACAGGTGAGTAACCTGTTTTTTTCGTTGCACTGCTGCTTTAAATGACAAATAAAGAAACTGCACCAGAAACATCTAATTGCCAACTCGATTGTTCCTAGATGCTGGATATGCAGTACCAGAGAAAGGAAGTGTCTGGGAACTCCAGGTCAAACCATGTGCATCTGTAGCTCAGTTAGAGCACCGGGACAGTGTTCTGGGAGCCTGGGTTCATCAATTTCCAGTAGTTCACATCATTTCTTTCTCACTACAGTTTGCGATGTAATTGCTAAGCAGTGGCTAATACTGCACCAAAAACATCTTAATTGTCATCTTGAGTGCTCCTACTTGCAGGATCTACAATACCAGAGAAAGGAGGTATGTCCGGGAACCCCGGGTCCAACCATGTGAGCCTTTAGCTCAGTGGTTAGAGCACTGGGATGGTATTCCAGGGGCCTGGGTTCAGTTCCCAGTAGGTCACATTGAGAAACTTCTCTGTTTAATTTATATAGAAGCCCATGCAAGTAGCAGCAGTATCAGTGTCTAGAGCTACGGACTGATTGTATCCGATGATGAAAACAACCCCAGCCCCTTTCCTTTACAGATGGAAGTTAAGAATTCGGCCTCCGCTGCTATAGTTATTGTATATTTTACTTTGTGTTCTCATACACTTCAGACATTTTGTTGTTAACCTTGTTGGCAACTTATTTTCTTATGTCCTATGACTCTAATCTCTTCCACACTGGCTCATGCATCTGGGGAAAATAAAGCTTAAAAAGGTCGATAGTGTCATCACAGAGAAAATAAAAAGGGAGTCTTTATGCTTGTTATCTATTAATTGTTTTAAGTAATCAATTTTTCTGCATAAGTTCTGTTTTTGTTGGTTAGAGCCCGGGGGCTATACAGAGTTGATTTTAAAGGCCAAGGAGACAGAATTAAAAAGAGACATATAGATATATATAAAAGAGTACGGGGATAAGGAAAAATAAGTTAGGAATGCCGATATGCTTCCTTTCAACTTTAGTAAAACTAACTATCTTGTTTTCTTCATTTCTTTATTTATTTGTTAAAAGTATTTTACTAGTTAATGATATGGAGATACAGAAATCTTGTTTACAGATGCGACCTGGAGTGATGTTAGAGAGTTTCAAGGGGGCAAAACACAATATACTATAACCAAGACTCTTTTTTTATTTAAAATATTGTTAGATGTTAAAAGACACAGTGCATCATTACAACACACAATTCATATAGGTGTAATAAATTCAGTAAAATGCTAAATTTTGTAGTAATACTACAGAAGAAAATATAACAAAAACAGAACTTATGCACAAAAACATAATTACTTAAAACAAATAATAGATAACAAGCATAAAGACTCCATTTTTATTTTCTCTGTGATGACACTATCAACCTTTTTAAGCTTTATTTTCCCCAGATGCATGAGTCAGTGCGGAAGAGATTAGAGTCATAGGACATAAGAAAAAAAGTAACCAACAAGGCTAACGGCAAAATGTCTGAAGTGTATCAGAACACAAAGTAAAATATACAATAATTTTAGCAGCGGAGGCAGAATTCTTAACTTCCGTCTGTAAAGGAAGGGGACTGGGGTTGTTTTTCAGCTGGGTGAACTTCCCAGCCATGAAAAATGGGGTAAAACTGCATGGTTATTTTGAAGGGTTTATATTACATGTCCATGTTTATTGCTGCTTGCCAAGCTGGCTGTAGCTAATTGAGGGTTAGGGGGTCAAAATAAGAAAGGTGTGAAAAGGTCCAGAAACTCAAAAGCTAGGGAGGGATCCTGGGTCCTTTCCAGAATCCACAAATGCATGTTTTTTTAAATAGTTAGAAATGAAAATTTAAATCCATTTGTCAGCTTGTCAATGAAATCAGTTTGCAAGCTGTCCATTGCATGGCAGTAAGTTAGATAGTATTCTCGTGACAGCTGACAAGATGGTACCTTTAGTTCAAATCTAAGGGTTGCAGAGCTGACTCTGGCCTCAGCCTGCATTAAATGCTAAATGAACAGACCTAATAAGCTTCAGTAGAAATTGTCAGGGTGGGATTTACAGAAATGTTTCTCGGAGTGCTGTTTATTTTTAGGAATAAATTAAACCACTGTCGCTAATTTGATCAGTAAACATAAGAATCAGATATGCTAAAAGATCTGAGTGCTCTCAAGCAGGATGCTGGGAAAAATAAAAATTGTAGCGTGTCTGTACAGCCCTTTGAAAAAAATTACATTTCATCACTGCAGACAGATTATTCAGAGCTATGCAGAGAATGGAGTCTGGCAATGAATGTTTTATTTAAGAAGTCGAAAGCACCCAGTTAGAATCTAATGAAAGTGAATCATGCAACGCTGTCTTCTGCAGGACAATTTCAGGGAGAAAGAGAGTCATGCAGCGTGTACAGCGATACATGACGGCTGTTACAGTTGCCTGTAGCTTGGTGACCGGGTAGATCTGCCTGTGCGAAGGTCACCATCCTCCTTAATCCGCTGCCAGCTGTTGCTCTCATCATTCCAATCAGTTTTAAGTGTCGGGGCAGGTGGCAGGAGGTTCAGGTAGCCCCTTTGCATGCTGGGTGACAAGATATTCCAGAGTGACAGAATACTTTTGTCAAAGTAGAGCTGTTTGAAAAACACACAGCATGTGGTTTTTAACCCAAGGACCTTTTATCAGTTTAACCTTTTAACTTTCTTGCAAGGGAAAGCCAAATACATTTGTTGAAACTGACCCCGGCTTTTAAATGGTTCACTACTGTATTCTGCCATTTTACTGTTAATATCAAAGCCTTATGCATGTTGTTCTGGAAACGGGGTTATTAGAACTTTCTGTAAATTTGCAATCAACCTCATACTGTTACCCTTAACTTTAATCACTTTTCTTTCAAAATGAAAATTATATTTTTTTAAGAAAAGAAAACAGTGTGGTTTCTAAAAAAAAATCCTAAAGAATTTATATGTATGACTCTATAGAAACTGTGTTTTTTTGCCCTGTAGCTGACCTAATTAGATCTCAAGGGGCCTAAGGGTTCAGAAACAAATCAATTAGTTAAACTTTTATCCAATTGTCAAAGGAAATGTTGCATGCTGGAAAATAAATATGAAAAGCCCAATAAGTAAACCCAACTCTACCTACTGTTGTTATGGGAAAGCATGGTTCTTATGGAATAAAATAAGCCCTCTTTCTTTAACTGCCTCCAGTGTGCCGTAAATTGAACAGCAATCTTTTTTATTCTTACATTCAACATTGTTTTCTTAAATAGGGATCTTCATTCCCTGTCTGTCCCATAGTTCTGAAATTTTGCAGATCTGTTTGATGAGACCGCCCTTCTTAAAAATTTGTTTCAAACAAAAGTAATAAATCGCGTAATTTTTCTTGTTTGAAAATGGCTCACGGTTGCATTGCCCCCACCCCTGAAAACATATGCAGTCACTGAGCCCCCCAGTCCTTCAGGAAACACAGATGCTCCACGGACAAGTTAGTAGTTCCGAATCGAGTATTTTGTTTAAAAACCACACCTCTAGTGTCTTTCAGACTTGTGTACGTACTGCTTCCCTGGCATTTTGGTGACAGCTTAGATGTTATCATTTTTTTTGGGGGGGGTCTCATAATAGTCATCACTCTCGAATTTTAAAACTAGATGCGTTTTGCTGCATAGGTTGTGAGATATGCACTTACAGACAACAAATTTATTTATTTAAAAGAGATTTATCAGGAAAGACATCCTAAGCCACGAAGCTCATTTCCAGATGCGTCCTGGGGAAGGGGGTAAGGGAGAAGTACAAACAAGTAGAAGCACAGTAACAACACTACAACAATTCACAGTATGTACAATAATATACATTACCAGTAATAACAATACAACAATTCACAGTATGTACAATAATATACATTACCAGTAATAACAATACAACAATTCACAGTGTGTACAATAACATACATTACCAGTAATAACAATACAACAATTCATAGCATGTACAATAACATACATTACCAGTAACAACACTACAACAATTCACAGTATGTACAATAACATACATTACCAGTAATAACAATACAACAATTCACAGTGTGTACAATAATATACATTACCAGTAATAACAACACAACAATTCACAGTACGTACAATAATATACATTACCAGAGCAAGTAATAATGCAGGTTAAACATCAGAAGCGCAAAGTACCTGGCACACACAAGAAAGTAACATCACAAATATAGGAAAGAGTAGGAGAGAGAGTAAGTAGAGGAGGGTGAAAAAGAGAGGCTGTGGGGGGGGGTGAAAAGGTAAAGTAGTGGTGGAAGTAAAAGAGAGAGATGAAGAGAACAGATTATGGTGGGTAGGATGGGGGAATAGAGTGCTGACAAATAAATGAAAGAATTAAAAATTAAACATACAGATTCTGTACAACAGTACTGCCTGCTGGATATCCGTAACAAGCTTTTCGTGTTATTGTTCCGGCACCTCCTGGCATCATTTAAAATTCCCAAAAGTCCATTTACGAAGCACATCTTTTCAGGCCTAACTGAGAGGTAGACATAGATTGATTAGCTGCTGCTTGAACTGCAGACAATTTTAACAGAAACAGAGAAAGTGACAACAGAAGAAGACCCGTGAAAGCTGGCCCAATGGCATGGCAGGTTGAGGCGCTGGACTCCACACTGCCTGCCACACTGGTGACTCGGGTTTGGGAACAGACCGAGGTCACTCAGGGCCAGCCAGGAGTGGGAGGATTGAGCGTTTCACAGCAGCTGTCCTCCCTTGGGAAGGGGAGAGGGTCCTGTATCCTGCCACTTGACTGCTGCTACCTGGTGGAGGCTAGATGGCAGTGTCAGCGGTAACAGGTAGTTTTGGACAGAGCATTGGCAGACATGTCACTGCACTCATGATGCCCTGGCGAAACTGCCAAGAGAAATGATTGGAGGAAAATGCCGCAACTTGTTTGGCATTCCTCACAGGCACTGCATGACCTGATGGGGCATGCCACCCACCTATCAAGCTCAAGTGGAGGTTAGCCTGTAAGTCCTTAAGACAGGTCAGTGACGGGACAGGGGGGGATGCCACCAAGACCGGGGATGTCCGGAAGGAAAATATGTTTAAAAAAATGAAGATCCACAGTCCCTCCTGTCTACCCAGTTTTTCTACCTTATCCCCCTTGGCTTATTGCTGCAGAATATTATCTTCCTAGTCCGTTCATAAAGAAGAGGTTGAGAAACCAAGTATTTTATTTTATTACTTATTTGTCTGCTGAATGACAATTCTCTCCTCCCTCCCTCCCTTCCTTCCTTTCCTGGAAATAGAGTTATTCACTTTCAGTGTACAGTGTAATGTAACCTACTGTACAGGATGGGCCTTGAATTGACACTAGAATTAAAAGGTATCATCCCACAGTAACAATTTCAACACAAGACAAAAGCAAAAAAATACAACCACAAAAGTGCGAACGTCAGTGGATTTACAAACCACTTAGGAGACTGATGTCTTAACCAAGTACCAAATCAAACCCCAAGGCACTGGGCATTTAGTACACTCTGGGTGGGATATTCAAAGGGGTTGCACATGGTGCAGCAGCGCGATATTCAAAGGGGGATGTTGCGCTGCGCACTCCCGATGCACAGGCTTTAATGTATGCGCGCGCAAGTGCGGGGCGTGCCCATGCATATGTGTCAAATCCAGATATTCAGCCTGGGATGTGCGGCGACATGCAGGCAATAAACCCGCCTTGCGCCACACAGGGAAGCGCAAAGATGTGCCTGTTAAAAGCAGGAACAAGTCCTGGACACCCACAGGTGAGCTGCCATATTGCAGGGTGCAACACGGCAACCACTAGCTGTGGGTGGCCACCTGCCCACCCAGAGCACAGTCCACATGCTCCCTGCCCAGGGAGCATTGTGCCCCTCCATTGCCAAAGCGCGGGCATAATAACATATTATCCCTGGTGGTCCAGTGGACCCTACCCCATCGCCCGATCATGGGCTCTAGTGAAGTTTAAGTTCCCTGGTGGTCCAGTGGACCCTACCCCATTGCCCGATCGCGGGCGTATGACAGATGAAACCCTGGTCGTCTAGTGGACCTGCTTCCCTGCCCGATCACTGGCAAATGACTTAAACATTTCCCTGGTGGTCCAGTGGACCTGATCCCAGCCTGATCACGGGCAATGAATAAACATTTCTCTGCTGGTCCAGTGTTGATCGATCCCCAGCCCAACTTAGGCAGATGATTAATCTTCTGGTGGTCCAGTGACCCAATCCCCAGCCTGATTGCGGGTTTAGCGTACAATATCCCTGGTGGGCCAGTGGTACCCCTCCCCACCCACCCACTCAGACCTACCCACCCGCCTCCCCTGGTCAGCAGCGCGGTAGTTTCACTTTAAGCCGCTGCACGACCGGACAACGATGCATACAGCCAGAATATTGGTCTCAGGTAATAATGGCATGAGATCAGATTGTACTACACAATCCCGGAATGTGAATGGTTCATTCACAGTTCGACTGTGTAGTACAGTATGGTCTGCACACCCATTGGCCCATGCAGGGATCAGTGGGCGACAGTTATACTGTACGCTGTCAGTCTGCGAGCGGCCGGGCGCTTATGGGGGGGGGTACCACTGGCCCACCAGGGGATTTTTGTACACCTAAAGCCCGTGATTGGGCTGGGGATCGGGTCCACTGGACCACCATGGAAATGTTCAATTCATTTGCCCGTGATCAGGCTGGGGATCAGGTCCACTGGACCACCAGGGAAATATTCAATTCATTTGCCCGCGATCGGGCTGGAGATCAGGCTCACTGGACCACCAGGGAAATGTTCAATTAATTTGCCTGCAATTGGGCTGGGGATTGGGTCCACTGAACCACCAGGGAAATGTTTAATTCATTTGCCTGCGATTGGGCAGGGGAGCAGGTCCACTGGACCACCAGGGGTTCATTTATTATATGCCCACGATCGGGCGATGGGGTGGGGTCCACTGGACCACCAGGGACGTTACCATTCACTAAAGCCCGCGATCAGGCATTGGGGCGCGTTGCCCACCGAGGGGCAGGGGGCGTCGGTCCCCGATGGTTGCAGCCTGGCAGGGCGCCAGGCACAAGTCGCCAGGGATCGGCGCACCTGCATGCAAATAGGGCCATAATGACATGCAAATGGCCCCATTTGTGTCTTGCATGCATAATGGCCTCATTTGCATGTCCAGTGCTGAATATCACAGTTGCTGCACCTAGCGCACCCGCACTTGTGCTGGCGCATCCCCCTGCTCTTCATTTGTCACTTGCGCTGGCGCAGTGCTACTGCGTTATGCGCAGTGCGGGCGGCCCCAGTGCTATATTCAGTGGTGCTGAGCCATGGTGCAGCACAGTTGAATATCGCCGGGACCATACCCTGGCGCATCCCAGTTGTGCTATATGCCCAAGCTTGCTCCCCTGCCTGGCGCATTCTGAGTATCCCACCCTCTGAACTGGTGCAGGGATTTACAGAGTGGCATGTTTCCCACTGTTGTACTGTAAGTGAAAGTGAAGCATGAGTGCCCCAAATGCTGTAATAACTGGGTGTGGCATCATACCTGGTTATTAGGGTGTTTTATCACACTGATAATTAGTGTGAAAAAGGGGATCACCAGTTATTATATAGTGAATACAGTAAAGAGTTTCGAAACACTCTTGTTGAAAAGCATGCAAGTCAATAATGTAGAACTGTGTTTGTAGTTAAACCCATAGCCCAGCACTAAAGAGTTATGAAAGAGTCCTAGCACTTTTCCTCAAAGCATGAGTGTGTCCACTCAACTCTGTGATCCATGCTCAAGCAGTTGTGCTTATTGTTCCCTTACTTTTTACTCAGAAGTCCATCACTTTTTCTCAGAGCTCTAGCATTTTTGCTCCAAAGTCTTATCAGCACTACTTGGAGGTCTAGCACTTTTTTCTCAGAATTCAATCACTTTTTGCTCAGAAGTCCGTCACTTGTTGCTCTAAGGTCCATCAGTTGTTGTTGAGTTCCATCATTCATTCTAGGGTTTATCTCTTGTTGCTGTACTGTCTGTGTCTTGCTGCTCTGAGGTCCATCACTTGTTGCTTAGAAGTCCAGCTCTTTTGCTTAGATGTCTATCGTTTTTATGATCGAAAGTTGACCACTTTTGCTTGAAGATCCATCAGTTTTTGCTCGGAGATCCTGCACGTTTTGCTCCAAGGTACAGTTTTTTTTTTTCTTGCAGCACCTATACTTTTTTGCTTAGAACTTTGACACATTTTGTTTGGAAGCTCTACACGTTTTGCTTTGAGGTCCATCACTTTTTCTGTGAGGTTCAGCACTGCATGCTCAAAGGTCCAGCAGTTTTGCTCACTGGCCAGTCACTTTTCTGTTCAGAGGTCCAGCACATTTTGCTCAAAGTTCCAGCACATTTTGCTCAGAATTCCAACATATTTTGCTCAGAGGTCTAACACTTTTTTGCTCTGAGGTACAGCACTTTTTGCTTGGAGGACCAGCAGTTTTTATTTTTCACTCACCTGCTTCCTAGATTAGATGGTGTACTTTGCCATTGTAAAAATTAGGCTCCTTGTGGAACTGAATTAAAAAAAAAAGGCAACTGAAATTTGTATATTTAAAACTACCAAGTCCGACAAAGAAGGAAGCAGCTCTAAATCAAACATTTTTTTTTCATAATGACTCTTAGAATATCATACTTACGATGTCTATGAATAATGATCTCTTTTTTTTTTTATGGCTTAGAAGTAGATGATTTGCAGAACTCCCAACTGCTTAGAAAATCATTCACCGGCATTCTTTTTTTTATTGAAACTCAAGATTTTATACTAAAAAAAAAAATGAAGCATCTGCAAAGAACCGATTATGTACAATGAAAAATACAGAGTACGGAATAGCTTTCTGCTTTGTCGTATCTGTTTTCATCTCATTTTCATAACCGTTATCCATGGTACCATCATATTTCCTCTAAAAGAAGACATTTTATGGAACAGAAGTGGAAAAAGAAGCATCTTTTGCAGCCATGCTATATGCACATACTACAGCAACTACTGTCTGGAATTTAGCTGTTGGAAACAAAGCCGTAACTATTGCATTCTTTCTCTTTCAGTATGAAAACTGACTGATTTTAACATTACACTGTTTGTACTGACAGTCTAATTTATTTGTTACTGATTTTACAGGCAGGCAATCATCTTAAGTATTTTTACAGAAACAAAAGGAAAAAATGTTTTGCTTTGTGGAGATGATACCTTTATAAGGCTAATGAAAAGAGTGCATATACAAATGCTGGAGGCTGTAAAGTCTGTTTAGCTATTGTTTACTGTAATCCTGTTGAAGAGACTGCACAGGTCTTGGAAGCCTACATAAACTGTCTGTTAGCCTGATAAGGGTCTCATGACAGCTTTTCAAAAGGGTGGTGGTTGATACAGTTGTGTGCTGAGTCTGCTTCTTTGCAGTTGCGTCTTTGCTCACCCACCTTATTTTTAAAGATATCCAGCCCTTTGCAACAAAAAGTTGTGATTTGTGGCAAATTTATTTTTATTTTTTTTATTTTTATTTTAGTCTTTGGTAACCGGGTAAGGCCCACTAGGCACAAGTGCTTGTTTTCAGGGGCGACCTGGGGCAAATTCAGTTTGTGTAATTTTATGATGCAAATGTGTCCAAAATTTGGATGGAATTCGATCTTCTAATGGATGGTCTAATAGTCCAGATGGACACAGCGCTTTGAAAGTAGCGGTGACCGGATCCTTGGAGGAGCATTTTTTTTATTTACTGTACTTTTGTCTTTTTTGACTTGTCCTCATCAGCTACCCTCTCTTCCAGCCCCATCATCCATTGCCCTGGGACTTACCTCTGGCCTAAACAGTGTCCCTTAGTTTATCCCCAGTGACAGAGCCCACAGAGTTCCCAAAGCCTGGGATGAGTTAGAGTTGGATTGTGGACAGCAGCTCAGTGAGTAGGGCGGGGCCTGTGGCATGAGAGGTGGCGCCATGCTGCTACAGTGCAGGGAGGTTTTTCCCTTTAAGTCTCCTCCCTGAGTGCCTTGTGGATAAGGACTAGGTGGATGTCTGCACACAAGTGTGCCAATGTCCTAGTCAGGAGGCACTCTGCCCACCCATTGCGGGTCTGCTGCACTACCACCTGTGGTCACCTAGGTGCCCATTTCATGGCAGAGCACATGGTCCGTCCTTCCTCCCTGGAGCAGGAGAGCATCCTCTGGAACATGTGATACTCCTGCTCTTGGCCGGCCCCCAACAACCCAAGCTTGCTTCCAAACCCAGGTCCCTAGTGTCACGAACGGTAGTGTTACCACTGCACCGACGGGACGGTTCTTTGGACCAAAAAAAATTAAACAAAAATATTTCCTTGATTTTGTTTAGGCACTCTTTGCTTGCCAACATAGCAAATTCAATCTGTTTTTTTTGTTACTTTATCATTATACATTGATTTAAGACTGGTATTGCCATGACTGTGAGCTCATGATGTGAATTTTCCTGTTGGTTTTCCTGTAGGCCAAACATTTATTTTTCATACCCCCCCGCCCTGGTATCGGGGTCGCCACAGCAGCCCCATGTCTTCCAGTTGTGAGGTTAAGTTAGTGTCTGCCTTCACAGTCTGTACTGTTCCGTGATTGGCCAGTAGAGGGTGTACAGATGCCAAGCGACCCGTGCAGTCCGTCTCCAGAAACAGAATGAATGCTTCATCTCCATGATGCACCAAGCTCCCTATCTGTCTAAGGTGAAAAATCTGGGTCCCTCACAAACCACCATCTGTCTCCCAGAGATGGGGCAGAGTGCTACCACTTATACATGGGACTGTCTGAATGTCGCTGTTGTTATTAGACCAGGTCTGAGAATTTTTTCCAAGCACTTTTCCTACCATTGCACTTATTTTCATTTATTTGTTTATCCTAACTGTGTTAGTTGTTACTGTACTTAAACTGTATTGTATCTAGTTTGCTTGTATCCCCTATAACTGTGCACCGCTGACTTCTTGCTTTTAATCTCTGTAGCCCCCATGTTGTTTTTATCCAAAACTGGACGCTTGTGAAAACGGGCAACTTTCAAACCCCAGGAAATCTTACTGTATTCTGACTTATGCAGTATGGTCTCACCATAGGACTACCCCGGAGCCAAAATGGTTAATAGAACCTATGCAAATGATGGAATGCTAGGCTGGAGCTTGGTTTTCAAATCACTATACCTGGTAAACAGTTCTAAACTGTCAGATTCTTTACTCCGCTTGCCTCAGTAAGACATCTCTGGAGAGCTCTCCTTCATTTCCCCATTTCATGCTCATCTCCCACCCTGACAGATCGGATCTTTACAGCTGCGCTGTTCCTTTGGTTGAACAAGTGAGCGTCTGCCTTTCAACCAATGAGAATACTGCTCCTAGTCAGTTAACAGATGATGTGCACATGGCAGATAATCTGCTGCACCTTCTCTCCCTAGGGGTCTAGCAACCTCCACTGTGTGACTCGCTTGGTCCTCCCAATCAACCTCAGTGGGGGCCTGAACCCTGGCAGTTACACTGCTATGCCATTGGGCAAGCCCAAATATCACTGTTTATAAGGAATACTAGCCTGTGCTGTTGGTCGCAGCTCTTAGTGTCAGCTTCACACTTAGGGTTTGAGCTTTGAGGAGCTTAGCTTTAAACAGGCAGCATCTCACTGGCTTTCTCATTAACTGTGCACTTTGTATGCAGAGGGATTTGTAAAAGCAACGTAGGTGACAGAAGTTAATATGCTCCCTTATGTTCAGCTTCAAAACAGTTTCTGTACCTCATCCCTAATACTTGAACATTAAGTACTCTGTGTTTGGACAACCAGTAGCACCCTTGTCAGTCTCTTCCTTGCAGGGGACATATGAAGCTGTCATTATGTCATTTTGTAATCTCGTTGCTCCAGCAATACCTTTATTACAGTGTGCAGCCAACCTTACCCCTGCATTAATGTAATAGAAATAAGGGGGGGTCTTGGTCTTGTGAACCCGAGTCCCCCAGAGAGCTCTTTATTCTAATAAACCAGCAAAGTATTGGATACATGACACCCCCTACATCAAACTCTATCACATTAAGGAAACCTTAGAACTCAGGCTTGCTGCCTGGTCTCATACATTACAATTCAGCTGGGACAGCATAAGGAATAATTACATCTATTTATTTATTCCACTGTCAGAATGTTGACACTAGTTTTTCATACTGTCTCCCGCCATTGAGTATCATAATTAAATAACATGTCAAATGTATTGATTATATGCTTATACATTTGTTTGATACATTATAGAGGCATTTGTTTTGTTGCAGTGACATATGTAGAGGTTAGCATAAATATTCCTAAAACTGTGCTATGCAGTTTTTAGACATCTTTATAAATCCACAGATCCAGTTAGACCCTGAGTGGTATCTTTTCTTCTTATATCATTGTTTTTATTAAAGTTTTTAACTTCACAAATTCAACAGCAAATTCCCTCATTGCATAGTTGAACATTTTGTGCAATTTTCTCATACAACAGATTAAAATGTAGAGCATTCAGATCTGTTATTCCAGTTTTGTATCAGTTGAGGTTCTGTGCCTCCTCTTTTTAAAATTGTAATTAGGCTGAATATAAAAAATAGAATACATTTTTATGACGAACAAAACAGAGTCATCTCTTACAACGTTTAGATTATCTAAATTATAACGTTCTTTTTCCCCATTTAAAATTTGGCAGAAAAAGACCCAGAGGTGTATTCAGTCTGCTCATTTTCCAACTTAGCTCCATGCGTGGCCTAATGCCGGCCTGGATTTAGAGATCCACTAGGCCCTAGTGGTTGATCATTGCCCCCTTCCCCTCTTCTGCTGATCGGCTCCACTATTCCCTTATACCTGTCCCAGCCAAGTTAAAAGTTCATCACAGTCTTGGCTTCAACCACATCTCTAAGCAGTCTGTTCCATACGTCAGTCAACTGCCCTGTGCAGAAGAACTTATGTGATGTCTCTCCTTAATCTACCCCCCCACTAGTCTCCACCCATGCCCTCTAGTCAATGTGCCCTCATTTCTCATGAACAAGTCTTTTATTATAATCCACCTTGTTGAGTCCTCACAAGAACTTGCATGTCTTAATCATATCCCTTCCCCCTTCCATTCTGGCCTCCAGTGTATACATCTTAAGGTTTGACAACCGTTCCTTATACAGCCGCCCCTGCTTTCCCTGGATCTTCATCATGGCCCTCCCTTGTATTGTCTCTATGCAGTCCCGGTCTTTCTCAAAGCTTGGACTCCAGATCTGCATGAAGTACTCCAGGTGTGGCTTTACCAGCAACCTGTACTGGGGCAGTAACACCTCCTTCCTCCTACTGTCAAATCCCCTTACGATACATCCCAGCATCCCGTCTGCCTTCCCATGTGCTTTGTTGCACTGTGCAGTGAACTTGAGGCTGTTACTAATGATGACACCCCCCCCCCCCCCGGAGTCTCTACTTAGCTGTCTGCTGCACCCTTACTCGTCTGTCTAGTAGGTTCTTTCTACCATACCTCTCAATCTTTTTGTCACTGAAATGAGGGACATGGACCCTTAAAATGAAGGACAGTTAGGGACACTGACCCTCATAATTAGGGACACATCATCAAACATGGATATATAGGCCCAGAACGCTGTAGAAACCATTATGTGTGGCTGTACACAATTTATTTTCATTTTAGCATCTTAAAATATTATTAATTTCTGCTGTACAGTCTAAATTTACAGTACACTCTCTGTATGGGCAGCACTTTTTCCATGAGGGATGGGTGAGGGACAGAGCAATTTTGAGGGGGTAAAATGAGGAGTAGCCCTTATAATCAGAGACAGTTGAGAGATATGCTTTCTACTAGTGTGCACGACTTTGCACCTTTTGAAGCCGAACTTTATTTGCCATAATCCAAACCATTTCTCCAGATCTTTTTTAATTTCTCTAACTCCCTCCTCAGTGTCCACTCTGCCACAGATTTTAGCACCATCAGCAAAGCAATGCACCTTATTCTGGATTCTTGCTTCTGTGTCACAGATGAAGATATTAGAGAGTACCAATCCCTGTGATACCCTGCTCGTGACTCCTCGGTATATATATGGGAAAGTATTCATTTCGACTGCATGCTAATTCATAGTGTTTTGTTCGCATCCCTCTACCCACCACAAACTACAATAAGCTAAGTTCTGCTGGTAGCCATTGAATTCTTTATTAAAATTCTGAAGTAACAAACCTTCATTCTAATGACCTCTGTAAAGCTGACGTAAGAAGTGCTGCCTGGAGTCTGTGGAATGAGGTCTATAAAACTTCCCCTGATCTGATTGTGTTTTAGGGGAGGTTAAATGGGTTAAGATTCTTAGCTGTCCTAAAGCCATTGCAGTGATTCCTTATTAATCTTTTTCACCCCTTAAGACATCAGCGCCAGGCCTAGGCGGATTTGCCTCATAAGATAACGTGCTCATTACTGTCAGAGCTATCTGTAGCATCTGAGAGAACAAAAGAAAAAAGTAAGACTTGGTAAGGCTTGGACATTCAACCATTTGTTCCTTTATTTCACCCTTTTGACCCTTGGCTCAAGAGAAGCATGGGGCTAGCCCAAGTACTCTGTATTTATTTTGTTTTGTTCACTGTAAAAAAATTATATATTTTGTTGTATTCAGCCTAAATTAGATTTTTTTAAAAAAAAAAAGGAGGCACTGAACCACAATTTTTAAAGATACTTTCTACCCAGAGTTTAAATGGAGCTGTGGATCTTTAAAGATGCCCACAGACTGTGTAACGCAGTTTTAGGAAGTTTTATTCTAGCGTTCTCGTATGTCAGTGCAACAGTATAGGCTTCAAAATGCATCAGCAGTGCAGCAGTAGAAACCATTTGCAGTTCTTTTCTACTGATGTTGATGGCACACCCAGGCTGCATTGTGCTAATGTTTAGAGCTCATTGGGGTTGGGGGGCTTTACACTATTGGGGGTCCGGTTACACACAATTTTCACCTACCCAGCCCATGTAGTTCCACACCTGTGGACAGGTGCATGGTGTTTGATATGCAGTACTGCGTGCCTCCCACTGGGTGCCTGTCCATGGCCCTACCGCACCTCCCGGCATGCAGCTGCACGGGGGAAGGGGGTTGGGCAGATTGAGAGATACAGGTGAGCATCCAGTCAGATACCTGTTCTAGGTCCCGAAGTGGATCCCCTGTTCCATGTGAGCAGGGTATTCTGGGATGGTGTGGGAGACTCAATTTTATAAAGTTGGGCAACTGTCCAAATGGGGGCTCCCAGCCCTCTTTTTCTAACCACAGGGCTGGGGCAGCACTATAGGGAAGGGGGTGTTGTTTCTCTAGGGGATGCACAAAAGATACGGCCGGATCCCTGCTTGTGTATCCTGTATCCCCCCCCCCGCCCCGCACTCTGTGTCTTCATGAATGGCACTGAGTGTGGGCATTCTCCCAGACCAGCCACACGCATAGCCGTGCAATCAGCCGAAAGTCTGAGTGTGCTGAGGGCATGCACCCCTTCAGTGAATGCTGGCAGTTGTCCCCTGGTTCATAGCATTCTGTCTTAGGGTTGTCTATGCATAATGGCTACATGGTGCATAGTCGTAATCAAAACCGTAGTGCATCGACCCTGTTGCTAGAGAACTTTCCCTTCTTGCTCTGATGTTCTCCCCTGTTTGATCAGGGTGCTACATTCAGATTCTGAGCTGTGTCCTGCATGGCATCCATTACAGTTTCCCTATGATGAGAGGGATTATGTTGTCTGGTCAGAAAATTCAGTCAAAGGAACACAGTCATATAAAAGAGATGCACAGTCTCTTAGTTATTGAAACTAAACTACAAAACATGCTTTTATCAACCATAAATCATGCACTATGAAAACTGAACTACAAAGAGTGCACTAATTAAGCAATAAGGCATGACCAAGGGTTATGTTAATGGTCTGTTAATCACCCTCTAGGGGTGTAATGTGGCATGAGGCATAGCTGAGTGCCACATGCCCCTAGAGAGTGATTAACTGACCATTAACATAATCCCTGGGAGTACTTTATTGCTATTATAATAAAAATGTTTTTTTAAACAGTGTTAAACCATGGTCAGCATATGGTTAAGCTCTACATGTATGTTAATAAAAGATTAACATAAGGCTGTTAGAATGTTTACAGCCAATCAGAAAGCTCCATTTCTCAGACCCTTTTTATAATCAAAAAGAATTAAATGTGTTCTTAACATTATTATCATTATTCACAGTGAGTAATTAAAATAACATTTAATTTTCTTATAAACTACAGCCATTTGCTGTCTCATAGGTAACTCACTACGTCATTTCTTACAGACGGCTTATTTGGACTCAGGGACTCACTGAATACAAGGCTGCACATTCCTACATCACTGCAGCCACACACCCTGTGTGGATGGAACCCCTAATGATCAGTAGAAACATCTGAATTTTAACTATAAAACCATTTGGTTTTAAAAAATATAAGCCGTTTAGTTTAATAAAAGCAGTAAGCATTCCGGAGGTTGGGTTACCTATGTTAATTAAACCCTAGAGGCCTAAGATACTCAGCTACACCTTGTGCCTCATGACCCCCTAGGATTACATCAACTACGGTAACGTAATCGCTGGTTATGCCTTATTGCTTAAAAATACATTACTTATTTAGAGTTTCTTCCTAGTAAATCTCAGGTATAGAGGTGAAAACAATGGCATAAACTGTAACTCCAGGTAACAGGCTGACTTTGTTTGCGTCTGTTTCTGCTCATTAGGACTCTTGGCCATATTTAGAAAAGATATTCTCCTATTCTATGCCTATGGCAAAAGTCTTTTGAAAATGAGGCTCCCTAGTATTTTACTTTGATAACTCCCTAATGACATTAAGTACTGCAGTTCAATCGAGGAAGGGAAATTTGCTTTAAGAAAAAAAGGTCTAACATTATTATGTAGAGAAAGTTGGGTTGTTTTACATGAAATTATTAACAATGATGGATACATCTAACCCTGATGAAGCAGTATAGCGCAGTGGTTAAGGGCACTGAGCTGCAAACCTGGAGAGCTGGGTTTGAATCCCGCAGCCCCCACTTGCATACTGTGTGACCCTGAGCAAGTCACTTAACTTCCTTGTGCTCCCAGGTCGCACCTGGAAACAAGCTTCAGCTTAGTGTGCCCTTCCTGGTTAAACAATGTCCTCTTTCCCTTTAACCCCAGAAAACAAGTTTGGCTGTGGGCTTTGGCCTTCCTCCTTCCATGAAGGGGCATGAAGCAGTTAGATTCAAATTGAATTCAAGAGACCTTAAGAGTCCTGTAATGACTTTTCAGCAGCGTAAGTTGATGGGAGAACAGTTAGTAGAAAGATGCTACAGTGGCATACAACAGACAGCTGCATGTTTGTATAGTATCATTTGTTTCATAAATGCAGGCTATTATAGTTAAATTTCATACACTAAAAATTATCAAAGCTGACAGCAGCGTCCCACTACAGTAATTCTTTTTTTTTTTTGTTTAGCAAATACCCCCCCCAAAACTACGCCACAAATTACCACAACGTTTGTTGGGTTAGATCTAAATGTTATTTTGATGATTCTGTCTACACACAGCTACTTCTGAGATGACACATGCCTTCGTATTGCAAGCGCAATTGCTGTATTAGTATTTAGCCAGTATTTGCTGCTGTCTGTTAGCTTTTAGTAATCCGCCTTCATTTCCTTCTGATTGCAGCTCAGGGCATCTATGTGTTTACCAATGCTCTTAGCCACTAATTTACATCGCAATTGGCACCCGACCTTACATGGCACATATAAGGCTCTTAGACAGATAATCCTAGCTGCTCCCTGAGACTTATGTCGCCACAGAGGGTCAGTGGTGTGTGAGAGCACAGCTTGAGGTGCGAACTTTAGCAGTGGCCAACTCACCTTACCTAGCGGAGGGTGTGAATCCTTTAACTGGCTGATCAAGGGCTTTAACCATAGACTCCTCTTGTCTTTGTCTTAGAAGGGTGTTCCCTTGCCTGCCACTGATAGGCCCTAAAGCAGCGTGTCCGTGAAATGTACTTTATTGTTAGTTAATTCTCAGACAGCAGCAGCCGCATTTCACACTAAATTCCACCCTGTGGGGCTGTGTCTAATTGGACAAATTGGGACAGCAGGCGAAAGAGCTGTCCACAGCATGAAGTCTTGAAATATGGGACAGAGAAAGCAAAGTAGTGCCCTTTGTGAAAAGGAATGTCATGCTTCAGGATCTCAGAATTAAGACTTTCCAAAACTGTACCAAACTTTCTATCTGTAGAAAAAAAAACACATTTATTTAGTTACAGGACAAAGGCAGGACACAATATATAATTCTCTGAGATGAAGTCCCTTTTCCATAAAAGTCTTGGAACAGATGCATGCACATGTTACACAGAGAAACAGAACACAGTTTAGCTGTTCATATTAATGAAACAGACTGTACAGGGTACAGTATTTAATCAATTGTGGAAGCTCACAGGGAGCATAGGGCTAAAAGGATGAGGATGCTGGGGTGTATAAGAAGGGGGATTAGCCGTAGAAGCAGGGAGATGGTCCTGCCCCTGTGTAAGTCTCTGGTTCAACCCCACCTGGAGTACTATGCGAGGTTCTGTAGCCTGCACATGCAGGACTGTGACTGAGTGGAAGCAGTGTAGAGGAAAGTGATCAAAATGGTCCAGGGGCTATGGGAGAAGCTATGCAAGTAGAGATTGAAAGATCTCAGTATGTATACCCTGGAGACAAGAGGGGGAGAGGGGGTCATGATAGAAATGTATAAATATCTCCTTTTGATAAACAGAGTAAACTAGAAAGACAAACGTAGAAACATAGATTTTGTTGGCAGTAAAAGACTGCTTGGCCCAGCCAGTCTGCCCAGATGGTCCCTGCCTAGTCTGTCTCCGCAGACTCTAACTGGTCTCTGGAGACCTGCCTGTATACTAATATTCCCATGTCCGTCTCATGTATACTTGAAGCCCCCTACTGTTTTCTCCTCCACCCCTTCCACTGACAGTGTATTCCAGATGTCTACCACTCTTTCAGTGAAGTAGTACTTCCTCACATCCCTCTTAACCCCCTCCCCACCTCATGGAATGCCCTCTGGTCCTGATGCCTTTCCTCATTCAAAAGAGACTCTTCTCATGCACCCTGTTCACCCCATGAGGTACTTGTATAGGTCTCTATCATGTCTACCTCTCGCTGGCCTCTCCTCCACGGTGTTCATGTTGAGTTGTTCAGTTGAGTGCAGAGACAAGCTCATGGGATTCTTCCCTAACGTTCACAGTGGGGTAGTTCCGAAGGGATGTTTGAAAGTACTTTTTCATGGAAAAAGACATGGACAGATGGAACAGACTGTGAATGAGGTGGTTTGTGCTAAAACAGTGGGGGGTTTTAAACAAGGGTGGAACAGCAGACGGGTCTACTAAACATAGAAACATAGAAGTTGATGGCAGATAAGGACCGCAAGGCCCATCCAGTCTGCTCATTTCTTTTTCTACCCTATAAATGTGCCATCGGCCTTTGCTCTGTCAGTGGCCTATCTATTCATAGTCATTTGTATTGCTCCCTTATGCCTATCCCATGCCTGTTTGAAGCCCTGCACTGTATTCATAGCCACCACTTCTTGTGGTAAGCCATTCCATGCATCCACCACCCTTTCTGTGAAAAGAATTTCCTCACATTCCCCTTAATCGGCCTCCTCTAATCTCATGCTGTGTCCTCTTGTCCTGCTATTTTTCTTATATTTAAACATGTTAGACTCTTTCACCTTGTTTATGCCCTTAAGGTGTTTGAATGCCTCGATCATATCACCTCTCCTCCTTTGCTCAAGGGCATACATATTGAGCTCTGCTAATCTGTCCTCATATGTCTTCTGATGCAGTCCCTGCACCATTTTGGTTGCCCTTCTCTGGACTGCCTCAATTTGGTTAATGTCCTTGTGAAGGTGTGGCTCTCAATACTGCATGAGTACTCAGATGGGGCCTAATCAGTGTCTTGTACAGAGGGTTATTCCACTCTCCTACACGACTTGTGATACCCTACAATACACCCTAACACCCCCTAGCCTTACCTACTGCTTTAGAGGTCTGCTTTGATGATTTTAGGTCATCAGTGATGATGATGCCCAAGTCTCTTTCTTCCTTTGTGACTGCTAGCAACTCCCCTCCCAGCCTATAGGTGGCTTCAGGGTTTCTCTTCCCTATGTGCATGATTTTGCACTTCTTTGCATTAAATTCCAGTTGCCACTCTTCTGACCATTCTGCTAGTTTATCCAGATCTCTTCTCATTCTGCCCACCCCATCTGGATCATCTACTCTGTTGCAGATCTTGGTGTCATCTGCAAACAGACAAGCCTTACCCTCTAGTCCATCTGCAAGGTCACTAATGAAGATGTTGAAGAGGACTGGCCCCAGGACTGATCCCTGAGGTACCCCACTTGTGACTTGCATCTCTTCTGACTGTATACCATTTACCACCACTCTCTGTTTTCTGCCCGTCAACCAGTTTGCCACCCAGTTGACCAACTTCTGACCCACCCGAGCCTACCCAGCTTATTTATCAATCTTCTATGTGGAACAGTGTCAAAAGCTTTGCTGAAGTCAAGGTAGGCGACATCAACTGCTCCCCCTTGGTCCACCACTCTGGTTACCCAGTCAAAGAAATCTATGAGATTAGTTTGACAGGACCTTCCTTTGTAAACCCATGCTGTCTTGGATCCTGTGCCCCTATGGATTCCAGGTGTTGCACTATCCTTCCTTAAGGAGTGCCTCCATAATCTTGCCCACTACTGAGGTAAGACTGACGGTCTGTAGTTCCCCGCCTGCTCCTGCTACCACTCTTGTGGAGGCGGGATCACATGAGC
Source organism: Neoceratodus forsteri (assembly GCA_016271365.2). Classification (NCBI taxonomy): domain Eukaryota; kingdom Metazoa; phylum Chordata; order Ceratodontiformes; family Ceratodontidae; genus Neoceratodus; species Neoceratodus forsteri. The sequence continues at coordinate 101,103,127 of JADMNL010000030.1, read as the reverse complement.
CCTTCTCCAGTCTTCTGGGACCTCTCCTGTGCTCAGAGACTCACTAAACAATTCTGCTAATGGCTCTGCTAGTTCCTCCTTTAGCTCCTTAAGGTACCCTGGGATGTATGCCATCAGGTCCCATTGCCTTATCCACCTGAGCTTAGCAAGCTCTTGTAGGACCCTTTCTTTTGTGAAGGGACTAGTGCTCACCTCCTCCCCCTGTGTCCATGATGCTGAGCTGTGGGCCCTGCCCTACCTTCTCTTCAGTAAATACTGAGCAAAAGTATCTATTTAGGATAGATGCCTTTACAGGGTCCTCCTCCTCACATGCTCCTTTTCTCCATTAAGCTTAGCAATACCCCCTCTGGACTTTCTCCTTTCACTAATGTATCTATAGAAAGTCTTGTCACCTTCTTTTACTGTTCGTGCTAGTGTTTCCTCAGTTTGGGACTTTGCCTGCCTTACCTGCTTCCCTTAGGGCAGTTTGGTATGCCTCCCTATCTTCATCCCGCTGTGTTCCCTTATATTTCCTGAAGGCCAGCCTTTTGGCTCTGACCTTTTCTGCTACTGTATTTGAGAACCAAAGTGGTTTCCTTCTTCTTTTGCACTTCCTTTTCTGTCTAACACAATGGGATGTTGCTTCAAGTATTGCATCCTTAATGCTTGCCCACTTTGCCTGTACCCCCTCACCTGTGTTTCTTTTTGCCAGGGCTAGCTTAACTCTGTTGGCCATCTTATCAAAGTCAGCTCCTCTGAAGTCCCATATTTTTGCCTTGGAATGGGATGATTTAGATGTAGTAGCCAAATTGAACCATACCATGTGATGGTCACTGGCCCCCAGGTGACCTGGGAATGTTACAGCAGCCTGGGGAGGATCACCTGTTGCACTGTTTTTAGTATGTTTGCATTTATTGTAACTATTGAATGTAATCTTGTATTTATTGTTTGTTTTTTGTTCTTGCTCCGGGGTCACTATTTGTCATATTATGCAACTTGCAACATACTTCTTGTCCTGTATGTATTTATGGATCTTCTTCCATTAGGACACACCTTTGGAACTATACCCACATCAGCACTAGGACCATATGGAAACTTTTGCTATGCAGGGTCTGCCCGACGGCGATGTAATGTGTCAGCTTCATATAAACAAAAGCGTGAGTCTCCATCACTTCTTAGTTCTTTTTCCCGCCATGAGTCATCCATGTCGCAGCTGCTGTTGCAAATATCATTGGTTAGCTGTTGCCATTTATCCTTTATTTGCTTTACCAGTGTTATTTCGTCATCTCTGCATGCCGCCGAACTCTAAAGACGCTTTATTTCGGTACTGGAAGTGCAGAGATAAAATTTACAAAGAAGACACACACGAGGTCTGTGTGTGTGTTGTTTAGGCCTGTCTCACAATGTGAAGACTTGTGAGATCTGCCAGAGCTTTAACCAAGCTACAAGGCACTGCCACAAGAAGGCTGTAGAAAATGTGCTTCTTTTGAAACTTTAGCAGCCATGGAGAAGGAACAAGGCCCAAAATCTGTGTCATCATCCATGTCGGCTGAGTCATGGCTGCCTAAGTTGAAGGACCTTGACAGAGAGCGATCACCATTATGGCCCTCCTCATCGTCAGGATGTAAGCACAAGTATAGCATATTAATAGATAGAAGACTGCTTCTAACCCCAGGAATCACACAGTATGATTAAACTAATGCAGTCAGCCTTCAGTGTCGAATGGCCTGGAGAGATGGAAGTTATGCAAATGTTGGAACTCTCATTGGCTTGTGCCAATTTCAAACTGCTGCCCTTAGTAACTGCTGCACTCTGAGTGCTCAGATTTTTTACTCCGCCTGCCAGTTAAGATGCCTCGGAGAGCGCTCCTCAGCTTTCTTCAGTTACTTTTATTTATCGATAAGTAACGCTTTTTATGTCATATCTATTAATTGCTGCCCTTATAGAATAGTTTTAGTTAGTTATTTGGGTTCTTTTTATTTGTTTATCAGTTCCTCATCGGTTCGCAGAACTGCGAGGAATCACTGTTTCAGAAGTATTTTACCTCAGGTTTTGGTGTTATTTACTGTTTGTTTACAGTTCCTTTCGGGATCTGTATAGTTTTATTACATTTTTACTGTGTTTGCGGTTCCTTTTTGTGTCAGGGAACCGAATAGCGCTTGGCTCCATTTTACTTCTGGGAACTGATCATTTTGCTGTTTGGTTAATTTTATCGGTTCTGGGAACCTGTCGCTTTGTACAACAGCCTTGTGACTTAAACATTAAATCAATGTCAGAGGTTTCTAAGCCTAAGAAAAAGACGGGACCTATTGGTTTTAAGAACTGTATTAGTTGTGGCCAGATAGTTGCCAAAGCAGACAAGCACGACTTGTGTGTTTTTTTGTCTTGAAACTAGCCATATTTTTGCTAATTATGCTATCTGTAAAACTTTTTGCCCAAAGTCTCTTAAGAAAAGGGCTAAAAAAATATGGAAGAAATGGCAACTCCTGCAACTTCTTCTGAAGATGTCCTGTCTACCTCCTCCTCTAAAAAAGATAAGGACAAGCCCAAAGAGGCAGTGGACCCAAAATCCACAGAAAAGACTGACTCTGGTAAGGCTAAAAGGCCTGTGGAACTGCCTAGTGAACCGGTTCCAACTAAGAACACAAAGGAAAGCATGTTGCTGCACCTCTGGTTGAGAAGGCTATGGAGCGCTCAGCAGACAAAACACCTATGCCCTCTGCTGAGGACATTGCAAAGGCACTGCAGGTTCTTCAGGCCCTCCAAGCTGTGGTCCCAGTTCCCGCACCGGTTCCACCGGTTCATGCCCCGGTTCCAGGGGGTCAGGAACTGATGTAGGTATATGATAATCCAGAGGAGGAGGGGGGCCCCACTAAACCTAAGGTTTCCCCCTGAGCAGGACTTTGGTTCACCACTCAGGGGTCTTGATGATTATACCTCCCACTACTCATTTGTCAAGCAAATGGTGGAGACCTTGAATCTCCCCATCCAGGAGATTGAGGGAGGATGCTGATTTTCTAGAAATGATGGGGCTAGTACCCGCAAAGTGGTTGATGCTCCCCATGCATAAGTCCCTCAGAAAAGCAGTGCAACACATTTTATAACTCACCACTACCATCTCAGGGGTTGATAAAAAAACATCAACTCAACAGATCCACTGCTGCAGTTTTTGTTTCACCACCCGGATCATTGAGGTAGTGGTTCAGGCTGCAGCTTGTGACAAAGCAAGGATACCTTTGTCTTCCCATCCACCAGATAAAGATTTCAGCAGGGGTTCGTTTAATTTATTTTTAGTGGAAGTCTGAAACTTCGATGAGTCAAAATCTGAAAGTCATTCCAATTTTTTGGAAGTCAAAATACTTCCAGAATCCCACTTGTAGAAGTCAGTATTCTACAAAGGACCAATTTATGGATGTTCATACAATAAAATAGTGATAATATACAATTTCTTTCAGAAAAATCCATAATTTCTGACTCCCATACCTACAGTTTTGGAAGTCTTCTAATTTTTTGTTCTACATCTGAAAGTCATTGACTTCCTCCCCCTTTATCTTGGAAGTTTTTACCTTATTTTTGAAAGTCAGATACTCCAAAAAAGGAATTAACTGAAGCCCGGGATTCCAGAAAATTGGATGGGATGGAGAAGAAGGGATATCTGGCTGCTTCACTCCTGGTGAGACAGACTAACTACATGGCTTATGCAGTCTAGTACCAAAAGGCTTTGTGGAATACTGTTCTGGCACTAGCTGATAAAGTCCCAGGAGAGATGGTAGTGGACTTGGCAGAGACTGCTAGATCTGCTTTGGATGCCACCAAATATCAGTTCCACATGGCTGAAGATGCTAATGATACCACAGCCAGACTCTTGGCCCTCTCCATCTCTATGAGACAGTTTGCATGGCTTTGGGTGACAAACCTGACCCAAGACACACAGACCAAAGCAATGGATTTCCCTTGTGAGGGTGATTTCCTTTTTGGAGACAAAATAGAAGCTATTTGAAAAAGGTGGAGGAGTATAAGGCCACCTATAGAAGCAATTCTGCCAAAGAAAATCGTTCAACTTCTTACAGGTTCCAGTACAGGGCAGGCAGGGGTAGGGGCTCATACCCCAGATCTTTTTTCCAGTTCAAGCAATGCCTGACTACCAGCAGTCCAGTGGGTACTTCAGAGGTAGAGGCAGAAGGTCCATGAGGAGGTCAGCACAGGTACTTCAAGCACAGTTCCAGTCAAAGCAGAATCCTGACGGGCTGGTACTGGTCACCTCGCCTTTGCCAGTAGGTGGCAGATTGGCTCACTACCTCCAAGCTTGGTATACCGTCACCACAGACAAGTGGGTCTTGGAGATAGTGAGCCAAGAACTGTCTCTAAACTTCAAGTCACTACCCAAGCTAAGAGCCAGAAATTTCACCCCAGCTACTTCTGCAGACAAGATCCTCTTGGAAGCAAAGGTGGCAAACCTGTTGGCCGTCAAAGCATTGGAACCTGTACCCTTGCTACAGAGGGGAAAGGGTTTCTACTCAAGATATTTCCTCACTCAGAAGAAAAATGGGGACTGGTGACCCAGTCTGGATCTGTGACTCCTAAACAATCATATCCTAAAACAGATGGTGACTCTGTCCATGATCATCCCCACACTGCAAAAAGTGGATTGGTTGGCATCTTTAGACAAAAAGGATGCATACTTCTACATTCCAATCAGACCAAGCCACAGGAAATACCTGAGGTTCGGACTACCCTCAGGTCACTACCAGTTTCAGCAATACCAGTCAGCTTAACCTCTGCCCCCAGGGCATTCACAAAGTGTCTGGTGGTGGTGGTGGCACACTTAAGAAGGCAGGGAGTGACCGTTTTTCCATACTTGAATGACTGGCTAATCTTTGGTCAGTCTCTACAGCAGATCAGAGATGCTCTGGCCCTAACCAGGAGCATATTAGAGTCTCTGGGATTCCTGATAAACATACAGAAGTCCCAGCAAGAATCAGTTCAGCTCCAGGACTTCATTAGAGCAGAGTTGGACACCAGACAAGGCAGGGCATTTCTCCCTCAGGACAGGGTGAACAGCCTCCTGCAGATAGCAGGATCATTCCAGCTAAACAGGCCCAGGCCAGTGAGAGAGTTCTTGCACCTGCCGGGCCACATGGCAGTTGCCACAGCAGTTGTTCCAGGATCAAGGTTTCAGATGAGAGACATACAGTTCCACCTATGAGCTAACTGGTGTTAGAAAAAGGATGCCCTGGCCAAATTGGTGCCAGTCACAAACACCCTCCTGCAGGCCCTGCAGTGGTGGTTGGACAGAGAAAACCTCAGGGAAGGAATTCACTTCCTAAAAGAGCATCCCTCAGTGGTGCTCACAACAGATACCTCCCTGCTAGGATGGGGGGCGTACATGTTGAACCTAACAGTCAGTGGAACATGGTCCCCTCAGGAGTCACTTCTGCACATAAACCTATTAGAGCTCAGGGCAGTGTACCTGGCTTTTCAGGCATTCGCTGCTCACTTGAAAAACAAGGTGGTACAGGTCAGAACAGACAATACTACCACCATGTACTACATCAACAAACAAGGGGGAACCAGATCTACCCCTCTGTGCACAGAGGCAATGAAGCTGTGGAGTCTGGCCTACTCTCTACAGGTGTCCCTATCCTCTATCCACCTTCCAGGAAAGGACAGCATCCTGGCAGACTCCCTCAGCAGAATCAACCAGGATCATCATGAATGGGCACTGAATCCACAAGTGCTACAGACAGTATTCAGAAGGTGGGTTACACCAGACTCAAGATAGATCTCTTTGCCACCACAGACAATCATCAGCTGTCACAGTTCTGTTGCAGGCCTCTCAGCAGGAGCACAGTCCCGATGGGATGCACTTGTACAGTGGATTGGTCAGGAAGATTCCTGTACGCCTTTCCTCTTTTTCCCATGTTGCTTAGGACCCTGTTGAAGCTCAGGTCACAGCCAGCAACAGTAATCCTGGTGGCACCAGACTGGGCGAAGCAGCCATGCTACTCATGCCTGTTAACCTTGTCTGTCTCTCCTCCAATTCATCTGCCCCAGAGGCACAACCTACTGACATCCTCCCAGGGCAGAATCCTGTACCCCAGCCTCAGATCCCTGCGGCTGAAGACCTGACTGTTGAAGACCTAGAATTCGCTAGCCTAAACCTCTCAGAGGAGGTTTTGACAGTGCTCAGGGGATCCAGGAAGCCATCCACCAAGAAAACCTACTCCTCAAAGTGGAAGAGATTTTCTGTTTGGTGCTCAGGAAGGGACATTGTTCCCTCTAGTGCTAGTCTTCCTGTTCTGCTGGACTGTCTGACCCACCTACATATCTGGGCCTTAGACCTTCTACATTGAAGGTCCATCTGGCCGCAGTCTCTGCATATATTTCAGCTGGTAAAGACAGGTCCATGGCCTCTGAACCTATCTTTCGGAAATTCTTCAAAGGTCTCAACCACCTTCATCCTTCCTTTAGGGAGCCTGTCTCGGCCTGGAATCTAAAAATTTGTATTGCCAAGCTTGTGGAGGCACCCTTTGAGCCCATGGCAACCGCAGACTTGAAGTATGTCACATGGAAAGCTGTTTTCTTAGTGGCCATCACTTCACCCAGGAGAATAAGCAAATTGCAAGCCCTGTGCTCGGATCTGGACTACATTTCCTTCCACAGGGACAATGTTGTACTTTGGACCAATCAGAAATTTCTTCCTAAATTGGTCTCAGACTTCCATTTGAATCAAACTATCACCTTGTCTGTTTTCTTCACTGAGAATTCCAGCTCACCTGAGCGGAAACTACATAGCTTGGATGTCAAGAGGAAATTAAGCCACTACCTTGACAGAACCAAGGCCCATGAGACCAGAGCATACCCAGCTATTCCTCACTTATGGGGAAGTGGGTCAGGGAAATCCTGCATCAGAATGAGTCATTTCACACTGTATAGTGGCCTGCATACAGTTCTGCTACAGTAAAGTTGGCAAACAAGCTCCCCTGGGTCTCAGGGCACATTCTACCAGGAGTACAGATGCATCAGTAGCAGCCGCAAGGCATATCCCACTTTTGGAAATCTGCAAAGCAGCTACATGGAAAACAGTACGCACTTTTAGCAAGCCTTATAGCCTGGATATTCAGTCCAGAAGTGATGCTAGATTTGGTACAGCAGTGCTGCAGAACCTGTTTTCAAAATAGGTTCTCTGCCCAACCTCCAAAGGTACTGCTTGGTAGTCTGCATTAGTTTAATTGTACTTTGTGATTCCTGCGGTTAGAAGAACAAATTACTCACCATAGTAATCTTGTTTCTTCCAGGGGATCACACAGTATGATTAAAGCTCCCACCCTGCCTCCCCTACCTGAACCTATAGACAAAGGGACAAGCTTTGGTTCTGCATCTCTGCTTTGAATGTCATAAGGTTTTTGACTAAGTTCTTAACTTCTTTAACCAGTTGGTTCACGCTGTGGTCCCTACTTGAGACTTGGTTTTTGGGGATTGATTAAGGGGGGGCTTAATCTACATAGTTAGTTAGCTAGAGGATCTTTAACCTGTTAGGCTGTGTAATGAATCTGAGCACTCAGAGTGCAGCAGTTACTAAGGGCAGCAGTTTGAAATAGGCACAAGCCAATGAGAGTTCCATCATTTGCATAAATTCTGTCCCTCTTCAGCAGTTTTTAATCATACTGTGTGATCCCCTGAAAAAAACAAGATTACTGTGGTGAGTAATTTTTTTCTTCCCTGGCGAGATCCTGGTTGCTATTGAAACAACATAATCCTACAGCATCATCAACTGCTCTGGCAGCATTGACGACAACCCCCAACTGTCAATAAGACACCAGGGTTGGGGCTTGGTTCAGGTGCTGCTGTACTGTGGATGGTAGGATGCCATCATCATCAGATCAGGGCCCTTTGTTGACCAGTGTAGTCAAAGACCCTGCCCAGGGTGTCATCGACTCTCGGGCTGTGCTGGCATCGCACAATGCATTCTGCCTGGCTTACCTGTGCAGACTGTTATTCCATTGATGGGGGTCACTGGCTCTCAGCCCTATCAGCCACATCTTCCAGCATGCAGCAAATCCCTTTTTCTCAGCCGTTGCTGGTGTCAGCGGCACACTCAGGGGCTCCTGTCATCGTCGGAGATGGCTGACAAGGTGGAATGTAATCTTGACCTCATGATGGAGGAGGATTATGCCGAGGATTTTAATTTTTTTTTTAAAGTTACATAAAATACAGGATGAGTTCTATGTGAAACAAGTCTCATTTACAGAACATCCCAAGTCATTGTGGTAACAAGACAAAATAAACTAATATACACAAAATCAGCTAATTACAAATACAAATGGATTGTTCCTGCAACAACAATAATCTTTATAAACCATATTTAAAAATAGCAAAGGTAGGCAAAATTCTAAGCTGAGGAGACAGGTTTTTCCAAGAAAATGGGACTGCATGTGAAAAACATTCTTTCCCAAAGTGTGTTTGGAACTTGTGCAAGAAAAAAACCACGCTAAGGCACTTCTCTGAGAATGTATTTGTGGGCGGGAACTATAAGCCGTTCAGATAAAGTAAGCAGGAGTCTGGTTATTTACAGTTTTGTAAAGAAGGAACAACCAAAGAAAAGTGCACCTGGAAGAGGGCGAGTTACTGCAATAAGAGGAAATTGTTTAGGCAGGAAAGGCACACTAAGCCAGAGCTTGTTTCCGGTGCAACCTGGGAGCACAAGGAAGTTAAGTGACTTGCTTAGGATCACACAGTATGCAAGTGAGGGCTGATGGGATTCAAGCCCAGGTCTCCAGGTTTGCAGCTCAGGGTCCTTAACCACTACGCTATACTGCCTCCTACAGTGGTGCTCATCCCATTTGGATTTTTGGATAAATCGAAGTTACTGATAATAAACAGTATTTAATAGGAGGAGATATGAGGCAGAGGCATGATGATAGGTAATAGTGCCATAATCTAGGGTGGGGAGAATGGCTTGCCCAGTATTATGTTTACAGTCCGAGCTTAACAAACAGTGCCTGCCACGTTTGAGGCGACCGAGGCACTGATGGACTTTTAAGACAGTTTTGTCAGTGGGGGGTTGAAGGTAAAGGAGGAATCGAAAGTGAGCCCAAGATATTTAAATTCAAGTTCAAGTTCAAGTTTATTGCAGAAAAGACTCCGTTGAGCAAGCTCATTCACAAGGAGGTCCTGAGGCACATACACATACAGTTCGCAATTACATAGACAGGAGATATAAAATGTAGAACAACAAAGAAAAAAAAATATACAATACAAGAGGTATACACAATAGAAGTCCTTATGCTATATATGCAGTACATTCCAGCTTTAACCTTTTACTTAAATTCACTTACAAGCTCAAGTGGGTGGTTATTTAGGCAGATTGAAAATGAAGAATTTGCCAATGATAAAGCACATTAGGACCCAAACAGCATAGCTTGAGTCTTTTTACTATATAAAAGTAACAGATTACAGGAAAATCAATTCATGATTTTGTCTAAGTCGCACTGGAGAATCGAGGAAAGGAGAGATGGACTTCTGTAAGCATAAAAGAGGACCGCGTCATTAGCTTAAAGTCTGACTGAACAATGATCCACAACAGAAGGCAGGGGATCTACTAAAAGATTAAATAAAATAGGGCCAACTATAGACCCTTGAAGAACCCCAGTGGAGACAGAGAAGAAAGACAGCCATTCCAGTAAACAGTCTGAGTTCTCCTGTGTAAATAGGATGAGAACCAAGTAATAACTTTCATGGAAAAGCCATAAGAAAGCAAATGAGTTGGAAGCAGTGAGTGATTAATCATGTCAATGGCTTTAGATAAATCAGTAAAAACAGAACCTACCAGACACCCTTTATCCAGCGCCCCTTGAGACAGAATCATGGAAATCAATCAGTGCTGTATGGGTGGAATAATGTGGTCTGAAACCTGACTAAAACTTAGAAAGTACGTGATAATTAGCCAGATATTCAGTAATCTGAGAGAACATTTTTTTCCCCATAAATTTAGAAATCACTGAGAGCAAACATTTTCTATCAGGGTATTATTCCTCCTTTGTGTAAAGGGATAACTAGTGAGTGTTTCCAGACTGAAGGAAAAGTTTGGGTGATAGGCGATAGATTAAAAATGTGGGTTAAAAGAGGGACCAGAAGGTCAGCGTTGTACTGGCTGTGGCCTATGGAAGGATGTGAGGGAGAACAGTATGTGCCAAAGTCCATTTCTACCCCTTCCTCCTGCAGTGAGGACTCAGTGGTGTATACCCCTAGGTCTTCTCCTGAGGACCCTCATTTTCTGTCCATGATGCAGCAGATGCAGACCAGAATGGGCTTTGCTGTGGAGGAGGAAGACTCCACAAAAAGGAACCTTATTGAGTTTCTTGAGGTGCCTTGTACGCCCTACATTATTATTCCACCACTGTATATCCTGCATTGGAGGATGCCACTTTTGCTGCGTGGTACAGACCTAACTCACTGCCTGTGGTCCCACGAAAGGCTGACAAGCAGTATCCTGCCCCATCTGCTAAGTCTTACTGAGCTAACCAGCCAGAAACTGACTATGTGGTCATTATGGCTGCCCATGATAGATCCGGGGCACCCAAACATATGAGTACTTTACCTCCCAAATAAGAATCCAGGAGGCTGAAGGTGATGGGCAGGCACACTTGTGCCTCTGCCTCACTAGGCCTTAGAATTGCAAATTACTGGGCCCATAAGAGTAAATCTCAGAATAGCCTGTGGAAAGCTGCTCCAGCTGCAGCCCAGGCTTCGCCTGAAGCATCTGCCAAGAATGAATTGATTAAAACTTTAACTTCTGGGGCTCAGGTTGGCAAACATTTGCTCCGTTTAATGTATGATGTGTCTGATGCCTCTGCCAGGGCGATTGCTTCTGGCATTTGTATGAGACGGTATTCTTGGCTAAGGGTAGCTGGTTTTGCAAATGATGTGCAGCAAGCAGTTTTAAATGCCCTTTTTAGACAGACAAAACTGTTTAGCTGTGATGTTGAAGAGGCACTTAGAGGCCTTCAGACATCTAAAATGACCCTAAGATCTGTCAGATACCTTTATCTCTCTCCTGCCAGGGGGCATAGGAGGGGATTCTTTAATCAGCCTCCTGCCAGAGGTCGCTGTCCCTACCATCAGCAAGGCTGAGGTGAAGGAAGTGGGTCCTTACTGGGCCCCTCCCCTAGGTGCCCATACAGAAGCTCTGAAAGGAGCTGATGCTGGTGGCTTTGCCCCCACCAGTTCTGCATGGCTCGCTACAGACCCCCCCCCCCACTGTTGTTTCCAGTGGTGGTTGTGAGGGGAAGACTCACCCTGCATCTCAAACAGTTCCGGGAGATCACAACAGACGAGTGAGTACTGGAGATAATTGCATGGAGGCATGCTGTGGAGCTTCTAGAAACCCTTCCAGATCATCCTCCGCCCCCTTTCAGTTACCCCCGTACCATTTGTCCCTTCTAAAAGAAGAAGTGCAGTCATTACTTCAAAAACGTACTATAGGACCAGTTCCTCCTTGTCAGAGAAACAAAAGGTTCTAGAGGCGTGGATATGATGCACTATACACACTTAGGCAGTCTTCCTTCCCCTTTAATTCCATCCGGAATGTCTTCAAGCTAAGCTCTTCCCACCTGAGTGATATCCTCCTCAGCTTCACCCCTTGATGTCAGATCTTTCTTTCCACTGGAAAAGTCTGGTCTCCTCCTTTGCTGTTCTCTGTGTGCAGTGTAGGCCCATTTATCCTTTTTGCGTCTTCAGGCATAATTCTGTGCTTTTTTTTTCCTTTCCTCAATAAAATGGAGTGCAACAAACCCAGAGCTGGCCCCGGTTTCAAGAAATGCATTACGTGCAACCAAAAGATGTTGTGTACTGACCCACACACCTTGTGCATTTATTGTCTTGGGGCAGAGCATGACCTGCAGGCTTGCAGTCTCTGTAAAACTCTGCTCCTTTTCTTCTCTTTAGGACTGATACACCTGCCTTCTCCTAGGCCGCCGAGATGAATGGGATCCTCTGGTTCATTCCAAGGACTCCTGCAAGGCTGTTTCGGTGGTGGCAGATTCGGCCTCCCAGCTGGCTGCTATTGAAGAAGTGACGACCCAGGCTGCAGTGGTCTCTTCATCAGCTCCTGCGCTGCTCCCAGTGGGCGCCAGTGTCGGGGCCTCATTTTCTGGTTCCTTCTGGGACATGTGTCAGTCCCTGAAGACCCTTGGGGATAAATCTAAGAAATTGAAATGGAACTGTTGCAGATCATGGGATCAGGAACAGGCCCACTCTTCCCGCTCCTGTAACTCCTTTGATCCTTGACAGCTGTCAAGTTTTCAGCTTCGGCCGATCCTCCTCAGGCCAAAAGGCTGGCTGCTAGCTCCACGGTGACCCCATCAGGCTTATTGGCTGAAATGTGGGCTGACCAGTTGGCCGAGATTTTTCTCGACCTGGTCGACCTGTTGTTGGATGAGTTGGGGGATGACTCGCTCTCCCGGACTCCTGTCCTCTCGTCCCTATCTCAGGAGGGACAGGAGAAGTCAGCCGACCAGGCTGTGTCCTCCCAGGAGATTCACCCTTTGAGGGTCCCGAGGCAGGACCCAGTCCATGTGGAGTACATGGCCCCTCCTCCCACATCTCTTCGCCATTGACACGCTCATCGCCAGTCAAGATCCAGGTCGAGGACCCATTCTTGATTCTGGTTTTGGGACTCTGGGCATTCCCGTGCTCGACCCTCTTCCAGGAAGTGTTATCGATGCTCCTCTCCCTCCTTGTCTTCCGACAACAAGAGGTTACACCGCAAGTTGTGGCGGTGCTATGAGGAGCTGATGTGGCAGCAGTGGGTTCTTGGGCAGGATTGGTCTCCTGCATTCCCCCAGCACTCTCCTGATCACCTCTGGTGCGGTCCGTCCTGGTTCCACCCTGTCCGGTTGAGCCTACGCTGGCCTCTCCACTGATCCTGGTGGAGCCTTCACCCAAGCAGCCCTTGCACGGAGCTCTGTCTAAGGCTGCTTGCCTTGTTACTGGCCTTCCTTGCCATCTCTCTGTCCAGATCACCCACTCCATTGAATCCAGGGTGGTCCATGGGGACAAAGGGCTGAGGGCAGTGTTTGAGGAGCCATTAGACACTGATGGCTCCTCCATGCACTTCTCTGGGATGCCAGGCCTTGATCCTCTGAGGAGCTCACTTCTGACCAAAGTCCTGTATCCTTCGGGGCCTTGTCCCGTCTCATCTCCAAGTCAATGGAGATTCCTCTGGAACCGGTCCAGAAGCAGGCCACGTATCCCCTGACAGAAATCCTGAACGGAATGATTCCTTGGGGGTTGCCTTTCTGATGGTTGAGGCTATTCTGGATCTCACTTTGGAGTTCTGGTAACATCCAGCTTCTTGTCCTGTGCCTTCTGCCAGTATGGTCTGCAAGTATGCAGTCCCGACCAGGTCTCTTCTCAGTTTCTGTGATCACACATTGGCTGAGGGGTTAGTGGCAGATTCCGTCTTCTGTAAAATGGGCAATGTTGGGGATGTCAACACCCCCCCTCCTCCGACAAGGATTTGAAGAAGCTGGACCATGCAGCTAAGAAAGTTTACGCTGCATCCTCCCTGGGTCTCAGGCAGGCGAGCTCTGCTGTTATGATGGCCAGCTTTGGCCATGCTCTTAGGGGGTCTTGGACCATGTCCTTTCCAACCTTTCTGTGCACTTATAGTAGCAGTCAAAGTGGTCCAGGACCACGGTCACACCCTTGCCAAACACCAGCTTCAGATAGCCATGGACACAGACGACTCTTGATTGATTGATTGATTGATAACATTTTATTTTTATACAGGAGCAAATGATTAGGAAAATCCTTATTTATGACAAAATGCGCCTTGTGCTTGGTCTGTGGCAACGGTGGTGGCTGCAGAGCCTGGCTTAGGATTTCCACCTTTACTGTGGATACCTAGCACAAGCTGGTGGATGTCCCCTTCTTGGGCACCGATCTCTTTGGGCTGGGGGGCGGAGGGACACCTCACCAGAACTGAAAAGTCCAATGTGCTCTGGACTTGGTCACATCATTGCAAAAGGACCCCAAGGGACAGAAGCTGAAAAATAAGCCTTTTTCATTTTAGCCCTTTCTGCCCCAGTGACCTAATCTGCAGCAGCCCAAGTCAGGGCAGTCCCAGGTCTGGCGGCCTAAATCTAAGTCAGCCAACCAGGGCTCCAAGAAACCCGCAGGCCAGGGCAGCAGTGCTCCCCCAGCAGCCAGTGCTGGGTCTTCCTCCAAGGCTGCACAGTGATGGTTCAGGGGGCATTTGCCTCCTGGCCATCACTTCTCTGCCTCAGTTCCCCGTGGGAGGGTCGGCTTTGCCATTTCTGGCATGCCTGGTCTGCTATCACTACAGACAAATGGATGTTGGAAGTGGTGGGTTGAGGTTTGCCTCTCAATTTCGAGGCTCTCCTGTCCTACTGGATCCATGCCCCATGGGTGTCTGTGGCTTCTCTAGACATGCAGTCCACCCTCAGGAAGGACATCACCCGGCTCTTCAAGAAAGGTCCTGTAGGCCATGTCCCAGGCACCACAGCTGGCCAGGGCTTTGTGTCCAGGTACTTCCTGGTCCCCAAACAGATGGGGGGGTTGGTGCCCCATACTGGATCTGCACGATCTAAACCAGTTCCTGAGGAGGTGCAAATTCTGGATGGTCACGCTGAATCAGATAATTCCATCTCTGGAGCAGGACATCTTCTTTCCCATCCCAGTCCATCCGTCCCACTGGTGGTACCTGTGGTTTCGTGCAAAGGGGGTTCTGTATGAGTTCCAGGTCATGTCTTTTGGCCTCTTCTCAGCCCCCAGGATCTTCATGAAGTGCAGTGCAGTGGTGGCAGCATTCTGAGGCACCATGAGGTCCAAGTTTATCTGTACCTAAATGACTGACTGACTGATTGCTGGTCCATCCCAGGAGGTGGTTGTGCAGTCCAGGGATCTGGCCCTCCAGACTTGCTTGGCCTTGGGTCTGCTCATCAACCAGGCCAAGTCAGAACTCAACCCCTTGCAGGTTATCCACTTCATCGGGACAGAGCTCAGCCTCCTCCTCCAGGTCAGAGCCTGACTCCCAGTGGACCAGGCAGTGGACCTTACCTACTTTGCCCAATCATTTCAGGTTGGGCACTCGTGCCCTGCCTGGGACTTCTGCTGGGGTACATGGCATCCTGCATCAGCATGGTCCGGTGGGCCTGCTGGCAGATGCATCCTCTGCAGTGGCAGCTGGCCCTCCAGGTGTCTCAGCACCTCAGTCACCTGGATCAGTCGGTCGTGGTGACACAGCCGACGTGGGATGCCATCTGGTGGTGGCTTGTCTTGGAACACCTGCAGGAAGGAACTCTGTCCGCCCAGAACCAATGGTCTTTCTGATGACCAACACATCTCTGGTGGGTTGGTGAGCCCACCTGGGGGACCACAGAGTCCACGACTCTGGACCCCCAAGGAGTCCTGATGTCACATCAACCTGCTGGAGTTCCATGCAGTGCATCTGGCTCTGATGGCATTTGCTCCATCAGTTTGGGTTCAGGTCATGCAAGTCCAGATAGATAATACCATGATCATTTACTACCTCGACAGGCAGGGTGGAACGCATTCCCCCTGGGTATTTCGGGAAGCCCTCCACACCCAGACCCTTGTATGCAATTTGGAGGCCAAGCTGCTGGTGATTTATGTGACCGGAGTCTACAGCCAACTGGCAGATGCCCTCAGCAGAGTGGGTGAGGTGTCCCATGAGTGGTCCCTTCATCAGGAGGTGGTGGACCACATGTCCTCCCAGTGGGGCACTCCCCTGGTTGACCTGTTTGCCTCCTGGGAGAACGCAAAGCTGAGGCTGTTCTGTGCCCACCCCCCTCAGTGTGGGACACTGATGGGGGATGCCTTCACGAGGCCCTGGAACCAAGGCCTCTTTTACGCCTTCCCTCCCTTTCCCTTGATCCACAGGGTGCTAGTCAAGGTGTGGAGGGACAAGGCACAGATGATCCTGGTGGCTCCACACTGGCTGCGACAGTCCTGGTACACAGATCTCCTCAGCCTCAGCAGCAGCAGGCCTCTGTGGTGCTTGCCTCTATGCCTGGATCTGCTCTCCTATCACAAAGGGGGGAGGTCTTACACCTGGACCGTCAGTCACTGCACCTGACAGTCTGGTTCCTGAGCAGCTAGGGTTCCAGGTTTTGGGTCTCTACGAAGAGGTTCTTCAGGTTGTGGAGGCCTCCCAGAAGGGGTCGATCCACCAGTGCTATGCCTTCAAATGGAAGCACTTTTCCATTTGGTGCCAGGGCAGAGAGCTAGACCCCCTGTCCTGCTCCCCGGCCAGCATTCTGGACTACCTGTGGTCCCACTCCCAGTTGGGCCTGTGGTCAACAACCCACAAGGTGCACCTGACAGCCATCTCTGCATATTGGGTGCAGGCAGGTATTCCAGTGGTGGTTCAGGAAAAGGTGGTTGGGTGCTTTTTTAAAGGTCTTGACCAGCTGTCCCTGCCGTTGTGTGAATCACCACCACCATGGGACTTGTTGCTGGTCTTCACATTGCTCATAGGCAAGCCATTCAAACCAATGCACAGGTGTGGCATCTCTCACCTGTCGTGGAAGACTGCCTTCTTGGTGGATATCACCTCCACCAGAAGGATCAGTGAGCTCCAGGCACTCTCTGTGGAGTCTCTGTACTTGGTGTTCCACAAGGACATGGTTGTCCTCCGCCCCAACCCAATGTTCCTCCAGAAGGGATCAATCCCACAATGTACTTCACCAATCGAACCTCGGAGGGTGAGCGCAGACCCATACCTTGGACCTGAGGCAAGCGCTTGCTTATTACACGGAGCGTATGGCTGGAATTTGAGGAGAGGTTCTCCAGTTCTTTGTCACCTACATTGAAGCCGCACCTAGCAGACTGGCAGCTAAGTGGATGATTGGCAGGTGGATTGTCTCCAGCATTGACCTCTGCTATAGGTTGGCTGGTAGGGAGTCTCCTGTAGGGCTTAGGGCTCATTCCACCAGACATAAGAGTGCATTGGTGGCTGCTTCCAGGGATGTCCCTGTCCAGGAGATCTGCAGGACTGCTACCTGGAAATCATCACACACCTTCATTTCCCACTACCACATCGACCTTGAGTCATGTCGAGATGCTAGTTTTGGGACCTCAGTTCTCCAGTCCCTTTTTTCCAAGTAGGGGGTGCGCGCCTTGTCCCCTCCTCCTGGAGAACTGCTAGGAGTCTGCCTAAGTGTGGGTAGTGCACCATATCCACGTCCCTAGAAATGAGGGTTACTTACTTGTAACTGTAGTTCTAGGAGTGGTATATGGTGCACATCCACACAACCCACCCAACCTCCACTGGCAAGTGGCACACGGATCCCTGCATGCAAGATCTGATGTCACGTGGTGGAGCCAAGGAGGATATCACCTAGGTGGGTGTGAGGAGCTGAGCTTGAAGATGTTGGAATTAAAGGGAAAGAAAGACTGCCTAAGTGTGGCTATGCACCATACACCACTCCTAGAACTACGGTTACTGGCGAGTAACCCTCATTTCTAGTCCAGTTACTTCCTGGTACCAAAATGGACAGGGGATCAGCAACCTGTGTTGACTCTCTCGGGGACCTCAGCTTCTACACAGAATACAAAACGTTTCATAGGATCTTCCTACAAGCTGATAGCCCTGCTGCAGACAGGGGACTGGCTTTGCTCCCTAGACATGAAGTGTGTATATCTTCATGTCAAAATCGGAAAAGCTCACAGGTGGTACCGCCACTTTGTGCTGGAAGGGGAGCACTACCAGTTCAGATTATTGCCCTTTGGCTTATGGTCTACACCACAGGTCTTTACTAAATGCTAGGCAGTGGTGGCAGCAGCCCTTGCAGGGAAGGTCTGTACGTTTTCCTTTACCTGGATGACTGGCTGTTGAAGACCAGCTCCAGGGAGGTCCTGTTACATACCCTGTCTTGGACACAACAGTTATTCAATGACCTAGGGGTCACAGTGAACATACCAAAGTTTGTCATTGCTCTCTGCCAGAGACTGCAGCACATAGGGGCAGTCCTGAATACAGATAAGGGATGTGCTTTACTGCCATTAGATAGAGCAGAAAACCTGATGGCACAAGCACAGCTGGTATATAGAAGTCGTCATGCCCCAGCAAGAACCATGTTATGTTTTCTGGGTCTCATGGTTGCAGCCCTTGTGACTGTGCCACTGGCCCTCTTACATATGAGGATCCTTCAGTTAATACTTAGAGAGAGTCCAGTGGGATCAGCTGACAGATGAGCTGGAACAAATGCCAATGATGCTCATCATGACTCAGTTACGTATTTTTTTTTATTATTTATTTAAGTCTCAGATTACATATACCTTTGAGCTAAGAGCTCTTTTACAAAGGCTCCATGTCAGTAGAAAGGACAACAGATTAAACAGGACAGTAAAGTACGGTATACTGAAGTGTAAATAGGAGGTACAAAAATCATAATAGATATAAAGTCATAATGGACAGTCAACATAAAACAACAGAGACACATTATGCTAATCAGTTTCAGGCACTGGAAAATGCATGCAGTACATTGATATCAACCAGTAGGCTTTGACAAGACAAATAGAACACAGGGTGTAGGCGGGATGTGGGAGGGTGGGCTGGGAAGAGTAAGGGGTGGGTGGGAGTGGAGGGCGTGAGGAGAGGTGGGGCAAGGGGAGGAAGGGTGGATGGGGAGGGGATGCAGGGGAGGGGTAGGAGGCAAGAGTGCTAAGTTACTATTTTTTTATTTTATTTATTTAGTTTTTGTTGACCGGTAAGTGCACTAGACAAATTCGCCTATTTTCAGGCACGACCGGGGGAAGGGGGATGCAGATGAATGCCAACTGTCCTTGAACCAGATTAAGCTGTTGGTGGTATTTTTAGTGAATGAGGGAAATTTGGCCAGGATACCGGGGAAATTCCCTACTGCATTGCCGTCAGTAGGGGGAGATTTTGTCCATCTGAGTTGCGTGATGGTCACTCGGACTATGGCTGTGCGGTGTGAGGACGCATTTCTGGTAGGAGAGTTAGCCTCCTCTTCTGCTATGGATCGACCAGAGGCTGAAAATTTTAAAATGTTTCCAGACCTTGTTACGAGTAAAGACGACGAAAGTACGGATGTGTATGTTTCAACAGAAGATATTTTTACAGCAGTTTCTACAGTTGTTTCTGCTACCATTGACTGTGCGAAAAGTACACCTGAGAGAAAGGATGTTCATGTTCCAACAAATAATGCAGAGCAAAGAGTAGCAAGCAGTAAGTCTACCTTTAATAATGGAGCAGCAGAATGGGTTGGCTGTCATTTCTCTTTCTTAGGCTGTCAGTACAGCGTCTGACGCAGTAGCATCAAAGGCTTCTCCACAGCCGGGTGAGTCATTTCCGCCTTTGGCGCCTTTTTCCATTGACATTCCTACTGAAGACTCTCAGGCTGGCAGTATCGATTCTACTACTGTAGAAATGTGCCTAAAGCCTGTAGTGAGTCCTGCTGTTTTTTTTCTAATGGTACAACTCCCTCAGGTTTTACTGCAAATCCATCAACAGTTGCAGTGCCAGGGACTAAGGTGGATTGTGAGCTGGATCCACAGCTGTCTAAAGTGTCCAGTTTCGTGTTTAAACCACCAGAAACAGCTGATAGTTTATTACAGTCTTCGCACTCAGTGCACTATCAAACAGTGCATAATCAGCAATCAACAGCCACAGTTTTTTCCTTTACTACCCTGACCAATAATAAAGTTAAAAATACAGCCTCCGGGAGAAATCTGATGCCTTTAGAAAATCTGGCTATCCCTCATCCACAACGGCCGTTGGAATCTGCTACTGTTGCTCCCATTACTACTGCATCGATGGTGGAACCAGCCCTATCTAGTGATATTTGGTCCCCCTCGAAAAGCTCTTTTAGAGGCAGGCGGAAAAAAATGTCAGGGGGAACTTGGCTTCCGGATCCTGCATGGGACTCTACTTTTGATTTTACATTATCTTCCCCAGACTGGAAACTGATGTCGGACACACGTCCCATGAGCACTCCAACTCATTTACAAGAATCTTTCAAAACTATCCTGAGTACTGCTCCAGCTACTTTAGCTCCGGATTGTGGTCAGGGGAAAAATATCGGCTAATGACCCAGATAACATTACAACAGGAGAGCGTACGGACAGTACTAATCAAGATAGCATACCTGCTCAGCGCAAACTCTTGATGTCAGATTTATTCTCTCATGCAAAAAAAGAAGCAGCACCTAGAAGAAATGACGTTCGTATTAGATATAAAGGGGGTTTAGCAGATAGACCAGACCGCTATTATGTGGGCAGAACTTTATTGAAAGACTCTTTGTATTTTTCTCATACTGATGTGTTTGCTTTTATAAATGTATCAGG
Source organism: Neoceratodus forsteri (assembly GCA_016271365.2). Lineage (NCBI taxonomy): Eukaryota > Metazoa > Chordata > Ceratodontiformes > Ceratodontidae > Neoceratodus > Neoceratodus forsteri. The sequence continues at coordinate 101,082,793 of JADMNL010000030.1, read as the reverse complement.
GGAAGATAACTTTGATATAAGTTTCCAGACATCGCATGCCTTGGACTTGTTCTGGGAACATTATGGGCAGGTTAAATTCTCTCCCTTATGGATCCCTTTTTTAGTTATCCCACTAACCAAACCCCTTATAAAATATGTTACAGTTATGTTTCGCAATGAGGGGGTCCATGTGGACGATATTACTTTTTGGCTCATTCAGAAATGTGATGTGTTTAGTTCTCCAGAAGCAATTCTGGATTCTGAAAAATTTTGGACAGGGGGATGGAAATACAAAGTGAAGCTTTATCAGAATGATTCTGGAATTGAACATATTCCTAATTCCTTTCTATTGGGAAGAGATAGAGGAGTGTGTTTCTATGGGGGGCATCCAAGAGCGTGTTACAAGTGTGGGGCCCGTACTCATTTATCAATTACTTGTGATAAACCACGGTGTGACAACTGTGGGGAAATAGGCCATGTCACAATGCAATGTGCTAATCACACCAAGTGTGATTTGTGTGAAGAATATGGCCACACTTTTGGAGAGTGTTCTTGGGCGGCAAAGAATAAAGCTACCTGTGCTAGCCCTGATTTGCTAATACAGCAAGCTCAAGAAACAGTGGCTCCCATGGAAAAACCTCCGCTGCTTACCTCACCAGGCCCTTCTTCACCAGCCAAATTGCTTTCTGGTCTGGTCTTACCTAGAAGTATACCACTTCAGAATCCGCCCCCCCTCCCCGACTCCTCTGCCTGTTCCAACCAAACGTTCAGTGGAACCTCCTCAGGAAGTTTGTTTAACATCAGGTTTAGTTTCTGAATCAAAATTGTTACTGCCTGTGTGCTATACTGATCCACCCTTGTCAAAGGAGTCTTTTCCTGCTCCTTCAGTGGCTTCCCCTCTTCCTAGAAGAAGGTCTACTGGATCTTCACGATCAAAACCCTCCCCCACGTCCTTAGAACCTATAGAGACTGATAATTCATATTCAGTACTTTTCTGGGGTGACTCTGAAATGGATCATGGGGATTCTGATTCGCAAGCTTCGAACTTGGACCCTGGTTCTCAGAGTCATGGGGATTATAAGGGAAAGAAAAAGAAAAAAGAAAAAAATAGTTACTGGACGTTGATTTTGTACACTCATGACTACATTCTGTTGGGGTTCTTTTAATACACATAGTATTCTCAATTATGAGAAACAACAGGCAGTTTTTCAGTATGTTCATGATTCAAAATTGATGTATGTTTCTTGCAAGAAACTTGGATGCATTCTGCAGAGCAATTAGTTGCTTTTAAAAAGGATTGGCAATGGGGTCCTTCTTATTGGTCTTTTGGCCCAGACAAGGCAGATGGTATTGGTATTCTCTTTAATTCTTAAACTTCACTATTAGGAAATTGATCGATTTACAGGCTGGAAGAGTCTTGATTTTGGATGGGTTATGGGGAACAACACATTTTAGGTTTATTAATATTTACAATCCTCAATCTAAAGCTGAACGAGTGGCCCTTTTGAAAACAATTCAACCTGTTTTTGTTAATACCTTATTAGTCCTTTTTGGAGGAGATTTCAATTGTACCTTACCTCTGGAAAAAGTGTTTTCTTCTTCACAGATAAAAAATAAAATTTATTGTGATTCCTAGACTTTAAGACGTTTGGTCCAAATTGCAGATCTTACGGACTGTAGAATACATCAAATTTCAGGGCCAGAATTTACATATATTCGGAGTAAATATTTTACTACGATTGATTATTTATTTGTTTCCCAGAATGTATCAGTTAGGGATTTCAAAATTTGTCCAGCAGAATTTTCAGATCACCTTTTTTTATTTTGCACAATTTTTTGGGGAACACCACATGTATGGAAATCAAATAGATGGAAACTTAATTCTTCTATTTTAGTACATTTATCGGTTCAGCATCACATTTTTAATCTCCTGACAGCAAGATTATCTGTAGCATTTTTATATCATGATATAGAGGAATGGTGGGCACTAACTAAATCTGATTTGAAACATTGGTTTATAACATATAGGAAACAAACTGGGAATAGGAAGTTTTTAAAATATCTTTCACTTGGGCAGCAATTGCAAAAACTTTATACCTTTTCTTATACTTCAAAATTTGATTATACGGATCAAATTTTACACTTAAAAAAAGAAATGTTGTCTTATCAGTATGATAGAGCCAGAACAGTTCCGGCCATGTTATGTAGTGGGACTCAGAAAGCTCCTATCGGTGATCCTTATGAAACTTGTAAGTCTTTTAAAAACTCTACCAATCTGGATATTCTAATTGAGCAAGATGGGAATCATATAGATACAATTGAGGGGATTAATGATATGCTGAATAATCATTTTTTTTTCCTTAGCCCCCAAAACTGTTATTTCTCAGGAAAATATTAATAATCTTTTACGGGATATTTCAGTTCCATTTTTTCCCAATGAGATTTTGATCCTACAAGACTCGATCACTGTATCTAAAATTGAGATGGCCATCAAATCCTTAAATAATACTTCATCACCGGGGATCAATGGTCTTACTAATAAATTTTATAAATCTTTTTCACACATGGTAGCACTCTGTTTAAAATTGGTGTTTGATTATTTTTTTAAAACAAATACCATGTATCCTTCTTTTTCAGAAGGATTAATGATTTTCTTATTTAAAAAAGGACTTCAAACCAATATCAAAAATTGGAGACCTATTACTTTATTGAACTCAGACTACAAAATTCTGACTATTGTGCTTAATAATCATTTAAAACATTATGCAGCTAAAGTCATTTCTCAGCATCAATACTGTGGCCTTCCCAATAGAATGATACAAACTGCTTTAATGAATATTAGGGATGTCATTGAACACTCCACAGATTTAGGAACAGCAAATTGCATAGTTGCAGCGGATTTAGAAAAAGCCTTTGATAGGGTTTATCGGCCTTTTTTATATCAAGTTCTACAATGCTATCATGTCCCTTTTCAAATCATACAGAACATAAAACTCCTTTATCAGTATTCTGGTATTTTCCCAGTAATACAAGGTCAGATTGCTTCTGGTTTTTCAGTTTCTGCAGGCGTTAGGCAAGGATGCCCCCTAAGTCCATTGTTATATATTTTTTCTTTAGATCCTTAGTTGAAAAAGTTAGTGGATACTCCTTTATGGGAAGATATATCAGGCATAGGTATACAAAAGCAGCTGCTAGTACAAGCATATGTGGATGATGTTTGTTGTTTTTTTGCAAATCACACTTCTTTTAATCTTTTTTTACCGGAATTTGAAAAATGTGCTTGCATTTCTAATGCAAGATTAAATCTTGCTAAAACTCGAGGTTTGTTTATTGGTAATGGACACGATTTATTGGTACGAGAATTTGGTATCAATTTCTCTGTGGAACCCATTGTCATTCGTGGTATTTTATTTGGCTCCCAAAATTTGTCACTAGAGAATTGGGATATGGTCATTAAGAAACTTGAGCCTAAAGTTTCCAGATGGAAGCAGTGGAAACTTACAAAGCAGAAACACATTCATCTTTCTAAGCAGTTTCTTTTGCCTTGTTTACAATATGTGGCAAAAATATTCCCTTTACCTACTGCATTAGAAACCAAGGTTTACAGTTTATTTTTCCAAATGTTATGGGGAAATCGGCTTAATCCTATTAAAATACAGTTTACTTATCTGGATAAAACTAAGGGTGGCATTAGCATGATTGACCCGGTTGTTTTTTGTTTTTCTTTATTTTTTTCAGTTACCGTTCGCAGTGGTTTATTAGCTATTTCAAAGGGTGGCAATGCTAGGGTCCAATCACTTTTACATAATTATCTAGCTGCTTGGAAGCATACTCCACCAAGATGTAACACATATCTACATATACCATTATATTTTAAACCTGCAGCACAGAAATTGTATAAATGGGGTATTTCTAAGGAAATGCTTTTAGGTTGCTATGAGAAATCTCTCTATAAATCCCTGATGGGTTCAATCTATCCTTTGGCCCCTAGTTTTAAAAATTGTCCTGAAGCTGACAATCACTTAATCCTATCTCAACTTAATAGTACCTGGCTTCCCCCTCAGATGTGGGAAACCCTGTGGTTATTAAAATATGGAAGACTGAATTTGAGAGGTAATGCAAAATATAAAGTTAAAGAAGAAAGGAATTGTCCCTATATGGATTGCATTAATTTAGAAGAATCTACTGAGCATTTTATGTTACATTGTTCCTTATCACAACATCTCTGGTTATGTTTGGCGAAAAAATGGAATTTCAAATGGCTGGCTTTTTTAACTTATGACATTTTGGTAATTGGTAAATATCCCCACAGTTTATTGATGTTTCACCATGAAACTTTATCTATTTTTTTTTTGCTTTCTCTGTTTTTACTTATGGCAAGCACGCTGTCAGTGGGTGCTTTATCAAAAGAAAACGGATTACATAGTTTTTTCCAGATTGATTATGCAAGAGATGGGAAAATTATATGATAGGGATTGTTGTTTTTTTCCCTCTACTCAAACCATTAGATGGTGGAAAGGTTTTCATATATTTATTAAATACAAGTAGAATGTCTGTTTTTTTCCTCCACTGTAGGATGTTTTGTTTTTTCTGCATGTATGATATTATTTTATTTTCTGGAAGTGCTTTATTTTCTTTCTTTCTCTTTTTTGTTTAACTTTGGTGTTTTGCTTAATAATGTGTTTTGACTTGTTATCGTCTGTTTTTTCTGTACAATAAAAATTCCCCTACTCTTTTTGATAAGTGCCATGAGATCTTTAACAACCACCTGGACTACCACCAATCCAGGCAGATGGGACCTCGGTTTAACGTCTCATCCGAAAGACTATGAAAGAGGGCGAGTGCTAAGGTCAAGGTTTGGGAAAACATGGTTAAGGGAGACAGTCACAGGTGCTAGCTGTAGAGAGTAGCGACCAAAGCTTGGATTTGTCAGGCCCAGCTTACTTTCGGAGGAGATGTCACTGTTGAAAGCATTCATCCGGGGGGGGGGCCCCTGTAGATGAATGATCTTTGCCCCTAGGTGGTTCAGTGATGAGGGAGCTGTAGGAGCTGAGATTCAGAACCTCGGGTGCGGCGTGGATTACGTATAACCGTGCTATGGTGGATGGACCACGAAAACCTATTACAGGGTATTCCATTCCTTGTACCAGCTCCTGTACAGATCCTCACCACAGATGCCTCTGGCTCTGGATGGGGTGCACATCTTGGTTCTTGCCAGATGAAGGGGTCATGATCCAAGGTGGAGGCCAAGTTACACATAAATGTCCTGGAGATGAGGGCTGTCCTGTACAGGCTGCAGGCGTTTCAGGAGCAACTGAGTCTGTGCCCTCTGTTAAAACTAATAGACAATGCCAGTGTGATGCATTACATCAGCAAGCAAGGGGGCACTCATTCATATCCCCTATGCAGGGAAGCAATGAGAGTGTGGTACTGGACTCTGTCCCATGGCCTACGACTGTCCGCTGTGCATCTCCCAGGTCTCCAAAATGTCTTAGCAGACAGGCTAAGTAGGTCATAGTTCAAGATGCACAAACAGGAACTGCTGACCTCCATGGTAGATGACCCCTTTGCAAGATGGGGTCATCCAGAGTTGGACGTTTTTGCGTCCCTGCACAGCGCAAAACTGGCACGTTTCTGCTTGCTTACTCCAGGGCCTGGAGTTTTCTAGCGAGTCACATTGCCCCCCTCTTGGAAAGGGAAATTACTCTATGCATTTCCTCCAGTTCTTCTGTTACAGAGGGTACCACTCAAACTGAGGATGGAGGATGACACCCTCATCCTCATTGCTCCATTATGATCTTGACAGATATAGTTTCCACTTCTGCAGCAGATGGCAGCGGGGCTTCCAGTACCTCTATCTCTGTGTTGGGGTCTGTTGTCACAGGACAAGGGGGTCCATGGTCCATCCAGAGCTGAAGTCTCTCCATCTGCATGCATGGCTTCTGAAGTCATAGCCATAGTACATTTTGGGATATCCCTTAAGGCTGCGTATGTACTAGTTGCAGCTAGAAAGTCTTCTACCAGACATACCTATTCCTTGAAATGGAATTGGTTCACTTTGTGGGCTTCTGCCTGAAATTTGGACCCATTTACATGTTCTGCAAATGCGGTGCTGGAATACTTGCTGTCACTCAGATGCTGGGCTACAATATTCACCATTTTAAGGTGCATTTGGGCACTACATCAGCTTTCCATACCCCTGCTGATGGTTATGCAGTTGCTCAGTTAGAGGTGTCCTGTACGTTTCTGTGAGGTATTTTGCATATGAAACTTAGCTGCATTCCAGTCCTGCCTTGGGACTTGAATTAAGAACTTGAGAAATTTATGTTTTGGCTCCTTTGGAGCCTGCCGTGAGTTGTGCCTTACGTTTCCTATCTTGGAACATGTTATTTTTGGTTGCAGTCAGTCCTGTTCAGAGGATTTCGGAGCTGCATATAGGTACATTAGGGAGCAAAGAAAGACTAAGGCAGGGATACTGAGGCTGAATAAAGAGGAAGGTGGTTGGGCAGAGAGCAACAGTGAAAAAGCAGGGATACTGAACAAATACTTCTGCTCAGTGTTCACAATGGAAGAGCAGTGAGAAATACCTAATCCAGTCAATAGAAACACTCTGTATAGGGGGGTTGATATTAGTCCTTTCACAGAAGAAAGGGCTCTGAAGGAACTCTTAAAACTGAAGGTGGATAAAGCAGTGGGGCCTGATGGGATTCACCCTAGAATTCTAAAAGGACTAAGGGAAGAACTAGTAACACCACTGACTACCCTTTTTAATAAATCATGGGAGGATGGTGTAGTACCTGAGGACTTGAGGAGGGTGGATGTGATTCCTCTTCACAAAAGTGGGAGCAAGACAGCGGCAGGAAACTACAGACCTGTCAGTTTGACCTCAGTGGTAGGGAAAATGATGGAATCACTTCTGAAGGAAAGAATTGTTGAGTACCTAGAGGCCAGTGGGGCACAGGACCCAAGGCAGCATGGATTCACAACAGGAAGGTCATGTCAGACAAATCTAATTGATTTCTTTGACTGGGTGACCAAAGTAGTAGACCAGGGAGGGGCTGTGGACATGGCCTACCTAGGCTTTAGCAAGGCATTCAACACAGTCCTGCACAAAAGATTAATAAACAAATTAGCCAGCCTGGGAGTGAGTCCCAGGGTGGTAGCCTGGGTAAAACACTGGCTGGACAACAGGACACAGAGGGTAATAGTAAATGGAGTCCACAGTGAAGCAAGGGGGTTACTAGTGGGGTACTGCAGGGTTCAGTACTGGGGCTAGTCCTTTTTAATGTCTTTATAAGTGACATTGCAGAGGGACTGGAAGGAAGAGTATGTCTCTGCAGATGACGCAAAGATCTGCAACAGGGTCGATACAGAAAGTGGGGTGGAAAGGATGCAGGGTCTTGGCAAGGTTGGAGGAATGGTCAAATGTATGGCAGCTTAGATTCAACGCAAAGAAGTGCAAAGTAATGCACCTGGGAAACAAAACCCCAGGGAAGAGTACACAGTGGGGTGAGATACTGACAACAGCAAAAATGGAAAGAGACCTGGTGGTAGTCATATCAGGCAACTAAAAGGTGGGTCAGCAATGTGAGAAGGCAGTAAGGAGGGCTGGGGGGATACTGGGATGCACAGGGAGAGGCATCACCAGTAGAAAACAGGAAGTTGTTGGCCCTCTGTACAGACAGTTGGTAAGACCACATCTGGAGTACTGTATACAGTTCTGGAGACCCCATCTCTAAGACAGACAGGGTGGAGGCTGTCCAGAGGAGGGCAGCCAAAATGGTGCAGGTTCTGCACCAGAAGACATATGAAGAAAGACTAAAGAAGCTTAAGATGTATAGCCTCGAGGAAAGGAGGGAGAGGGGGGTCATGATAGAAACTTTCAAGTACCTCAAGGGAATTAACAAAGTCAAGAGGTTAGCATCTTTCAGAAAAAGAGATGTGCAAGAACAAGGGGGCACAATTTGAAGATAGAGGGGGGATGGCTCAGAGGTAATGTGAGGAAGTATTTCTTCACAGAGACTGTTGTAGATGCATGGAACAGCCTTCCTGAGGAGGTTGTAGAGTCAAAACAGTGGGGGAATTCAAGAATGCATGGGACAGACATAAGGCAATTCTAGTGGGGGGTAGGAAGAAGTAGGCTGTTGGTTAACTAGGATCTGCAGCTTATCTGTTAGGTAGGGAAATGGGCAGACTAGGTGGGCCAAGCGGTCCTTATCTGCCATTAGATTCTATGTTTCTATGTTTCTGCAGCTCCAATGTGTGAGCCTCCTTATTTGATTTTTCACAAAGACAGTTTCTTTCCATACAAACCCTAAGCTTTTGCTGAAGGTGGTATCTGAATTTACACTGAATCAAACTATACACTTTCCTGTTTACTACCCTGAGCATGCCAGTCAGGGTGAGGCACTGCTCTGCACTTTGGATGTATATAGAATACTCAGATACTATGTGAATCACACCAAGGATTACAGAAAGTCCTCTCCGCTTTTTCTTTTGTTCACTCCTAGGAAACAGGGTGCCTCTGTGTCTAAACACTGCCTGTCCAAATAGCTGGCACATTTTGATCTTCCTGGACATAAAGTCTCCACCATTCATTCACATTAGTGGGACTACACTGGAGGTGCTAGGACCAAGCGCGAGCCAAAAATCTTCAGGAGGGCTGGTGCCGACTTAGAACCACGCATGCGCTGCACTGCGATGCTGGCTTGCACCGTATAGGTTACCTCAGCATTGACCCTCTAACCGCCTCAGTTCCCTTTTTACTGCCATCAAGTGCACTTCATTGACGACATCACTCACCAGCTGGGAGTCAAATTTTCACATCTATACAACAGCAGCATAGTTGTTCAGTATTCGATTAGTATATTTATTTGTTATTTAGTTTAAAAAAATGTATTCTTTTCATCGAAATAGAAGTCGTCTTCTTCAGCCCGCCTTTGACGGAGTCAGCCATGAATGGGGCCGTGACGGTAGGGAGTCTTCGCTTGAAAGATGTTTCAGCAGCAGGGTTGGGTCCAGTCCACCTCCCTCTTCGGGGGGGGGGAGTGTCTGACCACAGGCTGTCCAGTGCTCGGGAAGAAGGGCGGTCCTCCCAAAAGCACAAAAAGAAGCGCGCCCTTTCCCGATCAAGATCGGGGACCTGGCACTGTTCAGCCTCAAGCTTTTCTTCATCCCACCAGTCAAAGAAGAAGTGGTACAGCTCAAGGTCGCCCTCTGGTATGTCTGCACAGAGATCGTCGGTAGCGAGGGACAGGTCGACCCCAGCTCCATTGGGGTCGTCTGCGGCCTCAGTTCCCGGCAGCCGTGATCCACGACTCCAGCATCCTTCCCTGTCCTCTGTGGGGTCCTCTGGTGAGCAGTTTCACCATTGGGCCGCTGTTATGGAGCAGTGGATCTGGTGGTTGTCCTAACATCCTGAGGAGCCGGTACCGGGGCCTGAGGGCTATGGACACGCGGGTGTGGCGGTTGGGTCAACCTAATTCCGCGGCACCTTCTTCGGTGCCATCGACACCACGCTCTTGTGCTTTTCCCTCCTCACATGGCTGGGACACAGGGGCCAGCACAGGTACTGCCTTCTCCTACTCCTTCTCGTATTTTTAGGTCTCCAGTCTTAGGTGCTCCATTGTTGGGATCTCCAGGTGCTCACCCAGCACTGGCTGTGGCGCCACCCATGGCTCCGGTCTTGGTGGCGCCACTCCCGGTGCCAGTGCCATTTTTGGTGCTGGTGCCACATCTTGTGCCTGGGTTTTTGACTCTGATTCGGGAACACCTCCCCCTGCTCTTTTTCGTCCTTTTCCTTTTTATACTATCCCTCCTGGACTAGTAGGAGATAATATTGAGTCTGATCCCGATCTACGATTAGGGGACGATTTGGATGAGTTTCATCCTTTGGAGTGGAAAGTAAGCCCTCTACATCAGCAGAACCCTTGGTCAAGGACCTTTCTTTTAAGTCTTTTCTGAAGAATATGAATTCCACCCTTTCTCTACAGACTTCTGAGGTGGATTCTGGGAAGCTGTTGCACCTTCAGTATCTACATGTTCCTGAAATTCCTCTGGAATTGACACCTCCGATACAGCCCTCTTTCGAGACGCTTTCACAAATGATGTGGGACAGTGCGGTGCTCATTCCTTCTGTAGCTAAGCCCATTGACAGGAAATATGCTCCCCCTAAGGATAGGCCATTCCTTGCCTCTCAAGCCTTTGTGGATGCTATAGCGGTCTTGGCAGAGAATGACAACGTCGTTCTTCCCCAGGAATCCACGGCTCGCCCAGTGAATAAGGAATCCCATAAAATCAACACTCTAGGTAAGTGAGTGTTTGCAGCTGCTACCCTAGGAATGTGTATTGCTAGCTACCAGTGTTATTTCTCGCGGTATGAGTATGCCCTCTGGCATTCACTAAAAGCCACCGTGGAAGCTCTTCTGGAGTTGGACATTAGTGCAGAGCTTCTCCAGATCATTACTAGAGGCATTGAGTCCAACAGTCAACAACTTAAGGCTGCTATGGACACCTTTGACACTGCTTCTAGAGCAGCAGCGGCCCGGATATGCACCCGTCGTCACTCTTGGCTATGGACTTCAGGGTTCACAAATGATACTCAACAGAGAGTCATGAACTTTCCAGTTGATGAAGTTTATCTATTTGGCCCATAGGTGGAGCAGGCACTTGAGGTCACTCAGAAAACTAGTACTGCTATTTAGACGGCCAGACCGGCCCCTGCTGCCCCTCAGCGGGGCGGAAACCGCTGGCAGTTTCATAACTGTCAGTCCTTTGGTGGTAAACGCAGAGGGGGTTTTCACAAGAACCAAGCCCCTCAGCTGCAGAACAAAATGCAGAAGAAGATACAGGGCCCGAAGGCACCTAGTGCCACCCTCTGAAGATCCGGCCCATGTCCCACCTCAGCTTCCCAAGGGGGACTCTTCTTCGGCGGGGGGGGGGTCTGACTCAGTTTTTCAACCAGTGGAAGTCAGTCACAATGGACAAATGGGTCCTCAGGATAATTCACGAGGGTTACGCTCTAAATTTTTCGGATACTCCTCTGGATCATCCACCCAAACGACAGCCCAAACTGTATCACTCAGTCAGACCTCCTTGCTTCTTAGATTCAGGGCCTTCTGAACAGCAGGGCAGTAGAAGTGGTTCCGCAAACAGAATGGGATACAGGTTTCTACACCCACTACTTCCTAGTTCCAAAGAAAACAGGTGGCATGCGCCCTGTTCTAGACCTAAGGAAGTTAAACAATACCTCTTCAAAGAGAAATTCAAGATGATATCACTAGGAACGCTCCTACCTGTGATTCATAAAAACAATTGGTTGGCTTTCCTGTACATGCAGGATGCCTACCAACATGTCCCGGTGCACCCAAGCCACCACAAGTACCTACGCTTTGTGGCTCTGGGCCAGCACTACCAATACAGAGTCCGGCCCTTTGGGCTGTCCTTGGCACCTCGAGTCTTTACAAAGTGCTTTGCAGTACTTACATTGCATCTCGGGAAACTCTGGGTTCAAGTGTTCCCATACCATGACGACTGGTTCCTAGTGAGTTTCTACCGACAAAGGACACAGGAAGCAGTGGCCACTGCTTCCAAGTTCCTCACATCCATGGGAGTTCTGCTGAATCCGGAAAAAAATCACAGCTTCAGCCCTCGCAACAACTCCTCTTCATATGAGCTCTCCTGGACACCTTCAGGGCAAGAGCCTTCTTCCCAGAAGACAGGAGAAATTATATTCTCCAGATGGCTCGTTTTATCAAGGAGAACAACTTGGTTTGAGCTCTCTCGATGCAGTGGATACTGGGTCTCATGGTGTCATCCATGTTCTCGGTGCCCCTTGCTCATTTGCACATGAGAGCCACACAATGGATGCCCAGTACTTAGTGGTCCCTGACCACGCATCCACAATCCTTTCACATCGAGGTGATGGAACCTCTGATGAGGTCACTCACTTGGTGGACTCAGGAGGACAACCTTCTCCAAGGTTTTACCTTTGCCCCACTGGAGACTCAGATCACCATCACCACAGATGCATCTCTGATAGGTTGGGGAGCTCACAGTCAGGATCTCCACACCCAGGGCCTGTGGAGTCAGGACAAGTCTCAGTTACACATAAATGTCCTGGAAATGAGAACTGTCCTGTATGCTGTCCAAGCCACGAAGGATATCCTCTGTCGCAAAGTAATTCTCCTTCTGACAGACAATAAGGCAGTGATGTATTACATCAACAAATAGGGTGGAGCACACTCTTGCCCTCTGTGCAGAGAAGCCATGAGGGTGTGGGAGTGGTGCCTCAAGCACGAAGCCCTGATCCAGGCAGGCTACCTGCTAGAAATCTAGAATGATCTGTCGGCTCAACTCAGCAGAATGGAGACGGATCCACATGAGTGGTCTCTCGACTCAAACGTTGTGTAGTCGTTCTTCGAAGAGCAGGGCACTCCAGACATGGACCTTTTTGCGTCCCCACTCAGTGCAAAACTGCCTCTATTCTGCTCCATAAATCCAGAACCTGGTGTTTTGTGTCAGGATGCATTCAGACTGCAGTGGACAAGATGCTTTCTATATGCATTTCCTCCTGTTCCCTTAATTCAGAGGGTGCTGCTCAAGCTGGAGGCACGGAGGGGGGAGGGGCATGATTCTCATCGCCCCATGCTGGCCTCACCAGATTTGGTTTCCATTAGTCAACAAGTTATTGGAAGTTCCACCGAGACAACTACCATTTCAAATGGACCTACTGACCCAGGGCCCAGTGGTCCATCCCAACCTGAGGTCCCTTCATCTCCACGCCTGGCTCCTGAGGAGATAGAAGTAGGTAGATTCAACGTCTCCTGTAGAATCTCAGACATTCTCCTAGCAGTGTGCAAGCTGTCTACTAGGAAAAAATACACGGTGAAGTGGAAATGATTCTGCATCTGATGCGCAAAGTCCTCCCTGGACCCCTTTTCTTGCTTACCAAGCAAGGTGTTAGAGTACCTGCTAGACCTGTCAAATGCAGGACTGCAGTACTCGCTGGTGAAAGTACACCTTTGTGCAATTTCAGCTTACCACGAGCCTATCCACAACATGTCAGTGGCTCAGCTGCCCCTGGTTAAGAGGTTTCTTAAAGGTATCCTCCATACTAGGCCACCAGTCAGGAGACTGGTAGCCGCTTGGGATAGCAACCTTTTGCTAGACATGCTCACCCGTAAACCTTTTGAGCCTCTAGCATCCTGTGAGTTGAAGTTCCTGACCTGGAAGGCTGCCTTCTTTGTAGCCATTACTTCTGCTCGCAGGGTGTGAGAAATACATGCCCTAGTCACAGACCCACCGTATACGGTGTTTCATAAGGACAAGGTGATTCTCAGAACTCACCCTAAATTTCTTCCAAAAGTAGTCTCGGAATTCCACCTGAACCAGCGAACTTTCAAAATGAAGGGGAGCGTACCCAACATTCCCTGGATGTGAAAAGGGTTTTGCAGTTCTACATCAACAGAACAAAGGAGATATGCAAATCCAAGCAACACTCTGTATCATTCAGCATGGCCCAGCTGGGTCAGCCTGTTGTCATCAGATGCATTTCGGCATGGCTGGTAGCATGGCTCTGCCATTGCTATTCGATGGCGCAGGTCAAGCTGGAAGGCAGGGTGTACGCCCACTCTACCAGAGCAGTCGCAGCATCTCTGGCAGAAATTCGAAATGTGCACATTGCAGACATCTGCAGTGTGGCCACCTGGAGCTCTGTGCATACCTTTGTGAAGCACTATGCCTTGGATGTCCATGCCAGACAGCATCCATCCTTTGGCAGGACAATCCTTAATGAACTTCTGTACTGAGTGAGCTACTTTCTCTCCTGCCGCCCTTCTTGGGGGATTATTGTGACTCAGTACTCTCCCACTAGTGTGAATGAGTGGTGGAGACTTTATGTCCAGGAAGATATGTAAATTATGTACCTACCATAATTCTTGATGTTCCTGGACGAAGTCTCCACCACTTCTTCACATGCCCACCCACCATTCCCCGAGCTCACTCATCTTGTTCTTGGTCTTCACTCCCTTATTGTTTGGGCTGTGAAGACACTGTTGAATTGACCCTTCTTACATGGGCCACACAGACCATTTCATGTCTGGGATAGGTTAGTTTTCCCTAGGTCAGTTTACGCTGCACCTCCTTGGTCAAAAAGGTACAGAGGCGGTTGTAGGGTCATTGCCGAGGTGGCTTATACGGTGCGAGCCAGCCTTGCAGTGCCACGCATAAGCGGACCTACCTCGGCACCGGCCCTCCTGAAAATTGTTGGCTCCCGCTTGGTCCTAGCGCCTCCAGCATAGTCCTACTAGTGTGAATGAGTAGTGGAGACTTCATCCAAGAAGATCAAATATTACGGTAGGTATGTAATTTACATTTATATTCTTTATAGGAAATATGGTGAGGAACGTCCTGGTGCAGTTCATGGTCATCCCACAAGGGGGATGTCCACTTCTACTGCTTGTTTCAGAAATGTTTCTGCTGCTGACATTTGTGCTGCAGTCACATAGAGCACTGTCCACACCTTCATTAAACATTACAGTCTGAACATAGTCTCTTGTAGATTTGCTGGCTTTATGCTTGCTGTACTGCAAGGCCTGCTGTCCTGAATGTATTTATCAGACTGTACCAGCCTCCCAGTGGCTTTTTTGAGTTTTTGGAACTTATTCCAAAGGTGTGGCCTTACGGAAGAGATCTCCTTGAGGATGACAGAGCAGTTATGTACTTACCATAATAGTAGATCTTCGAGAGAATCTCTTCTATCAGGCCATGTCGTCCCTCCCTCTGCCCCTTTCTTCTTCAGTGAAGGTTGCACCAGATATTGTACCTGCTCCTACGTCATGGCTATTATATCCAGCACCAGTTCTCACCTTGTGTGCTTGATGCTGATCAGATCTCCTGGCTCCCCATGGCTGGAGGTCCTCCCAGTCTAATCTCTAGCAGGGAACTGAAGAGTGATGGGGCCACCCACGTTTATATAGATGCTGACGCATGATGTCAGCGAGGGCGGTCCCCAGCTAGCAAAAGTTTCTGTATGGTCCTAGCGTTGACATGGGTATAGTTCAAAAGGTGTAGTCTAATGGGAAGAGATTCTCCTGAAGATCTACGGTTATGGTAAGGACGTAACTGGTCTTTTTCTACTACTGTTTTGTTGCCATATTTATGGCTCGGGTCATGCCTGAAAACTATCCCTCGAACCTTGCACCAACCTGGTGAACAAATCAATAAATAAATACACAAGGGGAATAAACAGTGATTAGGACCCTCACAGACATATTACGAAGGGTTGGGCAGCCTGGATGGGCCGATGTTTTTTTCTGCTGTCATAGCCTATGTTTCTTTATTTCTGCCATATAGAATAATTAGTATACCTTGGAAGGACAGGCCGATCACCTGACCACAGGTTTCCAGTGGTCTCCATGAGTGCCGGTTTCCTCTCCATCCCACCAGAGGAAATAAAATGTATGGAAGCACTTCCCATTTAACAGTGGCTGCTGCTGTGTTACATGGGATTGAAGGCTGCAGCTGCCAGGCTAGAAGGAGACAAGTAAGATGGACCCTTAGTCCATTTTTTTCCCATCTAGCACATATATTCCTCTATAATTATTTCCAAAGATGTGAACTTTGAAAGGTCATTGTCAGCCACCCTTAGACCTCAGAAGCATTCATTTTCAGCCAAGTCAGGGATTTGCACCCCCAAATGTTACATTTTAGCTAAATATTTATTTTAAAAACACCACTCGGCAGTTATATCTGGACCTGGTAAGTTCAGTGTGGTCAGCCAGCTAAAGTTAGCATTCTCCTCTTACGCGTGGGATGGCAGGGATGGAATGCTGCATGCAGAAGATATAGATTAGTTAAAAACCTACAACTTAAACGCACAAACTGTTCTGAGTTTTCTAGGGACTAAAATGACCGACTCCATTATGGAATTTGCAGTGTACAACAGGGAGAATGCAGTAGACTTTAATTTTAGAATTGGAGGCAGTACAGCGTAGTGGTTAAGAGCATTGAGCTGCAAACCTGGAGACCTGGGTTTGAATCCCATCAGCTCCCACTTGCATACTGTGTGACCCTGAGCAAGTCACTTAACTTCCCTGTGCTCCCAGATCACACCTGGAAACAAACTGTGACTTAGTGTGTCTTTCCTGGTTAAACAATTTCTCCTTCTTCTTTCCCTTTATAATTGAATGTTCGCATAGTGATCCTTAGCAGAGTTTGAAAACATTGTGCAGCCTTAACTATTTTTTAAAGCATTTTTTTTTAAATAATTTGTAGTTTATACTCCCCACACTGGCTCCACTCCTTTCACCAGGTTGAGCCCAGCCCCACCCTCCTGCGTCCCTGTAACTTATCTCCCCGCCTTCCAACACCACAGGCTTACCCCCTCCCACCATAGTAGGGCCTGGCTGAGTCAAACTTAAGCCTCCTGCCTCCTCCAGAGTGTGAAGGCAGGAGAACCCGGGAAGTGGGGAGTGGCCAGTGGCACGAGAGGAAGACTGAGTCTGCCCAGAGTAATCCTGCTCAAGCCAAGGCATTTTCTTGCTCTCCTCACACCTCAGAGCATTGGCAGTCTAGGCACTCCATGCCCGCTCATGTAATGTCAAGTCAAAGTGTATTGGCAGGAATTAACTCCATTGAGCAGACTTATTTACAAGGAGGTCCTGAGGCAAAGATGTGCAATACACTTACAAAACAGTACGCACAAAGAGCAAATACAGTTGTAGCACAGCATAACATGGTGATGAGCAATAACAGCAAAAAGACAGCATATTATATATATATATACACACACACACATATGTAGACATTATATACATATGTACATGCATACGTGCACGTGCGTACAGAGAATCCCGAGAGGAAAGTCTTGGCATAGTGCGCATATGTGCAGAATGTAGGACACTGCGAATGATAAGGAACATTATTAGGGTAAGTGAGGTGATCAAGGAAGTACTGGCAGTATGTAGTAGGGTTACAAGTAGACCAGGAGTCTACCAGGATAGGCAGGGTTCAGGAGAGAGGAGATCAGCACAGTGGAGTTAATGTGTGCAGAGAGCAGATCATGGCCAGTGTCCCCTCTCCCACTGTTCCTCCACTGCACTGCCAGCCGTGGTCATCCAGATGGCAGTGTTGTAACGGAGATAAGTACCTTCCCTCCCTCCCCAGAGGAACAGAGTGTCCTCTGGGATGCTCAGTCTACCTACCCTGGCCACCTCCCAGGGATCGAAGCTTGCTTCTGAACCTCATTCACCCATGTCAGGAGCACTAGCACTACCGCTGTGCTGATGAGCTAGTCTAAAACATTTTTCATGAATAAAATCATTTTAGGCATAAACCTGTACCATAGTACCCCACTATGCCAACATGTGTTTTTGTCTGGTGGTAGCATCCAGGAGCCTAATTGAAATGAAGCTTCAAACTCGGGTAGTGTAGGGGCTTGCTAATGCTATACATATATAGTGACTAGGCAGGGGTAGGTGGGTTAGTAGTGGGGCAGCAATGCATCATGCCCCAGGAAACCAGGGTCCAGGCACATGTCCCAGAATCCCACACTGGGGACAGCTGAGGGCCAGGTGCATCACAGCAGTGAGGCATCTGGCTCTTGGGGGGGGGGGTGAACAGCCTGTGGCTAACCCAATAACTGAGGTGGTGAAAAGCACAAATTAAGGCCAAAATTAAGAGAAAAAAATAATTGAAAGAAATTCCAGGTGGGGATGATGAGGATACTGCTTCCTCAATCAAAACATTTTATTACCCAGCTTGGGACTGAACTCCCAGAGGAAATGCTCCTTCTCCAGAGAGGTAGGGTTGCACTCCCTGCTACCACACTGCCACCTGAGTAACCAGGGATGGTAGTACAGCTGGTGGGGGGGGTGCAACAGGGAGGGAGGGACGAAGGCAGCCTGGCTCCTGCAAACAGATCATGCACTTCAAAGAGCATTTGTGGGTAGCATCCCTAAAGAGAGGAATGAAATAAATGGGGGGAAAAAAGACACCCACAGTAGCATGACTCTGGCACTCATGGGCCCCACTGAAAAATGAAGCTGTTACTGGCCATGCGCTTCAGCGGTGACACTGATGTGCATGCCCAGAGTCTGAGAGTCACAGCTTTGCTTTTCAGACAAGGAATTTAACATGATTTTACCCTCGTTTTATGAAAATACTGACATTGCTGAGCTCAGTTTAGTACATAGTATTCAAGCAGCTATTTATTTCATGTGCTTCCCCAAATAGCTGAACTCGTTCAAGCACAAGTTTAGTGTGATTCAGTGTAAATATACAATCTTCCTGGACATAAAGTCTCCACCACTCATTCACACTAATGGGAGTACTCCGGAAGTGCTAGGACCCAGCAGGAGCCAAACTTTTTCAGGAGGACCGTTGCCGAGGTGGAGCTGTGAGGGAGCGGCACCACGAGCCAGGCTCGCGCGGTATAGACTACCTCGGCATTGACCCTCCAACTGCCTCAGTTCCTTTTTTCCTGCTGTCAAGTGTGCTTCAGTGACGACGACACTCGCCTGCCAGGAGTCATCTAGTTTTCAGTTTTATTGTTTTGTAAGATTTCAGAAAAGTACCGATTACATTTTAAAGGTATACTTTTATTATTCTGCAAGAAAGAAGTCTTCAGCCCTCCATTGACGGAGTTGACCATGAGTGGGGCAGGTGACGGTAGGGAGACTTCACATGAAAGCTATTCAGTCAGCCGGGCTGGGTCTGGCCCGCTGCCCTTTCCGGAGAGGGGGTCTGACAACAGATGGTCCAGTGATCAGGGAGAGGGGTGGTCTCCCCGAAAACACAAAAAGAAACGGTCCCATTCTCAGCACCATTTGTCCTCGAGCTCTTCTCTTGACCCACAGGATTAGAAAAGAAGATAGCATCACTCGAGGTCGCCCTCTGGTACGTCTGCATGTAGACGGTCAGTTGTCGGGGCCTGGAGCCAGTCTCTTCTTCTTCCTCTTTTGTAGTCTCCTCTGGCTTCTGTCTCTGACAACTGGCATCTTTGACACCGGAGTCCCTCCCCACCCGCTGGAGGGTTTTCTGGTGAGCAGTTTCACCATTGGGATATTCTTATGGAGCAGTGGGCACGGAGGTTGTCCCGATTGCCCAAACTGGCTAACAATTTTGGATCGGCAGGTGGGGCAATTGAGACTGTCGAGTCTCGTGGCGCCTCCTTCAGTTCAGTTGGCTCCACGTATCAGTGTCTATCCCCTTCACATGGCTGCTGCGCAGGAGTCCACACTGATGCCTTTATCTCCTGCTATTATTCCTCCTTTACCTTCAAATCATAGTTTGCAGACTTCTGTTGCGGTGCCACAGTCTGCAGTGCCGACCTTTCTGGCGCCGCAATTGGAACCGGCTTCTCTGGCGCTGAGTTTGCAAGCGGCACTGTGTGTGGTGTCGGCACCATACGTGGTACCGCATCCACTGCCAGTGTCATTTTCAGTGCCTGGTGTGATGTTGGCATTGTGCTCAGCGCCCCGGCACCTGCTAGTGCTGCGTTCGGTGCCACTCTCTGTACTCGGCGCTGTCCTCTTTGGTGGCACAGGGGTATTGGAGGTGCCACTTGCATTTCAGAGGTTTTCGACTCCGATTCTGTCTTCTCCTCCTCCTCCTCTTCCTCCTGGTTTTCACCCCTTTCTTGTCTATACAGTCCCTCCTGGACTGTCAGGACATGACATTGAAACAACTGTAGTATCCAAGGGAAATCTCACATTCCTAATAAAGCCAAACACTTTGTTTTCTTGCAAATATTTTCAGAAGTTTATTCCTTTCTTTTAAAGTGTCCCAACGTTTCGCCAAACTGGTGGCTTCTTCTGGGGAACTGTTAGCCAAATAAATAAAAATATATTCTTAGTCTCTTTATGTATTAATCATGATACATTTGAATTTCTTAAAACAAAATGAGTTCATTTTAATTTTTAACACATTCGCTTATGGACTCAAACCCTATTGAGTAACTCTTTAAAGGAAAACTCTATGTTAAAATCAGAAAAAGATATGTAGTAATCTTTTTCCTGTGTTATAACCTCCTCCCAGTATTTTTTATTTCCTCTGACTGTGAGAGTTATTTTTTCTGACTTTCCCTAGCTGTTTTATTGCTCTTAGTGGTTGCCATTCTGTTTCTTTTATGGCCTCTTGTTCCAGACAGTCTTCCCAGAGTGCCCTTTGGTGTGATGTCTAATCGCCTCTGCAGGAAACCAGTGAGTTGTTACAGGGTCTATCACAGGTCATCCACAGAGAGAATACTTCTTCCAGAAAAGTCACACTGCTAGATTTTGGGTGAGTGTAATCATTATTATTTTTTGATATTGGTACCTTGTCCTGCTATGTGTGTGTGTGTGTATGTGTGTGCTTTAATCATGTCACTGTTTACAGTGGTTGTGTCTGAACTCATCTGGCTATTCCTCTCAGTCTCTTTCAGTTTTTGCACCAGTACTAAGCAGCAAAAATTGAACATCACCTTATAGGTTGTAACATAGCAGGACAAGGTACCAATATCAAAAAATAATAATGATTACACTCGCCCAAAATCTAGCAGTGTGTCTTCTCTGGAAGAAGTATTCTCTCTGTGGCTGGTGCTCTCTCAACCTGCCAGAAACCCTACCGGATCATCCTTCCAAGTGGCAGCCCAAGCTGTCTGCTGTGCAGTCAGACCGTCCTGCTTCCGAGGTGCAAGACCTTCTGAACAACAGGGCAGTAAAAGTAGTCCCGCTGGATCAGCAAAACACAGGTTTCTACTTCCACTACTTTCTGGTTCGAAAGAAAACAGGCGGTATGCACCCTATTCTTGACCTTAGAAAGTTAAACAAGTTCCTCCACAAGGAAAAGTTCAAGATGATCTCACTCAGTACTCTGTTACCTTTGATTCATCAACACGATGGGCTAGCCTCCCTGGACATGCAGGATGCCTACCAACACATTCTCATTCACCCAAAGCACTGCAAGTACCTAATGTTCGTGGCATTGGGTCAGCACTACTAATTCAGAGTCCTGCCCTTTGGGCTATCCTCGGTGCCTCGAGTCTTTACAAAGTGCTGTGCAGTTCACACAGTGCATCTAAGGAAAATCAGAATCCAAGTATTCCCATATCTGGACGACTGGCTTCTCGCAAGCCCCTCCAGACAAGAGACTCTGGAGGCCGTGGCTATGGCCTCAGACTTCCTCACATCCATGGGAGTTCTGCACAACCTGAAAAAGTCACAGCTGCAGCCCTCCCAGAAGCTTCTCTTCATAGGAGCCCTTCTGGACACCTCCTGTGCAAAAGCCTTCCTTCCGGAAGACAGAAGGAGTGATATCCTTCAGATGGCCTGCTTCATCAGAGAGAACAGCTCAGTTTGAGCTCTTTCGATGCAGCGAATACTGGGTCTCATGGCATCCTCGATGTTCACTGTACCTCTGGCTCGTCTCCACATGAGAACCTCTCAGTGGATGCTCAGCACTCAGTGGTCACCAACCACTCGCACTCAGTATTTTCACATCAAGGTGACAGAACCGTTGAAACGGTAATTCAGCTGGTGGTCTCAGGAGGACAACCTTCTGGAAGGATACCCCATTGCCCCTCTAGATGCCCAGATCTCCATTACCTCAGATGCGTCCTTACTGGGTTGGGGAGCTCACTGGCAGGATCTAAACACCCAGGGCACGTGGACCCAGGACGAGTCCCAACTCCACATAAATGCTGTGGAAATCAGGGCCATCCTTTATGCAGTCCAAGCTTTGAAGGACATAATCTGTCACAAGACCATTCTTCTTCAAATGGACAACAAGGCAGTGATGTATTTCATCAACAAGCAGGGTGGTGCACACTCTTACCCATTATGCAGGAAAGCAATGAGAGTGTGGTAATGGTGCCTGGAGCACAAGGCTCTGAGTCAGATGGTCTACCTGCCAGGAGTACAAAACGAACTGGCAGACTGCCTCAGCAGAACAGAGACAGATCCTCACAAGTGGTCTCTTGACTTAACTGTCGTTAAGTCACTCTCCAAAGAGTGGGGAACTCCGGACCTGGACCTTTTTGTGTCCTCGCTCAATGCAAAACTGCACCTCTTCTGCTCCAGAAATCCAGGACCTGGCATTTTTTGTCAGGATGCATTCAGGCTGCGGTGGAAAAAATGCTTTCTGTATGCATTTCCACCTCTTCCGCTAGTTCAGAAAGTGCTGCTCAAATTGGAGGCACAGGGGGACAGACTGATTCTCATTGCCCCATTTTTGCCTCGCCATATCTGGTTTCTTCTAATCAGCAGGCTATCGGAAACCTCCCCGAAACCGCTTCTAACCAGATGAACCTTCTGACCCAAGGCCCTGTAGTTCATCCCAACCTGAGGTCCCTTCACCTCCATGCCTGACTCCTGAAGAGATAGAGGTGAACAGGTTTAACATTTCTCGTAGAGTTTCAGATATTCTCCTAGCTACGTGCAAGCCAGCTACTTGGAAAACGTACACGGCTAAGTGGAAGCGTTTCTCTGTCTGATGTGTGAAATCATCTTGGAATCCCTTTTCATGCCCACTGAATAAAGTCCTGGAGTATCTCTGAGACCTCTCTAACACAGGTCTACAGTACTCTGCAGTCAAAGTTCATCTTTGCATTATTTCCACATACCATGAGCCTGTACTTTCTATGTCCTTGGCTCAGTTACTTGTAGTTAAACGGTTTCTTAAGGGCATTCTGCATACCAGACCGCCCATTAGACATCCAGTTGCAGACTGGGACATTAACCTCGTGCTAGACATGCTCACTCGTAAACCCTTCGAGCCTCTAACCACTTATGAGTTGAAATTTCTAACTTGGAAGACGGCCTTCCTGGTGGCCATTACTTCCGCCCGTAGAGTATCACAAATATACGCTTTGGTCACAGACCCTCTGTACACTTTATTTCACAAGGACAAGGTGGTTCTTAGGGCTCATCCTAAGTTCCTTCCTAAGGTTGTCTTGGAATTTCATTTGAATCAACCTTTAGTCCTTCCTACCTACTTTGCAAATTTCCAGAATGAGAGAGCGCATACCCTTCATTCTTTGGATGTAAAGAGAGCTTTGCGGTTCTACCTGGACAGGACAAAAGAGATCCGCAAGGTTCAACAACTCTTTGTCTCCTTCAGCACGACCCGTCTTGGTCACCCTGTTGCTATCAGGTGCATTTCAGCATGGTTAGTTGCATGCATTTGCCACTGCTACTCCATGGCACAGGTCCAGCTGGAAGGCAGAGTGTACGCTCACTCTACCAGAGAGAGCAGTCGTGGCATCTCTAGGGGAAATTCGTAATGTTCCCATTGCAGATATTTGCAGTGTGGCCACCTGGAGCTCCGTGCACAATTTGGTCCAGCACTGTGCTTTAGATGTCCATGCCAGACACCATCAGTCTTTTGGCAGGACACTTCTTAATGGACTTCTGTCCTAAGTGAGCACCTCTTTCCTGCCGCCCGTCTCAGGGGGATTATTTTAGCTTGGTACTCTCCCATTAGTGTGAATGAGTGGTGGAGACTTTATGTCCAGGAAGATATGGAAATTACATACCTACTGTAATTCTTGATCTTCTTGGACGAAGTCTCCACCACTCTTTCACACGCCCATCCACCATCCCCCGAGCTCACTTCTCTGTTTATGGTCTTCACTCCTTCAATCTTTGGGCTGTGAAGACTTTGTTCTTTGACCCTTCTTACATGGGCCATTCGGACTATCTTATGTCCGTTATTTAGGTTAGGCCTCTCTAGGTTAGTTACGCTGCACCTCCGCGGAAAAAAAGGTACTGAGGTGGTTGGAGGGTCAACACCAAGGTAGTCTATACCTTGCGAGCCTAGCTCACAGTGCCACTCCCTCGTGGCTCCACCTCGGCGACGGCCCTTCTGAAAAAGTTTGGCTCCCACTGGATCCTAGCACCTCCAGCGTACTCCCATTAGTGTGAATGACTGGTGGTGACTTCGTCCAAGAAGATCAAGAATTACGGTAGGCACGTAATTTCCATTTTTGTGGACATGTGGCAAGCAGCAGGCAGTGGCACATAAGGTCTGTTGGCTGTAAATTCATTTTTGGCAAAACTAATGATTTTATGAATCATGAGATCCTACTGGCTAAACTAGGGAGTCTTGGATTAGACCATCTTGCAATTACCTGGTTTAGAAGCTACTGAGTAGGAATTCCTGTCTATCCTCCTGCCGTGCAGTTGCTGATGGAGTCCCACAGAGGTCCTTACACGGGCCACTACTCTTTTCCCTCTTCATCAGTGAACTACAATCTTAACTGTGGAAAAGTTAAAACAATACTGTATGCAGATGATGCAGTCTTGTATAGAGAGGGCTCTGATATTGCAGAAATTGACATGGGACTAAGCGAGGACGTTGCCTTACTGGAAAATGGCTAACGTCCAACCACCCAAAAAAAACAAGACTGTGCTCTTTGGTTCCAGAAAACTAGGCATAGACAGAACTGAGCACCTAAAGATCACCGACGCATCCGGAAATCAGCTTTTGCTCAGTATGCCTTTCCTGGTAAAACATTTTAAATAAATAAATAAATAAAAATAAAATGGAACCAGCCTAGAAGTTGTTGATAATATAAAATACCTGGGAATGTTACTGGACCAAGAACTCACATTCAAAATTCATACTGACCACACCAGCAAGCTACTATCCCAAAAGACAGGCATGCAATACAGACTCGGAGCCTACCTCACAAATGCAGCCTGCCAAGCAGTAGCAAACTCTGTCCTTCTCCTGACACTCCTCCATGGAGCTCCCATACTATCATCACTATGGGAGACTTAGCTCACCAAACTCAGAGCACCTTACCACAAGGTACTGTAGGCAGGTTTGCCGCATGGGTTGGAAACGGAGAACACCACTGCACAGTCTTTGCAGCTCTAAACCTGCCCTCCCTCGAAGACAAACTTAATCACCCCTTATTCTGCCTTACCTACAAAGTCTTAAAGCAATCATCTACCCCACCTCCAGAGCATAGTGGTGCAGAGACAACATGGAAGAACCCTCCACTCCTCCTCACAACCCCTTCTAGAAGTACCTAGAACGCTCACGCAGTTCGCATGTAGAGCTGCACAGCTCTGGGATAAGCTCCCTTCCACCTTACAGAACTGCTCCTCATTGCCCTCATTTAAACATTCATTAAAAATATTTCTCTCCTCTAAAAATAAATGCACCTTTACCTGTTGACCTTTTACTACTAGACTCTGGCAAAGTGCCCTTGAGCCTGTTCTACTTAATGTGATACACTGCTACTAATATAGTACCATGGTGCTTGTCTGATCACCATTTAAGATGTATGCTGCACTTCAGTAATAAGTAATTTGGATAAATGAGTGTACCCCTAGTGTATGTAACTAATACCTAGTCGTGTACAGCGCCAACCACTACATGTAACTGTCTGCATAAGTATACATGTCCATTTATACTGTATTACTTACTTCTGTGTAAAATACTGTTATCTGTATCATGCGTGTCTTGTTCATGCTGCATTTGATCATGTACTGTGCCTTCCATGTATGTAACTGGGCCATCCCTGAAAAAGGGACCCTTGGTCTCAGTGGGCCCACCCGGTTACCAAAATTCAATAAATAAATGAAAAAAGTATGCCTTGCAAGTGATATGTAAGCAGGGAGTCAAGATTTATGAACAGGTGCAACCAGTAAAGGGACACTGAATATCTGTCCAAAAGCTGACAGTGTCCTTTAATCAAATTCCTTATTCCCCTGAGGCGGTGATCCCCTTTAAGCTGCTCCCTGTCTGTCTCAGAATCAACCCTTTGGCCCAGAGGGTTTATCCCCCCATTGCAGGCCACTCTCTGAAGTGGGGAAGAGTTATTATCTGGTTAGAATGGGTGGAGCAGGCCCAGATAGCCAATATCCTATTCCCAGCATCTCCTTTTATTCTGTTTTCTATACCTGAAAGTCATCAGTATGGTGTGACCACTCGCTGCACCCACCAGTGCTGCCACCCATATTTGATAACACTCTTTCGTGGAGGAAGTGGACACACACACGTGGTCCTGGCCTGATACATGGGATGCTTAGGGAACGTCAAACACCCGACCTTGGGCAGAAAATGCTGCCAGCAGCATCAAGTCCACCTGTGGTATAACTTGCTTCATTTGCAATTTTTCCAACAAATTATTTACCCAGGCTAGAACCATAGAAATACAGAATTTGAAGCCATTGAGTCTGCCCTTGCTATACTACCACACCCACCAACCTCCTGCCCTGGTGGGCTGTATCCTCCCTCCATGCTACTCCCACCCTTCAAACCCTTGTTGCTTCACTTGGGGACTGAGTCCCCTTGCCCTGTCCCAACCTTGTTTAAACCTGTTAAGGATAGCTGCCCCAACCACTTCCACTGGCAATCTTTTATACAGTTCCAGTACCCTCACAGCCAACTCAGATGCATCATCTCATTTACTGTGGGGTCCTTCTATAGCAGGTAAGACTGAGGCAGAGGGTGATCCATGTGACTTGCTCTCAAGGTCACACAGTATGTATGTCTGGGGTTTGAATCTGGGCTGTATTAGCTCACAGTTTAATGCACTGACTACTGCCCGCATTACAAGTTCCAGAGCATTGTTTTTTGTTCAGCATTCCAGAAACTGCTGGAATGACTAAAGACATGTTGTCAAGCTAAAAAAAAATGTAATGAACTAGGACTGTGGACAAACACTTAAAAAAAGAACAAAGAAACAGAAACAGATTTCATTTGGCCTCATCCATTTGACCATATCCAAATTCAAGGAAATCCTTGGCTTTTTAAATGTGTTGTCCATATGTTGTGGAAAAATTAATATTTTCATGTTGTGTAAATTAAGAAACAAAAACAGTACTTCTTTAGAATTTGTAGGTTTTTTTATTGAGTGAAAATGGAAAAGTCACCAGAAGAGGTGTCCTAATTTCCACCAGCACAGTACTTGCTTTACAAACAGAATTGTAAAGATCTAATGAAGAAGTGATTGTTGCTTTAATTTTTCGGATTACCCACGGCAGGCCACGCTTGGTGATTTTGATGACACTAAAGTAATAAAAAGCGTGAGTGAGCTACAGTGTCTGAAGCTGTCCCTGTGTTTAGTACAGAACTGTGCGTGTCATGAGGGCAGTTTAAAGATAGCCACATTGAATCCACTCCCAGTGCAGTAATGCTTGTGGGTAGAGCATTTTGGTGCCATGTGTGGGACCTGTGCTTGTACCCTAGGTCTGACTTTCGGTGGGAGTGGGGAGGGAGTTCTGTGCACTGATGAAACGGAAGCATGCTCCGGCTCTGGGCGTGGCTGATGGTCATCCTGCCACTTAAGTGCCTTCCCTAGTAGGGCTAGGAGAAGCATTGCTGTTGCAGGTTACCACACAGCATCAGCTTTCCCTGGCACAGTTGGGAAGAAAAATTAGTGATGGCATGCAGGATTCTTTACACCACCTGCCCACTCACTGTTTTACTGGTGGCAGCCTCAGGAAGTCAAGACAAGTCCAAACAGGAGCAAGCTGGTCCTTTTAAGGTCAGGTGTAAATAGAGATGTAAGGGTCCCATGGACTTCAGTCTTAGACTGCAACAAAACGAATAGGACCATGGTCCTGTTCGTTCTCAGACTCTTGTCTGAGTCGTGGTCCTGTTCATTCTCTGACTCTTGTCTGAGTCGTGGTCCTGTTCATTATCTGACTCTTGTCTGAGTCGTGGCCCTGTTTGTTCTCAGACTCTTGTCTGAGTCGTGGTCCTGTTCATTGTCTGAGTCATGGTCCTGTTCATTCTCAGGCTCTTGTCTGAGTCATGGCCCTGTTTGTTCTCAGACTCTTGCCTGAGTCGTGGACCTATTTGTTCTCAGACTCTTGTCTGAGTCGTGGTCCTGTTCATTCTCTGACTCTTGTCTGAGTCGTGGCCCTGTTTGTTCCCAGACTCTTGTCTGAGTCATGGTCCTGTTTGTTTTGTTCCAGCCTCAGGAAGTCCCCACCTCCCTGTCTGCAGGAACAGAACCTAGAAGCGACATGCTTGAGGATGACAAGGGGGCACTCCATGTTATCCGACAACTGGTGGTGCAGCAAGGCATGGATGGGTACCAGGACATGAATCACGAATCAAGTACAAAGCAAAATACATTAAAAAGACTGCCATTTACATAGAGTTGTGATGGCTGAAGGGACTTAGGGTCCATCGTATCCATCCTCCTCCTCCTGACAGTGACTGTACCCAGTTTGAGTATGGACAAACCTCAAAGCTTATCACCCAGAATGCTACCTCTGCTTATGCTGTGTAAGGCTATTCCACCCTCTATGTGGAAAAAAATACCTTTTTGTATTTCCTGTTACCCTCCCTCTGTTTGTGTGCACATCCTCATGTTCTGCTTGCACTATCTCAAACATCTTTGTATACCTGCTATTCCTTTCAGTATTTGGAAGACCGTGATCATGTCCCCTCTCGGCCTTTTCTTTTCTGGGCTGAATGGGTATGTCCAGTCTCTTCTTGCGTCTCTTGCCTCCAAAGGCAGTAATCAACTTGGTGGCCCTCTTCTACACCCCCTCAATCTCCTCTGTATCCTTTCTGTACTGCAGTGACCAGAACTGGATGCAGGTCTCCAAGTGTGGTCTAACTAAAGCTTTGGATTGGGTAGTATCGCCTCTCCTGATCTGTTCCACAACCTCTACTAATGCACCACAACACTGCATTTCCATTCTTTCTTTCTAGTTTGTATTGTATCTTCCAATCGCCCGCCTGCCCCATCCAGATCGCCCACCCCCAGCCCCATCACCCAGCTTCCCTGGGACTTACCCTTGCTGCATTGTCCTCTGCCACAGGACCTTGTGGTGGTGCCCTGTCACTGGTGTAGGGCCTGTGGGTCGCCGTGGTGTCATCCACCTGGGGTGGGTTTTTTCCCGCACCTTTTTCCTCCCTGGGCCCATGGTGTGTGCAGTGATGCATTGCACAAGCTCCTCCTCTGCGGAGATACCCTTGGCATTTAATAGACGGAGTCCCTTCACTTGCAGTCCTGTGCTTCCAACCAGATTCCTCTAGGTGGCAGCTGCCAAGTAGGATGTGCATAATCCCCCTCCCCAAGAGAGGCGAACCTGGTGACACTCCATCCTGCCTCCTCTGGCCAGACGCCATGCAACCCGCATCTGTTCCTGAACCCAAGTCGCCAGTGTATCAGGCAGTAGCTCTTCTGGCATTCTGCTGGACTACCGCGTTTGCTTTCTTGACTGTGGCAGCACACTGCCTCTCTGGTTTCAGTTTACTGTCCACAGTTACCCCTAGAGCCTTCTCTTTGGATGCGTTGCTCACCGGTGCACAATATGGGGTGTATGTACAACTCCGATTCCTCTCCTCTAGATGTAGTACCATGCATTTTCCCATGTTAAATAAAGCCACCATTTTGCAGCCCGCAGCTTTAACGTGTCGAGGCACCCTGTAGTACATCCTCTTTCCCTTTGCTGTTCCCACGTTTCTTGCCAGTTAAGTGTCATCACTAGCGAGCTTCAGCACCCTGCTTCTGATCCAGTCCTTTAGGTCATTGATATGTCTGTTAAAGAGCAATGGACCCAGCTCTGACCCCTGGGGTACTCCATTCATCCCACCCCCCACTCTTGAATGGTGACCATCCACCATAACTTTCAGCTTTCTACCTATCTGCGAGTTTGCTATCCACCCTAATGAACATCATACTGAACAATTTTCTGTAGGGGGCTTCCATGTGGTGCAGCCTCTATCTGGGGGTTTCCTACTGTTTAAATTGTCTGCTGATTTTATAGAAAACTGCATACTTTTTTGTTTCTGATATGTGGGACGCTACCACTCAGAACAAGGGTCAATGAGAAACACGTCATCAGATGTAGTGCACTGTTGAAATTCGTGCTTTTCAGTGTGCTGTTTCATCTGGTTTAGTATGATATCGCTGTCATGTACAGTTATAATGAATATCAGCTTTAGAGACTGAATCTCAGTTGTGATGCAGCACCTTTTCCTCCCCCCCCCCACTTCACCGGCCAGGCCCTCCTTCATATCTACTCCCCCTGCCCTGGCTTCTCATTGGCTTGCCTTCCAACTCTGTCCTCCACTTGTCTCATTCTTTTTGTAGGATACAGCAGACTAGGTCTCGCACTGCATGGACCAACTCCCAGATCAGAGGAGAGCCATCTCACCAGTGCAGATCCTGCGGGGAGCTGGTATTCTTCCTGCCTTGCCATGGCTTTCTGCTTTTCTGGTCCCATCCCTCAGAAGGGAGGGAGAGAGAGAGGGACATGATAGAAACTTTTAAGTACCTCAGTGGAATCAACAAAGTCCAAGAGGGTAACATCTTTCAGAAAAAGAGATGTGCAAGAACAAGGGGACACAATTTGAAGATGGGGGGGACGGCTCAGGGGCAATGTGAGGAAGTATTTTTTCACAGAGAGAGTGGTGGACGCATGGAACAGCCTTCCTGAGGAGGTTATGGGGTCTACAACTGTGGGAGGATTCAAGAATGCATGGGACAGACATAAGGCAATTCTAGTGGGGGGGGTATGAAGAAATAGGCCGTTGGTTAACTAGGATCTGCAGCTTATCCTGTAGGTAGGGAAATGGGCAGACTAGGTGGGCCAAGCGGTCCTTATCTGCAATCAAAGTCTATCTTTCTACGTAAGGTAGGCAATGCAGATGCACATGTGCACGCATGTGATTATGCCTAGTGTGGCACCAGCCTGCGTTCCCCCCCCCCGCGCCACTCCAACTGCACTGCCGCCTGTGATCACCGAGGTGGCAATAGAGCAGCAGAGCTGACAACCCTCCCTCTCCGGAGGAGGAGGAGAGTGTCCTCTGGGATGCTCGATCCTCCTCCCTCCAGCTGTCCTCCAGTGACCCACACTCATTCCCGAATGTGGGTTACTGGCGTTTCAAGTAGTAGCGCTGCCACTGCACCAACGGGTCTGGCCACGGAGCAGCTTGTTTTCCATGAAAGGCAGAGACATTTTAAGTGGCAGTATGAAGGATGTTCACCATAATGTGTGTGAGCTGAGTGGTATGCAAAACGGCCGGAAAAGCACTCTTCGGCAGATCCCCGAAACATTGAGTAGAGAACCTCTGTTCCCAAAATTAGCAGTTTGTATATTTGGTGCAAACAGAAATTCTATTGCGTTTGTGATATTGTCTACTCTGTAACTGTTTTATCTGCACTCAGCTGTAAACCTTAAAGGAGAACACCAGTTAAGCAAACATTCTGCCCCCCACCCCAATGGATAAACCCCTGATTTGGGTTTTACAAGGAAGAACATGTTGTAGTACCTTTTAGCTGCTTTATTTATCTTATGTTAATCCTCCGGTTTGTAAACAGTGGCTGTGCTGCACTGTGCCCTTTCTAGAACGGAGCGTGGCGTGGCACGGCTCCTTGCTTGTATTCAGTACACGGGAGCTGTGCCAAAAGTAAATAAAGCAAATGAACATTGTACAGGAAGCAATTTAAAGAAAATGCAAGTTCTGTAGATTCTTGGAGCTAGTACAAAATGCTAGATTCTGTGAAATTCTTTGTTTTTACCGATGTGCAGACAATCCAAATTGTGGAATTTTACCAGCTTTTCTGGTAAAACCAAAAAACAAAAACGAGAACCAGTGGCCTTGAAAATGACCCTTTCATGGTTGTCTTGACCACAGCACAGTGTTCTCTGCATTCCGCCCCTGATTGCATTACATACTGAACCATCTGATGAGCACTGAGAGCAGCGGTACGTGTTATGGGGAAAACGCTGACCTATATGTTTTCATTCCATTTTAGATTGCCCCTTGCTTCCTGTCTTGTGTGATAACCCTTCTGTTGTTCTCCTTTTTGAGACTGCTTTAGCTCTTTTTTACAATTAAAATAATAAAAGCAACGCTCCTTTATTATGGCTCGGACCCGATTTTTATCATTATTGTCAGCTGTTTAAGTATATCAATTGTTCTGAAAGGTCAGGTAGCACTGCCCGTTGCATGCTAGTTCATTTTAGTCACGTATAAAGTGATGTCAAACTGTGGGTGATTGAAAGCAGAGAATATTGATGAAAACCTGGACTGAGCTATATTGACAGGAGTGCTCCTTTTATTATCTATTGGAATACTTCACTATCTAAACATGTTGTAGATGCTTTGATTAATTATGTTGTGGTTTTTAAATGAATATACTTCATTAGTTTTGGATACAAATGTATATTATTTTATTTTAAGCCTTTGTATATTTCGTATAGTATTATACTGTATGTTTATAATAT
The DNA here is from genome assembly GCA_016271365.2 of Neoceratodus forsteri. Classification (NCBI taxonomy): domain Eukaryota; kingdom Metazoa; phylum Chordata; order Ceratodontiformes; family Ceratodontidae; genus Neoceratodus; species Neoceratodus forsteri. The sequence continues at coordinate 101,050,628 of JADMNL010000030.1, read as the reverse complement.
ATATTTTATGATTTAATTGAGTTTTTGTATTGTTAAAATCCTGAGACACACCGGAAAATAGGCCCTAGGCCTAAAATGCTTACCAGGTTATCAAAAACTTAAATACTGAAAGAAAGAAATTCAGATGTTAAAAAGAGAAAAAAATGCTAAAGTAGAATCCAAATCAGGAAAAGGTATCATACAAGGCAGGAGATAAATGGCAATCTAAAAACAGAATGAAAAACATTAGGTCAGACTTTTCACCGCTAACATGCTTTGCCGCTTTGAAAGATTTGCCTTTATTCAAACTTTCAGGTGTCAGATAGAGATTGTTTTGAAAGATACCTTGATAACTGTGGCCGTGATTCTAGATATGGCACTGTGTTTGCTTTTAAAGCTGTTTAAACTAACACCTGATGGCACTGGGAACAAGCAGAATATTTAAATGTTCTCTGTGGCTGCCTGCCAGCTTGTTGGTTGTAAAGTAACAACAAACACAAAAAATGTGCCTGTCATGTTAGCTTAAAGTAGCAGTGCAGCAATAGGGGTCCAATCCAGTTTAGATACAGTTTGACCACTTCCACTCGCTGATCACATTTCATAAACTTACAGATCATATTTAAAGGGGAACAGTCAGCACTAAGAGGTCTCAGTTTCCACTTGTGTGCCAAAAAAAAAAAATACTGTTTATGGCAGCATATTAGATTGTAACCTCTTCCTGGACACAGAGGCAGGGGTTCTCGGGGTTCCACTCTTGAGAGAGCATTAGTCAGGATTAGGGTCTATAAACAACCAGGGTCATCCTGCTTGAGACAGGCACTTTTCTTGGGTCTTGTGGGCCTATCCCCTGGGACGTTGGTGGGCTAGGGATTCCAAGCTGATGCACAAAGAGCATGCTGCAAGCAGAGTCTGGCCAATGCCCCCCCCCCCCACTGTACTACTTCTTTAATACCCCTTGTGGTCACCCAGGTGGTAGTGGCATAGCAGCAACATTTATTCTGTCTCCCTGGAGGAAGACTGCATCCTCTGGGATGCTCGCTGTTCTTCACACCTGGCCAGCCCCTGATGGACCAAACCCGTTCCAGAACTCAGGGCACTGATGTCATGTGTGGTTGCCCTGCTCTTGCACTGAAGGGCTAGCGTACCCTGAACTTTCTTGTACTGGAAGTTTTTTTTTTTTTTTGACTTGCCTTCCTCCCTTTCACCTCTCCCCATCCCCCAGGACCGTCATCACCCCCACCGGCATTCACCCCTGATTACCCCCCAGGGCAGGGTCACTGGGTGGGGTCACCCCAAGTACCCCTCTGAACAGTACCACGTTGCCTAGTTCAGCAGTGGTGGATCTCCTGGCTCAACTTCGTGTAGCCAGACTACTGGATTCCAGTGTCCATTTTTTCCCCATTGTGGTGGGAGGTGCGACATCCACTGATGTGTGGGCACACGCGCCCACGTCTGGCAAACCACCCAGAACTGCTAGCATCACCGGCTTTGGTCCCCAGCCTCCGCTGGGGCTGCTCGTAGAGCGAGTCCTTCCCCACCCTCCCCCCAGAGGAGGAGAGCAGTCGGTCAGATGCTCGATCCTCCTCCTCCCCGCGACCGGCCCTCCGACTCCCGAGCTCGCATTCGAACTCAGGTCATTGACGTCACAAGCAGAAATCCAACCGCTGAGCTGATGGGCTGGCTACTGGATATAATTTGTATTTCTGTATTCTTTTGGCACTATTCCTTATGAATCTTGTCATACTGCGCTGTAAATTAAGCCCCCCCAGGTTAACAGGATATTGTATCTTACAGCGCCATCCAGACTTCTGTTTGATGCAAATTATAAATAAATAAAACTAATTTCACTCTGTTTTTGTCTATTGTGCTCTGTGTACCACCACTTATGTTGTATCAATATCAACGGTTAGGCTAGAAAACTGCTAGTAAAAGAAGATCACATTGTTGGTATTTTTTCCATATCCAAACACACTCATGAGATACCACCAACATATTTATGAAACCACACTGCCATTTTTGCAAACATGTAATCTAAGATCAAAAGATCCCATTAATTATGGTGTTCCCAAGAAACAGGGCAAATGTTTATTTGCTTGCTTGGCTCCTACATGGAGGGGAATAACTTAGCAAATACCTTCAGACATGTACAGTTTTTAAATCATGGTGTCTAATATTTTCATGGAGTATGCCTCCCCATCCTACTGTTTAACAATGGCTATGCTGTGTTTTAAAGCAGCACAACAACACAATTTGGTGATAAATAGGACCCTACCTTTTTTCACAATACAAAATTGCTGGCATTGTCCTGTTTCATTTGGAGGGACAATTTTCTACTTGTACAAAAAATTGGAATATTTTATAAATGTTTTAATTTAGTTTTTTCTCAAGAAAAAAAAAGATGGCCACCACATCTGGCTTGGAAATAGCACTGTAGAGATGGCAAGGGCTAGGATGAAGAAAAAAATCATGCTGCATAGCACAGGATGTACCTAGAAAAGTGGATTTACATTAATATTTTTATTAATTGTAGCTGAAATTAGCTTTTTGGAAGAAAAAAAAATCCTTCCACTGCTACTTTGCACATTTATCAGTGAGCTGTGCTAGAATGTATGATATTTATAATATTAAGATGTTTGATTTATGCTACTATCTATGGGTCCCTCTCATAAACAGGATGTTGGATCTCAGGAGGTTTGCCTGATAACATCTTTTAAATAAAGAAAAATAAAGAATCATCATAAAAACCTTGCAATGTTGCTGCCCCCATTTTCCTAGGAAATTAATGCTGTACTATTTATTTTTTTCGACTATGCTGGCCTTTTCCCATTTACTGGCCATTTGTGTCAGGGAATGTGACCTTTTCAGATATATATGAGTTCTTTACTTTATGATTATAGAGGAATGACATTTTTATTGCTTTTGAAGATGCTAAAATTAAACTTGCTCTCTCAAATAAACAAATTTAATTTCACTTCATCCAGTAAGTTGCAAATAGTTGGCAGCCTGCTAAGAAAAACTAATTACAAGTACAGTATAATTATCTAAGAGAACCCTAATGTATTATTGCATGGATAATATGTTGCTACACAGTGTAGGCAATAAAAAAAGATCAACTTGTCAAGCTCATTGTAGACAATTGTCAATATTAACTAAAACTGTTGCCAAGATGCCAATTGTGCAGACTTTGTTAGCTGAATAGAACGCAAACGACAATTAATGAATTGTAGTAACTGTCTAGTCCTTCTCGCACAGCTGTTAGTTTGTGGTTGAAAATGCAACATAAATTTTTTTCTGTTGTCTCTCTCTTTTTTTTTTTTTTTTTTTTAAGTTGTTCCATATTTATCTCCCTTGACCCACCCTCCTCCCCAGGCTCTCTCCCTTACCTTCCTGTCTTTCATGTGATATTGTCAAACTGAGTCCTGTCCCGTCTGTCTGTTGTATGGTTGTTTGGGTGGACATTAAAGATCCAAGGGTGCTTTTAGAAAAAGAATAAGAGCTCTGGTCCTGTGTGAAACTGAGGCCCTTGTGGACAGAGGTGGCACAAAAGATAAGTCAGACTATGAGGCTAGGACTGGCAGTTGAACATACCTCACTGCTGTTTGATATTGAAAGCAGGGCAGGGGAGGAGTGGGGCCTATACCTGCAATGCATTAGGATTACTCTCCTGATGGCCAGAAAGTGCATACGAAATACCTAAATCTCCTGCATCACCCCCACCCTGAACATGTGAAAAGAGCTTCAATCTGAAATATTAATTCTAGAACACTTCACTTATGAACTGAGAGGATGGGAAGATAAAGTCAGTAGACAGTGGGATCCCTTCCTGGCCACACTGACCCAAATAGAAGTGGCTATGGTGCACTTATTGATCTAGGAGGTGATAGCAAATTGAATGAGATGGTTACATGCTAAGCAATTTTAATAATAATCCAGAGAGTCATGGCTGTATAGAGTAACATTGACTTTTCTTGTGAAAACTGATGAAATGCGATGTGTGTTGTTCTTGTTATGTGTTAATGTTGTTTTTTTGTAACATATGTGCATTACAGCAGGATAAATACTGTCATTAGTAGATCAATCTGTCAATCTTTTAATGTATTTGACTGTACATCTCAGCTATGACATGACATATACGTGACTGTTATGTCTGCATGAAAAAAACTGTGGTTTTAAAAACTCTTCAATAAAAAGGAATTAAAAAAATAAGAGTAAGGGCATTTTCCCAGTGCCCTGGCCAAACTGTCCCCATTCGCTAACCCACCAACCAATTTACCCGGTTTTAATATCAGTCCGATAGCATATGGACATTGAGAGTAGGAGAGCTGCTGTGTAGCGCACTAGTGCAGAAGGGCTGGTGCATTCCACCACAGAGGTGGCTGCACGTCAGTGGTTATTTGGTATTGAGTTCTATAAAATGCAGACTATATGACAGGTGTGACTGGGGGGAGTAACATAAAATGTTGGCAAGTGGCAAAGTGGATAGGACAGCTCTTTCCTTCTGGCACAGTCACTCGAGATGCTACTTTATAGGACATGTCATTTCTGGCTATGCCCCTAGTGCACAGTGCCCCTCTGTGCATTCGGTTGTTCTTAAGGCAAAGGTGTACCAACATGATTTGATCCTGGATCCTCTGAATGGTGAGCAGGTACAAACCTACTGAGCTGATGGACTGACCCTCTGTTGACTAATTTCTTCAGATGCTCTGCCGAGCTCATCGTGTTCATTTTGTTGCTACTTAATCGTTTAACTTACATTTTTGATTGTATACCCGACTGTTGTTTAGTTTAGTTTAGTTTATTAGTCTAGGAATTAATACCTTTGAGCCAGGGCTCTTTTACAAAGGTTCCACGTCACAAAGAACATTTAACAAAGCACGATACACATTACAGGTAAAACCAGACAGGAAAGTTACATCATAAATTTGCTATTAACAGTTTAAGGCAGTAACGTTTTTAAGTTTCATAGAAAAACAAGCTATAACAGGTTCAAACGAGTAGACAATTTTGAGGTTAAGGAAACTTCCAGGGAGAGGGTGATCATTAGGCGCCAAAAGGAGGCTAGAGAGGAGGGAAAGGTGGTGAGCGGGAGAGTAAGTGAGAGGGGACAGGAAAAAAGGGGGGGAGTGAGTTTGGGTGGGAGACAGGAAGTAGTAGAGGTACCAGAGGGTTCATTAGTCAGGGAGGAAGAGGCCTCAGATGTGAGGATGGACATGAGGAGTAGTAGTCTTTATCTAGCGCAATCACAGTTGCTAGTGGTGGTGAGGTGGGCATAGAGCATGGATTTGAAAGCTTCAAGCGAGGTTGAGGATAGAGTAGGTGGACTAAGCGCATTGAACCATGTCGGGGCCCTGTATGCGAAAGATCTTTGTCCCTGTGCAGTCCGGCATCTCGAACCAGGAAAGGTTGGCATTCAGATCTGGTGGAGGGTCGGAGCCAGGATTCAGTCGGAGTAGGTTTTGAATACATAATGGAGTCAGTCCCAAGATAGATTTTTTGCCATTGTGCAAGTGAGATAAATAAGGCGATTTGATAGAGTTCAACCAGCCTGATTCATAGTACAGATCACATGTGAGTCAGTCTCTGAGCCCCGTGAGGAGCCGGCAGGCCTTATTTAAAGTGATTGAGATCGCCTTAGAGCAGTGGAGGTAGCTGAGCCATAAATAATAAGGCCATAGTCAATGATTGAGATTATGGAACTCTGTATGCTATTCTCAATGCCGCTTGATTTAGAAATTGTGAGTTGCGGAATAGTATTCCAAGCGTTGGTTCACTGTTTTCGCAGTGTTGTCAATGTGGGTTGCAAAGGTGAGCCCTTGGTCAAAAGTGATGCCAAGGTATTTGAAAGTATTTACTTGGTCCAGTGTAATTCCGCAGAGGTTTGTATGGTGAGTGGAGTATGCCTATTTTTGTTTTGGTGATTGGAGAAGAGCATGGCTTTTGTTTTATTGTGGTTTAGCACAAGTTTACTATCCAGGAACCACCTTTCAACACTAGAAAGCAAGTTGCAGGCTTTTCAGTAGGGAGTTTGGATCCTTGTGGGAAGAAGAGTACAGCATCATCAGTGTATAAGATTATTTTCTCCTGGCAGATATCTGGGAGGAGTTAAGGAACAGGCTAAAGAGGGCGGTCCAAGATTGATTCCTGTGGTACACCGAGAGAACTGGTTTGAAGTCGGAGAGTTCATTAGAGATTTTTACAGCCTGTGACCGATTGGACAGGTAACTTTACCTAACACAAGGACCTTCGGCCAGGCCTAGGCTAGAAAGTAGGGAGGTAAGTAGGCCATGATGGACTGTGTCGAAAGCTTTTGTAAGATCGATAAAGACTGCACCTGTTTGGCACCCTTTGTCCAGGGCTGAGTGGACTTCTCCAGAGAAATCAAGTAAGGCTGTTGTTGTACTATGTCCTTTCCTAAAGCCGCGGCTGTTGATTACAGAGTAGATTGTATTTGTCCAGGTAATCAGAGAGTTGGTCTGCCACTATTCGTTCAAGTGCTTTGGAGGAGAGGGAGTATGATATTGGTCGATAGTTTCCTGTTGAGGTTTTGTCCCCTTGTGCACTGGCTTGCAACTATGGCAGATTTCATTTGTTTGGAAATTGACTTTGGCAAAGTGACAGATTAAGAATTTTTGCAAGGCGATAATTACTTCATCCAGGGTGAGAGACAGGATTTTTAGATCTAGCGTGTCACTACTTGTTCTGGATTTGGAGCAGGCCTTTCTTATGTACTTGTGTGCTTCGTGCACTTTGATTTTCTTGAAGTAAAATTGTGGTTTGTCACGAGGAGTGTTTTGTGATACTAGGCTAGGCACAGGTAAGTCCGAGAAGAAATCTGGGGGGAAGACCCCACTAAGGTCCGTGAATGTCTTATTAAGCGCATTTGCAATAGACTTTGGGTCAAGAGTGGTGGATCCATTAACTTTCATAATGGTAGGTGACGATTTTGATTGTTTACCCATTATGTTTCGGATGTTGTCCCAAAAAGCTCTTCCATCACCCCAGGTGGATTCAAGGGCATTTTTGAAATAGGCGCTCTTCATTTGCCTAATTTGTGAGGTACATCTATTTCGTGCCTGCTTGTATTTTAGGGTATCATGAGGTGAGCCTGTGTCTCTGGCAACTGCCCAGAGGTGGTCCTGAACCTTGAGCTCGGCAAGTAGTTGGCAGTAATCCGTGGATTTGATAGCTTTGATTTTACGCTTTTACTGGGGCTATAAGTCGCATGCAGAGTTGAAAGATTTAATGAAGTATTCTAGCGGTATTAATATCAGTTGATTCAAGGATTAGGCCCAGTCCTGTTGTAGGAGATGGGTTTTCAACTTGATAAGATTCCCATAAGGCAATACTCTGCTTGTTATAACTTTGGGGTGGCTTGAGAAATTTATTAGACCAGGTACAGGACACTGGGGAGGGTCACTGAGGAGTCAGGGAGGACTTTAATGTTTTTATCCGTCAGGGTGATTTGTGAGAACCCAGTCAATAAGGGTGCTTGTACCAGTTTTGTAATTTTTCCGGGTGGGGGAGGTTACCATCTGAGTCAGGTTTGCTGCTAGGATGTCATCTTTGTAAGAGCCAGTGTCAGAGGCGAGCCAGTTTATGTTGAAATCCCCGAGGAGGAGGAGCTCATTTTCAGAGGGCTGCAGACTAACAAAATCAAGTACAGACTTAATACTGGCACGGTGGTCTTTTGGAGGGATATAGACTGCGGCCACTGTGAGAACTTTGTTTTGTGCACCAAGAAGCAGTTTGATAGGGAGGAGTTGCATCTGCGTATTTGTGGGGTGAAGCTGCCTGCTGACAGGGAGAGGTCGCCCTTATGTAGATAGCACAGCCCTCACCTTCTTGCTTGCCTGGTCGAGTCTGAAAAGATTGTAGCCTCTCAAGCAGACCGCATGATCCGGGGTGCTGGGAGATAGCCAGGTTTCCACAATGGCTAGTGTATCAGGGTTTTTTTGTCCAGCGAGAGTTTGAAGAGATGCCAATTTGGGAAGGAGGCTGCAGATATTCAGAGTGATAATGGAGAGACCACTACCAACTTTCCCTGTTTTTGTCGGCTTCAGTGCAACAGGACCAGGGTTTGGGTGTATCCCACCAGATATCAAAAGTAGGAGGAACAGGAGTTTCGCCGATGCCATTCATAGTTCATGATAGGTTGGAGTGAGTTTCTGCTTGTACTTTTTAAGATGCTTGGATTGTCTTCTGGAGTCCCAGTAGAGGGTGATCGTTAGTGAGTTATAATGATGTGCAGTTTCAATTAGGAAATATGGCTCTTTGCACCCAGGTATTAATTGGGTGATGTTTGTTTAAGACTTCCAGAGTAAAAGCCATGGTACAATGTTTCGGGTAGTAGTATAGAAAGGTGAGAGTAGGTGGAGGGGTAGGGTAGGCGGAGGGGGGGAGTTGGCATAAAGGGAAAAGGAGGGTGAGGGTGAGCAGGAACAGGTGGTGGGGACTAAGCCAAAGCATTTTTTTAGCGAGGCAGGAGAGAGCCGAGAAGTAGTGTGGGCTAGGCAGTCGGGGGTGGCGAGCAATAGGAGGGTGGTGGGGTATGGATTTTAGTGGGCTAAGGTGGATAGCTAAGCACTATGGCGAAGTATAGAGAAAAATGAAAAAAAAAAAGACTGGGAGGGTTTGTTGCCAGAGTGTTTAAGAGAAGTACTGTAGTACTGTTGAGATCCAGGATCACATAATATGTTAAAGTTCCTGAAAGGTGATAAACTGTGGCCTGGGCATATGCAATGTGTAAAATCCTTTTGTCTATATGTTTCCTTTGTTCTTCTTTGTTGTAACTTATTGCTGTACTCTCCTCATTTCCAGGCAGTTACTTGTAATTAGCAAAAGCAAGGTAGAATTCAAAAAAGGCTTGACGAACATCTGATGGGTATTACCAGTGTCAGTAACTCCAGTTAAATCATGAAGCTACTATAGTAATAGGCTCACAGCATTCCTAGCTTCCACAGCTCCTAGTATGATTGCTAGTATGATTTCCCTTCCCCTCACGGAGGCAGTATAGCACACTGGGTTAAGGCTCTGAGCTGCAGATCTGGAGACCTGGGTTTGGATCCCACAGCCACCTAGGTGCATACTGTCTGATCTTGAGCAAGTCACTTAACTTCCTTGTGCTCCCAGGTCATATCTGGAAACAAGCTGTGGCTTAGTGTGCTACTGTTGGTTAAACAGTGGCCCCCCCCCGGACATATCTGGTAACAAGCTACTTCAGCTCAGTAGTATGTCTTTCCTGGTAAATCATTTGAAATAAATAAAATTTCAGCAAGTTAGCAGCTCCTGAATGGAGGTTGGAGCAGGAGAACAACGGAGGGTTACATAACTGACACAGACCAATCAGTGCAATGAAGGAAACTCTGCCTGGGGGTGGTCATATCGGATGACCTGGAGGTGGCCAGGCAGTGCGACAAGGCAGTTGGGAGAGCTAGTGGGATGCTGGGGTGCATATAGGGAGGGGGTATCATCAGCAGAAAGGGGGAAGTGGTGATGCCCAGTATAGATCGCTGGTAGGACCCCACCTTAAGTACTGTGTCCATTTCTGAAGACCACATCTCTAAAAGGACATGGAGTGGAGGCAGTCCAGAGGAAGGTAATTAAAATGGTGCAGGGTCTGCACCAAAAGCCCTATGATGAGAGCCTAAAGGACCTCAATATGTACACCCTGGAAGAGAGGAGGGATATGATAAAGACCTTTAAATACCTCATGGGGGTAAATAAGGTACCAAAGGGAAGTATTTGTCAGAAATAAAAAGAGCTGAAGAACAAGGGGACATGTTATGAAGCTAGAGGGGGGGGGGGTATATTCAGGACCGACGTGAGAATGTACTTCTTCACAGAAAGAGTTGTGGATGCCTGGAGCAGAACTTCCACTGGAGGTGGTGGAGGCGAAGATAGTGGTGGTGTTCAAGAATGCATGGGATAGGCATAAGGGTGTCTTACTGGAAAGGAAGGAGGGGGGGAGAGCTAGAGCCAGAGATCAAGCAGGGTCTGCAGTGATACTGTTGGTAGGGGAAAAGGGTAGACTGGATGGGCCAAGGGGTCCTTATCTGCCATCAAATTCAGTGTTTCCATTTCATATATAAAGAGTTAGTGTACAGCATGAAATTAATACTACTTTTCAAACGTAGGGAACTACTACTACTTATATCTGAAATCTTTGTTTTTCTTTTCCATTTTGGTAATAAAAAGATTTTGTGCCTGACAATACCAGGTGTAATGTGTGGAACAGTACTCTTCCTAGAGGCCAACCTAGTCAGCGCTGTTCCTCCTCTTACGTCATCGGCCCTATGACCTCGTTGTCTGGAACATCACAGCTGATAAACAACAGCCAATCCCCTGCTGCCAGATCAGTGGCTTGTGATGTCACAGTAAGTGAGATTGCAATGCTGATTGGGTATGAAGAGGAATAGAACTCGGCATTTCATCTTCCAGGTAAAGTACTGCTCTTTATGTCACACCTAATACTATCAGGTATGAGACCCTCCAGTGAGCAGATGGAAAAGAAAAATATTTCAGAAATAAGGAGTAATGACTGACTACTTTTAAAAAGTGATAACATTTTCTGCATGGTATCACTATCGTTTTAAAGCAACAGTATAAATCAAGGACAGAGCTGGAGGGGGTGTGGGGTCCATAATATTTGCGATAGAACTCTCCTTCCTTACTGATCTTATTTCATGCTGTTATAAATGACATCATATGGCATTGACATACCTTAAAATTAAAAGTGAAAATTTGTTTGTGTGTGATAAAAGCCAATGTTCTCCAACTCCTCTGTGCTGGTTTCCTCTCGTGCCAACTCTTGTCAGAAGATATGGTAGAGGACATAAGAGGAAGCCAGCATCATGTGGTGAAAGGACAGCAACTATTTGATTTTCAAGATAAATATATTTGGATTGTTACATTTTAAAGGGGTTTAACCACAAGCAAAATAATTCATAGTGGCATCCATAGAACTCGGTTGCACTGAATTTCAAAAAACCTTGCATTTCTAGTAATTCCTCTCTTTATTACTAAGGGCATCTCCATGAAGGCAGGCACGTTTCCTCTTACTGTCCAGTAACAGCTGAGGCTTATTCTGAAGTTAGTCATAGGGCTCAGTTTTCACAGTTGCTACACAATATACGGCCACTTGCTCTATTTGCGAAATGACTGTTAGATCACAGAAATCGTGGTCCAACTTCATGTTGCAAGTGCCGCAGGTGTGCACCCCAAAAATGATGCACATTTTTGTGCCGTGAAGTGTGGAAAATGTCCGAAATGCATCGAAATGTTTGAAAACGAGTGTAGCCAGAACATAAAAATGTGTACACCATGACAAGTTTGGTGCCCCATTTGGCACGATAACCACAGTTGCTGTACACCATGGCACTGTTTGTTGCCCCTCTTATGCTCTGCTACAGTAAATGCAGTTGCAAAACAATGCTTCCTCGGGCACCCACATGCCACCCCAGCACTTATAATGTATGGCCTCTGGGATGCAAAGACTGTCTAAGTGGCCAACCCATCTAATTTTTTTTTTCTTTTAAGAATAAAAAGTACAGAAAACCTCAGTTGGTTCTGTGGAACAGTGGGAGCAGTACAGTGCCTTTTTGTTGCCCCCTGAAAATAAAACTGTACACCGTGGAGTACATGAGTATGCCTTTCTACACCCATGTTTAAATAAAAGAGTGCAAGCATTTTGGCGTATTTGCAATGATTCAGGCTGTATCCCAAATAGGGTCTTGCACCTGTGTCATGAGTTTTGAAAATCCAGACCATAATGCATTGCTTGTGACATCACAGTTATTTCCAGAGCAGCAGGCTGTGATGTCACATGCAGTCAATTATGACTTCAGATCCAGAATGAAGCTCAACTGTTAGGGACAAAGATCCAGTTTTCACGTAAATGCCCCCAATAATAATGAACAGAATGGATCAAAATTCATTTTTTTTTTATTTTTTTTTTTATGTTGGGCCACTGAGTTGGGTTGATTGCCAACTGCAAGTCTCTTTTTAAAAGACTTTTGTTTTATTATTTTAATAAGTGTATTACAGTTATACAATAATCCATATGATAAACAGTCCAAATAGCTATACCTTTTGAGGATAACCTCCCCTCTATCAGAGGCTAGAAATGTATCCATCATATCATGGTACATCACTGGGGGGAAAAACATAAACATCATATACCCCTAGAAGTTACCAAAGTTTGCTGAATGAACAGAACACAGGAGTAGCATGACTATTTCAGATGAAAAACTGAAAGTCCTGCTGCTTTATTACGGCAGATACCATCTCCTCAAGAGAGCCAGTGGCATCGTGCTCCGTCCCTCAAGATAAGCATTCTGGTATTAATTTAAGCAATAATGCACGACAGGGCATGTGTTGTGGGGTTTACACGCACCATCTGTGATCTGTCACGAAGCGCAGCCGAGCGACTTTAACCGCATAAGAAGTGTGTAAATCCCACTACTACACATGCCCTGAAGTGCATTATTTGATTATAAAACGAATCTGTTATTAAAAATTAAAATAAAAACGAATTAGGTTCAGAGAAAGTAAACATTTGATTACTTGGATCTTTACCGGTTGCCTGTTGCAGGATTTACACACAGTCATGGGACATGTTTTGACCAATGAGGTTACAGAATTTTCGAGACCCATTTTATAATGCAGTTTTGAGTTATATTTTTCTAAAACGTAATCATGTAAATCGATGAATTCAACAATTCCCAGTATACAAGTCATATCATACCTGCAGAAACTAATGCAACAGGGGCAACTAGAAACCTTGTGATGGGCTCGGTTGTGGCTGAGAACGTGACAAACTGTAGCTACTCCCACTACACTCCAGGCATAAACAGGGGCTGTTTTGAGGTCGCTCCATTTTCCTGTAAGGACTGACCATATTGCAACTACTGAGGGCTTTATTTTTCACGGGCATAGACTTCCCTTTCAAATTTGAAAGTAGTTCAGTTTTAAAACAAATACCGTAAGGGGAGAAGTGGAAGTAAAATACAGTAGAATGGTCACTCGGTTTTGCTTTATTGAGAGAGATACCACGAATGCATATTATCAGATAACAAGTGTCATCCTATATTATGAAATGTGTCTGTACAATCAAGGCTATAACAGTATTGGCAGTAGGAAATAGATGTCAAGAAATTTTCTGTTACTTTTTTAATTTTATGTATATTTTCTGTGGTTTTTGCCCTGTTTTCTCCCCTATACCCTGAGGCCCCAGCACAAGGGCATTGTGTGCAGTATATGTGGAGGCACATACACACTCCGTGATGCCAACTCAGCCCCTTCCACCCCTCCTCATGGCTGTTGCTGGAGCTCCCTCAGGTTTACGCCGCCATCCATCCTCCACCAGGTAGCGGCCAGTGGCCGCAGAGCCTCCAGTCCCTCCCAGGAGAAGAGAGCTGCCTTGCAGCAGCTCAGTCTCGCTCTTCGCCCTTCCCCCTCGGTTGACCCCTGACAACCCATGCTCGTTCCCGAACCCGGCTCGCCATCGCAGTGCAAGTGTGGCATCCAGCACCTCAACCCTCAGCACTACCGGGCCAGCTAACTTTTTGTTACTTCAAGTGCATCCCAAGAGCAAACAGCATGTTATTGATATGAATAGTCATGGACTGTTGCTGTAAAATATCAGTAGGTGCCTATCTTGAGAATGCCAAGGAGTTGGGGTGGTTTTCTTTGACCACTTGTGGGAGCACTGAAAATCAGCATTATGGTGTGAGGTCATTTTTATGATACATGGTTTGGGGCACTAATCTGTAAATACACTATTATGTGAGTTGCCGATACTGTGCGTATACGTGTCATATTAAATCACTCTCCTATGCGTGATATAAAAGTAACAGTTTATTTTGTGAAACTGACCATCTCAGCTTCGCAGTCCCCCATCTGCCACACTGCTGACTCAACCAGTCACCTGTCACCTATCCCTTCCCCATCCTCCCCTACCAATTTAATCACACTTAGCACCACTCCTTTCACACAACTTCACCCTTTCTACTCTCCTCCCTCCTTTTCCTTTCTTTTCCTAAGGAGAATTACCAACTGAAATTATAGATCTCAATGTCACTGTTGCAAATTACTGACGGAATGACAACAGGATGTTAAGATTATGCCAGTGTAATTTACTGTATGCATTTTTTATCAATTTACTTACTTATCTAATACTTCCCTGACACTTACGATTAAAGCATACGAGTGATTCAGGGTATGGAAGTCGCTGAACTTTTGTTTGCTTAAAAATTTTGTAGTGCCACCTTGGTATTTCATCTCAGTGGGTTACTCACAAGGTTTTGTTGTTATGTAACATCCTGTGCATACGTTTTCACACTCTTATGAATATATATACTGTCCTGTTACTGTTTCGTATTGTAGAAATGTTACTTTCACTTCTACAACTTTTTAGGATATAGTTTTTAGAGGTATCGTTGATCTTTTAATAAACCCTTATTCAACCTGTTTGCTGAGTACAAGTAATGGCTCTTAGGATTTAAAGAGCTAGAGTACTGCCTGGAATGCATAGTAACTTTCAGATGTAGTCAGCTGTCACTTGTTATATCTGAAATATTTTTTCTTTTCTTTTCTGTTTGCTAATTAAAAGATTTTCCACCTGGCAGTACTGGCCTGATGTGTAGAGCACCACTCTATCTGGAGGCTAGCAAAACTCAGTTCTGTTCCTCCTACTACATCAACACTGAGACCACACTGACTGTGACATCACTAGTACCAAAGAGAACCATTTCTCACTTCCAGATTATTCTCTTTCACGTGAAGCAGCAGGGATTGGCTTTTCTGGGTAACTAGTGATATCACAATTTCCTGCATTGTGACTGGTAACTTGGGAAAGTCACTGTTCAGGCTGCAAGTGTTGTGGTGCCTCAGTGTGTTTGGTCACATTTCCGATGATATAATGGGAGGAAGAGAACTGACCTTTTTAGCCTCCAGACAAAGTGCTGCTTCACACATACTGCCAGGTGGAAAATCTTCTAATTAGCAAACAGAAAAAAAAAATACTTCAAATACAAGAAGTGACCGCTGACTGCATCTGTAAATTATTATTATTTCAGCTCCAGACAAAAACTGGCCAGGCCAGTTTCCATGCCCACCTTCTATACCCTTTCTGGCTCTACACCGGGATGATGTCCCCACATTTAAATACCTTGGGCTATGGCTAGACAAGAACCTTGATTTTTGGGTACACATTGATGCCATTCGCAAAAAAATGACACCCTAGACTTTGTTCTCTGTACAGACACCGCAGCTGCCTACCACAGCAAGCCAGGAGAGAAATCGTCCAAAAGATTATTCTCCCTGTCCTTGATTTTGGGGACATAGTCTACAGCTCTGCCACCAAATCCACCCTGTCCAGACTGGACATGCTCTACAGTTCCTTCTGTTGCTATATACTTGGCTGCCCTCCATGTACTCATAACTCTGACCCTTATTCCTCACTCTCCTTTCTATCTGTACATGACAGGTGCTTGTCACATATTACTAAATTAGCTGGAAAGTTCTGGCGCGATTCTTTACCGCCCATCCTGTCCTCCCTCTTATTGACCCCCCCCTCCTGCTATACACCCCCCGCACCTCCACACATAGAACTCTTGCCCTCCCACCACAGTGCACTTCATCCGGTTGGCCTGCCATCTCATATAAGTTTCCTGATATTTGGAACTCCCTGTCACTTGAAATGCGCTTCCCCCAATCCCTCCATTCACTATCACTCCTCTTCTGTATGCACACTGATCCTTGCTGTAATTGCACTTAATTCACGTTCCTTCTCCATCTACTAATTTCCTTGTCTCCCCTCAGTGCCCTCTCTTCCCCTCCCCAATGCCTTTCCCTTCAAACAACATGAAGTCTTGCTATATTATAGACATTAGCAGTTTGTTCCAGCTCTAGAACTGCCCCGGAGTGAAATGGTTAAAACCATTCCAAAATAGAATTTTGGCACTGTGTCCTTTCAAACTTGAACTGTCAGATTCTTTACTCCGCCTCAGTGAACAGTCGCTCCGGAGATTTCTCCTTCTGCTCGGTTCATTTCTCGGTTTAAAAAGTGTTTTCTCGGTTGGATTTAACCGAGAATAGTTTTATTTTAACCGCAAACCGCTTGGTTCAAGCTTCATCTGTGGTAACCGTAAGTAAATGAAGGTTTTGTCTGTGTGAACTTGTGTTATCGTTCGGTTTTGAACCAATCAGTGGGTTTAAAATTCATTTAAAACTAAAAGTTACTATTTTAGAGTGTGGTTCTCGTTCTTATCGGTTCTAAAAAACGGATTTATTACGCTTTTTTCTCCAATACCGGACACGGTTAGGAACCGATAAGGGTGTCTTTGCCTGGCACTGCCGTAAAGGGCAAGTTTTTGGTTAGGCTGGCATTTTGTCTGAGAAACCCAAAAGAAAAACGGGCCCACTGGTTTCAACACTGTGATGTTTGTGGGGAAGTCTTTGCCAAGGCTGACCCACACACCACATGTGTTTATTGTCTGGGGTTTGACCACCTCCAGTCAGACTGCCAGGTATAAGAATTTCCTGCAGCCACCCTGGAAAAAGATTGGGCAGGCTCAGGGAACGGAGGCCAAAAGTCCGCTGACCCGATGAGCCAGCCCGGTTCGTGCCAACCACCATCAGGGGAGTGCCTTCTGACCAGGGCCAGACTTCCTCGGCAAAGAAAAGCTGGTTCTGAGGAACCAATTCCAGTAAAGAAAACAAGAAAATCAGCAGGTCTGGAGTCCAAAATTCTTCTCCAACTGCTGCAGAGATAGCAAAGCCATACAAATTGTCCAGTCACTGTCTCAGGGTCCGTCCAACCACCACTATCTGGTAAAGGTCGGTTCGTCCGGTCCCAGTGGTTCAGGATTATGATATTGAGGAATTTTATGAACCAGAGGAGGGGAGGAGGATTATGAACAGTATGAATGTGGCTGGAAGGTCTGGTGTGCCTATTGAACTGACATCTCCCCAGACAGACTTTTTAGAATTTCCCTATGCTGTCTGAGTCCCCATCTCATTTTATGTTTTATAAAAGTTGCTGAAACCTCCAGCTTCCTTTAGAAGAGGCTGTGGATGAGCAAGAGGAGCCTGATTTTGTAGAAATGATGGATATTCCAGAGTCTAGGAGATTGTCTATTCCTTTACATAAGTCTTTTAGGAAACAAACAATTAAAATTTTAAAAGCTCCTAATTCTGTGCCTCCTGTAGATAAAAAGATGGACAGAAGGTATACATTGTCAGGCCCTGATACAGAAATTCCTTTCTCAGCAATGCAGTCATGTTGGGGTAGTTCAGGCTGCTGCCTGTGATAAAGCTAATATTCCCTTGGCTTCACATCCTCCTGACAAGGATTCCAGGAAGATTGATGCCATGGCAAAAAAAAAAAAAACAGTATATGGCAGCCTCTCTGGGACTCAGGCAAGCAAATTATATGGCTTATGTAGCTAGGTATCAGAAATCTAGATGGGATACTGTTATGCACTTGGCTAAGCAGGCCCATGGCCAGCTGGCTAGTGAACTAGAACAGGCGGCTGTCTGATGGCATTGAAGCATCTAAGGTTCTGTTTCATGCTGCTGTGGATATTAATGATGTTTCCTCTAGGGTCATGGCCACATCTGTAGCTTTCGAGGTTGGCCTGGCTCAGGTGTACTAGTTTGTCACAGGATACCCAGACTAAGGCTATGGATTTTCCTGTGGTGGGAAATTCTCTGTTTGGAGAGCAGACAGATAATTACATGAAGAAGATGGATGAATATAGGACTACTTACAAGAGTGCCCAGGCTAAGGAGCGGCAAGCCACTCCTCAAAGGCATGCCCCCAGGGGTAGGGGTAGGCCTTTTCACAGGCCTTTCTACCAGACTCAGGCCGCCTCTGCCTTTGCTCAGAGGGGCTTCTTCAGAGGCAGGGGCAGACGAGGGGTGGGCAGACCTGCTCCCACCCCCCAGCCTAAAGCTTCTGCGAAACAGGCACCTGATGGGGTGCCTAGGGCCAATTCTCCTGTACCAGTGGGGGCAGGCTGGCTTACTTCAGTCAGGAATTGGGCTTCTTTAACCTCAGACAAGTGGGTTCTGGAAGTAGTAAGCCAGGTCTGGTTCTCAGCTTCAAAAAGTTTCCCAAGTTGAGAAGCAGACTTTTCTACCTGCAAGTGCTTCAGAGACCTCGCCTGGAAACAGAGGTCTCATCCCTGTTAGCTCTCAGAGCAGTAGAAAGGGTTCCTCCCCTGCATCAGGGCAGGGGTCTGTATTCCAGATACTTCCTTACCCCAAAAAAGACAGGAGAATGGTGGCCCATTTTAGATCTCAGATATCTGAACAAGCATCTTTTGAAACCAAAGTTCAAAATGGTAACTCTGGCAATGATTTTACCTTCCCTAAGACCAGGGGACTGGCTAGCCTCCCTGGACCTCAAGGTTGCCTATTTCCATGTCCTAATCAGAAGATCCCATCAAGTACCTCAGATTCGAACTGCCTCAGGTCATTACCAGTTCAGAGCAATGCCCTTCGGCCTTACCTCTGCTCCAAGGGTATTCACAAAGTGTCTAGCAGTGGCAGTGGCCCACTTAAGGAGGCAGAGGATTGCTGTTTTTCCCTATCTAGACGACTGGCTCATTGTAGGCCAGTCCCCAGAACAGGTAAAATCTCACCTGCAGGTCACCCAGCAGCTTCTCACCTCCCTGGGTTTTCTGCTAAACCTACCAAAGTCGGTTCTGGAACCAGTCCAGGCAAAGCTAGCCAGAGCCTTTCTTCCCCCAGAAAGGGTAAGGAATTTAGTGGCTCTGGCCTCTTCCTTCACTCTGCAGGTTCTCACCAGCAAGACACTTTCTGCAGCTCCTGGGGCACATGGCTGCATCCACAGCTGTTGTGCAGGGAGTCAGATTTCAGATGAGAGACATTCAGTTTCACTTGAGAACCTTTGGTCTCAGAGAAGAGACCCCTTTCCAAGTTGGTCCCAGTGATTTGAACCTTGATCCTAGCTCTCCAGTGGTGGCAGGATCAGAGCAATTAAGAGCGGGTCCCTTCATTTCCCTTCTCACGACTTGACTCTCACTACAGATGCTTCCCTTCTGGGTTGGGGGAGCTCATGGGCGCACCTTTCCACTCAGGGAGTTTGGTCCCCCAGGAATCTCTGCTCCACATCAATTTGCTGGAACTCAGAGCGGTCTTTTAGCTCTTCAAGCTTTTTCTGCATCTGTCCATGACAAGGTGATACAAGTCAGAACAGACAACACCACAACAATGTGGTACATCAACAAACAGGGGGCACTTGGTCTTGGCCTTGTGCACCAAGGCAATGAAGTTGTGGTCTCTGGCCTATTCCCTGAACACTTCCCTCATAGCAGTTCATCTTCCAGGGAAGGACAATGTCCTAGCGGATGCCCTCAGTAGGATTTCCCAGGGCCATCACGAATGGTCCCTGGATCCTCGAGTGCTGGGGATAGTTTTGCCAGGTGGGGCATCCTCAGATAGATCTTTTGCAGCCCCAGACAATCACAAACTTCCTCTGCTGTTGCAGGCCTCCAGTGCTGGGCTCAGTTCCCTGGATGCCTTTCTTCTGGATTGGGAGGAAGTTCCTCTATGCTTTCCTTTCCTCTCCATTCAAAGTACTAGTCAAAATCAGATCTCAGCCTTGCAGGGTGATTCTGATTGCCCCGATTGGGCCAGGAGCCCTGGTACCCACCTTCTGTCTCTGACAGTCCATCTTCCCCTGCTCCCCAGGAATCACAATCTGTTGACTTGTGCCCAGGGAAGGGTTTGGTATCCGGACCTCAATCCTCAACCTCAAGGCCTGGCTCTTGAGGAGTTAGAGTTTGCTGATTTACGCTCTCTCAGGGTGTTCTTGAGATCCTAAAGGCTTCCAGAAAGCCTTCCACTAGGGCTACTTATAGTTCTAAATGGAAAAGGTTTTCCATTTGGTGTGCTGGGAAAATATTTCCCAGAATCTGCTGAATTGCCCTTTTGTTAGATTACATGGTACATCTTAATTCCTTGGGTCTCAGACCAGCTACCCTGAGAGTTCATTTGGCAGCTGTGTCTGCTTTTGTGTCAGCAGGAAAGTCATCTCTCTTTCCTTCATCCTGTGTTTTCCAAGTTTTTAGAGGTTACTCCATACTAATCCTCCCTTCGGGAACCGGCCCTGCTTGTGACCTTAATGTTTGCATTGCCCAGTTAATGCAACCCCTTTGAACCTCTGTCTTCTGCAGAGCTTAAGTACCTAACTTGGAAAACTGTTTTTCTAGTGGCTATCACTTCTGCCAGACGATAAGTGAATTGCAAGCCTTGTCAGTGGAGACTGACTTTATTTCTTTCCACAGGGATAAGGTAGTCCTTAGGACTAATAGGAAGTTTTGCCTAAGGTGGTTTCAGATTTCCATCTTAATCAATCTATCTCCTTCCAGTATTTTTCACTGATCACCCTCTTCGGTGAGAGGAGGTTGCACAGCCTGGATGTTAAGAGAGCTCTTAGTTATTATATAGAGCGCACTAAAGGTCACAGGTTCGAATCCCTCCAACTTTTCCTTACCTATGGTGAAGTTGGGAAAGGCAAACCTGCCACTAAGAGATCAGTAGCCAGGTGGATTGTCTCTTGTATCCAATTTGTTATCCGAGAAGTGGGCAGAGCTCCCCCTGCTTGAGGGCTCATTCTACCAGGGTAGCTGCCTCTAGCTGCTGCCAGAGATATCCCTTTATTAGAGATTTGCCAGGCTGCTACTTGGAAAACGTACACACTTTTACCAAACATTACTCCCTGGATGTCCAGGCCAGAGAGATGCTCGGTTTGGCACAGCTGTTCTTCAGAG
Source organism: Neoceratodus forsteri (assembly GCA_016271365.2). NCBI lineage: Eukaryota > Metazoa > Chordata > Ceratodontiformes > Ceratodontidae > Neoceratodus > Neoceratodus forsteri. Next base: position 101,029,851 of record JADMNL010000030.1, on the reverse strand, counting down.
CCTATTCCCTAAGTAGGTTCTGCCTCCTCCATGGAGGTACTGCTGTGATTTTGTTAATGTCTATAATATAGCAAGACTTCTTGTTGTTTGAAGAAAAATTACTCACCTTAGTAATGTTGTTTCTTGTAATGGAGTCTTATATTATAGACCTCCCCAACCTGCCCCTCTCAGAACCTCTACTTGGTGGGTGCGGGCAACTTAGTGTGGGCACTACTTTATGTCCTGTTAGTATTTTGTCCCTTTGGGACTTTGGGGTGTGTATGTGTACGCGTGTGTGTGTGTTTTATTATACTTATGTTCCATTTTCATATTATTAGAATGGTGTTAGTATTTCTGGTCCCCTGACTTGAGTCTTGGGTGTTGGGACCATCAATGGTTGTTATTATTTAGGTAGCCATTTGGCTAGTGTAGGTTACAGCTTCCTCACAGACCTTAGTGAGTTTGGCTCGTAAAGATCTGACAGTTCAAGTTTGAAAGGACACAGATAGAGCTGCTCTCGTGCCAAAATTCTATTTTGGAATGGTTTTAACCATTTCACTCCGGGGCAGTTCTAGAGCTGGAACAAACTGCTAATGTCTATAATATAGCAAGACTCCATTAGAAGAAACAACATTACTAAGGTGAGTAATTTTTTCTTACGCCCTATCCCCCTCTCCCCCAACTACTCCCCTTCACTTCCCCCATCCCCCACCTCCATAGCTGCCAGGTCCTGCCCCCTTGCAGGGTTCCCAGCATCCTGAAAGGATGTAGTTCTTGGCTAGTCTCTCCTCCCTCCCCCCACCGGCCCTTTGCCCCCAGTTGTGTATAACTGCCTTTCATATAGGTTGAAATTTTAGCACTTGGTAACCCTGTACTCAGCCAGCCACTCCTAGCACTTCAAAGGTGTTCTCCATCTTCTGGCGTATGCCTGACTGGATTACCTGTCCTTGGTCTATTACTATGTATGTTACAACTGCATACTGTATTGCTTACCTCAGTATGTCGCGTCCTATGCTTGGCTTTAGCTTAATTATCTACCACACTCTTTTTATGTGATCCTCTCGGTTGCCTCGGTTTAGAATGTTTTGTACCTGAACTACACTGTGTGTATTTTCTTTTTGCATTGTGTGTATTGGATATTGTTATGTCTTTGCTTGCTCTCCTAACTCCTGTAACCCCGGATTTGTTCTGAAACGAGCTGTTGACAGCTCATGTTGTCTTTCCTCGTGAAACCTTTTCAAATAAATAAATAAACAAATAATTCCAGGCAGTACACTAGCTTTTTAAATATAACTGATGTAGTGTAGTTATATACTTATTGATTATTGTTCTTAAAATATTAAAGTTTTTTTCCTTCTGTTTTTGTTGTTGTTACTTTATTTATTAAGGTAAACTGTCCATAATAATTTTCATCACTTTTAGGGTAAGAAGTTTGTGGTTTCTGTCCATTGAGACAAATTACATAACTCTAGGTTAAAGGCTTAGTTTTTACCACAAGCAGCTAATGGAGCCAATTTAGTGTGATATGTCTATTATAAATATTGCATCATGGAATGTGCAGAGACCATGTTCTTCAGTTAAAAGAAAAAAAGTCCTGACTCATCTTTAAAAAACACAAAGTTGACATAGCGTTTCTAGAGGAGTAGCCATTTTGACTAAAAAGGTGTTCATTTTACAAAACCAGGGCATATAGCAGACCCAGAAGGGCATTTCCAGATTCTTTCTCTAATCCTGTATAGCAGGAAAGCAGCACCAGGCAACGTCTATGCACCCAGTCTGAACAAGACTGGATTTTTCAATAAAATACTCTCTGAAGTAGCAGCATTTCAAGCAGCAGTATTTGTCAGTGACCATATAGTTTTAGAAACATAGACTTTGAAGGCAGATAACGACCACTTGGCCCACCTAGTCTGCCCATTTCCCTACCTACAGGATAATCTGCAGATCCTATTTAACCAACAGCCTATTTCTTCCCTACCTCCCACAAAAATTGCCTTATGTCTGTCCCATGCATTCTTGATTTCACCCACAGTTTTTGACCCCACAACCTCCTCAGGAAGACTGTTCCATGCATCCACCACCCTCTCTGTGAAAAAATACTTCCTCACATTGCCCCTGAGCCGTCTCCCCCTCTGTCTTCAAATTGTGTCCCCTTGTTCTTGCACATCTCTTTTTCTGAAAGATGCTACCCTCTTAGACTTTGTTGAGTCCACTGAGGTACTTCAAAATTTCTATCATGTCCCCCCTCTCCCCTCCTTTCCTCAAGGGTATACATATTAAGCTCCTTTAGTCTCTCCTCGTATGGCTTCTCTTGCAGACCTGCACCATTTTAGTTGCCCTCCTCTGGACTGCCTCCATCCTGTCTATGTCCTTGCGGAGATGGGTTCTCCAGAACTGGACGCACTACTCCAGATGGGGTCTCACCAACTGTCTGTACAGAGGGATAACAACTTCCTGTTTTCTGCTGGTGATGCCTCTCCCTATTTTATTTTTATTTATTTAGTTTTTGTTAACTGGGTAGGTGCACTAGCCATAAAATGACTATTTTCAGGCACGACCCGGGAGAGTACAACAAAAAGAGAACAGTTGAACAACAGCAACATGGGTACAATAATACAAATAGAGGAACAGTACAGCAGTGCTACAAAAATATAATGGGTAGAAACAACAAAAAAATAATTGCATGCATTATACAGATAATGGCAGTAAGATATATAATAAGTGCAGAAACCACGGACCCGACCTGTGGAGTGAAAGGGTTAATAAGATAGTAAAGTTATATAGAGAGAAATGTGAAGAATGTTCAAACATAACAAGAAGGACTGACAGAAGGAAGGTCAGGGGTGGTAATTGGCAAAACAACAGTGGATGGTCAGCAACAAGGTTCAAGAAGGAAGAGAGCTAGTTATTTACAAAGAGAAGGAAAAATTTGGGGAGGGGAAGAGGAGACAGTCTTGGAGCTGGATTAGAACAGGGGTGACATTACTGGTAAGTCTCAGGGGCTTCAGGTTGGGTCAAAGCATGTACAAGCATCAGCTAAGGATAGATAGTGACGATATTCACTTTTAAATCCAAAGTGAGACTGAGACAGCTGGAGGTTGCGTGGAAGAGTATTCCATAGCCTGGGAGCAGAGAATTGGAAGGCCCCTGTGCCTTTAGTCGTCCAACATCTCGGAACATAGAGCAAGAATTTGTCAGCTGATCGCAGGCCATGGGAGGATGGTTGAGGGACCAGCAACACCGCCAGCTGGGATGTTTTTTTTTTCCCCAGATGATCGAGTCCATTAGTGACCCAAGTTAGTATTGTCTACTGGCAGAGGGTGAGAGCCAATTCAGATCCTTATAAAGAAGGCAGTGATGTTTGAGTCGAGGCGACGAAGAGGCAAATTGGCATATATTGTTATAAGTTACGTCCCATTTTAGTAGGGAGGTTTTATGGGCAGAGGTAAGAATAGAGGCACCATAAGTAAGGGTTGGGAGCAGAATACCTCGGGCAATTGCTGATTTGGCCAAGGGTGTAAGCATGTAGCTCGTTTTGTAAGCTACTCCTAGTTTCGAGTTTACAGCTTTGCACGAAGACTGAATGTGAAGATTAAAATCCAGGGACTGGTCCAGCAGGATCCCAAGGTACTTGAAGGAAGTAACATTTTCAAGTGGAAATCCTCCTGGGTTAAGAACCTCATGCAAACTAGAACAGGCCTTAATCTTCGGTGCAGAACCTAGGAGCATGGCTTTCGTTTTCTTTTCATTTAGTACAAGCTTACGGTCTAGTAGCCAGTCTAAGACCTTATTAAAGTCTGAAGTAAGTGATGTGTTTGTGCAGGCTATACTAGAAGAACTAGTATACCTGTAGATGATCAGGTCATCAGCGTAGAGAATAGCTGAGCAGGATTCCAGGACCTCGGCTGCATTGTTGATAAAAATTGAGAACAGAAGGGGCCCAAGGTTAGAGCCCTGGAGGACCCCAAAGTTGATAGTAGATCAGTTGAACAGAGACGAGTTAAATTTGACAGCTTGCGACCTGTTTGACAGGTAGCTACAGAAACAGTCCACAACAGGGGTAGAGAAATGGAATTTATGGAGAGTGGAGAGAAGCGGGGGATGGTCTACAAGGTCGAAAGCCTTCATGCGGTCAATGAAGATGGCACCTGTTTGTTTTCCAGAATCCATGTTGGACAGAAAATCAGTAGTTAGTTGAAGAAGAGCCGTGGTGGGTGTCTGAGAGGAGATTGTAGCATGTAAGGTAATCAGTGGTCTGCGATACAACTATTTTCTCTAGGATCTTGCTAAGGACAGAGAGAATTGCTATAGGTATGTAATTGGCCATGTCCTTTGGGTCACCTTTTTTAAAGACAGGCGTTACTCTTGCAGATTTTCATAAGTCCAGCACAGTGCTATGGATAAGGGATAAAGTGTAGATGCTGGCAATCGGAGAGGCAATGAGTGGAGCAGCCAGCTTAAGAAGACAAGGTTCCAGTGAGTCAGAACCAGAGCTGGTATTGGCAGATATGGATCTCAGTAATTTCAGCACTTCCGCTCTTGATATAGCCTTGAAATAGAATGATGGCGCTGGAGGAGCATCATACGATAGGGCAGTATGGGTGTCTGATGATAGTGTAGTAGGTAGATTGGACTGCGATCCACTAGGTTGTAAAGCCAAGGTATAGTGTGACAGATCAGAGAAAAGACTGTTAAAACTGTTTGAGATGGTCCTAGGGTCATTACAGTGTGCCCCATTTATGATAATTTCATCAGGAGTGACCGACTGCGAGGTACCCAGAAATGTTTTGACATGGGCCCAGAATTTCCTCGGATCACAGGCTGAGCTTTGTAAAATACATCCCAGTATCCCCCCAGCCCTCCCTACTGCCTTCTCACATTGCTTGCTAACCTTCAAGTCATCTGATATGATTACCCCCAGGTCCCTTTCCATTTTTGTTGTTACTACCACTCCCCCACTTTGTAATCTTCCTTTGGGTTTTTGTTTCCAGGTGCATTATTTTGCACTTCTTTGCATTGAATCCAAGCTGCCATACATCTGACCAGTCCTCCAACCTTGCCAAGTCCCTTGTCATCCTTTCCATACCTCCTTGTGTATCAACCCTGTTGCAGATCTTTGTGTCATCTGCAAAGAGGCATACTTTTCCTTCCAGTGCCTCTGCAATATCACTTATAAAGACATTAAAAAGGACTGGACCCAGTACTGAACCCTGCGGTACCCCGCTAGTAACCCCTTTGTCTTCAGAGGACTCCATTTAAGTTGCCACTCTTCTGTGTCCTGTTTTCCAGCCAGTGTTTTATTTCCAGGCTACCACCCTGGGACCCACTCCCAGGCTGGTTACTTTGACTATTAATCTTTGTGTAGGACTGTATCAAATGCCTTGCTAAAGTCTAGGTAGGCCATGTTCACAGCCCCTCCCTGGTCTGCTACTTTCGTCACCCAGTCAAAGAAATCAATTAGATTCATCTGACATGACCTTCCTGCTGTGAAACCATGCTACCTTGGGTCCTGTGCCCCCCTGGCCTCTAGGTACTTAACAATTCTTTCCTTCAGAAGTGATTCCATCACTTTCCCTACCACGTAGGTCAAACTGACAGGTCTGTAGTTTCCTGCCTCTGTCTTGCTCCCACTTTTGTGAAGGGGAATCACATCTGCCTTCATCTAGTCCTCAGGTACCACACCATCCTCCCGTGATTTGTTAAAAAGAGTAGTCAGTGGTGTCACTAGTTCTCTCCTTAATTCTTTTAGAATTTTGGGGTGAATTCCATCAGGCCCCATTGCTTTGTCCACCTTCAGTTTTAGGAGTTCTTTCAGAACCCTTTCTTCTGTGACAGGACTGGGATCGACCCCCCCCATCCAGAGTGCTTCTGTTAATTGGATTAGGCACCTCCTCCCTCCTCTTTTGTGAATACTGAGCAGAAGTATTCGTTCAGTATCCCTGCTTTTTCACTGTCTCTCTCTCTCTCTCTCTGCCCACCCATCGTCCATTCTATTCAGCCTCAGCTTCAGCAATAATGTTTGCTTGGCAAAAATATGCATTTTCTGTTTTATTTTTCTTTCATTCCTGAAAAAAGATTTGGGATGTTGAAATTTTTAAAAGGCCCCACTCTCGTGCCATGCCAGCCATGAAAAAAATGAATTATCTTGGTACAGTGCTGTTCTGTTTATCATCAGAACATGTGGTAGTACCATTGTAATACATCTGAAAGTATGAATTGAGCATGTACATTCAACAGGTAACCTCAGGGGAATAGATTTTTTCAAATTGCGAGTGACGGCCATCTTTAATGATGAGTCATTAATTACAAAATTAGCTACAAAAGCTGTTTAAACTATATCTGAGAAATCTAAAAATGTACTGAGCATGAATCTTAGGATGTCAGAAATACATAGTTGCTCAAACATTATATGATGACATTTTTTGTCAATGACAAATACTGCTGCTTTAAAGAGCATGAGATTATTATCAGAGGAGACTTCAGTGAGGTTATGCATGCCTTGCCAGTTTGGAACGACCCTCTAGAAACAGCTGAAGTATATCTAAATCTAGGAAAACTCTTCAAGACATTATAGAAGAATTAGGTTTATTGGACGTATGGAGAACTGCTCACCCACAGGATAAAGATGTATCTCTTTTTTTTTCTCCGCACATCATAATTCATTAAGTAGAATTGATTACTTCTTTTTATCCCTCCTTACTTGCAGGATGATCTCCTCGATTTCATACAACACCATGGTAACCTCAGACCATGCTTTGCTCAAGACCTAGAAGTATAGCTTAGAGGTTAGAGTAGCAAGATGTGAATGAGCTTTGTATATCCAGGAGACCTGGGTTTGATTCCTGCAACCTCCATTTGCATTCTGTTTAACCCTGAGCAAGTCACTTAACCGCCCCAGTGCTTCTGAGTCACCCCTGAAAACAGGCCTTGTGCTAAGTGGACTTTACCTGGCTACCAATGAATAAAACAAAATGTGACCACAGTTCATTTAGAAAAGTCTTCCAACAAAGAAGCAGGGGAAGCAGTATAGCACAGTGGTTAAAGAGATTCACCAACTTGTTTTTTTTTTACTTCTTTCTTTCTCACTCCACCTCCTGAACTCTTTCAGGAGTGGTCGCTTGGGGTCCTTGGTCCTTGTCCTGCCTGTCTGAAGCCCCTCTCGCCCGCCCCCCAGCTCTGAGTCCCCGAGGCAGGACCACCAGATAAACCCCTCCTGGTGCTCTATCTATAGTCTAGTCTGGTGGAGCACGCATGGATGGAGCACACAGATGGCGCAGAGGAAGGTCTCTGCACCTCCATCACCTATCCGGAGTGGAGGGGTATTTCTGTATTTTCCCTCATTCTGCCCTCACCCCCACCCCCAGGTGGAGCTGCGACATGCTATGACGCCGGGGAACGTCTTGTCGTGGCTCTGCAACCCCCTATCCAAGCCCTGCAGCATTGTGGTACCTCCGGTCTCCACTGGAGGTCACTGCGGTGCCAGGCACAGTGCCTGGATCCCCCTGAGGAAGGAGAGCTGTCCTCCGGATGCTCAATCCTTCCTCACCCCTGGCAGCCCAGGCTCCTTTCTGAACCCAGGTCGCCGGCATGGCGCGAGGTGTGGCGTCCAGCGCCTCAATCCTCAGTGCCACTGGGCCGGCTCCAACTTATTTAAATTTGGATTTGCACCACATATTCTGGTGACTTACCTTTGTGAAACTCTGTCTGTCTGTCTGTATCTTACAAAAGTTCTTCTGTTATTTTAGAAGTAGAAGGGATCATAAATTTGCCCCAGCTGATCCCTTCCACTTCCTGGTCTCTGGAGCTGCCCATGTTCCGCCCGCGTGCTCAGTAACGTAATGATGTGTACCCAGAGAGAGCATAGGGATGCACTCCATTAAAGTCTAGGGGGCAACTTTAACACTGTGTATATTACATTTATATTCATTGCAAAAAATCATTGTTAATGCATCATTAGGGTGAAACATCAAAAGTAGGGAAATGCAACCTTAGGGTTCCCAAGTCTAAGATCACACCCCCACTGTGCCTGCAGGAACAGGCGTGATGGTGTGTTTTGGTGCTGTAAACCCTAATGCTCACCCCATTCTCCTATGCTGTACCCATCTTATCTTACTTGCTTGGCAGAAGACACCAGGAGAAAGGACTGCTGTGTGACTGAACTTCTCTGCTGGGACTAAAGTACTAACATGCTAACATACTAAAATGCCAGCAGAAAAGTAGAAGTAGAAGAACTTTTGTATTTGGACCTTTAATTTAGGTTAAAAAAACTAACATACAAAAAAAAAGTGTGTGTTTGGGTTAACTGAACTGAATGGGTATCTAAAGAGTTATCTAGGTGTAAATCTCAGGTGACTGAAAGGACTTAACTGCTGTGAGGTTTAAATTACTTGTAGAAAGATCTGGTAAGTAGGGGAGTGGCTTAGCTAGAAGGAAGCTACATTTAAAGACTGCCTTAGAAAGTTTCAGCTAATAGCTTGGCAGAAGACACCAGGAGAAAGGACTGCTGTGTGACTGAACTTTCTGCTGGGACTATATTGCCCTCCTTCCCTCCCCTCCACCCCCACCCAAAGCTAGTTCTATTTTTATAGGAACAGGATTTGACTGACAACAGGAACTTCCTGTTTAGGGGCAGGAAGTGAGTGATCACAGAACCACCAAGGACCCACCATCCTAGAAGGGCAAGAGTAGCTCTCCGGCCCCCTCTAGCTGCTGGAGGTCTGCCTCTGAGCAAGTAAGTGGTCTACTGAAAAATATAGGATATTCTTGTCTCAGAACAGGACAATCAGGAGCTTAAAGGGCACACAGGCAGAAAGTAAGGAGAGAGAGAAAAGAAACAGAGGAAAGAGTAAGGATTGCAAACAGTTAAGGGGCCAGAAATAAGACATGATTGGAGTGGTGCAGTGCAGTGGCTGTGGAGCAGCAGTCTTCGGGAGATGTTCTGGAGGATGCGGTGTTGTCCCATCTGCAGGCACCTCTCTGGGCTGAGGGAGGAGGTTGCTCATCTCCAGGCTGAGTTGGCCAGGATTTGTGGGACCTCCTCTTCCATCCATGGACCACCAGTGCCACTGCCTCCAGAGGTTGCCAAGAAAGAGGGCGGTTGGACCACAGTGGGCTCAGGGAGGTGAGGGTGGTGGAACAGAGGTGCATCCCTCAGTTGTACCTCTCCACATTCCTATGCCATTCTGGCAAAGTGTGGTTCCTCTATGGAGGCACCCACAGTGGAGACCAGGAGGATGCTGGGAACCTCACAAAGGAGACCCACAGGAGGGGTGGCAGGGGACCCTGCAGGGAAGGAAACAACCCTGGTGGGGACTCCATTGTTAGGAAGGTAGAACTGGGGAGGAAGGGGAGAGGGAGGTAAGGTGCCTGCCTGGCGCCATGGCTTGGAGGGACAGGGAGCGAATCCTCAGGATTGCCAGAGCAGCTGTACAGGAGAGGGAGCTGGATGTCATTGTCCACCTAGGGACAAATGACCTGGCTAAGAAAGGGATTAGAGAAGTGCAGGAAGGGTTTGTGGAATTGGGGAGGGCCTTGGTCAAGTAGCATGCGGTAACCTTCTCGGAGGTGCTACCCATCTATGGCATAGGGAGAGGCTAGGGTGTTCGCACTCATGGAATTCAGTCAGTGGTTGAAAACTGGTGTGGAGCTCAGGGATTTGGCTTCATTGTGACTGGGGTCCACCTGGAGGATGCAAGCCTATACTGGCATGATGGGCTGCATCTGTCCGGGAGGGGAACCAGGATCCTAGGTGATAGGTTTAAATGCTTCATTGGCAAGCTTTTAAACTAGCCAAGGGGGGAGGCACTGGAAAGGAGCAGGAAAATCCTAGCCCCCCCCCCCAAATAATCACAGTAGTAAGTGCGGCAAACACCAACATAGAGGTGTCGATAGGGAGAAGGGCAGGGCTAAATGAAGAAAGTGACAAAGGCAAGAAGGACAGGGATGGGGCAAAAGGGAGTAAGGCCATCAGGAAATGGAGGGTAATGAGTACCAATGCCCGTAGTCTGAGCAACAAGCTCCCTGAGCTGATGGCCTTAATGGAAGAGGGATGCCTGGATATCATAGCAGTCACAGAAACATGGTACACAGAGAACCATGACTGGGATGTTAACATACCAGGGTACATAACCTACAGGAGAGACAGGCAGGGGAGAAGAGGGGGAGGAGTAGCTCTCTATGTAAAGGAAGGGATAAAAGCAACTGAACAAAAGAGTAAACAGGAGGAGAGAGAGGAGAGGAGGCACTGTGGGTCACCTTGGAGGCTGGAAAGGGCACCACAATACCGCATAGGGGTTGTGTACAGACCCCCATGTCAGGGGGAAGAAATGGACAAGGATATGATAGAAGGCATTCTTAGAATGGCAGAGAAAGGGGAGATACTGTTGATGGGAGACCTGAATATGCCAGATGTTAACTGGAGCACATTTGCTGCAGCCACATCCAAGAGCAGGGCCATTCTTGATGCCCTACAGGTGGCAGGCGTTAGACAGCTAGGTTTCAAAACCCACTCGTGAGGGCAATCTTAGACTCGTGCTCTCAAGCGGGGGCAGTGAGAGGATCTCAGATCTAGAAGTGGGTTGCCATCTGGGGACAAGTGACCATCAAACAGTGTGGTTCACGTTAAACTCAGCTACAGAGTCGAGCCATACAAAAGTGAGGGTACTGGACTTTAGGAGGGCTGACTTTGGCAAGATGGGAGAGTGCCTCAGAAAATCACTAGCAAACAGGCTAGAAGGAGGTGTGGAGCAACAATGGGGAATCATCAAAACTGCCATCACAGAGGCAACAAGCCATTGTGTGAAGCAAATAAACAAATCAAAACAAAAGAAAAAGCCACTATGGTTCTCAAAAGAGGTGGCTGTGAAAGTCAGGAAGAAAAAGATAGCATTCCGGAAGTATAAGGAAACACAGAAGGAGAAGGACAGAGAGCTGTACCAGTTAAGGCAGAAGGAAGCAAGGAGGGAAGTCAGAATAGCAAAGGCCCAAACTGAGGAAAAGATAGCCAACTCAGTTAAGAAGGGGGATAAAACCTTTTATAGGTACATCAGCGAGCGTAGAAAGACAAAGGGAGGGATAGTGAGGCTGAATAGAATGAACAGTGGGTGGGCAGAGGGGGACAGTGAGAAAGCAGGAATACTGAACTAATATTTCTGCCCAGTATTCACAAAAGAGGAGGGGGAAGTGCCTAATCCAATTAACAGAAGCACTCTTGATAGGGGGGTCGATCCCAGTCCTTTCACAGAAGAAAGGGTTCTGCAAGAACTCCTAAAACTGAAGGTGGACAAAGCAATGGGTCCTGATGGAATTCACCTAGAATTCTAAAAGAATTAAGGGAGGAACTAGTGAAACCACTGGCTACTCTTTTTAATAAATCATGGGAGGATGGTGTGGTACCCGAGGACTGGAGGAAGGCGGATGTGATTCCCCTTCACAAAAGTGGGACCAAGACAGAGGCAGGAAACTACAGACCTGTCAGTCTGACCTCTGTGGTAGGGAAAGTGATGGAGTCACTTCTGAAGGAAAGAATAGTTGAGTACCTAGAGGCCAGTGGAGCACAGGACCCAAGGCAGCATGGGTTCACAGCAGGAAGGTCATGTCAGACAAATCTAATAGATTTCTTTGACTGGGTGACCAAAGTAGTAGACCAGGGAGGGGCTGTGGACATGGCCTACCTAGACTTTAGCAAGGCATTTGACTCAGTCCCACACAAAAGATTAATAGCCAAATTAACCAGCCTGGGAGTGGGACCTAGGGTGGTAGCCTGGGTAAAACATTGGCTGGACAACAGGACACAGAAGGTAATTGTAAATGGAGTCCACTCTGAAGAAAGGGGAGTTACTAGTGGGGTACCGCAGGGTTCAGTATTGGGTCCAGTCCTTTTTAATGTCTTCATCAGTGACATTGCAGAGGGACTGGAAGGAAAAGTATGCCTTTTTGCAGATGACACAAGATCTGCAACAGGGTTGATACACAAGGAGGTGTGGAAAGGATGAAAAGGACTTGGCAAGGTTGGAGGAATGGTCAGAAGTATGGCAGCTAGGATTTAATGCAAAGAAGTGCAAAATAATGCACCTGGGAAACAAGAACCAGGGAAGAATACACAATGGGTGGGAGGCAGTAACAACAACAAAAAGGAAAGGGACCTGGGGTAATCATATCAGATGACCTTAAGGTTAGCAAGCAATGTGAGAAGGCAGTAGGGAGGGCTGGGGTATACTGGAATGTATAGGAGAGGCATCATCATCAGAAAACAGGAAGTTGTTATCCCTCTGTACAGACAGTTGGTGAGACCCCATCTGGAGTACTGTGTCCAGTTCTGGAGACCCCATCTCCAAGGACATAGACAGGATAGAGGCAGTCAGAGGAGGCACTAAAATGGTGCAGGGTCTGCAAGAGAAGCCGATGAGGAGAGACTAAAGGAGCTTAATATGTATACCCTTGAGGAAAGAAGGGGGGACATGATAGAAACTTTTAAGTACCTCAGTGGAATCAACAAAGTCCAAGAGGGTAGCATCTTTCAGAAAAAGAGACTTGCAAGAACAAGGGACACAATTTAAAGATAGAAGGAGGGTGGTTCAGGGGCAATGTGAGGAAGTATTATTTCACAGAGAGGGTAGTGGATGCATGGAACAGCCTTCTGAGGAGGTTGTGGGGTCTAAAACTGTGGGAGAATTCAAGAATGCATGGGACAGACATAAGGCAATTCTTGTGGGGGGTAGGAAGAAATAGGCTGTTGGTTAACTAGGATCTGTGGCCTATCCTGTAGGTAGGGAAATGGGCAGACTAGATGGGCCTAACGGTCCTTATCTGCCGTCAAAGTCTATGTTTCTATGTTTCTGTGTTACTTACTGTTGGAATGGGGTGAGCATTAGGGTTCACAACCCCAAAACACACCCCACATGCCTGTTCCTGCAGGCACAGTGAAGGTGTGGTCTTAGGCTTGGGAACCCTAAGGTTGCGTTTCCCTACTTTTGATGCTTCACCTTAATGGTGCATTAATGAAGTTTTTTGCAATGAATTTCCTTACTTTTTCAGATAGTTTACTTGTATGCTTATTTGCCTATGGTAGTGCAGGGCCCTTTAGGTCCTGCGCCACTAAGACTCATCTGTGAGGCAGAGGCTTTCACTCTGAAAATTTCAGACCACAACCAAAAACAGTTTCTCAGATATAGGTGGGGAAAGAAAAGGAAAAAAAACATATAAATGTAAGGATTCTTGAGACTCTGAATCTCAGAAACAACACAAATGATTCAGGTGAAATTTCCCAGATCAACAGACATACCCAATGAGATTAGGCATGCAAAAGTTCGTGCATGTATGTTCGAGGGTTGCAAAGTTATTAAGGTACAAAGTGTGCAAAATTGGAAGACTGTTTGTGAAAATGGAAAAGACATGTAAATTTAACGAGGTTTGAGACTTAGTATCTCAGAAACCACACAAAAAATTCAAACTAAATTAGCCACATCAACAGAACTACCCTCTAGATTAGGCATGCAAAATTTCCTGTGCATCCGTTGAACAGTGTCAAAGTTAAGATGCAAAATATGCATAACAGGATGACCTGTTTGCAAATATGGAAAACAAATGTAAATTTAAGGATTGTTGTGACTCTCTATCACAAAAACCACACAAGCAGTTCAAACTAAATTGACCACATCGACAGACCTACACTACAAGACTATGCATGCAGATATGTTGAAGTGTTGCAAAGTTATTAAGGTGCAAAGTATGCAAAACTGGAAGACTGCAAATATTAAAAAAATATATACATTTAAGGATGTTTGAGACACAGTATCTCGGAAACCACACAATCTATTAAATGAAATTGATCACATCAACAGACCTATGCCATGGCATTATGTATGCAAAATTCCATGTACATATGTTGAAGGGTTGCAAAGTTATTAAGGTGCAAAATATCCAAAACTGGAAGATTGCAAAAATTAAAACAAAAACATGTCAACTTAAACATGTTTGAGACACAGTATCTCAAAGACTACACGAGCTATTTAAATGAAATTGATTACATCAACAGACCTATGCCATGGCATTATGCATGCAAACATTCATATACATATGTTGAAGGGTTTCAAAGTTATTAAGGTGCAAAGTATGCATAACTGGAAGACTGCAAAATTGAAAAGAAACGTACATTTAAGGATGTTTGAGACACAGTTTCTCAAAAGTCACACAACGGATTCATTCGAAATGTGGCAAAGCAAGAGATGTACTCCTAAAGACGACACGTACTAAATTTTAAGCACATCCGTTGGACGGTGCCAAAGTTATTAAAGTTATAAAATCAAAAAAATACTGTCTAAATTTTGTGCAAAAACAGACTGAAATGTGTGCAAATTACCAGTTCTTTTGTGCCTGACATATAAATTGTTCCATAGGAAATAATGGGAAATTTAGAAAATTGTATCACTTTTGAAGGGATTAGTATTTGTTCACCAAACCTTCAAGTGGCACATCTGTTAATCAAAGGTTCTCTACCCTGAAAATTTCAAATCACAACTTAAAGCTGTTTCTGAGATCCAGGTGGACAAAGAAATGGCAAAAAAACATGAATTTTTCTGATTTTTTCAACACTCTGTATGTCAGAAACCACACTACAGATTTTTATGAAATGTGGCCCATCGAGAGACCTACTACAAGAGATTATGCATGCCAAATTTTGTGGAAATCCGTGGAATGGTTCCAAAGTTATTAAGGCTCACAATTTCAAGTTTAACGTAGAAGTTACCCTTCACCCTAGCGCCAGTATAATTTAAATATTTAAATGTTGTGTGTATATATATATATATATATATATATATATATATATATACACATACTGTGTATATATAGTCATTTAGTGATTAATCAAGGGCACTGGGCGACTAACAAGGGCCTCTGCCACTCCACAGATAATTTAAGAGTTCTAATTCTTTGTTATCTGAGCAGCCAATAATCATTCTTCCTTTTCCACAGCACTTTTCTTAGACATTATATTATAATGCTAAACGATTTAAGGATATTAGTTATGGTAAGAAAATACCTATTGAACCCCAAGACTAATGTCTTATTATCATTTGAAGAACTTGGATACAACTTCAGAATACTGAAACTGCATTTTTGGTGCTATCTTCAACTTAGAGGCAAACATTTTTTCACAAGAATTTTTAAACCATGATCTTAAACTCAAAAGAAAATGTAGGCTGGGCCCAGATCTTAACCAAATCTAAATGGGAAATGGAATTTAACACCCAGATTACTGAATTCGCCTGTCACAAGGGATAATACACATCAGTGTAGCAATGAAGTAAGAGGCAGGCTTACACAATTAAAAATGTTGCATCATTTTTATTCTTCTTCCATAAGTGTCAAGAAAACTGGCCATGCAACACAAGATAATTGTTGGAAGTGTGGAACATCCTAGGCAAACCTCAGCCATCTCTTTTGGTACTGTCCCAATATCCTTACAAATTGAGAAGTTATTGATAGTTTGTTCCAGTCCACTTTGGGAATCAACTTCCCATTTTCTTCATCAGTTTTGAGATTAGGAAACTTGGATCTTCTGAAAGAGATACTGTAGATAAACCCCATCAGATACGGATTTTATCAGTAGCTTTATTTTATGAAGGGTTAATTTTGCAGAATTGGAAAACTCCAAAAATATTTTTTTAGAGAGAATGATTTGATGCCATAGGTACACTGCAATGAGAGAATCAGCTATTACCTTTTAGACAAAATGGAACTGTTTACAAGGATTTCAGACCCCTTCATAAAGCTTAGAACTAATACTTAGTGTGGTTATGATTAAGATTTCAGACTGTTAACCTGTTCAAAATTGTTTTACTGTTATGCATGTTAATGAAATGTTTATGCTGAATTTTTATCTAAGTATGTAATGTAATCCAAGTTTTATGTAGGTCAAATATGTCTTATTCTTGTTATGATTGTTGTATTTGTGTATATGAAAAATACAATAAACTGTTTATTGGGGAGAAACTAATACAGATTCATAACATGTCACATTTTCTGCTGGTGGCTTGGGCCACTCTTTTAAATATATTAAGTTCATTGGGTTGCTCTGAAAAATACCACTCAAACTGATTGGCATGGGAAAGTGGGTCAAATGAAAATGAATCTGACCCCCTTCATCCGACCCCACAGCTTTAAAGTAAAATAAAAAAGGGGTGATGGTCTTTGAATTTTGTTTTGTTTTCACTCTTTCAAACCAGTATTTTTTCCAGAAAATCCTGTATGCAATCTCCTGAGGCCTACAACAGATTATAATACATCCTGTAATAAATCTTTCTAAAAGCTTTTAAGAGTCATATATGAAAAGAACCATGGTCAGAAGGGCACCTTGTATTTGTTCATGGTTTCTGATTTTGGTTTATATTTAATCTTTAGTTTGTTATAGGTGTGTGTGTGTATGTGTTATAACAGCTTGTGTGTCCTGATTTGCTTTTGTTGTTGTTGTTGTTGTTAACGTGTCTCATTGAACTTCTAGTGTAAGCTTCACAAAGGCACGGCACCTTTGCTACTCTCCTGGAAGCAGGCCTTGCTCAACTCCCAGCTCGCTGGTTTGCAAAGCAAACTTCAGCCTTGTACTATTTACCTTGGCAAGTGCCTGGCCGGATCGATGATCTGTAAAGTGGATTTGTTATTTGGCTGTTTGCTTTGGCAGAGCTTGAAAGTGGTTGGCTGATTACAGTCCCAGATGTCACTGCATGCATTGCTCTACACTGTTGCTTTCTTCAAAGTTTTAATTTCAACTACAAACACTGTTAAGCGGTGGTCCACTTTTCTATCTTTAGCATCCATAGCAGATAAAGTTACATTTTTCTGGTTTTTCATATATTTGAGTTTGTTAGCCTCCAAGGCATTTTCAAAGGCAACCCAGCCAATAACAGAGCCCCCAGTGTAGATCTGTACAAAAGCATCACCACTTCTAAGTGATATACAAATTACATTTTACAAGCCGAGCAGTACCTAACTTTAAAGTCACATTGCTATTTCTGCTGGAGTACAGCGCAGTTCATTCTGTTACAGCTCTAGAGAATAGGATTCCAGATGTTAGCAAAATAAATGCCTATTAAATCAGGATATTCATCCTCCATAAAACAGTTTTTTGCTGTTGTGTTAATAAACTATTAAAATTGTTGCAGGGCATTTTTGCAGTGAGGAGTCAAATGTCAACCTGTCTGATGCTGTATCTGCTGGAAAATCATTCATAGCTAGATACATACATACATACATACATACATATTTAAATACACCTTTCTTAAAACCAAGGCACACGTCAGTACATAAAAACATCATGTACAATGTAAACAATTAACCCATGTACACATCTTACAGACGTTAAAATAATAAAGGCATTAAATAATTGCAACATAAAAACATTATAGGTAAAAATGGTCAGTGCATCTAGACAAGCTGTTTCAGTCACCATAAAACGCCTGTCTGAAATGCCAAGTTTTAATTTACATTTCAGTGTGGGACTGAAGGTGCAGACTAAATTCCATGGGAAGGTTGTTCCACGGGGTAGTGATAGAAAATACTCTGGCCCCTACTGACTTGAATCTTGATTTCAGAAGAACCAAGTGGCCCATGCCTGAATTTTGTAACTCACAGATATCGTGCAGGTTGTAATGAGCTCCCTAAGGTAAAGGGGACTCAGTCCATTAAGAAGAGCCTTATATGTCAGAAGTAGGATCTTAAAATTGGTCCGCCATCTAACAGGTCACCAGTGCAGGGAGTGAAGTACAGCAGTGATATGCTTGCTACCCTAGTGGAGATAGCAAGTCTAGCTGCTGCATTCTGGAGTAACTAAGTAGAGTGCATCACAGAAGCATGCACCAATGTTAAAAGGTCATCTGGATCCAGGTGGGGACGCAACCCAGCTATACTATTCAGATGGTAAAAGCCACTTCTGACCACAGCTGGAACATGTGAAACAAGTCAAACTTTCTTATCAAGAGTGACCTACTCTCATGGACATTCACTCTGTCCTCAAAACATAAGAGCCCCTGAGGGTCTCTTGTGAAACTTTGAGAAAAGAAATAATGTTTGGACACAATTCACTGTATACTTAATGTTACGCCCCCTATGTTCTTTATAATTATCTACATTAATGGGAAAACAGAACCACCATTGCCTAAACTTCATCTGCTCATGCTGCTTATCTACACCTGACATCACAGTCCTCTACTTGTGACATCACAGTAATTTCCACAGCAGAGCCAGCCCCTTGGCATGGAGGGAGGCCTCAGCGCTAGACACCACACCTGCTGCTGCACCAGAAAACCCAGGTTAGGGACTGGACCAGGGTTGCTGGGGGTGAACCATGGAGGGGGAGGATTGAGCATCCTGGGAACAGTGCTCGTCTCCTGTGGGAGGGACATGGCATTCGGTGCAGGCTAGGCCCCTAGCAGTGTCAGGGACAAGGTAGCCATGGACCATAATGCAGGGGACCAGGGGAGTGGCAGCTGCTGATGTCCTGCCCACAGGAGCATGTGCAGGGCCATCTTTATTGCATGCCCAGTCCCCTAGGGGAGAAAACAGAGGGAAAAGGGGCAGTTCCTGGTTCGGCTGGTTATCTCTGACCACCTACCAGCCACACAGTCGGTGAGCACCCGGCCCATGCAGTGGAAGCACAACTGTAAGTCTTGGTGGAAAGTTGGGGTGACAGGGCTAGGGTGGCAGGTTGCAGTCAACCGTGAAGGGGACTGGCACAGGAGAAAAAAAATTAACTGTAAAAGCAATTATTTCCATAGCAACAGATCGTGATGCCATAAGCAGAGGATTATGCTTTTGGGTTTAGACAAGCACCTGGAAATACTAGGGAGGGTAACAGTGTTCATTCGCGGTAATGTGCATTGTTATAAAAAAAGGGGGCACCAAAGACAGAAAATATATAAAATATAAGTTGAAATGTGTCTAAAAGTTTCTTGTCTTCCAAGTTTCCTCTTAGATGCCAAGGGCACGTCAGCTGAAATGTGATTCAAGCACAAGGTTCCAAGACAGATAGGAGCTTGGTATCATTTTTTATATTTTGTCAGTGCTCCATCTTGGGTGATTTTGTGCCCCTTGAAATGATGTATACAAGACCTTTGGTTTTCTTAATATTGGGAGAAGGATACTGCAGTTTACTATCTGTTTAGTTAAAATATTTAACCTGGAAGGACAGGAATCATTTGAGGCGGAGGCGTTAAGTTTTTTATTTGTTTTTTATTTTGCATGGGTGTGCTAGCAAGAGCAGTAGTCTAGTCCCATCGTGGTTACTTACCATTCATGCACAGCCAATACAAAAATTGAGAAATTCACTTTACGGAGGTTTAAAAGACAAGACAACCACAACCACTAACAATGTAACTACTATACCACATTATACAAATGTTCACTAGATATGCCATTTTATCAGGGTTGCTCTTTAAGTCGTTTTTTCTTTTCCCATTTCGTTTTTGCACTGTTTTAAAAACCAATGAGGACTTGATAATAGAGTAGCTTGCTTGTCATGTCTGGTGTAAATGCCCATGGCTGCTAAGTTTAGACACCAATTCTGTTGCAACGTTTAACAAAATGAGAATGAACACACTCCAATTAAAAGTAGTATGGTAGATGAGGTTATACAGCTTGCGTTTCTGTCTGAACTGACTAAGTTGCAGTGCCTCAGTTCTGGTTCTTGCGAGCTGTACAAATATTTCATGTGTGTATGCATGTGTATGTGTGTCTTGAAAATGTTTAACCTTGCTTTTTATTCTCCTTTTCCTTATTTGTGAAGTATTTGCAAATTTGAAACATTTTTGTTGAAAAGATTAATTCACTTTATTTGAGGTTTATTTTTTAAAGGAAGTATATAATTGTAGTTTTCTTGGCTGCTGCTCTGAAATTCCTCTAACTCCTTACTATAATAAGCAAATCGAGCAGATTAAAGACACATTAAGCTGCCAAATGGTTTTCGGTGCTGTACAAAAGCTGCCCAGGGTGACATTTCCTTTTGTTCTGAAAGGCTCTGGGGTTTGGGAGCTCCTATGCTTTTTTTCAGGGCTTCCTGTTCTGTAGCAGTTCAGCTATCTTTGTGGTGGCCTGTAGGGATATGGCTCTTCCATATGGAAGTGTTTCTGTCGCTTTATTTTCTGACGGCTTTATAAATTTAATTTAGAATAGCTTTGCAGTTGTCTGTCTGCTTCCATTTTTGAGTAAGGGAAACCTGACTCATTTCTTCTGAACATGAGTTGTGTAAGGAAGCTCATGCAGTAAGGAAGGACACATCCAGTATGATGCTGTGAATAATTTTAATTACATCCAGTGATTCAAGTTTCACTAAATTCTGCGAAATACTAGTCATTTCCACTGAAGTGCTATTAAAGCAAGATAGTCAGCCTTTCATAGGTTTCACATGCCCTTTTTTGATTTATTCTTTAACCATGTTTTCCCCTTATAGATAGAGGTGTTGCAAAGTTGTACTTCGCTGGCAAAATTGCAAAAAATGTTGCAAATTGCCCATTTCGCCACTTCACTGTGAGTATTCCAGGGGAAATGGCACTTTTTCAGGGGAAGTCAGGGGACGTTATGGTGAAGTTGAAACTTTTGACTACAGATTTGCATAACTTTGCTTGAAAAATGTGCTGTTTAACCCACTGAAGACGTTGCAAAGTTGGCACTTAATGGAGTTGCCAAACTTTGCAAATTAATTCACAAAGCAATGTTTGTCAGCTTTGCACATCTCTACTTATAACCTCCTGTTTGAAGACCAGACAATCTTTATCTTCCACATGTCTTGCATTCTGGTTAGTTAGTCATTTATTTATTATTTATTCTGCATCACTTCCTGTTATCAGTGGGAATTACTTACATGATGGATTTTTCTTCATTAACTTGGATAATACAAATATTAATTTGCATGAAAGAATAAGTAAATAAATACAGAAAGAAATGGTCCTGTCTCAGCTGTGCTCCTAAGCTGCTGAACCTTTGATGAATTCTGTCCTGGGGGGCAAGTGTAGCATTCTGTCCTACTGAGGGGGTAAAATGTGGAGCATATTGTCCTACAGGGGTAAAAAGTATAGCATTCTGTCCTGTGGGGATAAAAGGTGTAGCATTCTGTTCTACGGGGGGTAAAAGGTATAGCATGGGAAGTACATTGTAATATGCTCTCAAATCACAGTTTTATTTCCCCAGAGGGTCAACATCTATACAAAAATCCTAGAACTGTAAGGTGAATTGATACAGGTTTAATCTAGGTCACATCACCTTTGGGGTTACCACTAACTGGCCGTGTACCAATCCCATGTGTTTTATCTCATTCACCAAGGTGTGGTCTGTTGTTAATACAAATTAGAATGCAGTTAGTAGGATTTTATTTTATCAGAGTACTTTGAAGAAAAATCCATGTTGTAAGTAATCCCCATTGACAACACTGGAGCTAACAGAAAAAGAAATCACAGCAAGTCAGATAGCAGTATAGCCTAGACTCTAGGCCCTAGAGGTTAGAGGAACGAGGTGTGAACGAGCTTGATACATCCAGCAGACCAGACCTGAGTTTGATTCTCACAACCTCCACTTGCATACTGTGTGACTCTGAGCAAGTCGCTTAACTGCCCAGTGCTCCCAGGTCACCCCTGAAAACAGGCACTTGTGCCTAGCCTTACCTGGTTACCAAAGACTAAAATAGAAAAAGGAAAAAATATTTTATGTTTACACCCAAATGGCCTCTGAGTTGCCCCTGTCTCCCACCCTGTTGATAAGAGCCAACATGTCTGCATCCTTCACTGGCCAGGAAGATGGCCAAGTGGTTGCCTTGACAGCTAGCACCAAAGTTGCCCCTTGGTCCACTCGCAAGGATGTGTGGATGTCACATGGACTGCACTCTTTTGTCCCAGAAGCTGAATCCCTCACCTCTGTGACATGCTTCAAACCCCCCAGTTGGCCTCATAGTGGGGTTACTTATTAAGAGACTAAAGGACCTCAATATGTGCACCCTGGAAGAGTGGAGGGAGAAGGGGGATTGATAGAGAACTTTAAATACTTCACGGGGATAAATAAGGTAAGAAGGGAAGTACTTTTCAGAAAGGAGGTGCTTGGGAACAAGGGGACATGCTATGAAGCTGGAGGGAGGTTGATTCAGGAGCGATGTGAGGAAGTACTTATTCACAGAAAGAGTGGTGAATTCCTGGAGCAGCCTTCCAGCAAAGGTGGTGGGGGCACAAATGGTGGGATTCAAGAATGAATGGGATAGGCACAAGGGAAGCATAGTGGAAGGGAAAGGAGGGGAGAAATATAGGTCAAGTAGGGTCTGCGGTGATACTTTAGGTAGGGGAAAATGGGCCTACTGGGTGAGCCAAGCAGTCATTATCTGCTGTCAAAATCTATGTTTCTATGCATTTCCTGGTTGGCAGCACTTTTCATTGCCACCATACCACTGAGCCACCCCTCACACACCATTTTAAATTATTCCCCCTCCCTATTATGTCCCATTATATTCCCCTTATTTCCAGTCCTGATAGCTGGAACTGCCTTGACTACAGCCCTTCTCCAGTCAGGAGGACAGGCATGTATTTGACTCTTTAGCCTACACTGGTTGCTTAGTCATCAAGCGTGAACTCCAGCCTCACTGCCACCATATCAAAAAGAACTGTTAATGATGTGTTTAAATGGTTACAAAACCAGGGTGAGATGGCATCATATCTTCGTTTTGCTCTTGACATCTATGATGTCATCTCACCCTTTAATGGAAACATTGCCTTGTTGCGTATGGTTGCCCATACGTTGTTCTTTTTTATTTATTTTTTTTTAGACTTTGCTTTATTAAAATCAGAGCAGAGTAATACACAAACCCACACTGACAGATGACATTAATGTGCCATTCAGCCATAGTACATACAACCAGTGTTTCCCTTCATGGTCCATACATTATTCTATATATAGTATGTCTTGACTCAAGGATATAAGACCACTTGTAAAGCTTTCTGTAGCCCTTTCTCCTAATAACCCTCGGTAAAGAGAATTATTACTATCCAACAGCATGTGTTGGCTCAAGGAGGAAGCTTCACATAAACCTTCCCTTTAGGCCTACCTTCCCATGCTTTTACCCTCCAACAGTGTGTTGGCTCATGGAGGAAAGGAAGCTTCACAAAAACCCTCCCTTTTGCCCCTGAACGCCAAATAATCCCCTAGCAGAGCTGTTACCCTCCAATGGTATGCATTGGCTCAAGGAAGAAGGTTCTCTTGCAACCCTTCCTTTAGTCCCACCCTCTGAAATCACCCCAGCCAGTGACAACTATGAATGCCCAACAATGTATGTGTCTCAAGGATTTAAGGTCACTTGGTAACCTTTCTGGAGCCTTTCCTCCTAATAATCTTCGGTTAAGGACATCTATTTCTGTCCAATGGTGTGTGTGTGTGTTGGTTCAGGGATGAAAATTCACTTAAACTCTCCTTTTTTTGTCAATAAAATTTGTATTGTTTTATGATAGAGAAAACAGTGCATAAAGGTACTGCCATCAAACAAAAATCATTAGTACAATTATCATAAAAATATAGAACATACATCCATGTCTAAAAGAGAAGAGATTAAGTAATTCATTTTTTCACATTTTTCACATTTAACTTTTATACTAAATATGTATCATATTAGAATGCTGTAATTAATGTACTTGAAAAATACAATGCAGTGAGCCATAAATGAATATGTGAACTACTAAATGGCTAGGTGAATACATTCTTGATAAAACAACATAAGACTTATATGACCTTGAAATTTAAATTGCAAAGTAAGTAATGATTGCTTAGAATTTTGATGATTACCACAAATGCCCCCTCCCAAATAACCCCCTGCTCAGTGCTAGTGCTATAAATTACTGTCCAGCAGTTGCCATTGTTGCATTAATATTTTGGCTCAGGGGCATAGCTAGATTTGGGAACCGGGCTTCCACCAAAGAAATTCCATTGTTTATTCCCAGTGTACATTTTATACAAAAAAAAAACACATAATGAGCGGGGGGTTCTGGGCAGCTTAGCTCTGCCTCCCTCACAAAAATACCCCCAACCAATGGCAACTGTACTCCAACCATATGTTGGCTCAAGGATGAGGGTCATGCAAATCCTCCCTGTAGTCCCTCCTCCCCAAAATAAACCTTTGCCACTTCCGGCTGTTATTTCTGCAGTGTAACTGAAGGATGTGAGGTCTTTGCCAACTGCAGCCATCATGCTATCATGCCAGTCCCTGCTTGCTTGTTTTTATTGAGAGACATTTGCTCTACAACTGCTAGTTTACAGAAATTGTTTTTGTATTTTGGATGGTCCCTGGCTCAGTTAAAAAAAAAAAAAACACCTTTTATGGTTTATTGATGCTGACAGGGTGTCTTCCAGCACATTCTCATTGTTACAAGTAGATTCTTAGGAAAGGCACCATCCTTCTCCATGAGCTACTTGGAAAAAAAATGTTTCTAACATCTGGTTCTCTGATTTTGAGCTGATGATATCAAACACTGACTTTTAGAAAAGGTAAACTGTTTGCATTTTTTTTTTAACGAGCATGTCCCATCATTCATATCGCACTATAATAACAATAGTTGATCTATAGAGATGATACACCAAATGAGCAATGTTTTTCTGGACGTATCCTCCGAAGAAAAAAAAAATAACCCTCTGATGCTATGTACCGCTGTGATATCACTAGAGGGATTCATAATTCTGTAACCTCATGGAACATAGAAGCCAAACAAAATAGCATTGAAGTTTAAAAGTAGCTAACTGAGGATTCGTTTGTACTTTAGCTGAACTGTATGGATGACTTTAGTCGTCTGGGTATATTTCATTTGTAGGCTGGGAGAACCTAACAACCAGTCCATATGCTGAGAAGAGCACTCAGTCACTACTTTGTGCTTTGGTACTGAGAGTATAAGGACGCTGAACATTAATGTAGTTTATTTTTTAACAAATATAATCTTTCAAATAATATGTTTTTTTTTCTTACATGAAAAAAGTGAAATACAGGCAAGGTATATGATGTTTTCCTTTTCATAACCTGAAAAGATGCATGTCTTGTATGGCTGCAAACTAGCAATCCATGCTGTAGTGGAGGGATTCTGATTTCAGAGTCAAACCCTATACAAAACGTTACACAGTAAAATAAATATGGCCAGCCTGATGTTTCGGTTTCCCGGAGACTGGTGGGAGTTTATGGTCCTGGCACAGAATTTCTCACAGAAGCTTTCTGGGGATTCATTATGGAGTGTCTGGGGACTGCGTACATCATGGAGGGGTGAAGTTTGGGTCCTGTAGTGAGAAGATTTGGGCTCTGCCCCCTGGGGACTGAGCACATCAGAGAGGGGAGGAGTTTGGTCCCATTGAGGAAGATTCAGGCCCCTGGGGCTGTCTTGGAACTGATCACATCATGGAAAGGATGAGCTTGGTTTCTGTAGGGGAAGTGTTTAGGTCTCTGGTGCTGGCATATCACCTGCCAGCCTATCATGGAGCTGCTTGCCTACTCTCCCAGCTGGAAGAAAGATGTAGCCATGGTGGTGGGCACATGGGCACAGAGGTGTAAAACATAGGGGGGAAAATGGAATAGTAGTCAGATTTTTGTTGGAAACTTTGTCACTTGTACTGAACTTCTGAAGTCTGAAATATGAGCTGGGGAGGCCGAAGAACTCCTGGCCTGCAGCTCCTTCTCTATTGCGCCAACTTCTGTTTTAGGAGATAGCGCTCCAGGTCTTCAAACAACATCTCTGAGTGGCCTGGATGAAGTCTTGGCAAAACTGGCAGGCTTCAGTGTCGTGGCGGAGCCTAGGCAGAGCAGGCACGCAGAGTGACCATACTTAGCTGGTATCTGTTTGCCGCAGGCACACTTGGTCGGGCGATTGGAAGACCAGGCTGGAGGAGAAGACATAAAACCCTGCAAAGCAACACCAAACATTTGATGTTTTGAACACTAAAGAAAGAAAAATGAAAAAGCATGGTAAGTGCGAGAAAATGGCGGTCAACTGTAGCTGGTGTCCATGAAGGTCTGATGTACATGGGGTCAACAGCAGGAAAGAACTGAGGTGGGCGTAGGGGACCACCCCCTATGTGGGATGGGTGGACCTCGGCGTGCTGATGTCATCGGGTGCGGTCTCCCATGATGGACTGCTGGCTGGGGGTTTTGCATGTGGTCCTGGTGCCTGGTGGCTTTAGCCCTGCCAGTCTTGGCCTGCTGCAGGAGCCCCTCGAAGTAAGATCAAGGGGTCATGACATGAAGCTAGAAGGGGGTAGATTCAAGAGAAACATTAGGAAATTTTATTTCACAGAAGGGGTGGTGGACAGTTGGAATGGACTTCCTGAGGAGGTGGTGGGGGCCAAGATTGTGACGGGATTCAAAGCTGCATGGGATAGGCACAAGGCAATTTTACAAAGGGGGGAAGGTGGGGAAACTACCTGGGACCTCTAGTGTCTTTGGTTAACGTGTGGGTAGTATACTTGGGCAGACTCGGTGGGCCTGGATGTCCTTTTCTGCCATCAGTTTCTATAGAAACATAGAAACATAGACTGTGATGGCAGATAAGGACCGCTTGGCTCGTGTAGTCTGCCCATTTCTCTACCTATTGGATAAGCTGCAGATCCTAGTTAACCAACAGCCTACTTCTTCCTATCCCCACCAGAATTGCCTTGTGTCTGTCCCATGCATTCTTGAATTCTGCCACTGTTTTTTGCCCCAAGACCTCCTCAGGAAGGCCGTTTCATGCATCCACCATCCTCTGTCTGAAAAAATACTTTCTCACATTGCCCCTGAGCCATCTCCCATCTATCTTCAAATTGTGTCCCCTTGTTCTTGCATATCTCTTTTTTCTGAAAGATGCTAACCTCTTGGACTTTGTTGATTCCCTTGAGATACTTGAAAGTTTTTATCACGTGCCCCCTCTCCCTCCTTTCCTCAAGGGTATACAGTACATATTAAGCTCTAAGTCGGTCATTAAGATTGGATGAAAATAATATTTTATAAGTTTAGATTTCTGATTTTTGATTTTCGGCTTTTAGACCTTAGATCTATAAGCATATTGTGACTTTGTTTGATAATTCCACTATTTTTTTTTTGTTTGCAGAAATGTACTTGATAAATTCTAAATCAGTTGTAATGGGATAATAACCTTTTAATAAAAATAATAATAATTAAAAAAAAAGATTGGGCAGCATGAACATCAAAAAGTCATGGCAGAGGCCTCCTGTTGGTCCAGCAGGTAGCGTCTTGTGCTTCCCTGCTAGTGCCCTGAGTTCATAGAGGACTTATGAGCTAGGATGGTTGGGCAGTAGGGAGGGGTAGTGCTGCAGCGTAGTACCTCTTGCAGCTAGGGTGGGTATAGTGCCAAGTTTTGCCACCGGAGTGACCCCTGTGGTAGGCCAGGGAATTTGGCTCCTCCACAGGATGTTGCTGCGTGTGCATGACTCTTGCCAGTGTTGTGCAATGCACTACATTGAGGAAGAAAAGCCATGGTGGAAACATGGTGCTCATCTGAATGATGGCATCGGTGCTCAGGCCGGGCTGGACACCCCCACGCCCAGTCTGGATTGTTCTTCGGGGAGTGGAAGGAGGGACACCTGCCCTTCTCCCAGACCTCACTATGGGGTTGTAACCATTTATTTATTTGAAAATTGGTAACTAGGAAAGGCACACTGAGCCAAGGCTCATTTCCAGCTGTGACCTGGGAGAAAGGGAAAGGGCATATCAAAAGCATACACAGCAATAATAAAACAATACAATATACTACTGATTTACTGCATGGTAATTTACTATATGACAGTTTTATTCTTGAAGTGTTTCTAGTAATTTATTTTGTTATACTTATTTGCATATTATTGTATTATTTTTGCACACTGTAATTTGTAGTTGCGCTGTTCTCTACTCTTCCCCCTATCCCCTGCGCACATCTGGAAACGAGCTGTTACCAGTTAAGTATGTCTTTCCTGGTAAAAATGTTGAAATAAACAAAATAAAAATAAATAAATATAAAGTGCAAACAGAGTACACTTCAATGTGGAACAAGTGCAAATAACAATGAGAGTTACCAAGAGCTGGTACTGTCAGCAACTCCAATGCACAGTTAAAGTGACAAAGAGCAGACTGAAACATGACAGTGCAGTGATAGTTGGGACAAGGACTTAACCCAGGAGGAGGCCCAATAACAAAGATGGAAAGAGCTACAAGGGGGAGGGTCAATTAGGGAGCTGACAGGAGCAGGTGGGGACGGGGAGTAGTTTTAGCTGGGAGATGGGGGAGGTGGAAAGTGGAGGGGAGCTTTTTGCAGAAGGAGGGAAGGTGATGGAGAAGGCTGACTGCCCAGAGAGGAGTGAGGGTGGGCAAGTGAGAAGGTGCAGTGATGCCTGGTGTGGAGGGGCTATGAGGCAGAGGGAATGGGTGAGAGGAGTATGGCTAGGTAGGAGGGTAGGGACCCAAACAAGTATTTGGAGGTGAAGGAGGTGCAGTGGGACTGGTGACATGAGGGTAGAGGGATAGGGAGGAATAGAGGGAGCAGTGGTGAGTACGGGGTGGGGGGGAGTTTGTAACAAAGTGACAAAACACGTTACAGAAGGTGTTCAGTCTGGCAAGGAAAGAGGAAAGCTGGTGCCATAGACCTGATCCACATAGTCAAAGACTGGGAGCACCATTTTGGTAACTAACTCCTGGCGGACCTTGGGAGACAGGCAGTCTTTGTTGTGGTACAAGGCACCGAGTTTAAGGCAGAGTTTGGTGTGGATGACATTGATGTGGGCAGAGAAGCACAGGCAGAGGGGAGGTCATTCAGGAAAATGGAGAAGAGGATTGAACTCAGGATTGAACCCTGTGGGACCCCAGTTGAATTAGCAGGGGAAGTGACAGGATGCTTCCTACCTGTACGGACTGTTGACGGCCTGACAGATAGGAACAGAACCAGTCAACAGCAGGGGCTGAGGCTGGGGCACAGAATCAAAGGCTTTGGCCAGATCGATGAAAATAGCCATTGTAGTGTGTCCATGGTCCATCCCAGTGAGGATGGAGTCAGTGACATGTAGCAGGGAGAAGACAGTGGGGTGGTGCTTCCAAAAACCAGACTGGAAGGGGAGACGAAGTTGGAAGAATGGAGGAAGTCAGCAAGCCAGTAGTCAGCAAGTTTCTCTTGCTGCTTAGCAAGAGATGGGAGGAGAGAAATAGGACATAAGTTGCCAGGGGAGGAGGGGGTCACTCGCTTTGTGAAGAGGGAGAACTTTGGCAGTCTTCCATAACTGGGAGACAGTACAGAGGGAGAAGGAGAGGTTGAGGAGCTGAACAATGGGGGAAGTTGATGGAAGGAGTTGAGAAATAGAGAAGGTAAGGGTCCAGGCCATCAGGGCTAGATTTTGACAGGTTAAATAAGGAAAGGGCAAGCAGGGTTTCCTCAGTAGTAACAAGAGGAAAGTGAAACCCCAGGGAAGGGTGTGGCAGAAAGGAAGGTGGAGATGGGAGGGAGGGTAGGAGCCAGGAGATGGAAAGGGAGGGCACAGGTAGTGAAAAACTCACTGAAGCAAGCAGATAAGGAAGGTCAGAGACAGGTGAACCATTAACCATGAGGACTTGCAGTGGACTAGGTAGGAGGGTCAAAAAAGGAGTGAATCATCTTCCAGAATTTGACTGGGGAATTAAGGTTTTTTTGGAGGTTGGCATTAAAGTAGTGGAATTTATCAGTGTGGACAGCCACTGTGCATATATTTTAAGCCCCCTGTAAGAGACAAGATCAGACTGGGAGCGGGATAATTTGAATCTGGCCCAGGCTTGGTCACGGGTCTTGCATTGACCAGTGAAAACTGGTAGTAATCCAGGGGTGGTGGGAGGATTTAACCCTGGACTTTCTGATGGGGTGTGCTTGTCCCAGACTGAACAAAATTTGGAATGAAACAGGAAAGGGGCCACGTCCATGTCAGGGGTGGAGAGGATGGGGGAGCAATCAGTTGCAGCAAGGTCACTCAGAAGAGCATTTAAGTTGAGTGACCAGAGGGACGTAGCCCAAATGTACTTGGAGGAGGAGGAGGGAGAATACCAGACTTTCCTGGCACTGAATGTCACGCAGTGGTTGCTGACGGCATCTGGCAGAATACCTGCTGCAACAGTGTGGTAGGGGTGGGAGGAAAGAATCCACTACAGGAGGATGTTATCAGAGGAGTTAGAACTGAGCCGGGTGGATACATTCATAAGCTGGGAGAGATTTAGGGACTCAGTGCCGAAGGAGTTCAGCCTGCAGGCCAGGAAAAGCCATTTAATATTGAACCATGGATGACTTGGAGTGGGGGTGGACTTGCTACGGGGCTAGGTGACCGCCGACCTGACACATAGAAATGAGTGAGATGGCTGACCAAGGATGAAAAATTACACTTTGCCAAAAACATCAGTTATGAAAGGAGAAGTATGACAGCATAGGCGCTGGCCGAGCTGTGGGAGCCACTGGCCATGCCACTGACCCAGGTATGCATCCTTATCCTAATTTTTTACTTTAGACATTTTGGTCAGGAAGGGCACACTAAGCGAGTGCCCATTTCCAGCTGTGTTGCTGGAGCACAGGGATTTGCTCAGGGTTACATAGTATGAAAACGGTGGTTGTAGGATTCAAACCCAGGTAAGCTGGGTCTCCAGGCTCACAGCTTTGTGTTCTTACCTGTAGGGTATACTGCCTCCCAGTTCACCTCTGTGGGCCAGCAGCATTGGATTAAGAATGCAGGGGGATGCTACCTGCCTCTTTGTGGGGGAGGTAGCCCTGTACTGCTCAGTTCTTACGCATCAACTGCTGGTCCAAGGCATGCATAGTAGAGGAGCGTGGCACAGCACTGTGGGTGGCTTTGGGAGGGGTCTCTGTGTACTTCTTTGGTAAGCTGGCAAGGGGAAGGAAGGTACAAACAAAATAGGTGGGGTCAGGCCAGTGATGTGACCACGACCACATACCACCACACCACATCAGTTGCACTGGCCCTCTGCACCTATCTCTGAAGCTAAGAGTAGCTTTCCTCAATTGGTCTAGAGAATAGGTTGGGAAGAGGTGTATGTCCCAGGCAGGTGCACGATTAGCATGGCACTCATTCCACCAAATGCCAAAGAGCATGGAGAGGGAGTAAAAACAGAATTAGGATGGACCACTGGTGGGAGTAGAAGTAAGTCTGGCTGGATCACGAGTTAAAGTGAGAAATCCAGATGGAGCTGTTCCCAACAAGCATTAGGTCTGGCAGTCCAATGAAAGAGGTCCTAGTCCGGGGTTATGGGGTAGAAAATAATAGAAACAAATGAAGGAAATGCTCATATTCCCTTCCAGTCAGAAGAAAGATGTGTCCGTAGTAACAAGAATAGGACCCCAGCTGGTGGAGTGCCGGGGGGGGGGGTGCCAGGAGTATGGTAAAAACAGAGGCATGAAGTCCCCTGCACTGCCACCCCCCATCCAAAAAAAAAACAGAGCTGGTTCAGAATTCTTTTCCAGGCTGCAAGTTTATTCAGTGCATGAAGCATGCCAAAGCAAGGACTGCCTGTGTATGTATAGAGATGGACTTGTTTTCTGAGGAAAAAGAATGAGATGAGTTAAAAGTCTGAAAGCCTTAGGCCAGGCTGTGTCAGATGTAATAACTTCTTTACTCAGTCATCTCACCTTGCAGTGCTGCTCTTCCCCATTCAGCCACCAGTTGTCTGACGAATAATAAAAGTGACAAGGGCAAAACCCCTCTAATGTATTTCGAAGAAAGTTTGGACAGTCAGGTCTGCCCTGCTGGCAGAGAAACAGCTGGGACTTGCAGACTGTTGTTATGCAATACATGGGTTTCACAAACATGCAGTGTAGGGCTCTCTCAGGAAAAGTGTAAGGAACAAATTTTCAGACACTGTACTCATGCAAGTCTGTTTTCTCTGTGGAATGCGCATTTGATCAAGTATGCTACCGAAAACACATTTTTTTAAAAATTCATCAGTCTTTGAGGCTATTTTCATGTAGCCTTTGCCTGCCGTGGTGGGGATTCTGCCATCAGGGAAATGCTAGCACGATGACTGGTAGTACTACAGTAATGCTGTCAGTTGTCTCACAAACGCTGATTAGCATTGCACAAGCATTTCACCAACGATGGTGTGATTGATCAGTGGCGGCTAAATGTAAACAGCCTCATCATGTACAGTATATGTTGTCAGAGAACGCGAAGGTTGCACTCGATGAGGAAAACAAATTCCACACTGAAGTTGCTATTTAAGCAGCATGTAAATTTATTGTGAGCACAGTATGGTCAGTCTGTTTAGAGTCATTGTCCCAAGGCTTGTCCATGTCCCCTAGGCCCCCAGATTTACAGAAGGCCAAGTCAGAGATCAGCCCATCTTCTTCCAAGTTGTGTACAGGAGTGCTTGGAAACAACTGAGAAGCTGCGTGGGATATACTATTTTGGACAAATTATCTGTAACTAAACTCTCTCTCTCTTGCTTACATCTGAGAGAAGTTTTCCTCACTTTTAAAGTGGCATTGCTTGGTATTTGTTTTAGTTTTTAATTCAGAAAGGGGTTTTTTAAAACTGCTTATCTTGTCAGCATCCTCAGAAGGGCTGAAATAACTGCATATTTGATTTTCCTTTGTGGCTAACAAACCACCAGGCTGTTTTGGGGCTGGAGGTTTACCTGTGTCTGACTTGGATGTCTGGATTTTCTCTGTTTGATTAGCAGGGTACTTTCTCTGTCAAATTGTTGTGTAGGGTATCTTGCTGACAGGAAGGCACTCATCGCAGCGGTGGGTGAGAGCTTTAGTCGATTGTTTTGTGAGGACACAGTTTAGGCCAACCCTTCCCACCCCTCACCCCACCCACCCTGGAAATAGTTCCTTTATACCTGAGGTTCTGACATCATTTCTCGGTGCAAGGTGCATTTCACTGTCATATCTCTCTAGCACACTGCACTGATAATATAAGCATACACGTTGTATAATATATATATATATATCTATATATATATATTTCTATATAACAAATCACACACGCACGCGCGCGCACACACACACACACACACACACACAAATACAATAAAAAAAAACAAACAACTAGATAAACATGTGGGGAGTAGTGCAATCTAATGGCTGTGGGACAGCAGTCTTCCGGGAGTCTTTCTGGAGGCTGAGATGCTGCCCTATTTGCAGACAACTATCTGCCCTGAGGGAGGAAGTTGCCTGTCTTCAGGCCGCACTGGACAGTAGTAAGGATTTCCCCCAGGCCACACTGGACAGTAGAAAGGGAACCTCCCCATCCAGGGAGCACTAGCGCCACCACCACTACCTCAGAGGTTGCGAAGAAAGCACAGCAGTTGGACCACAGTGGGCTCAGGGAGGGTGAGGAGGGTGGAACAGAGGCACACCCAGTCAATTGTTCCACTCCACAATCCATACACCATTCTGGGGGAGCATAGCTCCCCTATGGATGAACCCGCAGAGAAGACTGATGATATCTGTCACGAGGGAGGCCCACAGAAAGGAGGCAGAGGGCACCAAAGGGAAAGGAAGCAGCTCCTGGTGGGGGACTCAATTATTAGGGGTATAGAACTGGGGGGACCTGGGAAAATGAAGTAAGGTGCCGCCTGGTGCCATGGCTTGAGGGACAGGAGCGCATCCTCAGGATCACGAGAACAGCTGCAAGGGATTCCGAAGTTGGACATAATTGTCCACCTAGGGACAAATGACTTGGCTCATCATGAGATTAGAGCAGTGCAGGAAGACATTGCAGAGTTGGGAGGGACCTAAGACAGTAGCACACACAGTATCCTTCTCAGAGGTGCTGCCTGTCAAAAGCATGGGGAGGCGAGGCAATTGGCACCATGCAGTTTAATGAATGGTTGAAAATGGTGCGGAGCACAGGGGTTTGGCTTCATTGGGACTGGGGTTCCACCTGGAGGACACCAGCCTATACCGCAGGATGGTCTGCATCTGTCCAAGAAGGGAACAAGTCTTTGAGCAATCGGTTTAAATGCTTCATTGGCAAGCTTTTAAACTAGTCAAAGGGGAGGCACTGACAAAGCAGGAAAATCCCAGCCTCTCCCTACAAAACAGGGTACTAAATGAGAAAAAGACTGAGGTAGAACGGTCAGTGGGGATGCTGCAACAGAAGGTAAAGCCATCAAAAATGGAGAGCAATGAGTACTAATGCCCGTAGTCTGGGTAACAAGCTTCCTGAATTAGTGGCCTTGATGGAGGAGGAACATCTGGATATCGTGGCAGTCACAGAAACATGGTACACAAAACCATGACTGGGACATAAACATACCAGGATACACTGTCTACAGGAGGGACAGGGAGGGTAAAAGAGGAGGAGGAGTAGTTCTTTACATAGGGAAGGAATAAAAGCAACAGAACAAAGGGTAAACAGGAGGAGAAGAAGCACTGTGGGTAAATTTGGAGACAGGCAATGGCACCACAATACGCACAGGGTTAGATACAGACTTCTTCTCAGGGGAGGAAATGGACAGGGAAATGATAGAAAGTATAATGAGAATGGCAGAAAAAGGGAGATATTGCTGATGGTGATCTGAATATGCCAGATGTTAACTGGAGTGCAGTTACAGCTGCCACTTCGAAGAGTGCAGTTATTCTAGATGCCCTACAGGGGGCATGCCTTAGACAACTAGTACTGGAGCCCACTCAAGAGGGAGCAATATTAGACTTGATTCTCTCAAATGGAGATGGAGAAAGGATTACAGATGTAGAAGTGGGTAGCCATCTGGGAACTAGCGACCATCGAACAGTATGGTTCACAATAAACACAGCAATAGAGTCAAGCCATACAAAGACAAAAGTACTGGACTTTAGGAGGGCTGACTTTGCCAAAATGGGTGAGTGCCTAAGGAATGCACTAGCAAATGGGCAGGAAGGAGGGGTGGAAGAACAATGGGGAATAATAAAACTGCCATCACAGAGGTAACGAGCCTTTTGTGAAGCAAATAAACAAAACAAGACAATGTAAGAAACCACTATGGTTCTCAAAGGAAGTGGCAGTGAAGGTTCAAGAGAAAAGAAAGCATTCAGGAAGTACAAGAATCGCAGAAGGAGCAGGACAGAGAACTGTATCAGTTAAAGCAAAGGAGGCTGGGAAGGCAGTCAGAACAGCAAAGGTCCAAACCGAGGAAAGATAGCCAACTCAGTTAAGAAGGGATAAAACCTTTTATAGGTACATCAGGAGCGAAGGAAGACTAAGGGAGGATAGTGAGGCTTAATAAAGGGGAGGAGGGTGGGCAGAGGAGACACTGAAAGGCAGAGATACTAAACAAATATTTTTGCTCAGTATTTACAAAGGAAGGGGAGATACATAAAACAAACAGTAATAGACGCTGGATACAGAGGTTGATACCAGCCCATTTACAGAAGAAAGGGTTCTGAAAGAACTCTTAAAACTGAAGGTGGACAAAGCAATGGGGCCTGACGGATTCATCCCAGAATTCTAAAGAACTAAGGTAGAACTAGTGACACCACTGACTACCCTTTTAACAAATCATGGGAGGATGGGGTGGTACCCGAGAACTGGAGGAGGGCAGATGCATTCCCTTCACAAAAGTGGGAGCAAGGCAGAAGCAGGAAACTATAGACCTGTTAGTTTAACCTCAGTGATAGGGAAATGATGGAATCACTTCTAAAGGAAAGAATTGTCGTATCTAGAGGCCAGAGGGCACAGGACCCTAGGCAGCATGGATTCACAGCGGAAGGTCATGCCAGACGAATCTGATAGATTTCTTTGACTGGGTGACCAAAGTAGTAGATCAGGGAGGGCTGTGGACATGGCCTACCTAGACTTTAGCAAGGCATTTGACACAGTCCCACACAAAAGATTACTATACAAGTTAGCCAGCCTGGGAGTGGGTCCAAGATGACAGCCTGGGTAAAGAATTGGCTGGAGAATAGGACACGGAGAGTAATAGTAAATGGAGTCCACTCAGAAGAAAGGAGGGTTACTAGTGGGTACCGAGGGTTCAGTATTAGGACGGTCCTCTTCAATGTCTTTATAGCGACATTGCAGAAGGACTGGAAGGAAAAGTATGTCTTTGCAGATGACACTAAGATCTGCAACAGAGTTGATGCACAGGGTGGGGTGGAAAGGATGAGAAGGGACTTGGCAAGGTTAGAGGAATGGTCAAATGTATGGCAGCTTGGATTCAATGCTAAGAAGTGCAAGGTAATGCACCTGGGAAACAAAAACCCAGGGGAAGAGTACACAATGGGGGGTGAGATACTAACAACAACAAAAATGGAGAGGGACCTGGGGGTAGTCATATCAGATGACCTAAAGATGGGCAAGCAATGTGAGAGGGCAGCAAGGAGGGCTGGGGGGATACTGGGATGCATAGGGAGAGGCATCACCAGTAGAAAACAGGAAGTTATTATCCTCTGTACAGACAGCTGGTGAGACCCCATCTGGAGTACTGTGTGCAGTTCTGGAGACCCAATCTCCGAAAGACATAGACAGGATGGAAGCTGTCCAGAGGAGGGCAACTAAAATGGTGCAGGGTCTACACCGAAGACATATGAAGAGAGACTTAAGGAGCTTAATATGTATAGCCTCGAGGAAAGGAGGGAGAGGGGGGACATGATAGAAACTTTCAAGTACCTCAAGGGAATCAACAAAGTCCAAGAGGGTAGCATCTTTCAAAAAAAGAGGTGTGCAAGAACAAGAGGGCACAATTTGAAGATAGGGGAGGCGGCTCAGAGGTAATTTAAGGAAGTATTTTTTCACAGAGAGGGTTGTGGATGCATGGAACAGCCTTCCGGAGGAGGTTGTGGAGTCAAAATCAGTGGTTCAATTCAAGCATGCATGGGATAGTCATAAGGCAGTTCTGGGGGCCGGGGGTAGGAAGAAGTAGGCTGCTGGTTAACTAGGATCTGCAGCTTATCCAGTAGGTAGGGAAATGGGCAGACTGGGTGGGCCAAGCGGTCCTTATCTGCCGTAAAATTCTATGTTTCTATGTACAGTGCCTAGGACGCTGATGACTACAGCCACAGCGCTTTCAACTTTATGGTGTCTTTGCTAGGGGCCCTACAGTATATGATGTGCATATTTTCCTTCAGAGGTAGAAAGGCAACCGAAACCATCCTTACTAGCATGAATATGATGCCCTAATTTCATTAAGCCCCCTCCTTCTCCTGTGGGGTAAGATGGTACTGTGAAGTGCCGTGCTACTCTAAACCTCTAGAGACATGGGGCCTGATTACAGAAGGTGGGGGCAGGGCTTGTGCCAAGTCCTGCATCCACCACAAAGTTTGACGCAACTGTGTCACAGCCCTTCAACGCAGCTCTGCGCCATTCCAGAAGGGTTGATGCAGTTGCAACAGTTTTCTCACTTTACGGCAGCTTGCGCCAAGCGATTGGCACAAGCCCCGTAGTAAGGGTACCCCCATGAATGCAAAGTTAGACCATCTGGGAGATGGTCTAACTTTTCAATGTCAGGGACTTGCAGCATCGGTTTCTAGAATACCAAGTTTGACGCAAGTCAGCACTTGCATCAAACAGCCTGCCACAAGTCCCCTGCAGTGATCGCAGCCGCTTTTAGAATCGGGCCCATGGATTTAACTCCACCCCAGGACTAGAATTAAATAACCATCTTACAAGAATCAATCTTATTGATGGAGTCCAACTGTTTGGTCTTAGAGAAGGAAGCAACAGGACCCCTGGGCAACCAGAACTTTTTGGGCCAACAGCAGTTAATTTATTCTTAGTGGCAGTCTAAAACTTCCATGAGTCAAAATCTAGAAGTAATTCCAATTTATTGAAAGTCAAAATGCTTCCTGGCTCACACATTTTGGAACTCAGTATTCTAAGAAGGATCAGTTCATTGATGTGAATATATAGATATTAGTGGAAAAATACAAATCTTAACTGTGTCAATCTTCACCATTCTTCACTGGTGGGTGTCTGTCGGATACAGGCTCCCTGTGGGAGACTTTTTTTTTTGGAGTAGAAGTAGACGCCGTCAGCGCCACCTATGAATCCAACGTAATACGTGGCACTTGTGGGTTGGCCAGTAATGGCCATTGGGTCCTCCTCCACATCAGTTCTGCTTCTCTTGCCATCTAGACAGCAACCCAGCTGACTAGAGACTTCTTCGGCCTAGTGTTTTCTGCAACGCCTAGTTCAATGCCGTTATCCTCCACTCCACTTCGGTGCTGCTACTCGATGCTGCTCAAGACCGGTAAGATCTTTCCTTTTTATTTTGTGTGCAGCGTCCAGTGTTTTCTAAGTTTAAATTTTGTTACCATTCCGTCATGTCTGGTCATCAGGACAAGAAGCGATCCAAGAAAACGGGTTGGCCTCCTATGTGTCGGTGTCCCTGTGGCCGCAGATTTCCGTTACCAACCGACATGACGTGTGTCTCGCCTGTCTTGGTCCCCAGCATGATATGGAGGCTTGAGACACCTGCTTCTCAATGAACTGTCAAGTTTTGGAGCACTACGCGTTAAACATCGGCAGGGCCCTGCTGACTTTTGGGGGGGCGTCGTCGCTTGCCCCGGTCCAAGCACAGGAATCTCTGCCCTACCTCCATGTCCCTTCCCGGGCCTTTATGGTCCGGTGAAGAGGGGGCCTCCTCCTCTTTTAGCCTTGCTGTGGAGGAGGTCCCTACTGCTGTGCTGGAGATCCAGTCTGCCCTGTTCGTGGGCTGGGAGCATTGCCTTGGCAGTCACCTCCTTGGAGGTGCAGGCTCCCCCATTGTTGGAGCCCACAGCTGCGGGTCCCAGTGCAGGGCATTCCTCAGTGCTGACCATCAGTGCTGTCTCAGATCCTGGAGCCGTGTGCTGTGCTAGTGATCGGGGCAGCGCTGCGAGGGGTGCAGAGCTGGGTCAAGGTGCCGTTCACGGCACCATGACTGGGGGATCCCTCGGGGCTGCCAGTCTGGAGCCCTTCATTATTGTCTCCTCTTTGGAGGAAGATGATTCTGAGGTGGATCCGGATTGGCTACCTGACTCTTCGGAGTTAGAGGGTTCCCCATGGCCCAGCACTCTTGTGTCTCCCCAGGTGCCCCCTCCAGTGGCTTAGGTGGCTGGGGTTTGTGTGGATCTCCCAGCCACCCCTGGTGCGGGACACCAGCTGCAATCTTCTGGTCCCTGTACTGCTGGGGTGCCAATCTGGTTCCTGAGTGAGGGAGTGGCCGCTGTCCCCTGTGACATTCCCCATCTCAGAATCAAGATTGAGCTCCCTCCTCCTGAGGCCCTCTCCGGGGAACCTGTGGAGTTGAGGGAACCATTGGCAGAGGGGTTGAGGAAGAGGGCTTCCTCGGAGTCCTAGGGTTGAGGATGAGGGGCAAGGGACTGCGGCACACTAGCGGGACCCTTTGTGGTCAGGGGAGGAGCTGTAGTGCCGAGCCCTTTGTTCTCCCTTCGGGGTCTCCCACGGAGGTCCCTCTGGGTGGGGCTGAGGTCCACCCTTCTTGATCCATGCGGCCCCGTTCCCCTCATAGGGTAACTCACCCTACAGTGTTAAGCCCTCATCATTTCAATTTCCAGGATAGGATGGTGAATCTACAGACCTGCGGTTTTCCTCTGATGCCAGGCTCTCCTGTGGCTTCTGCTAGCCCTGGCAGAGGCACGTCACATCAGGTGACAGACTCACCCATGCTCTGTGCCCAGCTCCCCTTTTCCCAGGCCACTTTGGGCCTTTGGGACCTTTGACCTGGGATCAGTTCAGGTCTCAGGCAGTGGCATTCCCTCAGTACGTTAGGGCTAAGAATGAGAAGGTCTTTCAACCAGTTCCCCCGCCGCAGCCAGAGTCTGATTCGTCAAGCTCCTCAACCTCCTCGTCTTCCTCCACCGGTGAAGAGGAACCTTCGGTCCACCTGTCCTCAGACACTGATTAAGCCCAGCATCAGCGCTTCCTGTTGAGGTTGGTTAGGGACTTGCACATCTCCCACTATGCTAGGGACAATATAGAGCGTGCAACGCAGGCTTTCCTAGGCGAAGATGGGGCGCACCATTTGGTAGTCCCGTCCTGGCTAGTTTCTTTCCAGCAAGCATCGTACAGTGCCTGGCAGCATCCATATTCCAAGGAATCAGCCCCTATGGACTGCTGCAAGATGTATTGTGCAACCTGCGGGTCTCCAGGTGCCTTGCCTCATCCACCTTCTGGACTGACGCAGCTAGACTCCCCTTTTGAGCTTCGATGTCTGGTCCGCGATAGGCCCCCCCAAGACCGATTCTCGAGAGTTGAGTTGGATGGAGTGAAGAGTCTTCTCTTCAGCATGGAGCCTGTTGGCAATCATCTCACATCAGGCTTACCACGCTGCATACAACAGGCATCTGTGGACGATGCTGGGACAGGCCCTAGCATTGCTGCCTGATTCAGAGGCTAGTCGGCAAGCCATTGCCCTCGCTGCTGTAGGCCTGGAGTTGACGGGGCAGCAATCAAGGGCATTGTATGATGCCAATGAGGTCACTTCACAGCTTGCAGGGACAGCGAGCTGCATTAGGCGGATGGCATGGCTTTGCCTGTTGAGGTTGTCACCTTTGGCCGGGCACAGGTTATTGGTCTCCCCCTTCCAGGGGACCCATCTGTTTTCCTGCAGAGTGAGACAGGAGCTTCAGGGGTGCCTTCCCTCCCCTAAGGTTCAGGGGGCCCCATTTCACTCTGATAAGTCCCAGCCTTGAACTGGCTAGTGGAGGGCCCCCCTCCCCCCCATTCTCCCTGGGGAAGGGACTGAGGATGTTTTCCTCAGGGTTATTGTCCCTTCGGGGGTGCTCGGTTCTCACCCACCAGTGATGAAGAGTGAAGATTGACATAGGTAAGATATGAAAATTATGTACCTACCGCAATTCTTGATCTTCCTGTGTATCTTCACCATTCATCACTGAATCCCACCCACCTTCCCCTTGAGGCCTCAGTCTCTGAGACATCTGCTTCCCTTCTACCCCAAGCCCTCACCCCCTTCCTCCTCTTGAGTTCTCCCAATGTTGTGGGGGGAGGGGGGGTCTGTGGGGCAGGGTCTAGGTTTGAACGAGTCTCAAGCTCCTCAGGATTCTACGCTTGGGTCTTCAGGGGGGGCCCCTCCTCTTCTGGACTTTTTGCTTGACCCACATTGTGGGTCTGCCGGTCTGGGGGAGGTGCCGTGGGCCTCCCGGGACGTCCTTACCTTCCATGTGTCATTTTTCTCCCCCCCTCAAACCCTTTGGTGTTCTTGGAATAGGGGTAGTGAGAACTGTGACAGTCCTCGATCTATTGGGATTGAGCCTGAGGGGGTGGCCTCTTCCCGATCTCTTTGGCAAAACCTCCTTCATCTTGTGCTCCCCCTCAACCTCTGAGCAATCCTGACTCTGCCTGAATCTGGGGGGCTCAGCGGTAAAGTCCTGCAGCTCTTCTGTGTTCCTGCTTCAGAGCACTTAGGTTTCAGGTCACAGCTCTCACCAGGGTTCTACCCTGGTGTCCCTCCTCATCTGCCCCTGTTGTTTGGGGACCAAAGGCCACCTCCCTCCCTCCCTCCATCATCCCATACCTTCTTCTTCTTCCCTCTGTCTTCCTCTCTGTCTTTCTCTCTCTCTCTACTTTCTTCCTTCTCCTCCTTGGTCACTCAGGGACTGGGGCCTGCTGGTCCACAACCCTCAGGCTCCTTCTTCTCTTTTCTGTCCTCTTATCGGCATACTCTTTCAGTTCTTTCCTTTCCTTTCACTGACTCTTGGGTTCCCTTGCCCCACCCTTCTTTCTCTTTACTTTCTTTTACTGCCTCTCCTTTGTGCAGAACTGAGGTAGAGGAGGACCCAACAGCTGTTACTGGCCAACCCACAAGTGCCGCATATTACGTCGTCCCCTCCTCCAAAAACAAAAGTCCCTGACAGACACTCACCAGTGATGAATGGTGAAGATACACAGGAAGATCAAGAATTACGGTAAATATGTAATTTTCATTTTCAATCAGAAAAATCCATCATTTCTGACTTTTATGCCTGTGGTTTTGGAAGTCATCAAATTTTTTGTGTTACAGTTGGAAATCAATGATTTCCTCCCCCTTTGTTTTGGAAGTTTTTGCCTTGTGTTTGGAAGTCATATACTTTCAAAATGGAGTTCACCAAATCCCTAGCTGGCGGCACTGGTGCCAGGCACTGATGCGCGGAGACATCCACATGCCTACAGGGTACAAAGCAGCACCAGCCCCAGCCACCTCCATTTCCTTTTTCCCCACTGTTAATGTGCAGTGCTTTCCTCATTGGGGACCAAAACCTCAGTTTGGGTACAAAACGCGTTCTAGTCTAGTTCATCACATCTCTGTCTCTGCATTACGAACATACGAAAGCTGCCAGCAGCAAAAGGCCATCTTGGTCTGTCTTGGCTGCTCGAGATTGCAGCTAGCTCCCTATTCAGCAGGTGCCCCACCCCCTTCCCTTTACCCTCCTCTTTGCCCTGTTCCACACCTTCTTAAAGCTTTCCACTATGTTACATACCACCACCTCAACCGGTAGTACGTTCCACTTTGCCACCACCCTCTCCAAAAAGAAATGCCTCCTCACCTCCCTCCTGAATATACCCCCCCTCCAGTCTCATGGCCCCTAGTGTCTCTCCCCACTCTCCTACTGAATAGACCCTCCATTTCTGTTTTGATTCTCCCCTTCATGCATTTGGAGGTCTCAGTCATGACTCCCAACCCCTCCTGTCCTCCAGTGTGTACATGTTTAACTCTCTTAGTCTGATCTCATATGGCAATTCCCCCAGGCCCTGAATCATCTTCATTGCCCTATGTTGCACCCCCTCCAACAACCTAATATCCTTTCGTAGGTACGGGCGCCAGTACTGCATGCAGTATTGCAAGTGGGGTCTAACCAGTGATCTGTATAATGGTAGAATAACCTCCCTTCTTCTCGAAGTAATGCCCCTTGTAGTGCACCCCAGCATTTTGTTGGCCATTGCTGCTGCCTTTCTGCATTGCATGGAGTTGTTCATTGCTCCAGTGATGAGCACCCCCAGATCCTTCTCTTCTTCTGTTACCTCCAGTCGCACCCCCTCCCCTCCCCAATGGTAGATTCTCCTCGGATTTTTTGTTCCGAAGTGCAGTACCTTGCATTTTTTTTGCATTGAACCCCAGCTGCCATCTGTCAGATCATGCCTCTAGCCTTGCCAGATCCTCCTGTAGCCCTCACCGCCCAACCTGGTCGTCCACCACCGCTCCTGTTTTGGTGTCATCTGCAAACAGACTGATTTTGCTGCTGATATCATCCGAGATGTCTGCAATAAATATGCCAAACAGTACTGGGCCCAGCACCGACCCCAGTGGAACACCACTTGTTACAGGCTTAGGGGATGAGTATTCCCCACCTACCACCACACTCGGCTGCCTATCTTTTAGCCAGGTTTCCACCAACCCCACCAGTTTTGCTCCTGCCCCTGTGCCCCGTAGCTTGCTTCCAAGTCTCCCATGCAGTACTGAATTGAAGGCCTTTCTGAAGTCTAGGTACAGGACATCCACCGCGTGGCCCCTGTCAGTTTGCCTACTCACCCAGTGATAGTATTCCACCAGGTTGGTCTGGCATGACCTGCCCTTGACGAAGCCATGCTGCTTCCTGTCCTGCACCCTGTTCACCTCCAGTAGTGCCACTAGCCTCTCCTTTAGGATGGTCTCCATTAGCTTCCCCACTATGGACGTTAGACTTACTGGTCTATAGTTCCCCGTTTGTCCTTGGGTCCACTCTTGTGGAGGGGAACCATGTGAGCCAGTCTCCAGTCATGGGGTATGCATCCTGTGTCTAGAGATGAATTAAATAGTTCTGCCAAGAGTCCTGCTAGGACCTCTGCCAGCTCCTTCAGTACTCTTGGATGTACTCCATCCAGTCCTGGTACCTTGTCCACCCTCAATGCCCTTAACCCCTCCAGCACCCTCCCCAATGTGATTTCTCCATCCATCATCCCCCCTCATCTGTTTCTATCCCCCCTCTTACTATAGGTAGTGCTCCCTCCCTTTTTTTCATAAAGACTGAACAGAAGTAGTCATTGAGCACTTCTGCCTTTTCACCCTCGTCCACCACCCCCCTTCTTAATTCTTACAATTTGGTCCTTACAGCTTCTTTTCTCCCTGATGTACCTGAAGAAGGCTTTTTCCCCTTTTTTCATGCTCTGCGCCAGCCTAAGTTCTCTTGCTACCTTGGCTGCCTTTACCCCCTGGTCACTTCCTTTGCTTCTTGCAGATATTCCTCCCTCCCTGATTTTCTGTCTCTCCTGTAAGCTGCCCTTTTCCTCCTCACCCTGTCTAACACCCCTTTGCTTGTCCAGCTGGGTTTCTTTCCTCTAGTCTTCTTAGTCTGAGCCCTACAGCAAGTTTCTGTTGCCTCCACTATCCCATGTCTTATCAATTCCCACCTTTGTTGTGTGTCCATACCTGGTTGAATTTTGCACAGGAACCCCTGTACCACTTCCCTCATCATCTTAAAGTTGGCGTTCCTGAAATCCAACACCCTTTTGCCAGATGCCCCCTCTCTGTAGCCATCTGTAACTGGAATCATATTGTCCGGTGGTCACTACCCCCCAGTGGTTCCTGCACCCTCACATCCCACACTCACTGCCCGTTCATAAGTACGAGGTCAAGGGTGCTCCTTTCCCTAGTTGGTTCCTTGACCAACTGTACTAGAAAGCTTTCCTGGAAGGCATCCAGCATTACCTGCTCCCTTCTGTTCTTTGTGTTAGGTGTGTCCCACTCAACCCCCGGCATGTTGAAATCCCCTACTTTCACCATTCCCCCCCCTTCCTCCTGATCTGT
The DNA here is from genome assembly GCA_016271365.2 of Neoceratodus forsteri. Taxonomy (NCBI): domain Eukaryota; kingdom Metazoa; phylum Chordata; order Ceratodontiformes; family Ceratodontidae; genus Neoceratodus; species Neoceratodus forsteri. Next base: position 100,985,186 of record JADMNL010000030.1, on the reverse strand, counting down.
TCTGCCAGTATCCTGTCCATCCCTTCAGACTGAGCAGGTGGCCTGTACACCACCCCCAGTCTTAGTGATCTGTTTTCCACCCACAGTGCTTCTGTATCTCCCTCCTCCCTTACACATTTTAATCCCTCCTTTACGTACAACTCAGGAAATGAACCACAAAATTCAAAAAGTACTCAATCGACACAGCGCTCAGGATAGTAAGATTGGCGGAGCCGTGAAGATCACAACTGAAGCAGATTGTTTATTGTAAAAGGATAAGATAATGGGTTCTCACTGAGCTCAGGATTGCATCCAGTATTTCAGGACTGGCTGTGACCAACAGAACTGTGTGGCATGCATCCCGGTTCTCTTGCGCTCTCCAAGAGTTTGTCCTATAGGCCATTTTCAGGATCACCAAGTCCAGTCTCACATCATCCGGCATCACATATTGAAGCCAATGCAACAGAAATGCCAGCAGGTTATGCCCCATCATCGGGAGTTCATGAATCTGTTTGCATTCTCTAATGTATAAGTATGTGCTCTTTGGCAGTTTGCTTCAGAAGTCATTTTGGCAAATGTGGCTTGCATCTTTTGTGACATCTCATCTGCTTCAGTTGTGATCGTCACAGCTCCGCCAGTCTTACTATCCTGAGTGCTGAGTTGATTGAGTAATTTTTGAATTATGTGGTCCATTTCCTTCACTGCTTTCAGGACAGTGTCCCATGGTGGGGGATCACCCCCTTTCGCTCGGGTCTGCTATGCTGGTTAGCTCTCCTGTTCCCTGCTATGATGGCTACTATTAGGATTTTTGTCCCTGGCCTGTGGCTTGTTTTTTTGGGTGCCCCATTAGGAATTTTAATATCTACTGAGTCATGAAAGGTTGAGCCACTGAATGGTATTAAAAAAAATGGCTAAGATGTCTTCAACCAGCAATAATAGTGATTTAATCAGAGCTGGATGTGGAGCTGATCTAAAACATGGCCAGTCATGAATGTGGCTCTCTCCCCCCCGTGGCAGGTGTTGTCTTTGGATGTAAGGGACGTTCTGGTGTCCTCTCCTCACTGCCCTTGATGAGGGACATTATGATGCTGAATTTATTTGTGCTTTTGTGTGCAACACCTCTGTCTCTGACACTCCTTCTGCCTCTAGGGGATATCTTGGATGAGTAGTTTAATCAGTGGACACCTCTCAAGAAGCAGTGGCTCTTACACTCTTTATTGGCTGTACTTGTGGTGCCAGTAATGGTGTCTGGGATGTCTCTGGATTTGTTTTTTTAGGGTTGGTACCGTGTGTGGCATCAGTAGATCTTCGGTGCTGGCACCACTGATGATGTTTATCTGTGGCATCAATACCGGCGCTACCTGCAGTGCTGATGCAGTTTCCTTCCCAGGTGTTGCTATCAGCGCCAGGCAGAGTTTCTCTCTGTTGACCTCATCACTGGTACAGGAGCCTCTGGCTTCATATTTCTTGGCGGATGATGAAGAAGAATATAATTCACTAAAAAATATTACCAACAGTTTAACCTGATTCAGTATGTCCGTTTGTATCTGTTCCCCCCCATCCCTGAGAGTAGTCTGAAGATAGGCAGAATTGCCTAGCCCTTCTTTCCCAGTCAACAAAAACTAAATAAATAATCCAGATCTCACTGATGAACAGACAGGATTATGAAGAATGTCGTCCTTGCTAAGAGGTAAGCATCCAGTTTTGATGCCTCCTGCCACAGGGAGGGTGGGAGGCTCTTGCTGCTACATGACTGCCCCTTGGTAGTCCAGGAAGAGGGAGTCATCCGGGAGGGATATAGTCACCTCTTGTGGGAGCATAGACTGCTGCTGATGGAATGGTACATTTGACATAAGATGTGTAGGACTCAGATGTGTAGTCCCAATATCAGTTAGGAACTGGCTAGAGTGCAGTAAGTGGGCTTGGCCACAGTCCACAGAGACCCTGCTACAGGCCATACCCCAATGGGAGGGGTAGGGAGGAGGGGGTTAGCAGCAAAACACATGGAACAAAGGCAGATGGCACAGCCATACTTCTGTGTCCAGTACTGGCGTGTGGTCTGGGCTATGGGGTTCACCCTTTTCCCTCTATGATAGAAGTGTTCCTGCCAATTCTGCCTCCCAGGCTAGTCATCCCCCCCCCGGGAAATCTAAAACATAGAAAGTAAAGCAGAGGATACTGCAGGCCAGAGATATATCAATGCCAACAGGGTGACAGGGACTAGTGGTCAAGGCTGAAGTGGCCATTAACGCAGAGTAAGGAAGAGAACAAAGTCAGTGGAAGAAAATTAACAGACTAAAAACGGGAACAAGCCACACCAGGGACTGTCTCCAAGATTTTGATTTCTGAAAGTCAGGTCTCATATGATTCAGTAGAGAGAGAGCGTAGGAACCCTCTGCTCATGGACTGCGTCTTCTCTTTGTACTGCAAAAGAAGTATTCTCTTAAAATAATTATACAGGACACAAATTCTGATGGATGAAAGCACTGCTGTTAGGTCACCATTGTATGAGAGCATGCCACAATAGTAATATTATAGCCCCAAAAAGGTTCTGCCTATTTAATTTACTGGGTGCGTTTATGGTGTCCTTCCTGATGTCTTTGTGCTCTATGTAGACTTTACATTCGATGTAGCTGTAAGTTTAGACAGTGATAACTAACCACAGCTTTGATTTTGTATACAGAGAACTTTCCACTGGGAGGTGGTTTATCAAACGCACCTTCAGTGAGCTGTTTGTTATTGTAGCATTAGCAATCCAGGAAGTGGGCAAATCCCTTGGAAGGACTTCCTTTACACAGAACTTTTCAATTGGCAGATCATGGCAATTTACAGCGCTGCTTTAAACATCGGATACTGTACTGAGCATACATCTGTGCAAAATCAGGAGGGTTTAGGGTGAAACACTGAAGTAGACGTGGGAAAATTTCTAGCTGGATTTTCTACTCGTTGCTATAAACAGGAGAATGAGGTCTAGCTAAAGTGTTGGTAAGTAAAAAAAAAAAATAGTAAATGGTCTTTGGCAAACCTAATAGTCAGGAACGTTTACACCAGTGTTACAAGAACTCCCAAATTGCTGTACACTCTGCATACAGTATTTAAAGCAGTAGTATGTGTTAGTCAGCAGACAATGTCATCAAATAGTTTTTTAGCAACAATGTGTTTTTGGCATCCTTAGCTTCTTCCTTGGTGTATTTTTAGTTTTCTCAGATATTTTTAAAACAGCCTTTATGGCTGATTTTGTAATTAATGACTCACATCATTAAAGATGGCTGCCACTCCCAGTTTTTAAAACTCTCCTCTGTTGCGGTTACCAGTTGAATGTACATACTAGATTCCTAATGTTGATGCGTTCAGATGGCGGCGCCACATGTTTCTGATGGTAAACAGCGCAGCACGGTACCAAGATGTTTCAGTTTTTATGGCTGGCATGGCACAGGAGTTGAAACTTTAAAAAACATTAAAATCATGTATCTTGGTTCAGGAATGAAAGAAAACGAAAACAAAAATGGGTATCTTGATCTTTTGGGCAGGAAAACATTAATGCTGAAACTGTATGGTGACTAAGCAATATGGCTGCGTTAATGCTATAGATGTGCATACATGACACTTGCTATGGTGCCAGATCCCACGCCACTTGCTCCTTGTGGGCTGCAGCATCGATGCTAAGGCATGTCCATACAGCCCTCTCAACACAGCTGCATTTGAGGGGGCCAGCAGTGGCAGGGAAGGGGGGGTTGCGGGCAACAGCTGACGTCACCTGTCATCATTTCCCACAGTTCCCATCAGCACAGGTGGACTTCTCCAGGGATACCCTGTGTGCTGCCACCATCACAACTAAACTTCAAGAGGGGCACCCTGTGCACTGCCCACTTCTCCTGGTCTGATAGCTTTCATATACTGTACTTACTTCCCGTAGAAATGGATCCGAGTGAGCTGCAGCACTACAAGTGGTGCTGTCAGTCCACACAGCAGCATGCAACATTCGAACTGCTCCACGTCCCCAGTTCATAGAAACATAGAAACGTAGACTTTGACGGCAGATAAGGACCGCTTGGCCCATCTAGTCTGCCCATTTCCCTACCTACAGGATAGGCCGCAGATCCTAGTTAACCAACAGCCTATTTCTTCCTACCCCCCACAAGAATTGCCTTATGTCTGTCCCATGCATTCTTGAATTCTCCCACAGTTTTAGACCCCACAACCTCCTCAGGAAGGCTGTTCCATGCATCCACTACCCTCTCTGTGAAATAATACTCTCCTCACATTGCCCCTGAACCGCCTCCTTCTATCTTTAAATTGTGTCCCTTGTTCTTGCACGTCTCTTTTTCTGAAAGATGCTACCCTCTTGGACTTTGTTGATTCCACTGAGGTACTTAAAAGTTTCTATCATGTCCCCCCTCTCCCTTCTTTCCTCAAGGGTATACATATTAAGCTCCTTTAGTCTCTCCTCATACGGCTCCTCTTGCAGACCCTGCACCATTTTAGTTGCCCTCTTCTGGACTACCTCTATCCTGTCTATGTCCTTGCGGAGATGGGGTCTGCAGAACTGGACACAGTACTCAGATGGGGTCTCACCAACTGTCTGTACAGAGGGATAACAACTTCCTGTTTTCTGCTGCTGATGCCTCTCCTATATCCCAGTATCCCCCAGCCTCCTACTGCCTTCTCACATTGCTTGCTAACCTTAAGGTCATCTGATATGATTACCCCCAGGTCCCTTTCCTTTTTGTTGTTGTTACTACCTCTCCACCCATTGTGTATTCTTCCCCTGGGTTCTTGTTTCCCAGATGCATTATTTTGCACTTCTTTGCATTGATTCCTCCAACCTTGCCAAGTCCCTTTTCATCCTTTCCACGCCTCCTTGTGTATCAACCCTGTTGCAGATCTTTGTGTCATCTGCAAAAAGGCATACTTTTTCTTCCAGTCCCTCTGCAATGTCACTGATGAAGACATTAAAAAGGACTGGACCCAATACTGAACCCTGCGGTACCCCACTAGTAACCCCTCTTTCTTCAGAGTGGACTCCATTTACAATTACCTTCTGTGTCCTGTTGTGCAGCCAGTGTTTTACCCAGGCTACCACCCTGGGACCCACTCCCAGACTGGTTAATTTGACTATTAATCTTTTGTGTGGGACTGTGTCAAATGCCTTGCTAAAGTCTAGGTAGGCCATGTCCACAGCCCCTCCCTGGTCTACTACTTTGGTCACCCAGTCAAAGAAATCTATTAGATTCTGCCTGACATGACCTTCCGCTGTGAACCCATGCTGCCTTGGGTCCTGTGCTCCACTGGCCTCTAGGTACTCAACTATTCTTTCCTTCAGAAGTGACTCCATCACTTTCCTACCACAGAGGTCAGACTGACAGGTCTGTAGTTTCCTGCCTCTGTCTTGGTCCCACTTTTGTGAAGGGGAAGCACATCCGCCTTCCTCCAGTCCTCGGGTACCACACCATCCTCCCATGATTTATTAAAAAGAGTAGCCAGTGGTTTCACTAGTTCCTCCCTTAATTCTTTTAGAATTCTGGGGTAAATTCCATCAGGATCCATTGCTTTGTCCACCTTCAGTTTTAGGAGTTCTTGCAGAACCCTTTCTTCTATGAAAGGACTGGGATCGACCCCCCTATCAAGAGTGCTTCTGTTAATTGGATTAGGCACTTCCCCATCTCTTTTAGAATACTGAGCAGAAATATTCATTCAATATCCCTGCTTTTTCACTGTCCCCTCTGCCCACCCACCGCTCATTCTATTCAGCCTCACTATCCCTCCTTTGTCTTTCTACGCCGCTGATGTACCTGTAAAGGTTTTATCCCCTTCCTAACTGAGTTGGCTATCTTTTCCTCAGTTTGGGCCTTTGCTATTCTGACTTCCCTCCTGCTTCCTTCTGCCTTAACTGGTACAGCTCTCTGTCCTGCTTCTTCTGTGTTTCCTTATACTCCGAAATGTTTTCTTTTCTTCCTGACTTCACAGCCACCTCTTTGAGAACCATAGTGGCGTTCTTTCGCTTTGATTTGTTTATTTGCTTCACACAAAGTCTTGTTGCCTCTGTGATGGCAGTTTTGATGATTCCCCATTGTTGCTCCACACCTCCTTCTAGCCTGTTTGCTAGTGCTTTTCTGAGGCACTCTCCATCTTGCCAGAGTCAGCCTCCTAAAGTCCAGTACCCTCACTTTTGTATGGCTTGACTCTGTAGCTGTTTAACGTGAACCACACTGTTTGATGGTCACTTGTCCCCAGATGGCAACCCACTTCTAGATCTGAGATCCTCTCACTACCCCGTTTGAGAGCAAGGTCTAGATTGCTCCCTCATGAGTGGGTTCGAAACTAGCTGTCTAAGGCCTGCCACCTCTAGGGCATCAAGAATGGCCCTGCTCTTGGATGTGGCTGCAGCAAATGTGCTCCAGTTAACATCTGGCATATTCAGGTCTCCTATCAACAGTATCTCCCCTTTCTCTGCCATTCTAAGAATGCCTTCTATCATATCCTTGTCCATTCCCTCCCCTGACATGGGGTCTGTACACAACCCTGTGGGTTGTGGTGCCCTTCCAGTCTCCAAGGTGACCCACAGTGCCTCCTCCTCCCTGTTTACTCTTTTGTTCAGTTGCTTTTATCTCTTCCTTACATAGAGAGCTACTCCTCCCCTCTTCTCCCTGCCTGTCTCTCCTGTAGGTTATGTACCCTGGTATGTTGACATCCCAGTCATGGTTCTCTGTGTACCATGTTTCTGTGACTGCTACGATATCAGGCATTCCTCTTCCATCAAGGCCACCAGCTCAGGGCTTGTTGCCCAGACTCTGACATTGGTACTCTTACCTCCATTTCCTGATGGCCTTACTCCCTTTGCCCCATCCCTGTCCTTCTTGCCTTTTTCACTTTCTCCATTTACCCCTGCCCTTCTCCCTATCGACACCTCTATGATGGTGTTTGCCGCACTTACTACCGTGATTATTTGGGGGGGGTTAGGATTTCCCTGCTCCTTTTCAGTGCCTCCTCCCTTGGCTAGTTTAAAAGCTTACCAATGAAGCATTTAAACCTATCACCTAGGATCCTGGTTCCCTTCCCGGACAGATGCAGCCCATCATGCCAGTATAGGCTTGCATCACTCCAGGTGGACCCCCAGTCCCCAGTGAAGCCAAATCCATGAGCGCCACACCAATTTTTCAACCACTGATTGATTCCCATGGTGCGGAACACCCTGGCCTCTCCTATGCCATAGATGGGCAGCACCTCCGAGAAGGTTATCGTGCGTACTGCTTGACTAAAGGTCCCCTCCCCAATTCCACAAACTCTTCCTGCACTTCTCTAATCCCTTTCTTAGCCAGGTCATTTGTCCCTAGGTGGACAATGACATCCAGCTCCCTCCCCTGTGCAGCTGCTCTGGCAATCCTGAGGATTCGCTCCCTGTCCCTCCAAGCCATGGTGCCAGGCAGGCACCTTACCTCCCTCTCCCCTTCCTCCCCCAGTTCTACCTTCCTAACAATGGAGTCCCCCACCAGGAGTTGTTTCCTTCCTCTGCAGGGTCCCCTGCCACCCTCCTGTGGGTCTCCTTTGTGGAGGTTCCCAGCATCCTCCTTGGTCTCCACTGTGGGTGCCTCCATAGAGGAGCCACACTTTGCCAGAATGGCATAGGAATTGTGGAGAGGTACAACTGGAGGGATGCACCTCTGTTCCACCACCCTCACCCTCCCTGAACCCACTGTGGTCCAACCGCTCCTCTTTCTTGGCAACCTCTGAGGCAATGGCAGTGGCACTGGTGGTCCCTGGATGGAAGAGGAGGTCCCACAAATCCTGGCCAACTCAGCCTGGAGATGAGCAACCTCCTCCCTCAGCCCAGAGAGTGCCTGCAGATGGGACAACACCGCATCCTCCAGAACGCCTCCCGAAGACTGCTGCCCACAGCCACTGCACTGCACCACCCAGTCATGTCTTATTTCTGGCCCCTTAACTGTTTGCAATCTTTAGTCTTTTCTCTGGTTTTTTTTTTTCTCTCTCGCTCCTTACTTTCTGCCTGTGTGCCCTTTAAGCTCCTGATTGTCCTGTTCTGAGACAAGAATATCCTATATTTCTCAGTAGACCACTTACTTGCTCAGAGGCAAACCTCCAGCAGCTAGAGGGGGCCGGAGAGCTACTCTTGCCCTTCTAGGATGGTGGGTGGTTCTGTGATCACTCACTTCCTGCTCCCAAACAGGAAGTTCCTGTTGTCAGTCAAATCCTGTGCCTATAAAAATAGAACTAGCTTTGGGTTGGGGGTGGAGGAGAGGGAAGGAGGGCAATATAGTCCCAGTACAGAAGTTCAGTCACACAGCAGTCCTTTCTCCTGGTGTCTTCTGCCAAGCTATTAGCAGAATCTTTCTAAGGCAGTCTTTAAATGTAGCTTCCTTCTAGCTAAGCCACTCCCACTGCTTACTAGGTATTTCTACAAATAATTTAAACCTCACAGCTATTAAGTCCTTTCAGTCACCTGAGATTTACACCTAAATAACTGTTCAGATACCCATTCAATTCAGTTAACCCAGACAAACACACTTTTTTTTTTGTTTTGTTTGTTAGTTTTTTTTTACCCTAAATTAAAGGTCCAAGTACAAAAGTTCTTCTTCTTTAGTCCCAGTACAGAAGTTCAGTCACACAGCAGTCCTTTCTCCTGGTGTCTTCTGCCAAGCTATTAGCCTGTGAATGCAGGAGCATCAGTGTAAGGGATAGTACTCTGTAAAAGTGGACTGACTGTCACTGAGGTGCAAATGTGACAGTGTAAACGCATCTTATAATACTCTGCTAAAGTGGATTGAATCAGTAACGAATAGACTATTAAACTTCCTATCATTATGGGAGGCAGACTTCTTTTTACTAACTAAAACTTTCCCTGTCTATTATTTACTTAGCGTGGGTGTTATCCTGTTACAGTTTAGTGAAACTGTTTTTGCATAGAGCTTTTCTCCAGGCCTGTGCTTGTCCCTCAGGAATATACCCTGATCAGACCTGGGGTCCTCCATCTTCACCACCAGGGATCTGACTTCCCCCACGGCTTTCCCTCTGTAGCAGGGTCCTCCCCCTGATGCAATCCACCTGCGGACTAGGATCTAGTGGTGGGATCTCCTGCTAGAAAAGACACAAAGGCTTCCTGGGACCTCAAGCCATCATGTGGACAGTGTAGGGTTTTGTCCTTTCTTTTTATGCCTCCTCCCTCCTTCCCTGGTGAGGGCAGAGCATTCTTGGTGGCCTAAGCTGCATGCGGCATACGTCATGCAGTGGGAGGAAGCTCCTTTGGCCCACTGCATGGTTCGCTGGGGTGCTGGTACCCGACATCAACCCTTCCCAAGCACAGCTCACTGCTGAGTGGCAGCTGCTATGGTCTGGCCTGCCTCCTGATGTGGATGCCCAAGTTCATTTCCAAACTTGGGTCACTGATGCAGTGCTGTTTGGCTATCAGGTTAGCAATTCATTACAATTTTAGAGTTTATAGTGGTTTTCATACTTCACATCATGAAGTTCAGAGTATCGTTAGACACACATAAAACAGTAAGGCAACTTTCAATATTGCATTTCTTGTTTTTTGTGGAAAACAGACAAACACATAGCCACAGAGATGATAATATATGGACTGTCTTGTGGTCTCATGCCAGGATTTGAAACATATGCCCTCTCGATAATCATATGTTAATGGAAAAACAGTATTTCATATTAACAACAGAAGTGTCTAATGTAGAAAAATTGAATGCATTGAAAAAACTTTGAGGGCCTATAACATTAAGTAGATTAATGAAATTCATATCTTCATTAGGACCAGTGAGCCAAATTAGGCCCCAGTGGCCAATAAAATGAAATACCGCATATCTTTGAATTGAAGCTGCTGCTTCTGTTAGTTTGATATTCGCAGCCACGTCTTCAGTTAGAGGGCAGCTTCTATTCACACTGCTGCCTGCCGCCTCCAGACATGACTGTGCCAACTGTTTCAGGGACCCTGTGTCATATTCCATGAGAACTGGCATGGATCGAAAACAAACGAGAGATAGCGTGGAGCTTTGTTCCCTCTGTTCCTCTTCAGCCATGTTAAAATACAGTAGCAGGGAGAAAGAGAGAATGAAGTGGCAGGTGACAGCGTGGAGCAGTAGTGGGAAAAAAATGAGAAGCGCAGTCTGATAGAGAAGGCTGATAGAGCGGGGGAGAGCGAGAGAACGAGGTGGTTTGGCTAACAGACAGCATGGAACAGTACAAGAGAAAGCAGCAAGGGCAGCAGTCCAAGCAGAAAACTATGGTAAGTAAGTAAATAATTAACAAGAACTGGCAGGAAACTATATGGGAGCAGTAGTCGGGGTAGTGATTGTGTGGCTCAAGGTGTGAACATGCTCATGCCACCCCCATCCCCTGACAGAAAAACAAACCAAATACTTGGCATGGAGCAAAAATAACAATCACTGCTCACCATATAAGAAAGGCAAGAAGGGCCACATTAACAAAACTAACTACTGGTGAACATAGGCAGGGAGACAGTAGAGCACCGACTGCATCACCAGACTACCAGAATGCCAAAACCATGTGGTAGGAGTGAATTCACCCTCTAATAAAAGCCAAGGCTTCTATTAGAGGTGGCTTATATTTAGCCAAATTTTCAGTGTGGTTTTTATTAGAGGGCAGCTTCAGTTAGAAGATATACAGTAATTAGAGACTGTAAAAGAAACCAATGTTAATGAATCACATGGTTAGAAACATAATGATTTAGTCTAGTAGGTTATTTCTTAATATCAAAGTGATGTGAGAGGCTCTATATTTACTTTTAGAAGTATGTTAACAGTTCTGTTCACATAAGAGTGATCAACCTGACCAGAAAACTGTAGCCTTAAAGCAGAAGCCAATTATGCAGTGCTGTACAAATGTAGCAATTGCTTTATAACTATCAATCCCGTAGACAGAGCATATTATGGGATGTATGGAGCCCTGGCACAGCAGAGTAAGAATGCTGCAGCAAACATGGATCTGGAATGCTGGGTAACTGTTCAAAGTATCTGATCATAGGTCATATGCCAGAAGCACAAACCCACATTTTATGAACAAGGGGTGAGAAGTTCACACATGGCAGAATACAATGAATAATGATGGATGTTTGTTATTCGTCCTGTGTAACAAACACCCCTTTTTGTACTGTATTCAGAAATTAATATTCACAGTATGCACATTGCTAATGTAATGTGAAAGTAAAGACACTGTTTATTTCAGTTTTTCTGGAATGTGCAACTTGTGGACGATTGTCAAAGATGTGTGCCATAATTCAGAAACACTATGAAAGTGAATTGCAGTAAGTTCATACTAGACACAGTCGCTATCTCGGTAGCCCTCCTCAGGGTTATCAGATACGCTTTGTTCACTCATATTGTTAGCACCAGAGCGTAGGTTCAGAGTCCAGGTGAGACTGTCCACAACAAAAGCTTTCAGGTCTTCGGTTTCTTCTCCCTTCGGTAGGCCAACTAGTCTGGGGTTAAAAGAACATGACTGGCATACCTCTCAAGTGTCCCTCATTACGAGGGACATCCCTCACTTTGCCCCTTAAAATTGCTCTGTCCCTCATGGAAAAGGTGCTGCCCACACAAAGGTGCTGCTGTAAATTCAGATTTTAAAGCAGAAACTCTAAATATTTTAAAATACTAAATCCAAAATAAACTTTGTACAAGTAAACACTATGGGTTTCACAGTGTTCTGAGCTTGTATCTCCATGTTTGAGGATGTGTCCCTCATTCTGAGGGTCTGTGTCCCTCATTGTTCCTCATTTTGTTTGTCAAAAAATGTTCATGTCCCTCATTTCAGTGACAAAAGGTTGAGAAGTATGATGACTGGTTCTGAAAATCACTGGTTCTGCAAATTAAGATGTGTTCCCAGGAGCAAGATTTCCTGCATTGGTTTTACAGACGTGTCCAGAGCCCTATGAAAGTTTGTCTCCTCTTTTTCTGTGGTTGTTTAGAATCCAGCCTCTTTGGTTTCTGGAGTGGAGACCCTCCTGCATATGTAATCAAGCTTTCAATCCATGTCCTTTACTGTCCAGCACAGTTGCTTTGAGGTTTGGTCAATGGTTAGGAGAGTAACTTCTTTTGGCTGTGAGGCCTGCAAGGTAGTAGTAACAGTAAATTATGTTTATTTTGGTATAAACCCAATTGAGCAAAGTTCCTTTTCAGTGGAGTTCAAAGATTAGCTTCAGTCGGTACTCCGATCAGTACATACAGTAGAGTTACTTTACTAAAAAGCAAGTTGAACATTCTACACAGATAAACAATAAAAAGAAGTACAAGACAACATTAAAGAATGTCCATTATAAGAAACTAATTAAGCCACAGAAAGTAACTTAGCTGTACCACTTAACTGAGATCTTAAAGAGCTATTGTACAAAATCATGGGGACATCGTCAGTTTTGATTGATAGTAACCATAGTCCTTGTATTTCTTGGTTCACAATAGCAATGAAAGAAATGTTTAGTAAGAGATGTTACGTGTTCAGATTTACTGACTGCATCCTCAAACATTCTCCATTCAGACACAATCACAATGAGAGTGACATGGCGTGAGGTACCACGTCAGTCATTCATAATTAGGACATCTGTAAAACTGGTAGTCTCACGCCCTAAACTGCCATTTATGAACACTTCCCCTGTAAGTGTGTATGTTGAATATGTGAGCGGTGCCATGTAGGATAGTTCAGTTCTGTATTTTTCTCTTTGTGAAAGTCGTGTGACAGACTGAATTATTACAAGTAAAAGCAGTAGTTTATTTACATCCTGTTTACTAAGTGTACATTTTTCCCCCACTGACATCTTCTGGTTGTGATCAGGTATAAGGAAAGGTTTACCGAACAGTATAGGTTTTGCATTCTATTTTGAGCCCCCCAAATGAACAGGCCTCTAGTGATATTGTCAGTCTCCAGCAATGTGGCATATGATGAGAGAGCCTTAGCTGAGTAACTGGATGTCTGTCCCCACAGGACTGTGGCATACTTCTTGCACAGTGTGACCTCCACCCTGCCATCGCTGGTAACTGATGCTGACCTATGCAGGGAAGCAGGAATTTCAAAACAAGCCCCTTTAGAACAACAGGTTTCCGTGAAGAGACACGTAGGAAAGAGAGATCCTTGGGTGCCAAAAAGCCATAGGAATCATGTAGCCTGCATGAGAGCTGGGACATAAAGACTACTTAGGGGAATTGGTTTCACACACAGAGCCCTGAGGGACATGCAAGCCATACTAGTAGCCCAAAGAAGGGGGTCCAAAAACCCAGTCAACTCCCTATTACAAAGATCATGGATGGAGCTCACCTGCCCACTGCTCGCTTGCTGACTGACTGCCAAAGTTGCCAGCAGAAAGTGGTTCAGCAGAATCGCGGCTGGAGTAGATGAACCCAGTTACGAGAAGTAATGTTGGGGGGGGGGCGATGTGCAACAGAAGATGGCAAAAGAAAGAGTGTTGCCCCCTGAGAGAGAAGGTTGCTTAACTGCAAGGCCACTTAGCATCTCCCACGGTCTAGCTGACTACATGCCTTCCTCTTACATACAGCTATCTTGACAGGAATTGATGCTGTAGTGTCAGTTTTACTGTGATGCCTGTCACACAAGGACAATACGCACATGCCCATAAACTGTATTTTGATCACTGACCAGCATAACCTTTTAACATCCATCCTTATGTGACGACAGTGCAAGAGAAAAGTTACATAGCATTTCCCATCATTTACTAAGGCATGCAGCCACTGAGACGCTAACCGTTACTAATATTTTCCTAACAGCTTTGTGGCGTTACAGCTCCCCATTCTCTTTAACGTATACAAAATAAAAAAAATAAAAGAAACATTAAAGTCACAAAAAATAATACATAACAGCATAGAGAGACAGTCCTAAACATTTTATTAGAATCACGGTGAACATGAAACACAACTATAGATGGCTCAGTTACTACTGTCTATGTATTGCCCTTTAAAAGCAATTGATTAATGACTGACAGCCTTCCTCCCACAACCTATTTCTGGAACAGCAGCCACCAGCTTGTGATGACCAGTCCCTATCACCTTCAACGCTGAAATCATACTGGACCAGACATTTAAAAGGGGAAAAGCTATGAATTTTCCAATACAAGAATGATAAATGACCACACTACGATAAAAGACAAGTGACTCCAGTACTCCTTGGAGTTAAAATCAGCACACTGTACACTAGCTCTTTAAAGCGCTTTCCATGATGGACCTTTTCGATAGTAATTTTGTTGCTGACAGCATGGTAGTAGGCTGGTGCCATGCAGCAGGTTGCTGGTGGCAGTGCGTTGATTTGCATTGTGGCATCCTGCTGTTGTTCCTCAGGACTTAAAAAAGTTATCCGAGGTGCTTCATTTTCTTTAATGACCTGTAGCCACGTTTTACGTTAACATGTCTGTTCCTTCACCAATGGAATGGTTCTGTCAGAAATAATATAAATTATCTGTAAATCATATGCTTGTTGTTGTTATTGACCTTCCTACATGTACGGCTTGGAGAGATGTACAAAAAGCAAACAATTCTCAAAAAAAGAAGTACCCAGATAGCAGAGCAGTATCATTACTGCGTGTCACCCAGGTGAGCCTGGTTCATGCCCTGAGCCTGGGGCATCTGATGCCGACTGGCAAGGCAGGATTTCAGCATGGTCTTGGACACCTCCTCCCTTGAGAATGGATAACACCTCCATCTGCTGCACAGCTGCCCCCAGTAGCTCAGGGGAAGGGTGTGTCAAACGGGAAGGAATGCATTGATCCCATTGGATTGGCCTTGCGGCGGCACGCACCTGTTTGCCTCGTGACTGACATGGCGGCATGACACATCCAGAGCAAGTCTAGCAGAAAAGTTTCCAAGGATGGGTGGGGCTCACCCACCCTTCCAGTGACCTCGATAGTCCTACGGCTGGGTTGCTCCCTGGGGCATGAGGTAAGGGGAGGGACTTAGAGGGAAAATACCCCAAGGCAAATGAAGCCTCCCTCTCCCATGCCACCATAGGGCCTTTACGAGTACCTCCAGCTCCTCTCAAACCTTGCCGACCATCAAATGAGTATGTTCCCCCCCAGCTTGGGAAATGGGGTTGGGGGTCCCACCCACAGTGGTAAGCTATGAGTTACTGTCATAGGTTCAGGAGAAGAACATTGAGTAGACCCAGCAGCATGCTGGAATCTCAGAGGACACCTACAGAGGGCAGAAGAGCTTAGGCAGGTGAAAAGAGGAGACCTTGGGTTACAGGTGAAAAGAAAATGGGAGGGGGGAAAAAATAGAAAGTATTTTAAAATATGAGGTAAGACTGAGGCTGTAGATTTGCTGGAGGAGAATCTAAAATTGGCAAGGCATTGCTAGAGAGAAACCACCAGACATTGCTGCATCACGATCTCTGCCAGTAGCTGCAGCTATGTACCAGGTGCAAATCTGAGACTGGAGAGGAATAGGGCTACAGTGCATGATATTTTTTTTTAATTTGTTAATCGAGTAGGACCCAAGCGCATTAGATGCCCATTTTCATGGGGGGAACCAGAGATGTAAACATTAGCAACAGTACAGAATAAGATCCAATAAATCCAAGTACCCAGATATAAAGTGTAACTCTTTGAAAAGGCTTTCAGATATCTTCAGACTGCAGGGTCCCTGCTTGGGATAGAAACAAGGGCCATTTACACGACCTGATCTGCACTGCTGGGAGCAGCACAGATAGGTTGTCCCCGTGCAGATCAGGTCATGTAAACAACTTGCGGAGCATTGTAGGTTGCTCTGTGGTGGTAGACTACAAGCCCTGTTTTGGTGGAATCGTGTCCCAGTGCAGGTGGGGTTTTGCAAGTGCATAAACACTCTGTTCCACCTGCCCTGGTACAGCCCCACAGTACACCACACCACACCAAGTACAGTGTATAGGGGCAACCAGAACTGGCTCTCCAATACTAGCTCCAAAACACGTAGCCAAGTAAATGCCTTAAACCTATCCCAGCAAATAACGGAACCCACTCGCCTGAACCACAAATCAAATAAACATACACTATTGGACTGGGTCCTGACCTCACACCCCCATCGTATTTCTGCCACCAGTCTTCTTCCGGACTCTCTCAGCGATCACCACATGATTTATATGGTATGGAAAATTTGCAAACCCTGTTCTCTGCTCACCAAGTCCTATAAAGCCCTGGATCCGACAGAGCTCCTAAATGACTTACACAATGTTGATTGGTCTTTTATCACACGCGTGCCCGATATTGACGTTGCCCTTGAATTTTTCTCGTCGAGATTCCTGGCTATCTGGGCTCACCATGCACCACTTAGAAGATCCAGAGCAAGGGGTGCCCACTTGCCCTGGGTGACCGCTGATCTCTTTGATAATTTTCGACTCAGGGACCGCTCCTGGAAAGCCTACAAGGCATCAGGTTCCCAAACGGCTCTCCAACACTATCAGTCACTGCGGAATGCCTGCACACGACTTACCTGTCAGGCCAAATCAAGCTATTTTAAGGCATCCCTCAACACCAACTTCAATCACCCAACAATGTTTGGAAGTCAATTAAATCCCTCTTGTCCCCAGCGGTCCAACCCCCTACACCGGCCCTCAGTGCTGCAGGAAACACTGTCACTGCCCCGAGCGTGGTGGCCACTGAGTTAAACTCCCACTTCACAAACTGTGCATCCACCCTCCTGTCCTCGCTTCCGCCCCACCCCCTACAGCCATCCACTTCAACCCCAGCTACACCACCACCCCCATCCTCAAATTTCTCACTTCACTTAGTAACACCCTCAGAGGTATTAAAAGCCCTAGGGCTCCTCAACCCAGCCAAAGGTGAGTGTCCGCCGGGTTTTGACGCCAAAATGCTCCTCGTAGCTGCCCTATCCATTGCCAGCCCATTGGCTGCTCTCTTTAACTTCTCCTTCATGCATGGCTCACTACCATCTTCTTGGAAACATGCTATAGTTATCCCCTTATATAAAGGTGGTGACCTCTCCTTCCCGGGAAACTACCGCCCTATCTCCCTTCTCCCCATCCTAGCCAAATTGCAGGAGCACCTCATCCTCTCCCAGCTCTCCGCATATCTCAACTCAAACTCTTTCATCACTCCGTACCAGGCTGGTTTCAGGAAATCACACTCCACCACAACCTCTCTCCTAAGACTCACTGATGCCATCCTCGCGGGTATGGATAATGGAGAAATCACCACTGCCATTTTCATCGACCTTGCTAAGGCCTTCGACATCGTCTCCCACACCCTGCTACTGTCCAAGCTCTCCCTAGCCGGCCTCTCAGATTCGGCCACCAGTTGGTTCAGTTCATACCTGGCAGGCAGGTCCCAGTCAGTCTGAATTAGCTCCTCTACCTCCTCCCCCTTCCCTGTCACTACAGAGGTCCCACAAGGCTCCGTCTTTGGCCCAATACTGTTCTCCATCTTCCAGAATGATCTGCCCCTGGCCTGCCCACATACTTCCATTCACTTGTATGCAGACGATACAGTACTGTATGCCTCAGGCTCATCCCCTTCTGAAGCAGCAACCAGGCTTCAACAGGACTTTGAGAGAGTCCAGCTTTGGTTTCATTCAAATCAACTCTTTCTTAATCCTAAGAAAACCATCTCCCTCACATTCGGCATGAAGACTAAACTCTCTAAACTACCCTCCCCCCTTATCTTCCACACCCTTGATGGCTTCCCTCTCTAGGCTTGTAAGTCCTTCAGATACCGTGGGCTCTGGCTTGATCAGCATCTAGATTTTTCGGAGCGTATAGATTCTATCCACAAGAAACTGCACCCCATGCTGGGTGCTCTATACCGCCACAAAAGTTGCATCCCCCTGCAAATGCACTCAGAAATTGTCAAAAAAATTATCCTCCCAATACTGGACTATGGGGATGTGGTCTACAGTGCAGCTCCCAGGTCCTCCCTAGCCAGACTCGATCCTCTTTTCCACTCCTTCTGTCATTTCACCCTAGATTGCCCCCCACAACCCATCACTGTATCCTTTACTGGTCTTTAGACCTCCCTTCCCTCCATGATCAGAGACTGTCACATTGTGTTAGGACCACAGCCAAATTTTGGGCACAGACCCTCTTCTCTTACCTTGCAGCAACCCTAGCAGCCCTCTCGCCACCAGCCTACTAGCTCAGGAACACTGATTCCTGGCTACTCCACATCCCACACATATCAACCACCTCTGGCCAGGCTGCCTTTAAGTACCGTATGCCAAAGATTTGGAACTCCTTGCTGGCCATCATTAGACACCCCCCCAGCCCACTCCATCTCAACTCCCTCCTAAAGATGCAGTTCTCCACTACTTGCTCGTGCAAATAGCTCTGATTGGTCCTGGCATCAGGCCTGCTCTGCTGCACAGCTCTCTCCTCACTCGATA
Organism: Neoceratodus forsteri; assembly: GCA_016271365.2. NCBI lineage: Eukaryota > Metazoa > Chordata > Ceratodontiformes > Ceratodontidae > Neoceratodus > Neoceratodus forsteri. The sequence continues at coordinate 100,966,857 of JADMNL010000030.1, read as the reverse complement.
TCCGCAGACCCTGTTGCTGCCACTACAAAATGTTACTTTCTCACAACCCAATCAGACATACATACTGCCTTGCATTTCAGGCCCTTTAGGTGGTAGTTTTGGGGGTCTGTTTTCTGTCCTACGTGACCTCCATTACTGGTGCATTATTGTTCTTGCCCCTCAACGCCAACAACATGTAGATGTACGTATTCTAAATTGCACTCCATCATATTTGTATTTATCTGTCTTTTTCCTCTTTTGCTAGCTATACAGTTGTATTTGATGATTGTATTTTTCTATAATTCTGCTTTGTATCTCTGTATTTTTTCCCTATCCCTTCCTCCCCCAGGTCGCATCTGGAATCGAGCGGTACTCTGCTCAGTATGCCTCCCTGGTAAAAACGCTTAAATAAATAAATAAAATAAATACTGATGAATCTGTGTGTTACTTGAATCGGGGGTGGAGAGCGGGGTTTACTGCTTGTTCCTGGGATGTTGTTGGCAGGCGGCTTGAGGGTAGACAGAGTGGATTTTCATGAGTTCAGTAAGCTGGAATTGGAACTGCGTTGGCACTACCAAAATAAACTGTCAGTGCTGCTGGCCCGCCCTACAGACATTCAGCTAAAATGTCGGAAATGTACTTGTGCTAATGCGGGGGGTTACATGTACACTCAGAGCAGCATCATTGCAGCTTGAATGGCTCAGCCTGTACCAGAATGCAAACGGAAACCAGCATGTAGTGTAAACACAGCTACAAAGAATGGACGGATACACACAGGGATTTACGACTCCGCAGCGACACCAATACTGCGAACACAGGTTACATCGGCGGCACTATGTCAACCGCAGTTGGCGGTCGGCATTGTGCCATCGAATTAAAGTGTTTTTGGGGGCTGTGCCCCGCACCCTCTGAATTTATTATAATCAACTCTGAGTTGGAGCTGATTCAGGAGGGTGCAACACTGGGAAAATCAGTGCAGGGGTCCTGAGGGACTTTATAGCCATCTGTCGCTCTTGTCGGTATTGACGAGATCGCTGTAAAGTTGTCGCTGCAGCATCAGCATATGTACACACAGTGCATAAAGTGTAGAGCAAAATGCAGGGATGGGTAATAGCTGAAACTGCTCAACTGTAGGAATGCTAGAGCTTTCACTATTTGACAGTACTGCTGTCTTAGAAAACGGTACTAGAAACTTCTGTTAGAGAAGTCCCTTTAGAAAACTATGTTGGTAGTAACAAAGTTGCTGCTTGCTTCTGTAGACTTCATGCCCTACAGGTAGTTACAGTTTAGAGTCAAATAGTATAGTGATTAATGTCAAATTTGCCCTGTCTTCAAACTGTGAGTCAAACAAAGAGCGAACGCCTGAGGTGAGACAAGCTGCTGAGAAACGAGCTACATGGCAAGTTACTTAGTTAAATCCCATATCCTACAAGGAGCAAGGAGTAGAAGCTCTTATTTGGTAATTTAGCTGTCGGGTTATCAGAAGCAGTGGAAAGAGGTAGGGTTTGGTAAACATTTGCTCCCCTTCCCATTGCAGCTTTCATTCCTTCCTGCTAAGTGCTTTCAGTTTCCTAAACTGTAGACATGTGAATATCACACATACAACAGCTGGCCAAGAATCACATTCAGGGGGACTGAAGATACTTTATTAAAGCAGTGCAGATACTTTTCTTAGTCCCATTATATTGTCGATCTAGCCCTCCTATGGTATCTCAAAAAAGCTTAAAGGAGCCCCAAAGTCCAAGAATTCAGAGGTATGTTTTCCAGTCTGCCCTGTTGAGTCTATCTATCCTTACTCTGTCGGTAGTAGTGTTAATTGTCTTATTTTAAGACTGCATACCTCTGTTTTCACTTTGGGGATTTTTTTGCTGCTGCTGTCTGATCCTGTTTACCAGGATGCACCAGATCTCGTGAGATTGTGGCATAGGCTTGCCCTAGCTTAAACAGCTGTGCAGTACAATGTTACATTAAGCTGACTACGTAGTAATTACTATCATTTTCTTTTACTGCATTCTGTGCATTACCAGTGTGTCCATTAATAGTGTATGGATTTTTGGCCATCCTATAAGTTTATTTAATTGTTGATGTTTGGGTTGGGATTGTCATTCATGCTTTGTTGCGTGGGTGACTCTGTCCCATTCAGCTGCTTCTGTGGCCTGCTGTCTCAATCTCGGGGGACACAGGACACAGTGAAAACAATTATATAACATATACTGCTCTACCACTGTAACAAGGTTTTGAAACTAACTGAAGGTAACCAGACTGTCTCATACCTTTGCTGGTGTCTGCTTTGTCAGACATGCAGTGAAAGCTACTGGGCAGAGGGACATCATCTTCTCATATGTTACTGCAGCTCTCAAGAACAAGGGAGATTTCAGCTATCAGCAAATGGAGGCATCTAGGATAGTTACAGGGGGCTACTGTTGACAGTAAAAACAAACCATTCAAACTTTTTAAACCCCTAACAGTGACATAAATAGAATGTACAGGTGACAAATAAACATATCAGATTTACAGTAGGTGTGGGTTTAGGTCTCCTTTAACAGAAAGGTACCACGGTAAAGCTTCTGTTTCATCATCCTGCCACAAGTCAACCCAGAAAACATTAGCAGTTATGTGTTTAGCTCTGATGCAGCACCCCCTTGGGCTAGTTGGAAGTACAACTTTCTAGTGCAGTCTGACCCTTCTACAACAGCAGTATGAGACTGGTGGCCACCAAAAAAAAAGAGCTTGAACTCTCAGTTTCGCACAGCGTGATCTCATTTATACCGCTGTCAGTAACATTTCAGCAGTTTGTCAGTAAACACACCCTTCAGGGCCTGCACTCTGTCAAATATCTTGTAATCTCTGTAATCAGCACCATGCCATTGCTAGCCTCAATGTTATCGGCATTAACTCTTTTGTATATGATCCCATCTAGGCTTTGAGGCCATGAAAGTTTATTATCAACATTTAGACCTGTATTGCCTACTGTGTTGTGTTTTCGCAGTGAAGCAAGCTGAAATATTCCAGTGTGCTATGGAAGCCAAATGTTGTGGGATCATTCTCCCTACATTGGTGCACACCTTTTAATGCAAGTACAGCATAATTTGCATCTTAGTGCAGTTTTTTAAGTACCAAAAATGTCTGCATGCAGAAATATTTGCATGCAGGTTTTTTGAATGCATGGAAGCAATGCAGACCTCTAAGACTGATCTAATTGTACAACACATTAAAAAAGTAATTTTCAGTCACTGATTTGAAAGCAGAGAACAAAGTATTGCATCTTGTATGTTTCTGATATTGGCAATACTCCCAGTAGAGTAATCTTTACATTCCGAGCCATTGCACTTTTTTTAATGTAAACCATATAGATTATTTTAGCTAGAGTTGGCAGATTAATAAAAGGGGCAGCTTGGGCATCACATTTGTTAATACATCTCTCCGTGCTATGTACTGGGCATGTTCTAAAAACTATAACAATTGGGGTTGGCTTGGTAGCGCCATCAATCGCTACACTGGCCAGCCAGCTTCAGGAGCAGACTTAGGTCAATCGAGGGCTGTCTGGGGAGGAGGACTGAGCATCCCAAGGATGAATCAACTCTCTTGTCTTGGGGGCACTGGATCCTGCTGGAAGTCAGGTGGTAGCATAGTTGAACCACATACTGGGAAGAGTCCCCCTTTAAATGTTAATATGTGCCTACATGTGTCTGTGCGGTATAGCAGTGCATGATTGGAGGCCCTCAGGAAGAAAATCAAGACGAAGACTCCCATCCGCGAATGGATGAAGACCAGTCATCCGCAGGTCCCACTCCACAGAATAGGCATCTCCTTCAGAATCTGAATTGGTGTCCAGAGGGGTAAAGGCAGCCCCAAAGGCCCCACCATGGTGGTAATCAGTTGGGGCTTCCCTTGGAGAGGTAAGCACTAAAGAAGTTGGGTGATGGAGTGGGAGGGCCATGTTGGAAGGGGAGGTGGTCAATGTATTTATTTCAGTTTTGGATTAATACCTTTGAACAAAGAGGCTCTTTTACAAAGATTCCAAGTCAAAACATGAACAATACATTGGGTACAGAAAGCGACAAACATATCAGTAATTACATACAGTGCGATCATGAAGAAATCAGGTAACAGAACTGTTTGTACAAAAATAGGAGCGTGGTTACAGTGTTTGAGCATGCTTAAAATAGCCTTTGGGTTGCCAAAATATAGGACATTGGAAACTATTAGCAGCCAACAAGGGAGGCTTTGTCTTAATTTTAAGGAGGGAAGCAAAGGTGAGGTGGGTGGGGTAGAGGGGATGGGAGAATAGGGGGCTGGGGGTAGAGGAGAGAAGTGTGGAGTTGTAAAAACTGGTTGCAGCCAACAGAGAAGGCTTTGTCAAGATTGTAGAGAGAGGCAAGGTGAGGGGGGGGCAGTAATGGGGAAAGGGATTAGGGTCACGGGGGACTGAGAAGGGGAGAGCGAAGTGTCAGAGAACAGTGTGCTGTATTAGGGGTGCTTGAAAGGACCCGTAGTCTAACCAGGGCAGCAGCAGCAGTCATTTTGAAAGGTTAGGTATGAGCAGAGCCCTGATTTAAAAGACAAAGAATAAAAAAGAAAGTGTACTAGTACCAGAGGAGTGCAAAGGTCAGTGGAAAGTAGCGGGTTATCAGGGAAGACAGATCAGGTGGGCCATGGATGTGTAGAGTTTTCAAGATAAGGAAAGAGACCTTATGTTCAGATCATCATGCTGTATGAAGGCTCTGTAGGTTCTCAAGGACTAGGGTAATGTGGCCTTGTTTTCATTTTTGGACTAGAAGATGAGCAGCAGAATTCTGGACCAATCAAAGTTTGACCAGCAGGTACCAAGTGGAGTGTGTCCTGTAAGGAGAGTAGAGCAGTAGTAAAGCTAGAAGGTAAAAAATGCATGGAGATGTTGTTCAGAGAACTCCAGTGAGAATCTGATTGGGGCAATGCTGTGTAAGAGAAGGGAGAAGGTTCTGTAGATATGGGTTATCTGGGGTTTGAAACTGACTTCTGGGTTGAGAAAAACCCTGAGATTCACAGCTCTGTACAGTGATGAGGCTTTGTTCACGCTAGGGCTTTTAAACCATTTTAAGTCTGTTACAATGGTTTAAAAGGTTTGTGTCCAGACGGTAACATGATAAGGACTATGCTGTAATCTGTGTTCTAAAACCATGCTCAAACCCTGCTCAGAGTTAGGCTTTAGCACAGTTTTAGACTAACGCAGTTTTCTTAACCAAAGTTAACAGCAGTGTGAATGTGATCTGTGCTGTAACACGGGTTAAGGCAACTGCCACGACCCCAATTCTGTTTTTGTTTTTTTTTACTCCTACAACTGTAAAAAAACACACACACATTCTTCAGTTGGCAGTGAGCCACTGATTCTAGTGGTGACAGTTTTCCCAAAATCCTCATCCATACCAAGTTGCAAGCATCCTGGCATGTGTTGCGGAACCCTCCATGCTTTGTGCTGGTGCTGCAGTAATACCTGGGATCTCGCCCTGGCTAGCACAGTGTCAGAGCACAATCCGAACACTCTGACAGCTATGCTGTAACATGGATAAGATACATTTTTGAACACACTACATAGTGTGTACAGGGTGTAACAGTCTAGATACTTTATAGGGGTTGAAATTGGCACCGGCCCATTAGCCAAATGCTGGTAGATTTTGTATTGAGCTAGTAAGGTTTTCCTTTAACTAGCCCAGTGGGCTTGCACTGGCAAAGGTAATATATGAGTAAGTACACTAGGTGGGCCAGTGGAAAAGTCTGTGGGGCTAATGGCTTTTCCCAGTCACTGGCCCTGCTGGCTAGTGGCCCCAAAACATTGACCCCTGCTTTAGCGTGGTAACCTTAAGATGGTTTAAAACCATTTTTACAAGTATGCTTGTAGTGTGTACAGGGCCTGACTCAAAGTGCAAGTGAATCTTTTCACCTCCTTCTGTTTCAGTTGTCAGTATGATGCCACGGTAAACAAGATATTATATCTCAGTTGGTTTACTCAGGGTAAATAAGTCATAACATGATTACAAGCAGAACAAAGAACTTGACAGGCAAGGATTACTGGTCAGCATTGGCAGGCAGTAGTGGTTCAGTTTTTGAGCAACTAATTCCAATATCCTGAAGACAAAGGATTCAGTTTTTGACGCCTGCAAATATTGAAATTAATGTTCACGTCACCTTTATACAAGTTGGGCAGCTTGTGTGTGCAATCAAGGATTAGAAACTGTAGTACACAAAAGTAGCGATTATCCGAGGTTCACTTTGACCTCGTAGATCATGTTTAATGTCTTTGAATAATCAGACCCAGCAATCTTGCAAAAAACGTCAGTAAAAAGATTGAACATTGGAGTTTAATGCAGTGACATGGACCTGTCTACATTGCACTTTTTAAACTGGTTTGACTAAGTTGAAAAGTGCTTATAATCATTATCGAGTTTAAATCTCACATGGGGACTAGCTTTGTAACAGGTGGATGTAAATGGGTCAGTCCTTCTAGAAATCTTTTAAATACTGGGTGTGAAACTAAGGTATTAGTCACAGATTTGGACATGAAAGCTGAACTTGGGGACGCCCAATGGTCCAGCAGAAGCGCCGTGCACATTTAATTACACTGTAACTACTTTAGAGCGGATGCACAAAGCAGGTACGATTTCATGATAACACGTGAATAATAAAAACAGCACCATCAGCAGTGGAGGCATTTTATTCACAATTCAGTGACCACAGCAAAGCACATGGGTTCCATTCAGTGGATTCTGGGATACAAAGAAAAAACAGCAATCCCAGAATTCCATAGGAAGTAGTTGCAGGGAGAACAGGTTCTTCCATAGCAATGTGGACAGAAATAGTTTTCAAGAACAGTTCTGTTGAAAATGCTTTTTTTTTTAATTGTTATTTTATTTTAACTGTACTATAGTGTAAACATTAGCATCCATACTAGTGCCCTCTTTAGAACAGTTTTTGAAGACCATGTTTCAAAATCACCCGAGAAGGTGGTCTCAAAAATGGTTTGAGATGTAATGGTTTAATTAAAAAAGTTGTCCCTGCATTGTGGACAGGCAAGCATAGTTCTGTGTTTTGGAATGAATAAAAAACGGTCAGAGGCGGTATTAAGCACAGGCAAACCAAGTGGCTGCTTGGGGCACTAGCACAGACGGGGTACACTAAAGTACAAAGCGAGATCAGCTTGAAATACAAAGAAAGAACACTATAAAAAACTGTTATTGTCACTCTTTTGTTCAGAGAATGTGGATGTGGGGTGGAGCTGAAGGAAGGAGAGGGGGCAGTGGGAGCAGTGAAGGGGTCATCACAAGTGTTTCTGCTTGGGCACCATTAGGTGTAAAACCGGTCCTGGAAATGGTTGTGGGGAGAACAGGTTTAATACCAGCAATGTGGGCATACACTGGGCTACATTTTCAAAGGTCTGGCAATGACGCAAGGTGCTTACATTGAAAGAAATGACGCAAGGGGCACCTTGCACTACACCGTGCATCATTCTTGATTTTGATATGCTACCTTCGGCCAAAGCGGGGCCACCTGCACCAGGGTGGTGTGCACCAGGCCCAGATGTGACCAGGCAGACAGGGGCCCTGTGCCACATTTTGAGATGCAGCATCCCCTTTTTTGAGAAGTTGGAAGCCTACAGGGCCCCGCTGCGGTTAAACCGGCCAGGGCAGGTCTAACGGCCACTGCAGCATTGGATGCTAGGCAGCCCTTCAGCTCTATTGAGGTCCTGCGCTGTGTTCACACATGCCTATGGAGGGAGTGTTTCAACCCAGTTGGAAGCAACCCACATGGCAGGATGAAGGGCTATACCTATGTGCCTGGTGGCAGACCATCCAAGATAGACGGTTGTGGTGTGACATGACATGACAGACAGGAATAGGGGAGCCTTCAGTATACAGCAGTCTGAGGACATCAGTGCTACTGCCACACAATATGTGGTCTGAACTTGCAACCTTATGGGTGGGCAGTCTGTCAACCACAGTCACCTGTTGTCTCCCTCTGCTGCTGTGGACAACCCATGGATGTACCCAGTACACCTCACAGAGGAGTGCTGGCAAGATAGGGTTCACCAACAATAACGCACTGTATATGGTACACAGTTGGGCTGTCAGTGTACACTCACATGTCAGTACACAGTGCACAGTGCACAGTGCAACATACCATTGGCAGTACTGGTCCATTGTAAGTATGCAGTACACCATTGTACTGAACTCACGGAATGCAACATGTTCAAGTTCAGGTGCATTGCGGGAAAAGTCCATTGAGCAAGCTCATTCACAAGGAGGCCCTGAAACAGGTATACAGACAAGTACACAATACATATAGAGAATAACATAACAGCGTGTAATATGCAATAAAATTCCATGTGGTACATAATGCTGAGGATAAAAAGTAACAGTGTTGTTATAAAGAGCTTGAACCTATGAAGACTCCTGGGAGGCAGTATGGCTCAGTGGTTTAAGGCTCTGAGCTGCAAATCTGGAGACCTGGGTTTGAATCCCACAGCCCCCACTTGCATACTGTGTGACCCTGAGCAAGTCACTTAACTTCCTCATGCTCCCAGGTTACACCTGCAAACAAGCTTTCAGCTTATTGTGTCTCACCTGGTAAAATAATTGGTAAAAAAAAAGAGAGGCGTATGGAACAGGAGGAGTAGGGAGTACAGTAAAAGTAAAAGGAGGAAGAATTGGGTGGTGGCAAATTGGGGACTACTAAGAAGAAGGAGTTTAAAAACAACTACAGGTATCTTTTAGTTTATCAATAGCTATCCTTTTGAAGAAGTTAACAGGGACAATACTGGCCGGCCCAGTGGCGCTGGCGCCTTACCTTGTGCTATGCCAGCAACCCGTGTTCGGGAATGAGCACGGGCCATCGGGGGTTGGCAGGGGAGGAGAAGGATTGAGCATCTGATGGACTGCTCTCCTCTGGGGAGGGGGGTTCTAGGTGGTTGGTGCTTGTTCTCCCCCCAGCGGAGGCTGAAGCACAGTGCGCCACACCACAAGTAGGGGAGGAGTTGGGCCAGACGTCTGAAGGGAGCGCATGCAGATGCGTGCGCACTTCACTCCGCTGACGTCATGGCATGGTCCCGACTCCTGGGAGAACAGGAGAAAAGTACTACCATGCAGGATGGCAGAGGGCGCCTCGCAGGCTCCACCCCCAGATAGCCACGGTGCTGGCCACCTAATCCAGTCCTCGATGGGAGTTTGATTCCGCTGACCCCACTGGGGGGTAAGCCCTGGGGCCAGGTCAGCAGCCGGCCAGGACGCTGGGGACGTATTTGGGGACGCCTCCTGATGCAAGCCGGCGGTAAGGAGGAGAGAAAAGTAATAACTAAAAAAAAAAAAAAAAACAGGGACAATACTGGATAATTTCAGCAAGGATTGTATCCAATTACAAATGGTTGGAAGGGAACATGAGATGGCACGTTTACCAAAGGAGGTACGAGTCCTGGGTACATCAAGGAGGATAAAGTCTGACTTTCTGAGTGAGTAAACACTGCGGGAGATGCCGATAAGAGAAGTTAGGTAGCTCGGGAGTTTATTCAGAAGAAGGTTTAGGTCAAGATTCCAGCATGGAGCGTACGTCTAATGGTAAGTGAGGTCCAGCCAACAGTTGCGTACAGATCACAGTGGTGAGTTCGGTACGAGGAGTTAGTGATAAAACGCAGGGCACGGTGGTAGAGGATGTCTAGCTTATGGAGGTTGGCAATTGCTGAAGAGTTGTAAATTATGTCACTGTAGTCAAGTAGGGGGAGGAATGTGGCCTGGACAAGCCTGGTTCTGATCTCCAATGGAAAGAAAGACCTATTGCGGAAGAAAAAACCTAGCCTGACTTTTAATATGTTAGACGGTCATCGAGGTGATCGTTAAAGGAGAGTTTTGTTATTGAGCCAGATGCCAAGATATTTGAATTTTGAGATAATTTCCAGCAGTTCTCCTAGGGAGGTGACGATAAAGTCTTTGGGTGAGTCAAGAGTAGTAGAGGAGGAACTGTATGGGGAGAAAATCATGGCTTTGGTTTTCTTGGCATTTAGGAGCAGCTTGGCGTTGATTAGATTAGTTTCTAACTATGCGAAGTCAGCTTGGAGAAGGTCCCTGACTCCAGACAACGTAGGGCCAGAGGTGTATAGAACTGTATCATCTACAGAGAAGTGCAGGTTTGACTTGGTTATCTGATGGTCGAGATAGTTGATGTATAGGGAGAAAAGAATAAGACCTAAGATAGAGCCTTGCGGAACTCCCCTGGTAATAGGCAGAAAGGATGAGAACAAGCCTCCTGCTTTAACTTTCTGAGTCCTTCTGGATAAGTAACTATTGAACCACTGAATGGTGGATGGGGTGGAACCTATTTTAATAAGGCTATTCACTAATAAATTGTGAGCTACAGTGTCGAAAGCTTTACTGAGATCTAAGAATATTGCTCCTGTTATTTTCTTAGAATCCATTGCAGAGACCCAATCATTAGTAACTTTGGCCACAGCTGTGACATAGCTGACATAGTGAGAGGTGTGCTGTGCTGTACTGTGATCGCAGCATGGGTATGCCTGTGGCGCACAGGTATGACTGGGTGTGTGGCTGGTGTTGGGGGTCAGGGTGGGGTAGTCTGTTGTGTTTCACTCGTGCTGACTATGGTCACAAATGGTGTCACTTTGCAGTCTGTCTTGCCTGACAGCACGCTTGCAAGTCACCCTACAATACCACATGCCAGTTGTATGTTTTTTTTCCTAGGTAGACAGCTCAAGTCCCACCACCAGAGGATGCTGGCGGCCCCTGTCATTCCCCTCCCTTGTGCCTTATCTTTGTCGCATGAGTCCACATAGGCCAGCATGAGAATCTTCACCTCTGTGACCAGTGTTGTATGAAAATCCGGTGCAGGATCCCTGGCACCCCAGACTTCAATGCAAACTGCCATTTGCCGCAGCTTGCATCGGTCTGACAGGCCCTTTGAAAATCGAGTTCACTAAATCATTATTAAGAATAACTGCATAGTGCGAATGCACAGAACTGATTTAACAGATCAGTACTGTAGACAGGACCTAGTTTTCATAGAACATTATAGAAACATTGAAAATTATGGCACAAATGGCCCTCGGTCCATCCAGTGCCCGGTGCTACATGTTATAGGATGTGACTACCCTATTGGTCACTTACACTTCTGACTCATGTGCCATGCTCCACACCTACTTTTACTGTCTCCATATGTCAACCCCACCTGTGCTTAAATCCCAATACTGTTTTGGTACAGACTACATCCGATGGCAGCCTGTTTCACGTCTCTACCACCCTTTCTGTAAAGAAATACTTCCCGACATCCGTTTTCAACCTTCCTTCTGCCAGTTTGAGTTACTCCTTGTATCCATGTCTGCACTAATTGTGAATAAATCCATGCAGTTTTTCCTGTTTTTCCCATGTAGAAACTTATGAATATCTATTATGTCACCCCTCTCTCCTGGCCTCTGTCATGTACATCTCCAGGTTCTTTAACCTTTCCATATAGGGATTCCCATGTTGATCTTGAATCTTCTTGATGGCCCTCCTCTGCATCGCCTCCACCCTATCCTTGTTCTTCCTCAAGTACAGATTCCAAAACTACACCCAGTACTCGAGATTTGGACGTACAAGGGATCTATTTATTTATTAGAATTTCAGATAAATACCTTTGAGCCAATGGCTCTTTTACAAAGGTTCCACATCGAAGTGAAACACAGAAACGTATAACTGTCACTTCTTGCCTCCTGTTACTGATGCCCCTGCCTATGCACCACACCAGCATTCTGTTTGCTTTCCCTAGTACTCTGTTATATGTACTGTGCTGATTGCTTCAGGTTATTCTTTATTGTCATCACTAGGTCTCTCTGCTCCGTTGTCTCTTCAAACTTTACACCACTCATCATGTAATCTGTCCTTGGATTCCATGTCCCTGTATACATGACCTTGCAAGTTTTCCATTAAATTTCAGCTGCCAGAACCTAGACAATTTCTCTAGCTTTCCCAGATCATTCCTAAATGGTCTTACATCCTTCTTGCTGTCCCCTCTTCCACACATTTTGGTATTGTCAGCAACGAGGCATTTTTTCATGAATCCCTTCCCCCATGTCACATACAGAGATATTTAAAAGGACTGGGGCCTAGGACCAATTTCTTGGGAACCCCATTTCTGTCCTCCCTAACCTCCAAGAATTCTCTGTTCAAGTTGACCCTATGCGCTTTTCCATTCAGCTACTTTTGATCTACCACATCACCCTTTCTCCCCTTCCCAGGTCTCTCAGTTCTTTTACCAACCTTTCATATGGGACTGAGTCAAAGGCTTTGCTGAGATCCAGGTACAACATATCCATTGCCTGACCTTTATCAGCTGCCTTTGTGAGCCAGTTGAGGGAGTCCATCAGACTTGTGTGACATGACCATCCCCTGGTGAAACCGTGTTGCCTTTCATCGTGGAGTTCATTTGGCTCCAAGGAATCTATTAGTCTTCCCTTTATGATTGCCTTCAGCTTCTTACATGCAGTGGACATCAGGATTATCTACCTATACTTCCCTGGCTCATCCCTTGCCTTCTCCCACTCTCTATGCTGTGAAACAACATTTAAGTTGCGCTACCCCTGATTCTAGCCAACAGTTGAAGAGATCTGTCAATTCTGCCACCAGCTCTTTTTAGTAAGGTCCCTTGTGAGGTCTCCACTACCATGTGGCTTCTTGCGCTCACTGCATGAGGAACTTGGTTACATATGTCATCTTAAAGTCTCCCATGAGCAGTGCTTCTCCCTGTCCTGCCACACTTTTAATCCTTGCCACCATATCCTTGTCTATTTCCTCTTTCTGAGAGGGCTACATATATATTACACCCACCCCGATACTCCTCCTCCCCGCTGCAGATACCTGAACCCTTAATATTTCCACCACTGTGCTCTTCCCTTCCCTTTTGTCGTCTTTATGCCCTTCCTCATATATAATGCTACTCCTCCCCTTCCCCTAATCCCTATTCCCTCGTGCATTGTAAGTAACCAGATACCCCTGATTCATGATAGCTTGTGGCCGACATTTCCATTACAGCCACCATGCCCACATGTGTTTCTGCTATCAATGCCTGCAAGTTGCTGATTCTGTCTCCCAGGCGTCTGGTACTGATAAATACTCCCCTCCGTTGCTCCTGTACTTTACGCCCTTTTCCCCTGTTTGTTACTTCCCTGCTGGACTTCTTATCTTGGTCCCTTCCTTTTGTCCTCTTGTCCCTGCACTCCTCATTTCTGAAAGAATTGTATTTTCCACATTGAGCCCTCTCTTCTACTAATCCTGTCCCTTCATTTACTAGGCCTCGCTCCTGCACTGTTTCTTCTGTTTCATTACCCCTACCCCCACTGCTGCTGTTCACATTTTCCAGACTCCAGTCAGCTATATTCTCTGTCCGCTTCAGGGCACAGCTGAAGTATCACAGAACAAGACGTACCTGCACTCCACCTCCTCGCTCCCCAATGTTCCAGTAAGCGACAGGGCCCTAGGAAAGCTTGATACTGTTACTGCTTTCACAGTGTTTTCAATGTGATTTGCACAGCATACAGCCTGCAATAAGAACAAGTTGTTGCCATTGACCAGCAGGTCTCATTAGGCTGTTTACATGGCCAGTTTTGCACCGCAGCAACCTGAGCGCTACTTACCCGATTGTGGTAAGTCATTTGCTGAGCCTCTGCCAGAGCTGCTGGAATCACGAGGACATGTGAGTGGTGTAAGCAGTCATGTGGGCAGGCTGCATTGCTCACTCTAATGTAGGAAGGACATTCCCATCCTCCTCCTCCTCCTCTGCCTCCCATAATTCCCTTGTCCATTACAAGGAAGTGGCGATGTGGAATGCTAGCATGGTAGTAAAGACGATTATGACTTTGTAATGGAAAATTGAATTTAAAAAAAGTTTAGAAACCCCATCAGGGGGTGAGATATTGATCACGCTGCTTTCTTGCTACTCTCAGCTCAACAGAAGCACAGTGTGGCTAAAACAAACAAATGGCCAAACACGGCTCATCCCCAGCACTTCCTGTTTAGAAGGGAAAGCATTGCAACGGCAGGACGTCACTGGACAGCCGATCAGCCCCCCCTTCCCTGATTCACGGCCCTTCCTCAGCATGTCTTCCATCAATTCTGAGAGTGGCTGTGTGAATGCACAAGACTATCACTTCAGGAGTTTGGGGCAGCCCTAACACACACTGCAGCAAAAGCAGCTGTGTAAACATGGCTATTGTCATTTATTGGAGTGAGTGGGGTGGAGTGCAGGTATGTCTTGTCCTGCCGTGCTCTGTTGGGGGACTGGCTAGCCCTATGCCTGCACTCAAACCCTGCACCATGTAGCGCATACTTCTGCTGTGTTTTTTTCTCAAAGCTGATGCACCCCACTACACCTAATCTCGCCCTCACTCAGTGGACCCTCCCTTGCCACTACTTTCTTATTGTCATTTCTCTTTGAAGAAGAAAGCTTTGATTACTCTCAGGAACCTGGATGTATGTTAACACGCACACCTCAGACATTGCTGCTAAAACTTTCTGGCAGCTGTCAGGCCCTGATTGCAGAGGCAACACCACACTTGTCTCTTTTACTTTTCCTCAAGTATCACAGAAAATAGTGATTGTGTCTCTGTGCGGATTCTAGTTGTGCATTAGTGCAACTGTTCCTGGCAGAGCAGCAAAAAAGTATTGCTTCTCTTATTCATATATCTGTTTATAAGAGCAGAACCATTTTGTTTGCTCTCCTCTGAAAGAGCGCTGACACTGATAAAGACTGGATCTTTCATTATTCCTTTCTCCCACTGCCATGAGGCTAGGGGAAGCTGTAATGGTTACTGATACTCTTCTAAAGTCAATAATGTATCACTGCATCCAGTAAAAGCCCATCACAAAAAGTCACAACAAATGCATTCCAGGATGCCTCCGGAAAATGTTACAGATCAGTAGGCCCTTCCTTGTGCAAAACTATGAATGAATGAATGAATAAACAAATTAATTCATATTGTCTGCATTTATTAAGTTGTATAGAAAACATTAAAACTCCTCTCTGCATTTTTCTATTTTTTTAGGTGGGCAATAGGCACAAATCAGGCCTGGGTGTTCTTCACCAACATTGGTCAAACTTTTTGTTCCAGCCCAGCATTTCCAAAGATGTACGGCATCATACCTCTCAAGTGCACCATATTGCATGGAATGCTTCACAGCCTCCAAAATTAGCCTGCTCCACATGGCAGTGCTTGCAGCTTGCACCACTTTAATGAGTGCCCGAGGAGCTTATGATTGGTTACTAATGCAGGGAACAGTTTGTAACCCTATCAGTATGCCTGTGCATGTATAAAGTCACCTGTAGATGACTGAGAGATGAAATAAGCCTACATGGACCACACACAGATGTGGATTTGGGGGTATATGTTCCACATTGTGTTTTCTGCATTGGCCGGTTAGGAAGTTGAGGTGAAAGTGGCATTCACTTGTGGTGGAAGAAGGTCATGCACACATCAGGAGATGGCTCTGAGGGTGAAACATAAAGAAAACTGGACTCAAATTGGAGCTCCTGTTCTGACAGAACTAGATCCAACACAGCCTGGAGCAAAGGATACGCATTCCCCTTGCTGAGGTTGTCCTGGGGGCCTCTGTTGAATGGCAGCTGACCTATGCTTTATAGTACAGAAGTTTTCATTTAAAAAAAAAATTTGAAAAAGTGGCCCCGGAAAGGATGAATATACTAGGTGTAATGTCTTGTTAAATAAAAACTGCTGTTTCAAGAATCAGATTTCTCCATAGATTCCCAGTTATGGTCTAAGCCAGAGGAGGCATGACCCCATGGGATCTGGAACTTTTCTGGTGGGGGACTGTTGGCATGAGTAGCCCCAACATATGTGCACTGGCACATACCTGCTGGTATACAGTGGCACCAGATCCCAAGTGCTCCAGTGTTTTAGAGGAACGCATGCAGTGCTATCCCTGGGGTAGTCTTTCACACCCTCCACTGGGGCCAGTATTGCAAGGCTAGTCTTTCTGAATGGATGTATTGTTGTGTATTGCGATACCACACCTGTTTTGCACTATCCACCGGCAAACTGCAGCTGGTGGTAAGAAATGTGCATGGTGTTTCAGGATTCCAGTGGATATGCACAGACTACCTTGAAACAGCAGAAGCATGCACTTAAGCGATTAGACACACCAGTGTGTGTTGTGGTGTAAAACAGCATACCTCGGATGTGTTGTGAGGCACATTGCGATGCCTTCAACCACCAGAAAAGTGCCATTATCTCACCACAGTGCACAGCGTGACATGTCTTCTTGGGATTATAAAATGATGCAAGGTTTTGGAGGGTGAAAAAGTGCACAAAAATAATATCATTTTAAACGTTGTTTTTAAAGGTTTATCCACCCCACCAAAATAGTCACAGGACATCCCAGCATTGGCGTGCCATCTACATTTTAAATATTATGCCCAGCAAAATATATATATATATTTTTAAATTATCCCTTAAAATCCTCTATTTTCACCAACCCATCCCCTATTTACCTATTTCCTCCCTATTCCTCCTCCTTCTTTATATTAAGACAGTATATCCTAGACTGTTAAACCACCAAGATGTGAGGCTGATGACCTGACAGAGCTGGGTTTGAAACCCACAACTGCCTCTTGAATACTGTGAAACCCTCAGCAAGTCATTGAACCTTGCTTTGCTCCTGAGTCATACCTGGAAACAAGCTTTAGCTCATTGTACCTTTCCTGGCCAAAAATTCTAAAACAGTTTCCTTCCTTTCCTTGTTTATTTTTTGTTTGTTTTTTTGTTTTTATCTTTCCTACATTCAATATAATGAATGTTTAATATGGATAGGAAACAGGATTTCAAATCTCTGCTAATTTTATTGGCAGAATAATTACTGTGACACTCTCAACAGAAGGCCTCATATGGAATCAGGGCTTTCGTTTTATCCGTAGCAGTTTAAGCAGCAGAGATTTCCCTGGTAATCAGGTAAGGACAAAAGGGGGATTTGCAGTGGTGAGCAAACAAACACCAGCAATTAAAACTATGAGTACTGTAGTACTTATTTATTTTTAATTTGTGTATGCATTTGTAAGAAGAGGATTATGAGGGCAAATAACATCTAATTATTAGGCAATAGGGCAAAACCAGGGTTATGTTAATGTTCTTTTAATCATCCTCTAGGAGTGTTATGTGGCAAAAGACATAGTGTAATATAACCCCACTGAGAGTGCCTTATTGTTATTATAAAAATGATCCTTTTTAAATAGAGCTGTACCCTGTTTAGGATGTGATTAGACTCTGCACATACCTGTATGTTTACCTAAAATTAACAGAGGCCCAATAGGATGTTTGCAGCCACTCAAGGGCGGGGCTGTAGACCTAATGAGCAGGGCGGGTGGGCAGGGAGGGGCTTTTAAAAGTTCTTATCGGGTCACAAGAATGGGATCATTTAGTGAAGAAATAGAATTTTAGGGGCTTCTGCTCCCCTGCCCCTGGAACTGCCTCTGGTGGGATCCCACGCTACCGAAATTTACAAATGGGATGACTGAAGCATAGGGAGGTCAAATCAGTTTCTCAAGGTCACCCGGTGGACCGGTGACTGTGGTGGGATTTAAACCTCAGATCTCCTGGTTCACAGTTGTGCTGTAACCACTGGAGCATGCTGCCTTCCCGACATCCAGAAGGTTTCTGATGCCGATGTTTTAAGGTCATTTTTCATGCGAAGGGCCTTTGCCTTCTTCTCTTGCCAAGAGCTTATTCTCCACCTCAGCTAGAGATAAGTGAAAAGTTATGCACACTGATGAAATTCAAGAGTCAGAAGTCACAACTGCAGCCCATATAAATCCTTTAGTGCTAGCCCCAGCCCTCCAGTCTGTGCCATTAGAGTTCATAATTATCTGCCTCTCTTTGCTGATGTATGGATTAACTGGCTGCCTGAGTGTTTACTAACGGTTATCACACAGTACTTTTGACGTTATCAGAGGAAAGGACGCCTGCCGCAGGGTTTGGTCTCTCACCCTTTCTATTACCACCTGTCATTGGCAGCGAGTGTGCTGTGAGGCTGTACAGTCACAGTGTACATGTGTAGATAGTTTCTGACTGCTGATCAAAGAGGAAAACTTTAGGGCTGATAACAAGGGCATGTTCCACATACTTTTAACTTTGAGAAACACAGGCAGTTGCTTTTGTTCTTCTCTGCAACCTGGCAGTAGTCAGACACAATAAATACTGCCTTTTCGGTTCCTTCTGTTTTTTTAATTACGACATGTTTGGATGCAATTTCAATACAGATTTTAATGATTTAGATTCCTGGCTGCATAATGAACTTTGGAAATATCTCATGTATAGATGAAAGCTATGTTGTCTTACAGCAAGAAACCACCATGTGAGATGACTCATTTTAAGAAAATATGAGCCCAGGAAGTAATGTTATGTGTCACTTGTGAAAACATGGCAGATAAGGCATGCATCAAAGCTGGGTTTTCATCTGGTTCTATTTTGCTATAAATGATTTTGCTGTGTAATTCTTTTTTTATACTTTCTATTTCTAGCAACCCAGACATGACCTGAGAACCTCCCTGTATCTCCTTCAGTGCCTTTTTCACACCTGTGAGACCCCAGGGGATGGACAGTGCCTACCTACCTTTGCTATAATCCAAACTTTGGGCCCCAGACTAGTAATCTGTGGCTTGTTCCCCATAGGTGAGACTTCGGAGGGTCCCAAATCTCCAGGGAGATACTTTGCTGCCCAGTCCAGAGGTCAGAGGGAGGAGCTGACGAGGAGGAGGCAGGCCATGCAATATAGGAAGGCATGATGGGATATGAGGACTTCATCTGTCCCAAACTAGTTTATTTTTTTCCCCCATAACTTTACTAATTACCCCTTCTACTATAGAGGCACAGCCTGAGGAAGTGGGTCAGCAAGCGCCTAATAGGGTCACTGTGGGACTTGGTAGTGTCCACCACTTATGAAGATCATCTACCACCATGTCTGACATCAGCAAGTACCTGCATGGTGACGTGACCTCACCTCTGAGGAACCACATTATCCTGGCCACATGGCTCCCCTCACCCTTAGTACTACTAAGGGATGGCCATGCAGGGAGAGTAGCTGCCCTCCCTCTCCAAAGCATATGCCTGAACCCTGCTTCACCACTCAGCACCAGATGTCCTGTGTCCAGGTCCACTGAATGGCGAGTGGTAACGCTTCTGTTGTGTTGGCATCTGGCCTTGTACTAAATCAGCCACCCTTCAGGGCTTTACCCCTACTAGACCTGCAATCTCACAAGGAAAAATACATGTTCCAAAACTTGCTTTATTCAAAAATATATAAAAAGCATAACACACGCAGTTCAGCACATCTCAGTTGTACTGTGAGTGTTACACTATATATCTTGTTCTGGTATATCTAGCATGGTTAAATCTCTGAAAGGAGGTTGGCTAAGTGCTTTTGGTTTTTTGCAGTCTGTATTTATTACCTTGTACTACGTAGAATTCTGATCTGTCATAGCTTTTGTGCATTTAAAGTGAACCGTTGGCATCAGCATGACTCATATAACATCCCCAAAAGTTTGAATTTCAGGAGATTCCATTGTTTGTAACTAAAGATATTTGCATGAAAACAGGCTCTTTGCCCCTTTATGTGTTCCTACTGTTTTTCCTACATTGAAGTCATAATCCTCTGCTTATGACAGCAGAATAGCTTCCATGGTAACAGGTTGTGATGTCATGAACAGAGGATTGTGACTTCATGGCAGGAGTATCAGGAGTATGCAACAAGAACTGATGGCATCTGAAGTAAAAATATCCCCTAATGACAATACCTTCAGCTAAATAAAATGGAAGGTTCTAAAATTCAGAATTTTAGAGGATTTTGTACAGTTGAGTTTGGTTTGAAGTCAGCTGTGAATTGTTTGATGGAAACTGTAGAACCTCTTTAAATAACTTGTCGCAGCTACAGTTAGTCCCCAGGTTCCTCTCTGGAATGGAGCTAGGCATTTTCCCATAATCAGGCCACCCTTGCGATGCTATATTATACATATGCTGGCCCCATGGTGTATATGTTGATATGTAATGGATTACAGTAAAATCCATTACATTCAAATCCATATCATTGCAGGTCATGACTGAAAAGGTGCCTGGCACCAGTGCACCAATCTGGTTATCAAAGTGTGTGAATGAATGAATGAATATCCCCCATACTGGAGGGTAAGATTCATGTCCCATGAGTGGTGAAGCAACAACCCCATTATAAAAGTCTCTGCACTCTTTATGTGACTAAATCCTGTGTTTTATATTTTCCATTTTTAAAAATGTTTTTATTTGTTAATGTTCACATGTTATCTTGGTATCTGTTACAGCTTATCTTCATTTTTATTGTAAGCCCTCTAACTGGCAGATTAAATTCCAGCTTCAAGTGGAAAAAAATTAGTTCTAACTGAACAAAAATCATGCCATGTAGAATTACTGTTTTATACCAACAGCTTGACAAAATAACAGAATTGATTCACCCCATTTGTTTTTCATGGGTGTGATCTACTCAGTGTTGGAATTATTGGTGGTGGATCCACTGGGGATCAGCACTGGATGCTGTATAGACTTAGGGCGGCCATTTCGGCTAATATGTTTTCTCTTTGACTCAGGTACCTTTGATCGGAGTGTGACATTACTGGAGGTATGTGGCAGTTGGCCAGATAATTTTGGGTTGCGTCACATGTCATCAATCGACAACACCGAGGAGGGACTTCGAGAACGACTCGCTGATGCTATGTCTGAGTCACCCAGCCGAGACATTGTAGGATCAGGAACAGGTACAAAATAGAATACTACCCTATTTTTTTATTTTTTTTTGTAGAAGCTGTTTTTGAATACTAGTCCACGTTTTGTTATTGTTCAATCTTTACTGGACTTTACTAAATTAATTGGAGAGGTTTTTTTTTAAAGAATCTGTTCAGGATCCATCAGTCACCATTCTTAACAGCAGATTTCCATTCGCGGTCATAGGAACTGATAAATGATCTAACACCATTCAAATTTCTGACACATTTTGTGTTTACAAAAGTCACATCTGTATCCACAAAAGCTGCTGTTGCATCAAAAAAGACACACATTGAATTTGTGTCTTTTTGTGATGTCATTTGCATTTTCATTTGTCATAAATGGATGCTTTTTTTGGTTTGTTTTTGGTTTTTTTAGAACTGGGCTTGTAGACACAGATGCAACTGGGCGGACAAAGACACTGATACAGTTGCGTCCAGCCTTTTGAGAGTCCTGTGCAGCATGTGTTTCTTATTTACACACTGGCGGTGAGGACCATTTTAAAACTGCAGTGGTGGACCGGCATGCCAGCACAGTGGTAGTGCTAGCGCTTGCAACACCAGTGACCCTGGTTCGAGAACGAGCCCGAGTCATCAGAGGGTCGGCTAGGGGAGGAGAGCTGAGCATCCCAGAGGATGCCTGTCACCTCAGGGGGAGAGAGAGGGAAGATGTACTCTGTTGTGTTACTGACACCTGGGTGACCACAGGTGGCAGTGCAAGTGGAGCCGCAAAGTCTCGGAGGACGCTAACGTGCTCTGATATGTAATGCACAATGAGGGCTCTTCTTGATGTCCTACAGGGGCTGGGGCAGAAAAACAGGAAAAGGTCAAATGCTGCAGGATTGAAGGCTCACCACTGCTGACCGTGGCACGGTCCTCTGGAGCACCAACTGAGTCTCTGTGAGGGGTTGCATCCCCTCATGATGGTCCCACCCTGGGGGTAGGCCAGGGTGTCAATAGGAGGTGAGGGAAGTTCCAGGGAAGGTGGATGAGCGGGCTGGGTAAGTAGGATGGATGGGGGCTGGCTGGCTGGCTTGGGGGGGGAGCATACTAAATAAAAAAAACAGTACTGCAGTGATGTCATTTTTGTCTTTGGTATGTTCATACATTGTTGTCACAATGATTCCACCTTCTACTACAGAACACATTGGTCAGAAGGGAAATAAACCACATCCTACAGTTCTAACATAGTCCATACCACCAGTGTTTAAATCAGATCTACTCACTGAAGTCAGTAAAGATGGAACAATAACAGAATGAGAGCTAGTGTTTAAAAATCAGCTTTCACTAGTGAATATTTTACTGGTTCAACACCACTCTCTTTTAAGATGCACATATTTGCCTGGTTTATCTAAAAAATTTAACTTTTCGACTGAAAAATGTAACCTTTTGGCAGTAGAGGTAAAGGCAGATTCTGTCTGATTTTTACGTAAGCGTGTTTTTTTAAATTGTGTTTTTGGTTTTTCATTTGAAAACATCCATTTCTGCCTGGTTGCCTGTCATTCTGTCTGCTATTTATTTAAATGTTTTGCCAGGAAAATGAACTGGATCCAAAATTACCCATTTTCCTCCAGGCCTGGGGATATGGCATGGGCCAAATAAAAATATTATTAAGGGCACAGCAAGCTTGAGTCAGCCCTAGCTAATTCACTGAGATTAGTCACTTTTCTTGTATATTTTTCAAATATAAGACCTAGATACCCATATTCCAGTACAGCTTCTAGAGCGCTCTGATCTGCAGATATAGGGCTCGATTCTTAAAGCTCCCAGTACGGCACAAGGGGCTTGCACTTCAAAGAATGGCACAAAGTGCCCCTTGTGCCAAAAAGATGCTCCTAGAGCAATTCTCAATGGCAGCCTGCATCAACCGTTAGCTGTTTGCACCACCCATGTGCCCAATAATGTGCTACAGCATTGCGCTAGGGGACTTGGAGCAGACACAGGTTGCCTTATCCCATGATGTGGGATTCTCAGAACTCTCCCAGAGGGAGACATTCTAGGTACCCTTAGACCAGCCAGGGCTGGTCTAAGGGCACTTAGAAAAATCTCCTCTGGGAGAGTTGCCCTGTTTGTGGCAATGCCCCCCTCGCCCTGATCCCTGATGCCATCAGTGATTTAATAATATATATTCCCCAAGCCTTGGTGGTCTAGTGCCCCCTGCCCCGATGCCACCAGTGATTTAATAATATATATTTCCCCAACCCTGGTGGTCTAGCGGCTCCCTTGCCCGATCCCGATGATTGAAATTAGACATTTTCCTTTCCTGGTGATCTAGTGGACCCCCCACCACGGCAGGTAGTGCCCACCACCCCGCTCCCTCCCATGCTAAACCCTGAGCCAGCAACCGGCAGAGCCTTCTTCTCAACACCACAGCCAGCTGCTGACTGACCTGTCAGGGAGTACGTACTGTATAATACAGTACGCGCTCATTGACAGGTCAGTCGGCAGTCAGCCATGGTGGTGAGAGGAGGGCTGTGCCAGTTGTCGGCTCACGGTTGAGGATGGGGTGGCAGGGTGGTGGGCACTACCTGCCAGGGTTGGAGGGTGTGGGTCCACTAGACCACCAGGGAAGGGAAAAATTATGTCTAATTTCAATCACCAGCGACATCAGGGATTGGGGCGAGGTGGCTGTTGGACCACCAGGGTTGGGGGAAAATATATATATATATATATTATTAAATCACCAGCAGCATTGAGA
The DNA here is from genome assembly GCA_016271365.2 of Neoceratodus forsteri. NCBI lineage: Eukaryota > Metazoa > Chordata > Ceratodontiformes > Ceratodontidae > Neoceratodus > Neoceratodus forsteri. The sequence goes on along the minus strand of JADMNL010000030.1, from coordinate 100,943,375 downwards.
ATCGGGACAGGGGGATGCTAGACCGCCACAGATGGAGGAATATATATAGAAACATAGAATTTAACGGCAGATAAGGACTGCTTGGCCCACCTAGTTTGCCCTTTTCCCTTCCTAATGGATAAGCTGCAGATTCTAGTTAACCAACAGCTTATTTCCTCCTACCCCCACTAGAATTGCTTTATGTCCATCCCATGCATTCTTGAATTCTGCCACTGTTCTTGACTCCACAACTTCCTCAGGAAGGCTGTTGCATGTATCTACAACTATCTCCGTGAAAAAATGCAACACTATTAAAACACCGGCAACATCGGGGATCGGGGCTGGGAGCCGCTAGACCGCCAGATTTGGGAGTGTATATATATATATATATATATATATGTATATATATATATATATATATATATATATATATATATATATGTGTGTGTAATAAAATCACCAGAGGGATCGGGGCTGGGGCCACTAGACCACCATGGATGGGAGAATATATATATATATATATATATATATATAATTAAATTACCTGCATGATCGGGCGGGTGGCCCACTAGATCACCAGGGAAGGGGTTTTAATAATGTGACCCAGGGATTGGGGATGGGGGATACTTGCCTTTGCCACAGGAGCTTTCAACAAACCCCTCCCATGCGCCAGGTGTTTGTCACACAGGAGAGATTGCTGCAGGTTTGGGACTTAGGCTCTGGGACCCCTCCTGTACCAAAATCTGGTGCAGGGTCCCTGGCACACTGGACCTCGGTGCAAGCAGCTGTTTGCCGCAGCTTGCACCGATCTAAGCCCCTTTTTGAGAATTGTGCCCATAATGTACAGGCTTGGACAGCTTTGCAACATTTTCTGGAGCCAAATAACATGGAGACCAGTTTTAGTTTGGTTGAGCACTAAACAGTTTGCTGCAAACCATGTTGTGAGAATACTGAAGTCATTTTGAAGAGAGGCTGAGATAGCAGTTGCGTTGGGACCAGTTGCAAACAGGATGGTGTCATTGGCATAGCAGTGGACTGTAGAGGGCAGACCCTATCGAAATCGACTGGGAGTAACCTGTAAAGTAGGAGGAAAACCATTAGATCTGTAGGACTCTCTTTAATACAAAAGACAGCACTTTACAGTAATCAGAATCCTAAAAATAGCCCTTTCAGTAGGTGGTCATTTCACGTGTGGCATGTCTGGGCTGCAGATTAGCCCTTCTCCATTGTCCTCTGGAATTCCTGTAGATATGGGAGCCCTAATCATGGGATTTTATTGTCACTTTTCAGGAAGCTGAAGACAAGAGGCAAAGTGCCCATTCGTGCCCATTGTGAGACAGTATCTAATGAATAAATCTTGTTGAATATATTATTACTTACATACACAATGGTCTTACTAGAAATATAGAATCTGTCCCACTCATGAGTGGGCAGAACTTTCATAACTCAAGAGTACTTTCTTTGCCTACACCACTCATGAGTAGTGGGTTCCCCCACCTTGTGGAGAAAATAGTCTGGAATGAAAACAACACATTCATTGTTATTGAACACATTTCATCAGCCAGGAAAACAGTGTATATTTCTCAGACCACTGTGCTCACTCCTGTGATGCAAATATGGAATTCTTGATGGCCGTACTCAAAATATGGCCTTCACACGAGTAAGGGAGCAATACCATAATTCAAGATTAGCATAGCCCTAAATAAGTTATGAAACACCACCCCTTCACAAGTGGAATAACCTTCATAATCATTGTGTATCTGTTGCTCCCATGTGCGCAAGAAGCCTTCTGTGAGTGTCAATCCAGTTATGCTTTTTCTCATTGACCTGACTGTGTTTTTGTCTTACTTTCTCCTTTTGAAATCTTGTTGCTTCGGTCCCCAGGACCCGTTTGTAAACAAGAAGCTGCATAACTCTTCAAGGGGTGCCAATGGGCACAGCCATGAAGAGTGAACCTTAAATATATTGAATGCAGCTTAATATGTTCAACAATCTTTCTTCCTGCTATTTTGAGGGTTAGGTGCACATTTTTCATCTGATGTTTGTTTTCATAGAATTTAAAACAGTTTAGAAAATCCAACATAGCTGTCAAAGATGTTTTGTAAAATTGGTCTGCAAAAAATTCAAATTGGTCTAAAGAACTCTCCTATGAATGACAGCCCAGCAGATCAATAGTGTTGCTGGATGGTTTAATTTATGATAAAGCTGGTGTGAAAACAAATGCCAAAGAAATATTTGGCTGAGAATAACATGTTTAGTGTCACTGCAGACATGTTGTGTCATCGGCCGAGATATCCTCATTTAGTCACCAAATTGTATACTCACTCTCATGATGTGTGTATGTAGATCCTCCCCCACACAAAGCCTTGGTGAGACTGCATCTGAAGTACTGTATCCAGTCCTGGTCAGTGAAGTACAGAAAAGAAGAGCAAAAAATGCAGGCACTCCAAATTGGTGGCTAATCCTTGATATACCAGTTTATTTAAGCCATTAATTGCCTATGTGCAGAAATATAGAGTAGCCACTAACTGACATCACGTCCAGCACTTCAAGATAAAAATCTCTTCCTTATGACCTCTGAGACAATTGGTTTTATCTGTAAGCTCTGGGACTTGATCTTGGTTACCAGCTATGCTATATCTTTGGAATATTGGCAGTTACCAGTGTCAGTGGCTCAGTAGGTAGCACACTCGCCTCTGAGGCCAGGAGATCAGAGGGCTGTGGGTTCAGTTCCCACATCTGGCACTTGGGTTAATGTCCCAGTACTGACACTGTAGTGCAGCATGAGAGGGGTGCTGCACTTCTGAGGTGCCGCCTTTCGGATGAGATGTTAAACCGAGGTCCTATCTGCCTGGATTGGAGGTAGTTCAGGTGGATGTTAAAGATCCCATGGCACTTATCGAAAAGAGTAGGGGAATTTCCCTGGTGTCCTGGCCAAATTTCCCCCATTCACTAAAAATACCACCAACAGCTTAATCTGGTTCAAGATCAGTTGCCATTCATCTGTATCCCCCTCCCCCAGGTCGTGCCTGAAAATAGGCAGGATTTGTCTGGTGCACTTACCCGGTCAACAAAAACTAAATAAATAAATGAAATAAAATAAATTAATTGCATAAATAAACTGGTATATCCAGCATTATTCACCCATTTGGAGTTCCTGCTTTTTTTTGCTCTTCTGTACTCATTAAAAATGAGCACCCATTTTTGTGGTTAGGCATTGAACCCTTGTACTCATTTCACTGTACAGAAGAGATACTGAAGAAAACCGGAGGGTCCAGTACACTGCCACTAAGCTGATTACCAACTTAGTGGCAAGAACTAGAAGGAAAGGCTTGACCTACTCAAATTATTTAGCTTAGAGGAGAAGGCTAGGGAAGGGGACATTCATGGTCTTCCTGTTCCAAGTACTAAATAGGACAGACAGAGTAGAGAGTACCATGCTGTTTGAGCTGTTGTGGGCAAGCAGTACTGGAAGGCATGCAGTCAAGGGAGAGGACAGGACAAGGAGGAACATCAGAAAGCTTTACTGGTAAATGAACGGATTGATGGATGGACAGATAGTCATATATATTTATATATCAAGCAGTGTGAGTGGCTCAGGAGGTAGCAAGCTCACCCCTAGGGCCAGAAGATCAAAAGATTGTAGATTCTATCCCCACTTCAGGTACTTGGGGTAATACCCATAACTGACACTGTAGTACAGTATATGGGTGGTACTGCACCGTTGAGGTGCCGTCCTTCGGATGGGATGTTAAACCAAGGTCTCTTTTACTGATTGCTGGTCACTGTTTAGGTGGAAGTAAAAGATCTCATGGCGCTTATTGATGAAGAGTATGGGGATTTTTTTATTGATAAAAGAATTACCGTATTTCACCGTTTAGAAGCTGTGGCTACTATAACATTTTTTTGTTTTTGGCCACGGCTTCTAAAAGGGAGCTGCTTTAATTATTAACATGCGCATTGTCATCCATGGACTTTGCTCTCTTCAGTATTTGCAGATCGGGGGAGACGTGGAGAGCAAGTCAAGCCTTCCTTTACTACTTCTAAAGCCCTGCTTCTTTCTGTAAAAGACCCTAAAGTGCAGTGAGGAGCCCTTTTTGTTGAAACTGAGTATGTAGGGTTTCAGCGGTGAGCATAAGAGGCTTCACATTTGAATGCTTTGTCCAAGTACAAGATTGCCATGTGGCTGCTGTAATTCACTGTAAATAAAAAAAAAAAAACATAAGCACTCTCCTTTTTAAAGAACTATAATGAAACTGATGGATGCATCTGGTGGCAATTCGCATAGGCATGAGAGATAGGAGGAGAACATAAAGACAGTTACATCTGCCACACAGCACATGCACATGATTTCACCGTTCTGCTTGCTGCACCCTTTAGAAGCTGTGACTACAATTTGGGGGCGGCTTCTATTAATAAACTTTATTTTCGATGCAGCTTGTATTCAGGGTCGGCTTCAAAATGGTGAAATACGGTAAACAAAGCTAATTACAAATAAACATAGCTAGTATAAACCACATTGAAACAGGGGTCAGGAAAAAGAATGAAACAAACCAAGGTGCACAACAAAGGTATATGTTGAAACCCTATGTCATCATCTCAGGTATTCTCAAAAGAATCTAGGGAGTGTGTTTCCACCAATTATTCAGTATTGTACGGGACTTTTTTTTGTTCTTTATAATAAATGGCTAGTAGTTCTTTATTTATATTTTCAGCAAGAATAGGCAGCAGGGTATGTTTCTGCTGAAACACAGAGTGACATCTGCGTTGCCAGATATACCATTTTAGAACTGTTATTATTAATCGCAATGTTCCTGGATGAAATTTAGTTCACTCCCGCTGAAATCTCGGCATATTAAAACAGCATATATCATGTGTTTAAATATGTCACATTTCTACACGCAGGCTACCTCCTCCCAAAAGCTGCTGATATATGCACAATTAAAAAACAATTGGCCCATAACTTCAGAAATATTGCTGCAGTTTAGTCAAAGGCAAGAGCAGTCAGATATGCTTTTATGGTGATGATTGTTCCTCCCATTCAGTTTTTCATAGCAGCACATACATAGGATATCCTACATCTTTTGTGGGATTCTGGTGTCCAGTAATTGGTCTGTTAAACATTTCTTCTGTATCCCAGGGGGACACTTGAAAGTGGGATTCTGGGTAAAATGTTTATCCAGGATTAAACTATACAACTGTTTCCTAGGGTCACATGTGACATCTTCCATTTGGAGCCTCCACAATGTATATATTTTTTTGAAAAAATCAAGCAAATATAAAGAAGTAGTCACATGGACATTTTGAAAAACTCTTACAATACCAAATGCATTTCTGTAAAAAAAATGAGTGCACCTGACCTGAAAAAGGGGGGTCCAGAGTTTGGATTGCCCCATAAAAGCAGAAATATGTTACTGTAAAGGCAAATGCTAAAGAAAAATACAACAGGATTGAGCATATCTAAGCCTCACTGTTTTATTGGGTTATATGTTATATTACATTTCACAAGATTTAATCTGCTGCCCTATAACAGTTCAAAAAATGTGTACAATTTCACCTCATTATTTTGGAGTACTGGGGAAAACATTTAATTTAATTTTAATTTTTATACTGGAAAGGTATGTGAGCAAAATTGCCAATTTTCACAAGCATCCAATGACAGACAAATATAAATTAAACAAACAATAAAATTCAACATATACAATGGTAAAAAACAAGGAATTAAAAACACTGAAATACATTTCGGTGAGTAGGTAACGTTGTGAGTTATTTTTAAAAATCATCAGAGCTGGGCACTGGACCAAGGATGATGGTAACCTATTAAAAAGTTTATCTCCCGTATAAGACAGGGAGAGTTGCCCCTGTGTTGTATGGCAGAATGGAATTGAGAAGAAATGACCAGTGGCGAGTCCAGTAATACGTGAATTAACAGATCTCTGAAATAGGGAGACAGTGCTATTTGGCAAAAGACCCAGATACATTTTTGCAAAAAAGAAAAATATCAAGATTTTACTGTCCAGTCTATTGTTTAAAGAGAGCCAGTTTACAGCAGTGTAGAGGTCACTATGATGACTGTTCAGTCTATTCTTTACAGAGAGCCAGTTTACAGCAGTGTAGAGGTCACTGTGATGACTGTCCAGTCTATTCTTTAAAGAGAGCCAGTTTACAGCAGTGTAGAGGTCACTATGATGACTGTCCAGTCTATTCTTTAAAGAGAGCCAGTTTACAGCAGTGTAGAGGTCACTGTGATGACTGTCCAGTCTATTCTTTAAAGAGAGCCAGTTTACAGCAGTGTAGAGGTCACTATGATGAGTCATTCTTGGTAGCCCAGTAACAAATCGAATAATGTTATGACACTTGGTCTTCAGCCTACCAATGATTTTTGATGAGGGAGAGGAGAAGTAAAGCAGTGAGCCATAATCTGTCAGGGGAAGCAAAAAACAATTTGCTGAAAGCGCCCTTGTTTCAGGTGTCAAAAATGGTTTCAGATGGTACAACATACCAAGCCTTTGAGGAATTTTTTTGATCAGTTGCCTAATATGAATTTTGAAAGTTAAACGACAGTCCAAAGAGACACCAAAATATTTAAAATCAGTAACTCTCTCAATCAAGTTACCATCATTGTCTTTGAGAGCAACGTCAAAATCAGTGGCCTTTCTAATGCCAGAGAATATTGTTTTTTTTGGCATAAAGAACTAAGCCACATGAAGAAAACCAAGAATGCAGCCTGCTGAAATCACTTTGACGTTTGGCAAAACGTACTGAAGGACTGTTATCTTTACAAAACAAGGCTCTGTCATCTGCATAAAGGATCGGCTGTGTGCCTACACATCTCAGGTAGTGAACTGACAAAAAGTGTGAGTAATAAAGGGCCTAATATAGAACCTTGTGGAACTCCATATTCAATAAAACAAACTTCAAAATGTTGTCCCTCAATAATCATTCTGTGTGACCTATTATATAAGTAACTCCTGATCCAATTAAGTACTTCCCCCTGAAAAATTTATATGGGACAATGTACTGAGGAGCACATCACGATCCACAAGGTCGAATGCCTTGGTGAGGTCCACAAACACAGAGCCAGTGTAACGCTGTTCATCAATAGCCCTATAAATAAAGTTTGTGGACCTCACCAAGGCAGTCTCTGTATTATGGCCGGCTCTGAATCCATGCTGCAGTTCCATTAAAATTTTATATTTGTCTAAATATTCCAAAACCTGATCCAAGAAAATTTTTCCAAAATTTTGAAAAGTGGAAAGAGAAGGAAAATCAGCCTAAAATTAGAAACTTCATTTTTAGAACCAGATTTGTAAAAGGGTTCAATAATGGCGGTTTTCCATTTACTTGGGAAAACCCTATTACATAATGAAAAATGTCAACGGTAAAAGCAATGTGTTCACTAACAAGTCTCACAATATGGTAATCAATGGAATCTAAACCCAGACTAGGCTTGGGATCATTCTTTGTATATTCAGTTATCTCAATCAGTGAGAGAAAATGACAATAAAATTTGGGACTGGGTGCAAAAGACTGTGAGCTACTGTGGGAGATTCTACAGAACCCTCTGAACTGAACTTCTTGGGCTGAAAATCTTTGAGCTTAGATCTTTCAAGGTCACCAAAATATAAATAAAACAAGTTGGCAACCTTCATTGGCTCATTAACAAGTCTTCCTTCCTTAGTAAGGGTAAATTGTTCATCCTTTTTACCCCTGCCCACTAGACCATTCAGAGTTCGCCACATGAACAATGTTTAGAACAATCTGTTTCAATATATAGTTTATTTCTTAAGAAATTTATTTCAGCTGCTCAAACAGCTGTTTTGCATTTATTTCGACCACAAGATCATTCAAAGTTCTCCACATGAGTTTAGAACAATCTGTTTCACTATATAGTTTATTTCTTAAGAAATTTATTTTAGCTGCTCGAACAACTGTTTTGCTTTTATTTCGAAGTGTTCTATACTCCTGTAGAAAATGAGGAAGTTTACATTTCCTGTACTTAACACAAGCCCTGTCTCTCATCCACATTACTTTTAAGAGATCTGATGTGACTCATTCATTTTTTTGGCCTTTGACTCTAATCTTTTTCAGTGGAATAAAAGTGTCACACGTATTAATGAAGGTCCTACCAAAAGAATCCACTGCCTCATCAATACTCTCGATGTTACCAGTAAAAGATCAGTCAGTGGCAGAAATGGCCTTTGAAAATTCCTCAATGTTCAGATTTTTTTTAACTGTCTTGTAAGGATAAAATTAGGTTCCCTTTTTAGACCCTTTGCCGATCAATTACAAAAATACAGTACACATAATTTAGAAAAAGAAAAATTGGGACAGTACAGTTTTTTTCTATATACATTTTATCCGCTTGTTCACCCTGGCCACCCCTTGTGTCCTGTCCACCTAGTTCTGTCACGTTGCTTCTCCAGGACTTCTCGCTGATGCCCTTCTCCTTGCAGGACTGTGTTGGGGTGCCCAGTCACTGGTGTGGAGCCTATGAAGGACTGGACATAAGCTGCATCCAGAAGGGTTTTACCTCCTATTTTCTCCCTGGATCCACACACATGCAATGGGCACAACGTGCGAGCTCCACCTCTGCAGAGATGCCCTCAGTGTCTTGTGCATGGTCCTTCCCTGCACTGCGTGCCCAGACTGCACTGCTACCTGGACATCTCCAGGGTAGCAGCCAAGCAGCTAGTCATGCTCACCCCCCGAGGAAGGAGAACAGTCTTACGGATGCTCAATTCTACCTCCCTCCCCGGCCAGCTCCCAAGCGACCCACATTTGTTTCCAAAGCCAGGTCGCTGGCATAGCTGAAGATAAGGCGACAGAGCCTCAGCCCTCCATACCACTGGGTCAACTGACAATAAAGGTTTATAACATAAAAACCCGCTTTTTCCATGTCATTGGTCAAGATTTCCATCTGTCTGTCTAGGTCTCTGCATGCTTCACATTCTTATTCCAAGTAACTTCAGCTAAATGTGGAACCCCAGAAGTAATCCATAATATTTTTACAGACCTTGTCTGATGAGCATTCTTCCCACCTCTGAAACTGCAGGACTCTCAAAACTGCCTACCTGTACACCCACACGTTTCATAATGTTAATGAGGGAACTGGATACCAGGGATAAGTTCTGTATCAGTTGCACTGCCATAATACCCAACTGTATGTCCTGTACCAGAATGCTCAAGTCCTCACCAAATGGTGAAGTACACAGGAATTCAATCCCGTTTGGGCTTTTTATACCCGAAATCATCCCCTCTTGATCTAATTTCCTTAACAGGGGGTCCAGACAAAAAACATGTAAAATGAGCCTTAAAGGGCACCCCTGACAGAATCCCTTTTTTTATCTCCAAATGTGGGCCTATAGTGTCATTGACAATGGGGAACATGAAAGCAGAATCATATTGTACTTCAGTCCATTGTACAAACAAGTCTAGAATTCCATATGCCCTTAAAATGGAGAAAAGACAATCGTGTGATACTGAGTCAAAAGCTTTCTCCTGGTCTGAGAGGAGAAAGCCTTGTGCCGAGTGTTATTCCCACATTCAGATGGATCTCTTAGCAGAGGAAGGTTGTCCAGAATAGAATGACCAGGCATTGTACAGGTATGTGAGGGTGAAATTAAAGTTTTTGCCATACTAGCCAGTCTCTTGCCCCAAAATGTTTGCCATCAGTTTCCAACCCGTATTTAATAAACTATGATAGAGTTTCCCCTGTGTTATGGCCAGCATTAGCCCATCAGTAAAACTGGTCCATGTTCACCAACCCCAGGACTCATCTGGAGACAAGCTATCACAGCGTAGTGTGCCTTTCCTGGTCAAAAACTACAAATAAATAATAAAATAATGCTGAACGGAAATAGATGAAAGATGAATTTTAATAATCCTATTCTGGAAAAGAATGTTGATGGACCTCTTAAGTTGGTTGTTGGGAGTGCGTCTCTGTCTCGCTGTTGAATCTGTACACTTCTGCCTGTTGTTCTCCTAGAGAAAATCCTCCTCCTAACTTTATTTTTAAATAAAAATCATGCCACTTGATTTAGCCTGATATCCTGTAGATAGAATGGACAAGAAAAAGAACAGACTTAGGTTTTGCATAGCGCCTTTTATACACAGTGTATTTTAAGTCAGTTAACATACCAATCCATTAGATACTGGCAGTGCAGTGACTGCACAGGCAAAGCCAGGAGCCAGTATGCAGCAGAAATGTCATACACACAGCTGTGGATAAATGAATACTGCAATTTGTTTTGTTGAAAGAGAGAGAGACAGAGAGAAAGAATGTTGGCCTGGACACCAGGGTTGTCCCCCTACCGTTGCTGTTTTTAATTCTGTTTATCTCCTCAGGTCATCTGCTCAGACTTCCTTCCACCATTGCCAATACCACTTATCCAACCTCAGAGCCACTTTCCCTAGGACACTTTGGAACTCCTAGGGTGCTCGTGCCTCCTGTGGTTGCTCCCCTCTGAGGTATGGTCCTTTGGCAGTGGTAACCCTTCTAGCTGGTTACCATGGTGGAAACACTTCCTGGAGTCTCTTCTGGACTCTCCAAGGAGACAACAGCCTGAGCTGGTCATGGGGGGGTGGATGGGCAGGGCTTCCTCTGCTTTGAAGCCTCTGTTTTTTCCTGTAAGTTCTCTCCCTTCAAGAGTGTGCTGTGCATCACTGATGCTGGCAAGCTAGACTACCAGTGTGCGTGCTGTCCCCTCCCAGCACAGCTTGTGAGTTCCTAGACCTGAAGAATGACCTGTAGTAAAGCAACAGGATGTGGAACCCACCATCCTCGGAGAAGGAGGAGCACGCCTGTGCTGACACGTGATCCTTCTCATTCCAACTGACTCCAATGACTTGAGCTCTTTCCGAACTCGGGTTGCCGGCATTGGGAACGGTAGCTCTACCATTGGTCCAACAGGCTAGCCCCTTTACTGTTTTCTTTCATCTAGACAGCTGCCAGAATTGGGCAGAGGCTACCCTGGTTTAGCACCTCACCTGAAGGTTGGCATCTTACTTAAACAGTGCAACATGCTCTTACCCCCAAGTAGCACACTGCCATGTTAGACCCAGTAATGCACTGCGGGGTTTGCAGTGGGGAGATGCCCAAGCCTTAGTGTGGGATTCAAACACTTCTCCTCCCATCTCGGCACTAAGAGTACTACCAACAGAATCATTCTAAAATCACAGAAAGGAGACATGTGTACAGTACTGAAATATACTGTACGTAAATTATTCAAGATTATTGTACATGTATTCAGATGTGAGAGTTCTTCTACTGATATCCCTCCTTTATAAAGGAGTTGACATAAAAATGATGCAATATACAAATTTCTAGCAGAACTGCGCCTGTGGTATTGAAGAAACCCTTTCAGTGTAGAAGGTGGTTACTGACAGGTTATATGATAATAACATACACAACCAAGCTACGGCCTTGTTATCTGCTGACCTTTCCCTGTCAGTCTTTCCTTGCAATCCAGATGAACTTGTTTCTGAAAATGTCTTTTTTTTCACCTCTGGTTTGCCCAAAATCCAGCAAACCATCTCTAAATACAAAGCATGCTGAGTATTAGTCAGCATGTGGTCAAAGTTTTAGTAGGCCAGCACACTAAGTCACTGAATCCATCTGGGAGTGACTTCATCTCCCCTGAAGAATGAAAGATCTAAGCATATGGTTGGTGGTGGAGTTCTTCAATCTGTGCTGGGCTGACAAAAGTCTTTGCTCTCAGTGGTGTTGGGGAGCTGTAAAGGAATTCCCTTCTTACCACACAGCTCACTGCAGTCTTCAGACAAGGGGGATTGTGTAAAAGACGCCACAGAAAAGCCAAGGATGTCTCCAGCCTTGATCTCTAAGCAGAAGTTGTTATACAGAGACGCTCCAATAGGAGAAAGAGCAGAAGGATGGAAGAATTAACCACAACACCACCACCACTATCCATCCCAGACAGAATAGCTGTGCAGTAATTGTAGTTTGTTCCTATTAACTAATTATTTGGCCATTGTGACAACATTCACTAAAGAGCGTCTGACATTATGTGCCTGTGGCAAAAAATATTTTGTGACTAGGGCTCACAAGATGCAGTTTACTGTATTTTGTCAAAACTGACTCTCAAATGTTGATTTTTGTTTTGTAACTTGCACCCCCGAGTAAAACATTCTTTCTGCTTTGTGGATAGGACACACACACAAAAAGAGATAAGGTATCACCCTGAGCTGGCAGTCTTGCACCATTCTTTCACTGAGATAGCATTTACTGGATATCTGGCTTTTCGTTTTTGCAAGTGCTTGTTCCAAGATTAATCTGTCGTTCCTAACCTCTACATTAATTTAATTACGAAAGAACCCTCTTTTCCACTTTGAATAAAAGCTACCACAGTTTTCAGAGATTTACAAAAGGCAAACTTTGGTATTTGTACAGAAGCTACAGAAATGAAGGGAAATTGTCATTTTGACAATCCAAATGTTTAACTCATTTAGGAAGCAACAGCATTTTTTTTCTCTCTACTTAAGTGAACAAGAGTTCCTTTGATTTTTGAAGAGAGATGGAAGTTGAATTCTAGATTCTGCCGCACTGAACAGGGAGGTCACAAGGCCCTAATGCATTTAGCATTGACTGCCCCCTCTTGTAGCGCGTCTATTAGCCAGTAATTTGATTTGTACCTATTCATTTGCAGTCCCTGCAGCAGCTCCGAGCTGGCCCCCACTATAATTGGTGCTGTCTCTATTTTTACTTCATTAGATTAGCCCCGACTCCTGGCCACTTGTTGTCTGCGCTTGTCCGTCCATTTATACAACCTAATGTAACACAAAATTCATTACTGATCACATTACTTTCAACTCTGAGACTGGCTTTACGATAAACATATAGTTAACCCTTTCTGGCTAATGGACTGCCTTCACTGCATGATCCACAGTTCCTGCATGTAATGACCAAATCAGCACCTTCCGTTGGTGGACCTGAGCCAGTTAATGCAGTCAGACCCAATGCAGATTAAAAATAAAAAGAGATATGTGAGTAATTTTAATTACTGCAACTTAAACAAGAAAGCAAGTCACCTCTGCTAACTCAAATCAGATCTGTGCCACCCTAACACTCCTTTCGGAATGATGTTACAGTAGATCCAAGCTAATTTGTGTACTCAGACTTGCCAGGGAAGACAACAGCAGGCCAGACTAACACTAGGAGGCCATTGGGAGGTGCCCCTGCCAGTGCTGAGTGCATGCAGAGTCAAACTGTGGTAAAGAGGCCGCACCTGGAAAGTTGGTCCAGGGGGCCCACCTTGAAAATGGGTGGTGGGTTCCTACCAGGAAAGTGGGCACTTGACTGCCCAGTGTTAACACACTCATATTAGCTTACTGTTTCAAGTTGGTTTACTGTCTGTAGGTTAACATTCTGTATAAACTTTTGCAGCAAATAAAAAAAGAGATATCTTATCAAAGGATGTTCTGTATTTGACAGATGAGGGCTTTTATGGAGTGGGACACCTGGGAATTTCCAGGTATCCAACTGGATCAGCCCAACACTGCTGTAGGAAAGCTAGATCTGTCATTGCTGCCTTATTTTCCCAGAACATCTAAAACTCTTTAAAGTGACTTTCTAGTTTTCTGTAAAAGAATTACAGTTACCATCAGCAGGACTCAAATCTCTAACATTCTCAAAAATTTGAATTTCTGTACATTTTATTCCTTATTACTAAACAAATGTGCCTGAAAAAAGTCTCTTTGACCCTTAGACTGACTCTGTTGCTGCTGTGAAGTCATTTAGACCACCACTTTTTCTGTATGTGCCCATTCTCGAGAGGATGGGACCAGCTATGGGAGGACCTCGACAAACTGGGCAGTTGGCCCATCTTAGATTTCATGGAGCCAAATGCGAGATGCAGCACTTGGGGAGGGGAAATAAAAGTGTGACCTATACACTGTGTGGCGCTCCTCTTGATGCAGTGGAGGAGGAAAATGACCTGGTGCCATGTTAGACTAGGGGCTAAAGCAGTGCACAGTCACTGTCAAGAAGGCTAGCAGAATGCTGGGGTGCATTAAAAGGGGTTTGCAGAGCAGGGACAGATTCTGCCATTTTATAAGGCCCTGGTCAGGCCTTGTGTAGAGCACTGTGTGCAGTTCTGAGCCCCTCAATGCAAAAAGGACATAGAGGTAATTGAGTGGGTGCAATGCAATGCCACCAAAATTATCAGGGATATGGGGAAGGGGGTGTCATAAGGAGAGGCTGATTGACCTTAACATGTTCACCCTGGAGAAAAGGAGATGGAGAGGGGACATGATCTTCGTTGTCCATGTACTCGAGAGGGGCAGGAATTCTGTGATTCATACAGGAGGTAGCAATGGCTATGAGGGAGCAGAACATTATCAGATCAGCCTGATTGTATTCTTTGTCTGTATAACGCGGGTAGTGGATAAGGGCCATGCCATGAATTCACTCTGATTTCAGGAAGCCTTTTGACTCGGTGCCTCACAGAAGGTTACTAAAGAAGCTAGAGAATCTGGGTACAGCGAAAGACACAGATTGGTGAGAAGCTGTGTGGAAAGAGATGGCAGAGGGTTGTGTTTAACGGAATAAAATCAGAGAAGAGAGAGGTCATCAGTGGGGTGCCACAAGGATCAGACCTGGGTCCAGTCCTTTTCAATATGTTCATTAGCGACATGGCAGAAAGAATCCATTGCAAGATGTGTCTCTTTGCAGATGACACTAAGCTCTGTGACCTGGTATACAGTGAGGAGGGGGCTAGGGAGTTGAAGAGAGACTTGCAGAAGCTAGAGAGGTGGTCAGAGGTTTAGCAGATGAAATTCAGTGCCAGAAAGTGCAAGGTGATGCACACATGGAGTAAAAATCCAAGGAGAGAATATTGGATGGGGGTTAAAGCTGTGCACGACTTCTGAAGAAAAAGACCTAGCGATCATCATCAGTGACTCCCTAAAACAATCAAACCAGTGTAACAAGGCCTACAGTAAGGCAAATAGGATGCTGGCTTGTATAGGAAGGGGTATTGACAGCAGAAGAAAGGGGATATTACTACCTCTATTTATATTACTGGCGAGGCCCCAGCTAGAGTACTGTGCCCAGTTCTGGAGTCCTCACCTGAGGAAAAATAAGGACAGGCTGGAGACAGTGCATCGTAGGGTGACCAGAATGATTCAGGGCCAGCAGGGCAGATCATACAAGGATCAGCTCAAGGCAGTGAACATGTACTCACTGGAGGCCAGATGAGAGAGGGGAGATATGACAGAGACCGTCAAGTTTCTGAAAGGAATGAACAAGGTAAACTGTGAGGAACTATTTAGCATAAGTAGAAGATCAAGAACACAGGGGCATTAGTGAAAACTGAATGGGGGAGAGAGACTGAAGAGAAAGTGAGAAAGTTTTATTTTTATAGAAAGGGTGGTGGAGCTATAGAACAATCTGCCAGCTGATGTGGTGGGTGCCAAACTATTCATGGTTCCAAACATGGCTGGAACAGAGTGAAGGGCTTAGTGGTTGCTCAGGGTGATAGCAGTGGGGGTGGTGAGCATAGGGGTGGATAGTTTGGGTCAAAACCCTGTATGGATAATAGGTCCTTCATTAGTTAGAGTTTATGGGCAGACTGGATGGACCAGTAGTCTTTTTTTTCTGCCGTCATTGTCTGTGTTTCTATGTTTCTGTGCAAGAAGAAGGCCTTCCGAGGGTACTGAAACAGCCAGGGTGAGGGAGACAGGGTGGAGCATCTAAGCAAGACAAAAGAAGCCAGCAGTGCTGTGAAAAGAGGGCAGAGTCTGAATTGGAATTGAGAATACCAGAGGGGATGAGAAAGGGAGATAAAGCCTTCTTTTGCCATATACAGAAGAAACACAAAACAAAACAGGGACTAGTCAGACTGAAAAAGGGGGCCGGATGGGAGGAGGAGGATAAAATCAAAGTGGACATACTGAATTCATTTTTCTTTTCGGTATTTACTGTGGAGGATAAAGGACCATTACCAGACTGCGTAGTCACAGCAAGGGGGAAGAGGTTGGGGTGTCAGCAGGGTTCTAACATTAGAGGAAAGGATGCTAAAGTGACCTAATGCACTGAAGGCAGACAAGTCAATGAGCCTGGACGGGCAGCGTCTCTGGGTACTAAAGGAGATGGGGTGAGTCCTAGCTGCAGTACCGGATTTGCTCTTTAACGGCTCACTGGAGATGGAGGTGGTACCTAGGGACTGGAGGATGGCACATGTAGTAACTGTGCACATAGGTGCAGACCATGGCTAAAATGTTGGGGGGATGTGGAGCTACTGAGCCTTTCACACCAATTCCAATGTCATTGGTCATTTTGCAGGGCCTAAAATGTTGATGTCCCCCATCCCCCCCCCCGTGGTTGCACCATGACTGTGCACAAGAGCGGAAATAGGGATGATCCCGGGAACTACAGACCTGTCAGTTTAACATCCATGGCAGGGAAGATGCTGGAAACCCAGATAAAGGAGAGAGCTGGTGGATTTCCTGTAGGCAAAAGGACTTCTGGATGTCAGACAACATGGTGTCATGGGGGGAGGTCACGTCAGACAAACCTGACTGACTTATTTAATTAGGTGATAAATGTGGTGGACAAGGGGCTGGCAGTGGACATACTGAACCTTGATTTCTGTAAAACCTTTGACACTGGCACACATGGATGGCTGGTTAAGAACAAGGGGACCTGGGGGTGAGGACTAGAATCACAAGGTGGGTGAAAAATAGGCTAACAGAAACCAGAGAGTAGTACTAAATGGGAAATACTCAGAAGTCATGGAGGTCAGCAGTGGGGTGTCACAAGGATCGGTCATGGAATCGGTACTTTGCAAAATTTTTATTTGGGATCCAAGGGAAGATTTGCCTTTTAGATGATGATACAAAGATCTGTGAAACAATGGACAGTGAGGAGGGGGTAAGAAGTATGAAAGAGGGTCTAGACCAGCCAGAGTTGATCCAGCTTTTAAACTGTGGAGGAACAGAGGCTTAACACATCTGGGCCAATTATACAGAGGTTCAATTCTGTGTACTTTTATAGACCTTCAGTCTGAATTTCATATCCATAAATGACATGTTTTTGCTACCTTCAGTTGTGTACATTCTTAACTACACTACTGGTCAACCTCTGGATGTTGGAGCCTCCTTCCGAATTTTTTTGCTACCAGCAGTCTCTCTCCAGATAGTAGAGGTCGTATATCTAGGGCTTATATATATTAATAAACAATACCATCCAGCATGTTACAGACATACAGCAGAAATGGGTGGCAGAATCCAGCATAGTTCTCATGGAACATGACTGGACTCACATTTTTAGGTAGACACATAAAACCACGGTTGCTGCAGTTTAAAAGGAATTTAGGTGGAGAATTATCTCTAGGTATTTTCATATCCCACGTTACCTGTCAGCTTCATCCTGAATTATATAAACTTATGTTGGAGGGCATACCAACAAATTGGGCATTGCATTCACATTTTCTGTCATGCCAAATATAATAAGATATTGGGGTAACATTATAGCCAGTGTCAAAGACATTTTTATCCTCAGGAGTGATCTGGGTCTGAAACACATTATTCTTGGACTCATACCTAGGGAACAAAAGGCAGATTAGCTATGAGGCTGTATATTTGTATTGCCACAGCCTGTAAAAACCTAACTAAATACACTAAAGACATCTGTGGGTCTCCCGAACCATCTTTTCAGCCTCACCCCTTATTTCCTCTCCTTTCTGTCTCTGAGCAGTTACCAGTAGGGAGGTGGTAAGATTACTCAGGGCCATTTCCCCTCATAGCAGCACGGGATATAATAGTCTAGAACCAAGGTTGCTGAAAATTGTGGCACCTCAATTTGCCCCTCTCATCACCTGGATTTTTAGTCTATCCCTTATGACTTGGTTCCTAAGAAACATAGAAACATAGAATTTGACGGCAGATAAGGACCGCTTGGCCCACCTAGTCTGCCTGTTTTCCTACCTAACAGATAAGCTGCAGATCCTAGTTAACCAACAGCTTACTTCCTCCTACCCCCTACTAGGACTGCCTTATGTCTGTCCCATGCATTCTTGAATTCCACCACTGTTCTTGACTCCACAACCTCCTCAGGGAGGTAAAGGTTGTCCCTGTTTTTAAAAAGGGAGACCCCAAAAACCTAGAGGACTACTGTCCAACTGCTGGCCTGTCGGCTGTAAATAAGATCCTTGAAAAACTAGTAGCCCAGCAGGTTACTGACTACCTGCAAATGCATAACCTGCTATCTGAGGCGCAGCATGGCTTTAGGTCAGGCTGTAGCACTTCTGCTGCCCTTATACAGTTCACCAATGATATTAAAACAGCTGTTGATAAGGGTACGTACACTGGTGCGGTCTTTATCATTTTAACTGAAGCCTTCAATTTGGTAGACCACTCCCTTGTCTCATCTAAACCTGCACTTGGTCCCCTCTCCCCCCCCCCAACTGCCATAGCCTGGTTCACTAGTTATCTCAGTGACAGGCAAAAGTTTGTGAAATTTAATAATTCTACCTCGGACTTTGCTGCTGTTGGAACTGGTGTTCCTCAATGATCTATCCTGGGCCCTTTGCTATTTTCCATTTATATCAGTGACCTCCCTAAAGCCATTTCTAAGTGTTCTACACTGCTATATGCTGATGATATGGTTGTCTACACAAGCTCAGAGAATATTGATGTGGTTAATTCTGTGCTTAATGCCATCTTCAGTGGTCTTCAATCTTGGCTGTCACGAAATTGGCTTCTTCTGAACAACAGTAAGACCCATTCCATGTGCTTTGGCTCTCTTCCTAAACTTAAGGCACACCCAACTAATCTAGCTGTCTTGTGCTCTAACAGTAACCCCCTTACTGAAGTCAAGTCCTTTAAGTACCTGGGCATTACACTTGATCCTACCTTAGACTTTTCCCTCCATATCACCAATGTATGTGAACTAGTTCACACCAAATTAGGGCTTGCCTGTAGAATTAGGGATACCCTTACCCCTTCTGCTCAGCTTCCCTTTGCTCATGGAGTTTTGCTGCCCAGTCTCACTTATGGACTGGTACCCATCTCCCAGGCAAGCTCAAGTATTCTTTTCAAACAGACCATAGCCTACAATGGTATCTGTCACTTTGTCTTATCGGTACACAGGCTGACACACCACTGTGATCTCTGTAATAACCTAGGGTGGCTGTCTTCTATGTCTCTTGTGCACTATGCACTGGGGTGTACTATTGACAAGTTCATTAGGTCAGGTACCCCTGCCACCCTTGCAGCCATGTTTAAATAGTCTGATCAACTGTATTCCCTCTGGTCCTCCCACCTTATGCTACTTACCATTCTTAAATTTGTCACTAATATGGGTACTCACGCTTTTTCCTACTTTGCCCCTCGTTATTGGAACTCGTTATCGCACTCCTTACATTCCTCACTGTCTCATTCCATCTTTAAAACTGAACTCCGCAAGTACCTTATGTCCACTGACTTGCTCATGTTCTTGTGCTTGACACTCCATACCTTCTAATCTGATGTTTACGTTATGCTTTGTTGAAAGTTAGTTATCTGTTGTTTAATAAAACTGTAGTTTATAGCAATCATTGTTAGTGTATGTTAATTGTTAATTCTGATACTCTATATTACAGGTGTGTAGAATGATTGTACACCTAATCGTGTTGCTTTATTGTTACATGGCACTCTTTATATCTATATTGGTGTCTTATTGCTGTACAGCACTTATTGCAATAGTATGGTATCATTCTTCTGGGTCATGCCTAAAAATAGGCATTAATTTGTCTAGTGCACCTACCCGGTCAGCAAAAAACTAAATAAAAATAAATAAATGCATCACTGTTACATGACTCACATAATACCCTCCCACAAAAATGACTAAACATAAAGAAGTGAAAAGTATGGAATTAATCCCATCATGGTTACATTTACAGGTCGAGAGATATAAAAGTATTTGGCTACCATTCATGCACTTTCTAGAGAAAGAGGAAGGAACCCTGGTATTGGATCAACTAGCCAGATTAACCTGAATAGGTTTATTAAAACACCACAGGTATCTACAGTTAAAAACGCATGTTGACTACATAGCTCTAATTGTCTAGTTAGCCATGTTCACATTTTCTGATTCCTCTCCGGTCGGGATCTGATGAGGATCTACAGTATATTAGTAACAGTAGCATGGCTTTCGCAAAAATCATTCCACAACAACTTCCCTCGCACTTCTGACTGATCACATCCTTACAAACATGGACCATGGAAATGCCACTGATGTAGTCTTCGTCGACTTCTCCAAAGCTTTTGATATGGTCAGTCATGCCCTCCTCCTCCTCTCCAAACTTCATTGCCTTGGCTGCACTCTGGAGGTCACCGCCTGGTTCAAAACCTACCTCACAAAGTGCTCTCAGTTCGTGTCCATTGGCCCTGCCTGCTCCCCCAGCCTGCCTGTCTCCACAGGTTTCCCCCAGGGCTCCGTCCTGTGCCCCCTTCTATTCTCCTTATTTGTAAACTCCCTTCCTTCGGACAGTCTCAGTTGTCGCTCACTCCTCTATGCTGATGATCTCATGCTCTTCTGTAGTGGAAAGTCTTCTGCCCTTATCTCTGCAGCCCTCTCACTAAACTATACTGCAGCCCACAACTAGTTTTCTGACAACCTCCTCCTGGTCACCGCCACAAAAAAACAAAATCCATGTTATTCAGATCCAAACCCTTCTTAGCTAAATACAAATCTGACTCCCCTCTAAGCATCACATCCCCCGATGGCCATGCCCTGGATGATGTCAAGCATTTCAAATATCTAGGAGTCATGCTAGACCCCTCCCTCTCTTTCTCCGAGTGCATAAGCTCCTTAGTTCTAAGGTTCCACCAAAAACTAGGTGCTGCCTACAGATTCCAGCAATACTTCACCCCGGAGGCCCGACTGGCCATCATTCAGGGAAATCTTCTACCCATCCAGGACTACTGCTCTCCTATATACTCCAGGACTTCCGCAACCATTAAGGCCAAACTCTCTATAGCCTACAACAGTGCCTGTTGATTTACCTTGTTAGCACCTTCTCTACACACCACTGTGTCCTTTAAAATTCACTAGGGTGGCTCCCGCTATAAGGCAGCTATGATCTCACCCTGTACTGCATGATTGACTCTGCCATCCATATTGGCCAGGAATCTCAACTTGCACCCTCCTCACCATCTGCACCTTGCAACGCAGCCTTCTCTCAACCAGTATCCCTCCTCTGAGCATCCCCAGAGTTTCCACAAATATGGGTGCTAGAGCCCTGTCTGTGGCAGCCCCCACGCTACGGAATAAACTGCCTGCCAAACTGCGCACTATCAACACCCACCGCCAGTTCAAAACCCGCCTCAAAGGCTGGCTCCTGTTGGCATCCACCTGCCACTGCTTTCCTAAATAGTCCCCGTCCGCCGTCTTCCATATAGCTTTTGTCTCGCCACATCTCCCTTGCTTAATCCCTCTTCTCCTCCCCACACCTACCCTTTGCTACTTTTTATCCTTTGGTGTATCTTTTAATACAACCTGTTTGGATTCTTGACTGCTCTCTATTCCACCTAGCACTGTTTTTTAGCTTAGCCGGATCTTGTATTTATTTCCTGTATACATTGTGATTTATTTGTATCTTTCCTGTTATTGTGTCTTTTGTTGCTGCCATTTGTGTATTCAAATGTACTATTGTAACCTTTTCACATTGTGTAATACTGTTCTGCTGCTAGGTGTTAGCTGTTTAGATCTACTCTGCACCACATTGTGTGGCCCGGCTTGTGCCTGAAAACGGTCCCTGGGATCAGTGCACCAACCTGGCTACTAAAGTCATAAATAATAAAATAAATAGATAAACATAGCTACTCGTAATAATAACTGGGAATTTGTCTCTCCCCAGCAAAATTAGTAGCCCATCAGAATCCTCATTTTTCTGTGAGAGGGCTGGGCAATAAAAAGTATTTTTCTTATCCACTTAAACTCCCTCCACCTGATCAGAGTCTAGGGATTAGACCTCACATATTATATTTTTGTGATTTCTGTATTTGTCAGTTGATGACTGCTAAAGTTGAGGTCTTAATACTGTAGCTTTTTATCTTTATCTGTGCATTGTTTGGGCCTCCATTGGGGCTCTAATAAAAAAAAGTAAAAAAAAAAAGAAAGAAAGTGGATCTAGAAAGGCAGAAGTGGTCAAGGGTTTGGCAATCATAATGATTCAATACCAAGAAGTTCAAGGTAAGGTGTCCTTCCTCACCACCTCCTCATTCCTTCTAACCCACCCACCCTATACCTCCTCCTCTTATAGAACACTCAGAACAGCATCTCTTGCACTGGTACTTGGGGTTCCTCACCCCTCCTCCTTGCACTTAGCATAGCTCCTGTGCCCCACCCAATATGTCAACTGCTTGGTTTTCACCATTTGGGTATTGTAACTTGTTTGTATATTGTAACCTCCACCTTTCTATCTCCAGATTGTATTGTGTTGCATTCTGTAATTTTCTGTTAGATTACTATTGTCATTGCTCTCATTGTGCAATTTTGCACCCATTTGTCTGGTGTCTTGTTTTTGACATGGAACCTGTTTAAAGAGCTCTGAGTCCAAGTGGTTTATCCTAGATTGTAATGAATAAAATAAATAAATAAAATGAAATGTACATAGGGATACCATAGGGGTAAAGCATATAAGAACAACAATTCCAAGGACTGTTGTGGACACACCAAATTATTGTCAAGAATGGTTAGTGCATGGTCTAGATGCACTTGTAACCCCTAGATGGCGCTATCCCAAGGGCTGCTACCCCTGCCTGTGCGGCTAGTAGCAGGTTAAGGGGCCTGAGTTCTGAAACAGGTGCCTCCAGCCGGAGGTCTGGGTTGGTAGTGGTCAAACTAACCTGGGCACAGCCCCCAGGACATTGTAACCCCCCTCTTTCCCTTCTAGTGGCCTGAGCAATATACAATAATCACTTTCACAATACCCCTTCTACACCATACCAGTACCCACATTGTTTGCACTTACCACCAGCGCTGGTTCCTCTGGCTCGACCCGGGGAACCCCCTATAAAACAAGGTTATGCACAGTAAATAGCAAGAGTACAGTACTCTTGGCACAAACTGGACCCACAGTCAGGTTAATGCAGCTACAAAGTTAGATCTGATTTATTCAGGGGACTTGAACAAGGAAAGGGCGTAATCAGGTTGATTGGCTTAAAGGCTATATTAATCAAACAGTTACGCATGCTCTTTAAGTCCCCATACAGTCACACACTCTGGGTACCTAGGTAGGAAAATGGTGGGCTAGCCAGGAATGTTGCAGCTGGTTGGGGCCCTGTGATGGAAGAAAGCAACATGCACAACACACACTACTTGTAATCTGGAGCCTGAGGGCTCAGTTTGTGTAAGAAAAAAGCAACAAGACAATCAGATGATAACACTTTATACTTAGCTGTTGTTGTAGGGAGCTACCCTGATGTTTACTCATGATACCCAAATACTGGACACAGGCAGGATGAAATTGAGACTGCAGGTTGTTGAGCTGCAGTGCCTAGAGAAGCGGGGACCACACGAATCACTGAGGCATCGTTCCTGTTCAGGTGTTGAGCAGGGGGCTGATCCACAGGCAGGTCTCATCAGTGGCTTTCTCTGTGCAGCAGGTAGTCAGGCTGGGCCAGTGTAGCAAGGCCCAGGCCCAATGAAGATAATTTTGGATTCAGTCCTTGGGGCTGGATGCAGCTTCCAGCAAGCAGAATACAGTTCAAGCCACAGTGGGGAACCAAATCGTGACTCACTAGCAGCGCACAGCACATTTACTTTTAAGGAAATTCTAATGCAGCTTCCAGCAAGCAGAATACAACTCAAACTGCAGTGGAGAACTAAATCACTACCCACTATAAGCACACAACACATTCACATGTAAGGAAATTCCACTGTACCAGGCAAAAGCCTCTCCGGTTTCAATCACAGAGTCTCTGCACAATCCGGGAGTTCAGAGGTGGCTGGAAGTCCAGACAGGCCGATCGCATTCAGCAAATCTTTGATCTTCCTCAGGTAGGAGCCTGGTCACAATTCAGTGGCTTATTTTGCTCTCCAAGTTCGGATTCAATCCGAAAAAGGCACAAGTTCCCTCTCAGGGACAGCAGGCTGGCATGCAGGCCAAAACTCAGGCCTTTCCACAGTTCACCCATGCGAATCCACTATGGATTGCTGCTCAAACTACCTCGAGCTGTTATTTCTTCACTTCCCAGCTCAGATCTAACTGAAACTGCAAGCAGTTTGGGACTTTCCCCAAGATCCAAAAGGTTTGGTTGGCTGATCTGTCTGTCAATCACAACAAGGGGTCCCCCTCCAGGCTATTTTAGGTGCAAAAAGCCCAAAACTACAATTCCTACAAGTTTTAACCCCACCAAGCCCCTGTAGGTAGGCTCCATTTTAGAGTCCCGAATGTACTGATTGGCCCATTTCAGCAGTCCAGAACCAAGATGATGGAAACAAACAGAACTGCCCATGCTGCAAAGAAGGCAGGATAGAACAAACTGCAATATTATTACTACTCTAACAAATGATCAGCAAACAAGCACATATTCTAACAAAGCTCCCTTTTAGATTAATTATGACTGCAATGCAGGCAGCTCTTAAAGAGACAGTACACAGAGGCTATATAGGCACTCTCTGGCAATCACATTTAAACAGCAAAAATACAGGACACCAGCCTGGCAGTGAGCATTTAGACAAGCTCAAGGAAGACTTTTCGGGAACCCCCAATTGTAGGGGGGTTACACCCTAACTGGTCCACAATGTACAACTGTTTTCAAAAAAACTGAAATGAGTACTAAAGTCAAATTTTGCAAAAACATGTGTTGTACGTGGTGTTTTGATCTGTGTATATAGTCCTAGTATGTCCTTCCCTTTGTCTTCTATTAGGTGCTTTTTCTAAATTAACTTGCTAGTTATATTGTAGTTTTAGGGCCCCTGGGAATCTCCATCTTAGCATGGTTATTGTTGCTAATTTTCTTTTTCCTGCTATGCCTCCTGTCCCATGAAACAGTGATGCCTCCGAGACCTCTGATTCTGCAAGTACTAGAGATAGGAGCCAGATATTCTGGCATCCACCAATTAGCTCTAGTTCAGTATTTTTGTTTTCTAAATGTTTGTCAGGTCTAGACAGTAGCAGTAAATGTTTTGCTTTTAAAACTTTTCATTTCATCAAACTACATGCAGCCATAAAAAGCACTCAAATCACCCCATATCCTCAGTGCTATGATTAGTAAAGATTCTAGCAGTTTTCTTACAGAATAACCCACTCAATTAGCCCTCAAGTATTTGCTAAACTGTAAATATAGCCTTTAGTGCTCACTGGATAAGGAAAGTTACTTAATATCACAGTTCCACTGTTGCAAAATTTACTTTAAACCAGTACTTGCTGGATATATGGTCCCCGACACATCACTGTTACATGAGACAGGAGGCACTGTAGGAACAAGAAGAGCAATAGACCTTGCAAAGATAGAGATCCTCAGGGGCCATAAAACTAGCAGGCTAATCTAGGAAAACTCCTAATAGCTGACAAAGGGAAGGACACCCGGGGACTACACACATAAATCAAAACACTGTGCACAACATTCAGTATGTTTTTGCAAATTCTGACTGTATTACTCCTTTAAATTGTTTAGTACCTCCAGACTCTGCACTACCTCTTATTACAAATGGTTTGGCGTGTCCACATTTGCAGTTCCTGTAACAGTTTTACTGTGTTTTTTTGTCATGAATTCTGAGATTTATAGATTGAATAATCAGTTAGTAACCATACTTGCCGGGCCTTACAGTATTTAAACTGATGTAGCAAGGCCATTTTCACCTGAATCATTTTTTAGACTACCTCCTGAGCAGGACTCCAAAATGGTTTTCAAAAACCATTTTAACAGCAGCATAGTGTGGGATATAAACCACTGTAAACACTTTTAAACTGGTTTAGAGTCCTCAAAATGGTTTAAAATGTATAATCTGGAGAGAGATGAAAACGATTTTCAAAAGCAGTCATACAGTGTGGTAAGGGAGTTTGTTAATCTCCATGGGTGTTTCTAATTTACACACAGATGATAAATGTTATTTTGTTTAACATACATTTTCTTCAGGGCTCTGGTGGGGTCCTCCTTCCACCTCTGTTAATCTCGATCCAGCTCACCGAGACCCAGCCACTCACCTGGCTAGGCCTCCAAGGCCCACCCATGACACCCTGCTCTGCTGCCCCCGCCAGGGCAGGGTGCACCTTCAGTCACTTTGGCATACTGCCCCACCATCTATCTGTCCACCTGCAGTGGAGGTGAAGGAATGAAGATACCCCTGGTCAGTGGTGGTGGTGTGGGTCCATTGTTGAATGTGGTGGATGGTGAGCAGAGGCTTCATCTGCCTTTAGCCAGTCCCGAGCTTCTTGTTCTGCCCTATCCCCCAGGAGCGTCTCTCATCATTGGGTGCTAGAATGTTGATGCACCCAGAAGCCACAATGCTTGCTCCAAGCTCCTGTATGGATTCTTTTCTCCTGCACCACCACCTGTGGTCACCCAAGTGGCAATAGAGCAGCAGAACAGCAAGTCCCCCCTTCCCGGAGGAGGAAAGCATCCATTGCAATGCTCGATCCTTCTCCCCTGGCTGACCCTCCATTGGTCCTGGCTTGTTCCCAAACCCGGGTTTTCAGTGGTGCAAGCGGTAGTGCTACCGCTGCACCAGTGGGCCAGCCCCCAGTAAGTGCTATTTAAGATTTGTATGATGTACTTTATGCCTATATTCAAACAGCCCAGTGGCATGGAGGGCTGAGGCATTGGGCGCCTCCCCTCCTGCTATGCTGGTGACCCGGGTTCAGGATGGGATGCAGGTCGCTCAGGGCTGGCTGGGGAAGGGGAGGATTGAACATCCCTAGGACATCTTTCCTCCCTATTTGTTGTTGTTTTTTTTTTTTAAACTTTCTTCTGTTCTTGATCTACTTAATATTTCTGATAATGCAGCACGTATTTCACAGAACATTGCAAAAACCATCTGACTGTTCCCAACTGACCTTACAACTGTTGTTTCTGACATCACTCACTGTTGCCATGGTATGCACTATGATGTCATAAAGTCACTATGAGGTCATTTGAGTGCAGGTAATTGCTTTAAATATAGATTTTGGGGATAGATTACCAAGATGTGTTTTAAACTCTGGAAAGTGAGTTCGAAAATCTTAAAAAAAAAAAAAAAGTACTGTATTCTCTAGTAAATTGTAATATCTGAAACATCGTTTGTGCAACAGGAAAAAAAAAAACATGTGATTCTTCAAATTCTGCTAAACTTCACACTCTTCTGAGATCACCCCCTCTCCCTCCCCCTCCCTCCGAAAAATTCTTTAGCAGGATCCCAGATTACTGGCATTTTCACATCAGGGCCAAAATATGCTCCAAATCCGTATAATTTCCCAGATTTTGGTGTGTGACTGTCTTTAGAATAGAGCCCCAAGGGCTGAACTAATTATGTAGTTTTGACTTGCAGAATCAATTTGTTAGCAAGCTGAATGAATGAGTATAATTAGATCACAGCTCGGATTTCTGATTGGCGGAGGGCCAGTCCAAAATCCCTACTGATCATCCTGTTCTAAACGGTGAAGTAAAATGTTATAAGCCTTCGTGGTCATTTATAGAGTCTTCACACAAGCTTTTTGATCTGCTACACAAATTGTGAAAACAGTGACAATAATGGGTGCGTGGTCTGTGTGCATCTTGGTTTTGACCCATGGTTTAACCAGCTGTGAGTACTCACTGTACCTACAATGCCTAAAAAGAAGGAATTGAAACTGTGACTTAAAATCACGTAAGCAGGGCATAATAAAATCATGAGAAACAGTCTTAACAAATTGCCTCCATTATGTATTACTGCTCACGGATGCCAATCCCATTGAATACTTGTGCTATGTTAATAAGTGGCTAATTAGATTCTGCATTTAAATGAAAACCAGATGACTTCTCAGAAGGCTCAGGCTGGCATTCTATAAGTGAGAATTTATCTTGTGATCTGGGTAAACAGTGTCTCATCATTTAACAGTTATTATAAATAATGGCTTTTTAAGCGCTTTTCAGGGAACCCATTTTGGCTCCACATAGCTCCACCTCAAGGGCTGTATTGAGGGAGAGCTCAGTGACATCTTGCAGGCATCCGGTCAGAAGAAAATCTGTCCTGGACTCCTTTTTGTTGATTCTGCAGCATTTTTCTTTGTACTCTGTTTATACTCACCAACATTGACTCTGGTTCCAACTCCTGACATATCAGGGAGAAAATGCTTCCTGAAACGCTTTAAGGTTCTGCGTTTAAAGGTTTTTGGAGAATTTCTTATCACATATTCTGAAAATATACAGCGGTCTAGCAGTGCCTGGGGCATTTCTTTTTTAAAATGCATCAAAGAGACTTGCCAGTGCCATGCCTAGTTCTTGGAACACCCCTCAGAACATTTCATAGTAACAAAGTAATCAAAGGTCAAAAGGGATTCTAGGACCTTCATGTTCGCTCCCATACTTCATAAGCAGGTATGAATAAGTATGTGGTACAAACATATACCAATTTTAAAGTGTTCCCCAGCCATTCTACATCCTCGGTTATCCAGTGACTTCCCTGGTAAGTCGAAATTTGTCCAGGCTTACTTTGAAAAAAGCACAGAAATATAGAATTTGTCAGCAGAAAAGGAGAATTTGTCAGCAGAAAAGGACTGCTTGGCCCACCCAATCTGTCCAGATGTTCCCTGCCTAGTCTGTCTCCCCAGACCCTAACTGGTCTCCAGCGACCCTCCCTCCCTCCCTCCTCCCTGCCCATTTCCTAATATTTCCCTATGTCTAGCTCATGCATGTTTGAAGGCCCCTACTGTTTTCACCTCCACCACTTCAGCTGGCTATTACAGGTGTCCGCTACTCTTTCAATGAAATAATACTTCCTCACATCCCACCTAAACTGTCAACCCCTCCCAGCTTCATTGCATGCTCTTTGCTTCTGGTGCCCTTTCTCCTTTGAAAGAGACTCCTGTCCTGCATCCTGTTCACCCCCCTGAAGTACTTTCCTCCTGGGCTAACCAGGCAGCTGTTCAGCCCTGTCCCCAGGTGTCATTGGCCGTCTGACTGCCTCTCTCCTTCTGGGGGGTGGTACTTCCCCCACAGCAGGGCCAGGGGGGGAAGGCCATTCTCCCCACCCCCAGAGACTCATATCCAGATGTCCCCGCCCATCAAAGTGGCGAGGTGGGCCGTCATAACCTCGGGCAGGGCTTCATGTAGCCCGGTCCCCTTACTTTTCCTCCTCAGTTTTTCTCGCTCTGAGGCTACAGCAAACATGGAGAATGCATGCACGTAGAGGCACGCATGTGCTCTGGAACCATCAGCCACTTTCACCCACCCGACTCACGTCATCTCCCAGGTGTCGTTGCTACCACCAGGCCTCCAGCTGGTGACAGCCAAGAGCCAGGACAGCTCTCCACCCCAGTCCAGGAGAGAAGAGCTGCCAGGTGGCTGCTT
Organism: Neoceratodus forsteri; assembly: GCA_016271365.2. NCBI lineage: Eukaryota > Metazoa > Chordata > Ceratodontiformes > Ceratodontidae > Neoceratodus > Neoceratodus forsteri. Next base: position 100,913,924 of record JADMNL010000030.1, on the reverse strand, counting down.
GATCCTTTCCTAGCCCTCTGCCTCAGGCTGACCCCTGGCAGCCCAAGCTCATTCCTGAATTTGGGTAGCTGATGTGGCGAGAGGTGAAAAACTGCCAGTGTCTCCGTCCTCTGCACCAGTGATTCACCCCCCCCCCCACTGCGAGGTACTTGTAGGTCTCTATCATGTCCCTTCTTGCTCTCCTGTCTTTCAGGGTATACATGCTGACATCCCTCAGTCTCTCCTCATACGACGTTTGGTGCATCTTCTGCCACCAAAATAATCAGCGGTGTGGGGGACAGAAGGTATGAGTGGATGCTGGAAGCTCTTAACATGTTCACCCTGGAGAAAAGAAGGCTGAGAGGGGACATGATCTCAGTGTTTTGCATACTCAGAGGTATCGACAAGCTTGAACAGCCAGAGCTTTTTGATCTGATGTCCTGCAGTATGATGCTGGACAAACCCTGCAGCTCAGGGATAGTAAATGCATGGGTTGCATTAGGAGGCCCTTTTTCTGGAACAGCCATTCAGTGGAGATAGTGGACATAAAGACAATACAGGCCTTTAAGGTAAGCCTGGACACATTTCTGTTCACCAAGGGACTCACTGGATAATGAACCCTGCAGGGGTTTGTAGAAGTGCTGGGGTTTTGTTCAGCCTGTCTGTCTCCATTTGCCACAAGAAAGTCACTATCAGCATTAGCTAATTTGTGGGTTTTGTTTGTGCACTATTCTGTTTTTGTCCTGTTGATGGTTTGTAGTGCAGCATTTAGCCTTTCTGGGTGCCTGCAGGTTTTTTTTGTTATTCGGGAAATCATTAGGTACCCTGGGTAGTAAAGGGAGTAGGGAATCTGTATAAATTGGTACGTGTTTGCACAGCATATTTCATTACTGTTTGGGAAGCAAGAGGGTGGACATGATAGATCTAGAGTCCCTGCCAACCTTCAATTACTGTGTACCATGGGTGCCGGAACATGGGGAAAAGTGTGTGTGGGGGGGGCAAGGTTCAGAAGGGCACAGGGAAAAGAAGGCAGTTTGTGCAACTCATTGTTTTTATACACAGAAATTGGCACATTTTCTAAAACAAAACACAAGAAATAATGTATCACACTCACCCACATAAGCAGATCCTAAAGTCATTTCAGGAGTTTGTGGTTCCATGAGTACAAATGAAAGGAAATGGTCAAGCTTTGCATTGAAGCAAGGCAACGTATCTACACCAGCGTGGCATCCCTCACAGCAACGTCCTCGACAGCTTCAGAAAACTATTGACACCCCCAACATCAACGCGTCTCCGCAATGACCGGCAACATCGCGTCGCCCTTAGATATCTAACTCCGTGTCGCACAGACAGTGGAATTAGATATATACCCCCCGTTGCCACAAAGTCCATCGAAGTGAAATCCCTGTCGCTGCTGATATAGGTGCAGTTGGAGTTTCGCTGTGGGGGGGTTTGCTGTGCTAGTGTCGCTGTAGAGACGGCATTCTGCAAGGCAACTGCAACAGTTGCCTTAACATAGTGGTGAGCTTGACCACCTAACTGAGGTCCCAGTGCTAGCCTGTCAGGAGCTTCCATTTCAATTGGAGACTGGACCGGGCATAAAATATTGCAAAGGAGACAATGATTGCTTCTTGTTTTGCCTTGAACGCACTAAAGGGCACCTTGAAGACTTAGGGGTAGAAGTGAGGGGAGGGATGCCTCCCCACCTGTTGGTTCCGGCACCTATGTATGTTACTATATTTCCACTGGTAGGCTGTTTCATAGGTTCATCTTTACTGGAGGAAGTGTTCTCTAGCGTTACCCTTGAATTGACCACCTCTGTTTCAGGGTGTGTCCCCATGTCTTACTCCCTGGCATTCTCTCGGCCCCCTTGACTCCGGCTGCACACTGATGATCATTTTTCATCCCAATGTCTGTTATGACTCCTGGATCCTTTTCCTATTACACTGCAGCAAGAGGAGCCCCGCAGAGTGTATAGTTTCTACCTCTGTTTTTCCCTCAGAAGTGTAGTGCCTAGCAATTGGCTACATTCAGTCAGAGACTCCAGGTAGGGTTACCACCTGTCCTGAGTTTTGCAGGACAGTCCTGATTTGGGCAGCTGTGTCCTGCAAAAAAACATGAAAAATACTACACGTCCTGACTTTTTAGTAGAAAAAATAATTTCTAACTTTCCACTAAATATTGTAGACAACTATAGTACCTTAACTAAAATACGTTAAAATGATATGAAACCATAGAAGCAACCAAGAAACTACAATACATGGCCTTAATTCTGATTATATAGAGAAAAGAAGTCTGTTGCACTGGTCGAGGTTACATGCTGTCCTGCGAAACATCGTTTCAGTTCGAAATGTCCCACTTTTGGCTTCTTAAAAGGTGGTAACTCTAACTCCAGGTGTCCGACCAATCACTCAGCTTGTTCAGATCCTCCTGAATTTTGTCCCTATCCTCAAGGAAGTCTACCATCCTGGACAGCGTAATGTCCCCAGTGAATTTAAGTACCTGCTAGAACAACACAGCTTCCAAATCATTGATAAAAATGTTGTCGAGCAGTGGGTCCAGCACTGATTCCTGCGGGACCTGTTGAATATCTTTCTCCTGTCAGAGTGGTGCCCATCCAAAATAAACCTTGCATCCTGCCCTCATGCCAGTTAGTAAGACATCGTGTGTATACCTTTGGTGTACCACACCGGTGTACTTTGCCTAGAAGCTTGTCATGTGCCATAGTGACAAAGGCCTTACTGAAGTCCAAATAGACAGTCTTTGGATCTGCTCCAGTCCACCTCCTTCATCAACCCCTTAGGAAGGCAGTCAGGTTGGTTTGGCATGTGTAGTCATATTGATTTTGCAATAAAGTTTTAATCAGAAAAGCTGTGTTTGGGAAGGGTGCTATTAATTCTACTTAACCTCTCAAATCCTGCCAAATGAACCATCTTTGAAAATCAGTTTAAAAAGAGAAGATTAAAACAACTGATTGTTCGGTAGTTGCACAACATTTTCTTTTCTTTTCTTTTTTTTTCTTTTTCCACTTTCTGTATTTGTCCCTATTTTCACCTCCCCAACTACCGGGACCTCCTTCCACCTGCCCAAGCCCTCCACCCACCTTGGGATTCCCAGATTATCTAACCCAGCACCAGCCTTTGCTCAGCAACCTTCCGTGTATCCCGACTGTAACCCATGGCTTATCCTCCATGGGTGGGACCCCCAGTCCCCCTCAAACCGGAAGGAACATACTTCACTCGACCCTCTGGGCCCACTGCGTGCAGTTGGCGAGGTGTGGTCAAGCAGACCCTGCCGTGGTGTGGGGGGGGTGGGGCGGCTTCATCTGCTCAGAGCTGCTGGGGATTTTATTCCCTTTTCCTCCCCTCACCCCAGGGCATGGTCCTGAGAGGCAGCCTTGGCAAGATGCCTATCGGGGCCATCAGAAGGGTGGATGAGCCCTGTCCACCCTTCGTTGCTCCCCTGCCAGCCCCACGCTGGGCATGTGATGCCTCTGCATCAACTGCCAGACGAGTGGGTATATGCTGACGTAAGGCCAACCCAGAGGGACCACTTGTTCCTTCCCGCACGACAGCCCCCTCCTCTTGGGTCACCAGGGGGTGGTCATGCAGCGGAAGGAGGTGCCCTCCCTTCCCAAGGTGGGTAGCATCCAGTGGATGCCTGATACCTGCCTTGCTGGCTGGCACCAGACATCCCAGGCTCAGGGTGTGAACCCGAGTCATCTGGATGACAAGAGGTAACTTTACCGCTACGCTATCCAGCCGGCAGTTACATAACATTTTCATACGAAAACAATACATATGTATTTGTGATGCTGAAAGTACAGATATTGTTCATATATTTGTGAAGCAAAAATCACAGATATTGTTCATTTTCCTCTGAGCAAACCTTATCATATGGTGAACTGTGTAGCCACACATAGGGCTTCAAGGGCAGGGAGCCCCTCATGAAGCTTTGTCTGTCCAGATGTCCTCACTTCTGCTTTGTTTTCTGTCTGTCCAAATTTTCTAAAGACTGGATTGTTAACTCAGTATAGCTCCTTGCCCCTTAAAGGGAAGAAAAACAATATTTCTTACATTATTTAATATAATTGTAAATTTTGGATGTGCGAAGTCTGAATTATCACCCCAGTTCCCAATATTCAAAGAGGAACACAAGTGCAATGCAATGACGTGCTTGGCACTTACGCTATTGTCCAACTCGTCAGCTGCTATAATTAGTTGGATTGCGGGCAGCACTATCCGACTGAATATTGGACCATGTCGTCTTAGTGCTAAGTGAAACTATGCTGCCCCAACATGGACTTGGACTGTGTATAACCCGCAGGGAATATCACTGCCTGAAACGGGATAATGCCAAGACCCTGCAGGCTGTATTCAGCCATAACATGCACGTAAGCCAATTGGGCATACAAGGCGATAAGGGGCCATTTGCATGCCCATTATGGGCTAGCATGCATGGGGCACAGCAGCCCCCCTAGCGCCAGTCCCAATGAACATGTCCACCCTAGTGGTCTCATATGCCCTCTACTCCTCCCCCCCGATTGCTTGTTCTATGAATGTAGATACATCCCTGGTGTCTAGTGGTCCTCCTCGGCCCCCCGATTGCTCATTCTGTGAATGTAGATGTATCCCTGGTATCTGGTGGTACCTACACCCCCCCGCCCACTCTGTGAAAGCAGATGTATCCTTGGTGTCTAGCTGTGCCTTGTCAATTACCTGTTGACAACCAGCACAGTCTTCCTTTCATCTCCTCAGCTGCCCACCATATGAGCTGTCAGTGAGTGTGAGTTTACAGTATTTATATAGTATGCATGCTCACTGGTAGCCCATACGCTGACCGACTGAGGAGTTGAGAGGAGGGCTGTGCTGGTCACTGTATCAGGCTTCACTGATCACTGGCCACTACAATCGGGGGGGTGCAGGGTGGTGGTATGTGAGTGGACAGGATGGGTGGGGGGACACTCGACCACCAGTAATATGTTATACATTTATCAATGGGTGCTCTGGGGGGCCTGGGGGAACCACTGGACACCAGGGTTTACTTAATAGTTGTTAACGGGCGGTCTTGGGAGTACCACTAGATACCAGGGATGCATCTACACTACCAGTCAAAAGTTTTAGAACACCCCCATTTTTCCAGTTTTTATTGAAATTTAAGCAATTCAAGTCCAGTGAATAACCTGAAATGGTACAAAGGTAAGCGGTAAACTGCTAGAGGTTAAAAAAAAGTTTAGGTTAGCAAAAACTGCTGTAGAGAAATTGCAAAGAAAGCCAAGGTGTCAGTGAGTACAGTTTCCTACACCATTAAAAGGCACTTGGAAACTGGAGGAAACTCTGACAGGAAGAGGTCTGGCAGACCCAAAGCCACAACAGAATCAGAAGACAAGTTTCTGAGAGTCAACAGCTTGCACGATAGGCGTTTCACAGGACAACAGCACCAAGTGACTGGCACCCTGAACCAAAAAGGGCTACCACAGCATTTGCAGCGCCATGCAATACCCTCTGGTCTCGCCTAGTTGGTCAGGGTTCATCCACAGCAAGATAATGACCCAAAACATACCTCCAGGCTATGTCAGAACTACCTTCGAGGAAAAGAACAAGACGGTAGGCTTCAAATCATGGAATGGCCAGCACAGTCTCCAGACTTAAACCCCATCGAGCTGGTTTGGGATGAGCTGGACAGAAGGGTGAAAGCAAAGCAACCTACAAGTGCAACACATTTGGGGGAACTTCTGCAACAGTGTTGGAAAGAACTTCCCAAACAATATTTGATGTTCATTGTAGGAAGAATGCCACGAGAGTGTTCGTATGTTACAGTATATCTGCAAAGGTGGCTACTTTGATGAGTCAAAAATTTAGATTAAATTTTGTTAAACAAAATGATTCTATGATTTCTTTTTTATCTCCAATTGTTTATTTGTTCTATGCTTTAATTTCAGAGTACATTGAGACATTAACCTGCATAAATTTCAATAAAAACTGGAAAATTGGGGGTGTTCTAAAACTTTTGACCGGTAGTGTATATTCATACAATGGGTGATTGGGGGGGTTCCTGTACTTCTTATCTACCACTTGCATCACTGTATAGCTCCCCATATTAATGCTGCCTTTTTCCTGCCCAGCATTTATTTTTTAATTACTTAGGAGCTCCGAAACCCAGTGACATCAGTTGTGCTGAAGACTACAGTGGCACTGAGCACAGTGACAGCAGCTGAGCGAATATCACTGTGTTCCACTTCATTGTAGTCTCCAGCTCATCTGACGTCACTGGGTTCTGGAACTGTCAAGTCATTAAAAAATGAATATCGGGCAGGGAAAAGGGCGGCATTAATATGGAGCCCTAAATATGGAAAAAATGTGACTATTTCAAAGGAAACCCACAAAGCAATACACTAGCATGATTACACAGACTTCACACATGTCCAAATTTACAATGACAGTAACAAATGTAAACAATATTGTTTATGTTCCCTTTAAAGATTACATTCTTGGTCAAGGACAGGCAACACTCAGCAAGAAACTGTTCAGGAAACTGAACGGGAAGACATGAGCAGGGATGCTTCTTGGATTTTCCATGGAGGTTTTTTGGCCCCAGTAAGACATTTTGCATGGGATCCCTTACATGCTAACTCGAACACTGCACTTCCTTCTGAATATGCTCAAGACGTAATTATTTTGTAAGTGTCTTTTTTTTGTTTGTTTTTATTTTACTTACAATGCATTTACCCATGATAGCCCAGCTGAGATGAAACATCTCATTTCTAGTCCTGTTTTTACCAATTTTTGCAGCTGGGTTGACTAGAACTCTGAGAGGTAAAGTGGTATCAGAGTAGCTCAGTTGAGTCCACATCCACCTCTAGACCAGAAGGTCATGGGTTCTAGCCACACACTGCGATCGGGCTTTTATGTACGCAGCTCCGACCCTGTGGAATTCTCTCTACCTTGTCAGATTCAGGAGTGCTTGACTGTGGAGAGCTTCAAGAGGGCCCTTAAGATACATTTATGGCAGCTTGCTTATGGGGTTTAAATTGTTATAACCTGATCTGCATTCATTGCTTGTTGTTGATGAATTGTTTTTATTTATTTCGTTTTATCTGTTTTAAGCTGTACAGCACCTTGACTAGAGAAAAGTGATTTATAAATAAAGTTGTTATTATTATTATTAAACCTAAACACTGGCACCCGAATGCACTACTAGGAGTGGGCTGTTGAGGTGTGCCGTCCTTTGGATGAGATGTTAAACTGAGGTCCCTTCTATGTATCTCTGGTGCTGTCCTGGCGGGCATCCAGGTGAATGTAAAAGAACACAAGGCACTTTTTGCAAGAGTAGGGGAGTTTATTCAAGAAAAATAATCAAACAAGCACAATTTACACATACTACTAGTCTGTGAAAAATAGAAAAAAAAGAAAACCAGGTGATTCCATTTCGGCAAAAGGTAATAACTCTAACTCATAGAAGGGAAATATCCAAAACATGTAAAAATCTAAATCATCCAGTTCCAGGACAGAGAATCTCACTTTCATAATACAAAAATGAAATATTCAAGTAATAGGTACATCAGAATTGGTCATCCATGGCAAATGTTGCCATACCCTAGCTAAACAATCCTGTGTGAGTTGTCGGCTTCTGCAAAATAAATGTCTTGTTCTGCCAAAGTAATTTTTGTAGTCAATTCAACATGTAAAATATGTTTCTTTTGTAACGTGAACAGGCATCTTGAATTCCATATGTACCATTTAACAATACACAAGATCACATGCAGAGTATTAGTATTCCAGATATTCCAGGAAGCCAGTTAGGACCCAAAAGATAACATTTCTAGGGATACATTCGAAAAGTGTGGGGCTGACCAAACAGCAGCTGAAGATTAGGAAATATTTTTTCAGGGAAAGAGTGGTAGATAGGTGGAACCAACTGTCAAGGGAAGTTGTGCTAAATCATTCAAGGGATTCAGACATGGGTGGAACAGATCTATGGGACTAGTAAAGGCAGTAGGAGGTGTGGAGGGGGGTTAAGGAGGGAACGGCCACTAGTGCCATCAAATCCAGCCTTAATTGTGGCCGGGCACTGGATAAGCCATAAAGCCTTTTTCCATTAAATTTTTCAGTTTGTCTAATAAAAGGTATGTACTGCCTTTTTCTGCTGATAACATTATGTTTCTGTGTTGATCCAGGTTTGTCACTGTCCTTTTCAGGAGGTTAGCAAAAGTTATCCTTGGCTGTCTAAGATTTTGTCTATGTCAATTTTACCTTTACTGTTGCTACACAAAATGTGAACAAATTTGTGGTGTAAATGTAATTGATCTTTTTGGTGTAGCGTGTTATTAAACATATGTTAGCAGCGTTCGCCACCTTAAGACCTAGCGACAGGCCTGCTTGCCATACAGGGGACGTGGGTGTCATTCCTGGGTCTGGATCCAAGCTGGGTGGAGGGCAGATGTGATGCGTAGTCAATGTGGAGTGAGAGTTATAGGCACTGTTATTTGCCTGTCACCAGTGATCCTAGGGGATGGGGAGCCAAGTGGCAGCATCACTCCCAGTGGTGCTAGAATGTAACTTCTTCTTTATCGGGTTCCATGCTACACCGGGGTGCCAGGGAGCCTTCTGTATTGCTTGGTCCTGCCTCAGGTGTCAGCTGCGGTAGGCCCCTACTTTAAGGGTAAGCCATAGAGGATCAACTCCCTCCATTGGTGGGTCTGGAAGACCATACCCAGCATCCCAAAATGGGACCAGAAACATGTAGGAGCCAGTATTTGTCAGTGAAACACAGACGCTATGTAGGCCCATTTTGCAATGAATTTTTCTCAATGATGTTTCACCTAGTGAAATAAAGATTGATTGATTGATGTAAGTGTGTAGGGAGGGGATATGCTTGTTTTTTTGATCCTCTGTCTCCTGGTTGCTGGCCTGTCCCCAACAGCCCCAGTCCCTTCAGCCTCATCACACCACCTTTCCTGGGACTTGCTTCCTCTGTCAAATCCCCCATGGACTAGCTCCTATGGCAGGGCTGTCAGGACTGGACATGTCCCTCTGCAACACATGCCATAGTGCGGAGAGGTGCCCAGCCAGTGTTGCGGAGCTTGCAGGGGATTGGAGCATCATGCAGTCCGGTTGGCATTTGCCTCCATTTCTCTCTTCCCTTAGGCTGCTAGCAGTGTAATGATGTATAGAGCCTGAGCTTGCAGGTGTGCAAGTGCAAGCCTTCACCGACAAGCCTGTTCCCAGAGTGACGCTCCTACTGTGCTGGCCTCCGCCAGGTGGCAGGTGTACAGCGGAGTGTCCAGTCCCCACTCCCCAAGAGAAAAAAATGCAATCCATTGGATGCTTCGTCCTCTCTCCTCTGGCCAGTCCCCATACCACCTAAGCAAACTGCAGAACCTAGGTCGCCAGCGTGGCAGGTAGCAGCACTACCACCATGCCACCAGGGCAGCCAGAGAAAATATAACTTGAGGATTGGCCAAGAGTGTGGCAACTGAGTTTCAATGCAAAGAAGTGCAAAATCATAAACTGGGAGCACAGAAACCCAGGGGTGGAATATAAAATTGGGGGGGAAGGTACTGATGACTGCCAAACAGGAAAGACTCCTGGGGGTAATCATAACCGATGACCTAAAGGTGGCCAAACAGTGTGACAAGGCAGTGGGGAGAGCCAATGGGATGCTAGGGTGCATAGGAAGGGGTATCACCAGCAGAAAGAGGGAGGTGGTGATACCGCTGTATAAATCAATGGCAAGACCTCACCTACAGTACGTGTCCAGTTCTGTAGACCACTTCTCAGGAAGGACCTAGACAGAGTAGAGGCAGTCCAGAGGAGAGCAACTAAAATGGTGTAGGTTCTGCATCAAAATCACTATGAGGAGAGACTGAAGGACCTCAATATGTACACCCTAGAGGAAAGGAGGGAGTGGGGGGATATGATAGAGACTTTCAAATACCTCACGGGTAAAAATAAGGTTAAAAAAGGAAGCCTTTTTCATAGCAAAAGATGCTCAAGATCAAGGGGCCATGCTATGAAGCTGGAGGGGGGTAGACCCAGGGGGGCTGTGAGGAAGTACTTCTTCACAGAAAGAGTGGTGATACCTGGAACAGCCTCCCTGCGGAGGTGGTAGGGGCAAAAACTGTAATGAGATTCAAGAAGGCATAGGATAGGCATAAAGGAACCATAGTGGCAGGGAAAAGGGGGGGTAAAGCCGGAGATCAAGTAGAGTCTGCAGTGTTACGGTAGGTAGGGAAATTGGGCAGACTAGGTGGTCCAAGTGATCCTTATCTGCTGTCAAAACTCTATGTTTCTAACTTTAAAAGAAATGCATTAGCAGAGTTTATTCTCAGTCTCTGAAGTCTGCTAGTTTGCTCTGTATTTTCTGTTCCAGTATCTGATACAGTCTGAAATATTACTATCATAACATCCTTAAAATAGCTGTGCCATTAACATCACAGAATATCAAAAGTATACTTTCCCTCCCAACATTGACATGTTTGTAGGTTTTTGTTTGGATTGTTTTCCAGAATGAAAGTAACAGTTTCCAGCTGTATAAATCACCAGAACATAGTAGCTTGTATATTCGCTAATTAACGTATTTATTATTCTAGGTTAATAGCAGGCTATTGATATAAATTATAGTTACTGTTTATTTGATTTATATTTAGTACAAAAAATAACTCCTGTAGGTAACACTATCCATCCACCTAGATAATATATTTTAATCAGTGGTACAGGTTATAAAATATTTTATTTTATTATGCCACTTCCATTTTCTTTAGTTAGAAGTTAGAGAGGTAGGGAAGTAAAATGTGAAAAATAAGTTTGAATATCTAATTCATTTATTGTAATTACTTAAAAATCCTGAAATGCCTCTACTGTAACAGAAGAAAAAGCTGGGATCTTAAAGAATTATGCAAGATGACAACAGGATATAGTTGCTGTAAAATAATTATAGCTATATTTGCTCAAGTGATAATTGCATGAAATGAAAATCAAATGGCACTAATCGGCCATAATTGTGCATTTTCAATAGGTGGGAATTAGATGCTAATGGCAGAGTGTGAAATTAAATTCACGCAATTGCGTCTGATTGGCACCATGCACTAAATATAACTTGTGCGAGGATAAAGGATTCCATAGTTTAAAATAAATAACTAAATATAGTTCTACAAGATATACCGATGAAGTGTTTGCTGTAGCCAGTGATGTGTTCTAGTCCCACATCAGGAACTTGGGCTGATTCCCAGTGCGGCACTAGGGGGTGTTGCACTGTTGAGATGCCATCTTTTGGATGAGATGTTAAACTGCGGTCCCTTCTGCTCATCTCTGGATGCTGTCTAGGTGGAAGTTAAAGATTCCGTGGTGCTTATCGTAAGAGTAGGTAGTGAATACTCCCTAGTATCCTGGCCAACATTTCCCCTGTTGGTAACATGGATCTGTGTAACCCACCCACCAGGATGCACATGGGAATGAGCTGTCATAGCTCAGTGTGCCTTTCCTGTCAAAAGTTGCAGGTGGACAAATTATATTGCCTTTAGCAGTAGGCAACTGGGAGAGCCTACATGTTTGTTTATAGCACAAATTTATTTCAACAAGGTTTGGTTGTGCGACAGAACATAGAAACATAGAACACAGGTCTTTCTTTCCAGTAGTTAAAGAAAAGAGGTATCATCTCTGTCAGGAGGATTTTTATAGGTTTCTGTAGGTCCATCATTTAATACTGGATCAAGAAATTTTAGCTAATGTAACATGACAGCAATCGGACTTCGAACAGTTTTTTACTGGGTCATTGTATCGAAGGCAAAGGTAAGATACATATACGTATTGTTAAATAACCTGATCATCCACTATTAAACCACATGGGAAGCAGAAAGTGGGGAGCAATCCCAGTAAAACAATAGGAACTTAGACTCACCAAGGGATGGTGAGAGACAGCCTCTCTTACCTGGAGGGAGTTCACTGGGAGGGTTCTGACCCATTTCTTTAGGACCCCTACAGTGATGAGACATTAGGGAGCTGCATATACAGATGTCTGTTGGAAGTAGTGTGGAGAATCAGGCTCCCACCTCCACATTTTCTGGGCATGCAGGGGGCTGGAGGGCTTTTGGGGAGAGATACATTCTGAACTACAAAGAATTCTTAATGTAAAAATCCCTAAGACGTTTACTGATTTAGTTCCAGGATTTCCTACGGTATTGGGTGGCTCAGCAAACTGGTGGATGTTGGGCCAAATGTTAAGAATTGCAGCCTTGAAATGTATTACATTACACTGGCTCACCCATCACGCCCCCACTGTTGAGCTGTGGTGCAGCAAAGTCTCGGAGATTGAGACCGTGGAATGTATCCCAGCTACCTTCTTGTAGATTAGAACCCCTACATGTTGAGAGGTGTGAAATCCTTGGCACCAACACCAAGTGATGCTGCTACAAGAGACATCAGATTCCCTCCTCCTTCCCCGGTCCACAGTCAATCTGTATTGCCCAGACCCAGCTGAGGACATAATTAGACAGACTACAGATACCGGAATCATACAGAATTATGGCATTGTTTTCTTTATTACTTTGCACATATATTGAGTGTCTTATGAATGTTATACCCATATACGATATTATCCTATTTACATATTTTAAATTATTCTTCTTTTAACTTTTAGGATGGATCCAAGATGGTGCTGTGGTATTCTAGTTCACTGTTACACTTTTTAATGTTTTCTGTATTGTACTGGTTTATGATTTATCAACCCTAAACATATAAGGGCACAGATTTGTTTTAATTGTTACTGCATTGTTACAAATAAGACCATGGCAGTATTCTTGTATACATATTGATCAGCGTAGGTTGCAATCTTTCTTATTACTCAATGGCTTAGAATAAGAGTGTTATGGGCTCCGGCTTCCTTGCTCTTTAACTCACCTTAGTATGAACCTTAGTATATGAATGGGACATAAAAGCCTAATGACTGTACGGTCTTACATATTAGTAACTTAATAAACTTGAAGTTGAAGCCGGCCCGTTGGCGCAGTGGTTGGATTTCCACTTGTGATGCCGGCAACCTGGGTTCAGAAATGGACGCTGGTCGCTGGAAGGCCGGCTGGGGGGAGACGGATTGAGCATCCGATGACAGCTCACCTTCTCCAGGAGGGAGGGTGGGGATGCAGTCTGGCACCTGCTGACTCCCGATGGAGATTGGGGGTACAGCAAGCGTGCCAACCGACTGACGGGGGGGGTGTGGCAGATGGTGTGCGCCTAGATATCATGGCACGCCATGCCCCTGGGACAAAAGAGGAAGCAACTCTCCTCCACTTGACTGGATGATGACCATCCAATCTCCCCGATGCCACAAAATGCCCTGGTTGGGCCCCAGAGACCACATCAGCAGCACCCAAGGGCCCAAGAAGTTGCACTGGACAGCTTCCACCAGCACCTTTCTCCACGGAGGCAGAGGACCCATCCAGTGAAGGTTTACACCGGGTTACCTTCAAGGATGACTGCCATCTGAGGTGGTGGACAGTGGCAATGGGAGGGGGCGTGAGTGAACAAGGGAAGAGACCATAGATGGCCCGAAAGAGAGGCCAATGGGGAGAGCCAGAAGGTGGCCAAAAAAGTAAAAAATAAACTTGAAGTTATAAAAAGAAACAAGGTTTGGTGTAGCCAGGGAGTAATGGACTGAAACGAGCTATATGCTGGCCTGGTAGTACTGTACCAGTAATCAGCACTACCACCTTAGATACTAGGGTTGTGGAGCAGCCTCGGGCTTACAAGCCCTTTTCTAGTGGAAACTAAGCCCATTGTGAAGGTGATGTGCTCAGTCTGGTAGGGTGGATGACCCCAGCCAAGCCAGCATGCAAGGCTGGCATGAGTTGATCTTGGAGCATCAGTACTGATGATGAAAGGCATCAGCGGGCCACCCTCAGAGTTGGAAGAGTGACCCAGTAAAGATGCTGTAGCCCACTATGCCCTCAAAGGGAGACTTTACACTTCACATATGTGAGTGCTAAAATTAATTTTAAAAAGCAGTTAACTTCTAATGTAAATAAAGAGACTTATTAAGTTTATTTCATGCTCTAAAATAAAGTATATTTTAAGACTCATATTTAAAGCTTGCTCTTGTACTCTTAGGTATTATTTAAAATTTCATCTGAGTTTGTCTTGTTGGTCTCTACTGTTCATAACTGCAGTCACGTCAAAATTACAATACAGGAAAATATTGCCTGTCTGAACTAACTCCTTTATCTAGTCAGGAGACACTTCTTTACCGAGAGGGTGGCATCGAGGTGCAGTGAATTCCCATCTGAAGTCATCACTCAAAAGACTGTTTGAGGGGGAGGGATAAAGAGAGGGTGGGACAAGGTGAAGGGGAGGGTCAGAGTTGGAAGAGAGGTGCCACTGTAGTCTCTGGATCAGGGGCTCTGCAATCAAGCAGACTCGATGGACCGTGAGACCTTCTCCTGCTGGCTATTTCATATGTTGTTATTTTTGTATGGTGCATTTTTAACCATACCTAAAATATTATTTGTTTGTCTGTCTACCTAACTAGTTATTTCAAACGTTTTACCTGGAGACTCATACTGCACTGGGGGCAGCTCATTTTCAGATGCATCCTAGGGAGAGAGGGAAGGGGAGAGAGCAACAGTGCAGTTTAAAAACAAAATTACAAGGTGAACAGTGAATATAGTACTATATACACAAGTATGACAATGAGCAGTTAGATAGGCAGTGCTCCAGAGTAATAGAATTATGTAACAGTAGAGTGCAGTAAACAATAGGCTGCAAACAACAAAGCATTACCAAGTCTGGGGGGAGGTTACAATTGTGGGAGGGAGTATGGGGGGCAGTCATGGTATTAAGAGACTAACAATGGAAAAGAGAAACCAGAATCTCATTCACGAGAAACCAACTGAAGAAAAGCTACTTATAGCCAGTATATATAGCTCGAATAAAGTTTCACAACTTAAACTGTATAAAATAATCTCTCTTTAGTGTTTCACAAGTCTCCAGAGGGGACTCCAAGTTTTATTTGTACTTTAAGCAACAGGAGTTTTCTACATCATTGAACGTCAAGGCTAGTATTTTGACATTGTGCCCTGATACCTTTGATTTCAAAGGGAAATTAATTTTAGGTTCACCTTATCTTCTTGGGCACATCGTAAATCTTCACTGTAGTCTGCTATCACATTTTCTCTAGTGGTCTTAGTAGACAGGTACACACTGGTACGGTGTGGTTTACTGTACAGTGTAAGGAAAGCATTTAAATGCCTCCACTTTTTAAATTTTCAGTTCAGCAACTTCTTCCTCACTGCACTGCACCCAGATGTGCTCACAACTATTAAATGTTCATAGCTTTCATTTACAAATTTAATGCAGAACTTTGTTAAAAATGTATTTTATGTATTTCATTCTGCACTCATTTTCAGCTCCCCTAATGTTGATCCCTGCTGGTCATTTTTGTTTCCAAATCTGTGTCTATGTTCCCCATGTTAAAACATATATTTTGTGGCCTAGGCTGAGCCCTGAAGTCCCTAGTGTCCTGTAAGGTTGAGAAGCAGTTTATGTTGCATATGGTTCATCTTAGTCACAAGAAAAGGAATGTTAAACTATTAGTGTCCCAAAATTCCGGACAATCTGCTTGGGGGGGGGGGGGACCACATACTTGTACTATACCACATACTTCTACAACACTTCCATTACAACTGCCTGGCCAAGCACTCCAATAAGTTGGGAGGGCACAGTCAGTGGGAGGGTGGGGGTAGTTCCTGTGGAGGCCTGTCCATGGAGGCTGTCACCAAGAGCAAGAAGTGACAGGTTGGGATGCCCTATCCCCTCTCTAAACCCTGCTGAAATTCCCAGTCAGAGGTCAACACTCTCACTTCCTACCACAGTGGTCTGTATTACTTCAGACAAGTGAGTTCTGGAAATGGTGGAATCAAGGTTGTCCCTGAAATTTGAGATTCTGCCTCCCATTTGCTCCTGAGCACCACTGGAGGACGCGCTTTCACTGGAGTCTGTCCCATTACTATGGAGCAAAGTATTTCAGCTCCTTGGGTGGCATTCTGTAGAGCTTGTCCCAGAAAGTAGAGCTCCACAGAGATTAGTATCATGATACTTATTGTTACCCAAATGCATAGATGGTTCGCACCCCATTCTTAATCTTGGAGTCCTGATTCACAGTCTCAAATTTTGCATGTTGACTTTACACCAGCTCACTCCATCTGTAGATCTGGGGGCTTGCTTTTGCTCCTTGAACCTCCACGATGCATATGCACACTTCCCAGTTCTTCCATCACACAGGTGGATCTTCTGCTTTCAAGTGATTGGAATTCTGTAGCAGTTCAGTGCCATACCATTTGGCCTGTTGTCGGCACCTTGGGTGTTTACCAAATACCTGTCAGTCATGGTGGTCTTTCTCATGTACAGAGGCATCAGAATGCATCCATACCACTACAACTGACTCATCACAGGGAGTTCACTGCAGGACAGGGAGCGGTCCAGGGATCTGACTGTCCAGGCATTGCAGTACCTCAGTCTGATGGTCAGTCTAGCCATGTCCGAGCTTATCCCAATGCATGGGATTTAGTCCATTGGGGTGGAGTTTTTTTTCTTTATTTTATTTAGAGTTGGACTTGCTCCAAGCCAGAGCTTGCTGCCCCCCCCCCAACACAACAGAGGATGAGTCCTCCTTTGCTCACTTATTTCAGGGTGTGCAATCATGCCCAGCCTAGGATTTCCTCTGGCTTTTGGGTTTCATGGCCTGTACCACAGTTGTGATATGTTGGGTCCACGGTTGCATAGAATGAATTTAGTGGTCCCAGTCACATGCAGTCCTGAACCAACCAGTTAGGTGACCCAGCTGATGCTGGACTGCATCCGTTGGTGGCTGTCTCCTTGAACCTCTCAGAGACCATCCCATTCATCCAAGCAGAGCAATCCGGCATGTTGAAGACAGACCTATCACTGATGGGCCGGGCTGCACATCTGCTGGACCGCAGAGCACTTGGGTTCTGGTTGCTTTGGCTTCACATCAACCTGTTGGAACTCTGTGCAGTTTGCCTGGCATTGGTGGAGTTTACACCACTGGTTCAAAGCCTAGTGGTCCAGATCAACACAGACAGCATGACCACGTTGTTCTTCCTGAACAAAAAGAGGCGCACACTCCTTTTACTCTGTGTCTAGAGGTGCTCCAGCCGTGATCTGTAGTTTGCTCTCAAATGAGAACCTGTTGGCAGTTCATGCTGTGGGAGTGAACAACCAGCTGGCAGATGCTCTCAGTCATGTGGGAGAGATGTCCATAAGTGGTCGCTGCACCTGGAGATGGTGACTCAGATGTTCTCAGAATGGGAAAGCTGTCAAGGATCTGTTCACTTCCTGTGAAAACAGAAAGCTGAGACTGTTCCGTGCCCATCCTCTTCAACAGGGCACCCTGCCAGGGGACAGGCTCTCATGGTCCTGGCTTAGGATCTCCTATATGCCTTCCCTCCATTTCCCCTGGTCTACAAGGTGGTCATTAAGGTGTGGAGGGACAAAGTATCCCTGATTCAGATTGCGCCAGACTGGCTGAGCCAGTTCTGATATCTGGATCTTTTCAGTCTCAGCAGCAGACCTCAGTGGCTGCTTCCACTTCAGACAGACATGCCGATATGATCTGAGAGGACGATCAGGCAAAGAAAACTGGTGGTATGTACGACAGCATGGCATATTTCAGAACTTTGTTAGATGCAGTGACCCTAACCCACTCAGTATGGCCAAACTTTCTAATGGTAGTTCTGGTTGTAAACCACTGGAATGTAGCATTCATTGACTGTTCAGGAGCGAGGATTCATAGAACATTTTATTTTTTATGGCACTGGTGTTATTTTACACCAGCACTTTAACAGTTGGCACCTAAGTCATATATCTTTCTGTTATGCTACCTAGATACACAGTTTGAACTATTTATGCTACTTAAGCTTTTGAAACTGGTATTTCCCCATGATCATGAATAGTGTTAACAGAGGCCCAGTAACAGCATAGATTACTGCACTGACACTGGTCTGCAATAATGTCTGATCTGCAGCTATTTTGCCTTATAATAGTGCAGTCCTGTTGTCTTTATAGCAAAGATATTACAAGTTTGGTCTGTGTTTTTGAAAAGGGAAGGAGGCAAAAACTCTTTCAAGAGCAAGTAACTACTAAACAAAAAGCAACAAATGATGATATATACAATTATGTTTAACTTAAACATTTTCTAGAATTTTACTTTCTCCTGACATTGGTGTACTAAATATTGTACATTATACCATACTTATTTCACTGTACCTTTCTTTTTTTAAAACATTTTTTAAAAGGTTTATGATAAAATACAACAACCTTAATAGCATAAAGCTACCAGCTATACATATAGAACTTAGTCCATAACATGTAATAACTGGTGGGTGGGGGGGCAAGACTGAAAAAAAAATTATTAGTGTAAATATCATACAGTCTGCCAGTGATTCAGTTTTCTGTTCATTAATATATTCTTTAGCAGCTTTCTACTCAAACCTGAATATTAATTCATATATGTTAATGCACCAGTTAGGTTCAACTTAACGCCACAAAAGTAGGGAAATGTGGTGTTAGGATTGCCAACCTTAACTCCCACCCCAGCAACAAAAAGACCAGACCACATAAACAACCACAAACAGCCATCATCATCAGGTAAAACAAACACCAGAAAAACTGCCAGTGGCAGAATTAAGCCCTGCAACTCCTTGAAGACTCCACACTGCCTACTGGGCACAGGGCCACCACACTGAGCATGCCATGCAGAGGGGCTTGGGGAACCCCCGATGGCCCTGTCACTTTATTTTATTTATTTTTTTATTTATTGAAGTCTTCGATACACCTGTGAGTGGATGCTCATTGAGAGGTTCCACGTCAAATACATTAAACAACAAGGCAAAAAAAAGACTGAAGACAATTTACAGATAATACAGTAAGAGTTCAGCAAACAGATAATGAGAGTATTAAACATAATGGGTACATAAAATCCTGCCAGGAACAGGTAAGCTGCGGCATTGTACAGAGTATGCCTGTGTCAGTAGAAGGATCAGGAGAAGAAAGGGGGAAAGAGGGGCAGGGTAAACAGGGTAGTGTGGGAAGAGGCAGGGGTTTGACTAGGACAGGATAGGGGTACGAGAGGTTGGGGGGATTGCTAAGTGCTGAGGTTTGCCTATCCCAAGGGATAGGGACTGAGAAAGTGCTGGTGGTACTGGGGAAATGTGTGGAGGAACAGGTGGATCCTCACGGTACATTCCAGAGATGGTGGGGTTGGGGGAGCCACAGGGGGCAGAAGTCGGGTCAGTCAGGTGAGAGGGGCCAAAAAAAATCCATGATACTCAAATCACAGCACTGCTTCTGTGTGCAGAAACACAGGCATCTGCAGTCACAGATACAAATCCACAATACCCAAATTACAAGTGCTCTTTTGTCTATAGAAGCGCTGTCTTCTGTGGGACCAGTGCTTCTCTAGCCTCAGGTACTCATGCATACTGTATGACATGCACACCCTTGGGTAAGGGGGGGGTTAACCAGGAGAGGCACACTAAGCTGAAGCATGTTTCCAGGTGTGACCTGGGAGCACAAGGAAGTTAAGTGCCTTGCTTATGGTCACACAGTATACAAGTGGGGGGCTGTGGGGTTCAAACCCAGGTCTCCAGGTTTACAGCTCAGAGCCTTAAGCCACTGCACTATATTGCCTCCCACTACACTTCTACACTTGACGGGCATGCGCTTCTGTGGCCACAGGTGTAGGACATACTCACCAATCTGTGGCTGCAAAAGCGCAGGCGCCACAAAACCCATGATACCAAAACTGCAACAGTACTTCTGTCTGCAGAATCATAGGGCCTTGAGGGGCCTATGCCTCTTTAGCCACTGGTGTAAGACATACACACCAACTTCTGGCTGCAGAAGAGCAGGCTTCTGTGGGGCCTGCAGTTATACAGATGGAAGTACTGTTACAATATGGGTATCATGATTTCGGCAGCAGATCTAGAAATTGTTGAAGGGGTTAGCCGTTTTTCAGTTATGTAGCTGCATATAAAAAACCTTGCACTAGTGGATCATGCTATCTAGCAAGGTACCTCATACAGCATGCATGAGTACCCCTATGGGGCCTGCACTTCTGCAGCCACACTAACGCATGCACACTGTACAACATACACACACAGGTGTGGCTGTATGAGAACAGGGTCCTGTGGGGTCTGTGCTTATGTAGTCACAGATACAAAAGCACAAAGGTAGAGCATGAGTGCTACTGTGTTTGTGTTATCTGGAAACAAATGTATGTTGTTTGTATTATCTAATGATGACTTATCTGTGGTTGTTTGTGTGGTCTTGTCCTTTTACTGCTTGGGGTGAGTTAGGGTTAGAAACCCTAACGCCACATTTCCCTGCTTTTGTGGCATTAATTGAACCCTAACTTGTGTCTTGCCACCATTTTTGGCAAATAACTTATCTCTGGGCCCTGAGCCAAGGGATGATTCCATCCACCTACGGAAGTGCAGGGCCCACACAGCAACAAATGTCAAGAATTCATGGGGCTGTTAGGTGGGTTGCGGAAGTGCAGAGCCCTTTGGGCCTTGTGCTTCCATGTGGCCACAGATACAGACACACAGGGCAAAGAGTCCATCTCTCAGCCAAACACAGGGCCATCTGGCACTCATGGCTGCAGAAGTTCAGGGCCCTATGCCAAGAGAAGGGTTCTCTTACCTATATGGTACTTGGGCCTGTGCCAGCAACCTTGCACCTTCCCTTTCCAGGCTGGAGGGTGGTGTCAGGTGAAAGCACTATCTCCCAGCCTCAGCCCATCCAGCTGGCTTACTGAGCTTGCCCCCAAACTCAGTTCACTGGCACAGGAGCACAAAGCACTAGCCACTGGGATAAAGGCTGGCACTACACACAACGTTCCTTAATTATTTATTTTATTTTGACCCCAATATCAAGATAGTCATTTTATGACTTCCCTTTTATGACTACCTTGTAAATGTAACATGCATCATTTATAGAATGCTGGCTGAAGCATCATTTTGCACCACAGGTGTGAAAACATATCGTGTCCAGGATTTGAAAAATTATACCTGTCATGTTTATGAGGCACTGTGTGAGAAAATGGCTATGTTGAAAGTTTGGAGTCAAAATATTACAAATTAGTAAAGTTAATGAGTGAACATTGAAATATTCCAATGTTCAGTCATAACGTGATCATTTTATGATATTTTTACACCAAACTTTCAACATAGTGTTCTTATGACCCTGACTCATAAACCCGGTAGGTGAAAGTTTCAAATCCCACCCAATACTTAATTTTTTTTTTCGTAAGGTGAGGATCCCAAAAAAGACCATGTTAAAAGTATAGTGGAAGAATATTGAAAATTAGAAAAGTTATGAGTAAACATTGAAATATTTCAAAGTTCACCCATAACTTGGTCATTTTACCATATGTTTACACTAAATTTTCAACCTAGCCTTCTTATGCTTACCAGAAGGTCCAACAGTGGCAACATGCTAACCCTCATTGACTGGACCCCTGCCTGGATAGGATTAAATGCTCAGATGTGCTGTCTGATGCGGTAGTGACCACTCAACTGTTTTCTACATACGGAACGCAGATCGGACCAAGACACCTCCCCAGGCTCATCTAATTCCAAAATTACTCTAATTTGGATCCAGAAATTTTCAGATCAACAGCATCTCAAAATGATTGGTCATCCTATATGTGACTTCAGACCCTAATTCTGCAGTAGCCTTTTTTCACCTCTGCCTTCACAGGCCTGCAAAATAAATGTGCCCCTATCACCAAGAGAAGGATAAGAGGTTATGTTACTGAATGGGTAGATCACCCTCTCCTCTCCAAGCTACTAGCTAGTGATAAAAAATGGCTTGTTTACAAGGCCTTCTCCTCTCCTATTGACTGGGTAGCATATAGGAAATGTTGTAATGAGAGCTATATGGCACAATAAGATCTCTTATTATAAATGGCTCTCTAACTCCACTGCTCACAACCTGAAGATTTTCTGGAGACATGTCAAGGACATACTGGGTAAAAATGATGATCTCTCCCCCTCAGACATGCTCTTTAATGATGTTAACTATAAGAGTAGCATTACCATAGCCAATGCCTTTAACAACTTTTTTAGACCCCTCCCCTTAAACTAAGGCCTTCCCTGACTTGCCTGTATCATCAGCTCACAGTGATATCCCTCCTCAGACTTCTCGGGTTGTATATGCCAGCACGACAAAAAAGATTGCGATCAGCATTACAACGACGGGCTCCATGGTGAACGCAAGTTGCAGTCTGCATGGAGCTGCACTGTTCAGGTCTGTTTTTTACATTGGGGGTCTTTGCCCCCAAACTCCCCCTCACTAAAGGATTCTAACTCCAGGTCAGAGTTAGTTCTGGGAAGGGGTGCAAGTTGAGGGAAGTGGTTGCCCCCTTCCAGCGGCACATCTATGGCAGCATGGTGCTGTAGTTGATATTGACGCATGTCGCCATAGAAATGTCGCTATTAGGGTGGCATACCAGACTTCCCCACCCATTGGGCGGCCTTTGTTTTATTTTAAGAGGGTTGGCATTTCAGAGGTCTGCAAACTCCTAGAGCAGATTCATGATTCAAAATCTGCAGCACAGGTGGAACAGAGTCTAAACTTCTTAAGATTATGGCCTATGAGCTTGCCTTCTCATATTGCCAGACTTATTAATCTACCCATGTCCATTGGAGTGGTGACTGACTGCTGGAAGATCTAAATTTTTAGTACCTATCTTTAAGAAAGGAGACAAAAGGTTGATCAACAACTACAGGTCCATCGTCATACTTCCAATTTTAAATAGAATCCTGGAAAAAATCATCTCCACCCAGCTTACCAATTATCTCGCTGCCCATGATCACCTCTCTCCCATGCAGCACGGCTTCCATAAGGGGCATAGCACCGCTGCTGCCCTGCTTACTCTCACCAGTCACATTGCCGCAGACATGGACAGGGTAAACTCACAGGAGTGGTTTTCATTTACTTAACCAAGGCTTTACCACTCACTACTCTCTGACAAACTTGCCTGCCTAGGTATATCACCCAGCATACCCCCCTGTTTCAGAAATTATCTTTTGGGACAGATTGCAGAGTTAAACTTGGATCCTCCCTATCTGAACCTGCCCCTGTAATGTTGGAGGTCCCTCAAGGCTCTATTCTGGGATCTATTCTGTTTGCCTTTCACAGAAACATAATCAACCAATGCTTGTCCCACTGCTCAGTTATCTTAAATATAGACGACTTGGTCCTTTACATCAGCTCTAAAGATGTCATCATTGTCAACCAGCACCTCACCTCTGACCTCTGGACTATGCATAGCTGGCTGGCTCAAAACAAACTGGTCCTCATTGTGACTGAAACACAGTCTGTGTTGTTTGGGACACCCTCCAGATTGAGGCTCTGCTCAGGCTCACTATCTGTTGCATACAGTGACAACACTCCGGTACCCAAGTCTCCTGCTTCTCCTACCTTGCCGTTGCTTTTGATCCCTCTTTAGAATACTTACTACATGTGAAGGGCACCTGTAAAGCTGTCATCTCCATGCTGGGCGTCTCCTGTAAAGCTGGCTGCAATCCAACCCCCAAGCTGAAATGGATGTTGCTCAAAGAGTGCTACTTCCTAAACATCTCTAGGGAGCTCTTGTCTTTACTGCAGCCTCACAAACCACTCTTCTTAAATGGGATGTGGCTTATAATAATATTTGCCACTTTGCACTGGCATCCCAAAGTCTTACACATGACTGTTCTCCAAACAACAAACTTGGCTGGCTTCCTCCATCACAGTCTCGTGACCTTTCCTGTGGGGGTGTCATCTACCGTACCCTACATAACCACCCTTGCCATTCTCCTAAATCCAGTGCATAACGTATACCCGCTAAGGTCTGGTTTTAATACCCAACTGATAATCCCCAAACTTAAAACCTGGTCTGGAGAATCCTTCTCTGATTATGCTGCCCCTACATTATAGAACTCCATTCTGTCCGACGGCTGCCTCATTCCATATCATGTACTGTGAGTACCTGCATAAGATAACAAAGTGCTCCTGTTCATGAATTTATACTGCCTGGTCATGTATTGTTACATTATTATGGCACTGAGTTATCATGCATTTATGTATAATTCATTGTGAATCTCCCCATGCGCCACATGGACATATTGCAATATTTTGCATAGTTTCTCACTGTCTACATTGTATTTTAGCCCCAATCTTGTCTAATGATGCTTTATTGTGTGTTATCATGTTTTTACCTAAATTTTGTTACACTACTTGTATTTGTTATATCCTGTATTTTTGTATGTAGTCTCCTGGTCGTGCCTGAAAATATGTATTTGTTAGCCTAGTGCACTTACCTGTTCAACAAAAACTAAATAAACGACCACACCTCATGAACCTAGTAGGTGAGAATTTTCATATCCTGCCGAAAGGTGATTTCGTGCAGCAACTGCAAAATCATCTTTTAGGGTTGAAAAATTTGAAGTAAAAATATTGAGAAATGACAAGAGTTATGAGTGAAAGTACAAAAATACATTAAACCAGACTTTATTTTCTCATATCACAGTTGCTGGTTCCAGCAGCAAGACATCTTTTCAGTCAGCTAGTGGATCTACACTGTGGGGCTATTTTAGGTGAGTGAGGATATATGTGGGGGGGGGTACTGGGTGCATAGTGGGTTGTCAGGGTGAGGTGGGTGGGAATATGAGGGGGTCAGATCGGCAGGGTAACATTTTCTTATTTACAGGTTTCATTAAAAAAAAGATCAACAATGGGTGGATTTCTTTTTATGACAGGAGGACCTAGTTGATACTGAGGATTGGGCACCCCAATGCTGGAATGCTCTTGGGCAGTACCAGGTGTGGGTACCCTGATACCGCCACTTATATTATGGGAAGAGGGTGGGCAACCTGCAGGGGAGGGTGTAGGCTCAAGCGGTACCAGGGGTGGGCACCTCAGTCTGCTTTGTGTATGAATGTATACCATATAGGGGGCGGGCAACCTGGAAGAAAGGGGGTAGAAACAAGTGGTACCGGGGGTCGGTACCCTGTTCCACTTTATGAATTTATGGATATAAGCTAGGTTAGAAAGAAAGATAGATAGATAGATCAGACAGACAGACTACCAGTTCACAGCTCACTGCTTCCATTCCAGCTGGCAGCACGACTCCAGTTGTGACTCCACAACTCAAGAAAGTCCCACTGTTCTTGTACAGAGAACACAGGTGAATGGCTCCTCTCGCTAAGCTTGGCACCCTGAATTTTTGGGTGTCCAGAAACCTTATTCTAGACATAATATTTAAAAAAATGAACAGCAGAATCTAGCTAAATTGGTCCCATGTACCTAGGTTCAGGTGTTTATCTTTTGAAAATACATTTTTTAAGTATTTTCCAGGTATTTTTTTAGTGTAGAAAAAAACAAGATGGTAGCTGTCATGAACCGAAAAAAAAAATTCAGTTTATGAGAGCCATTTTGGTTCTTGAAAATGTAGTTGTGCGAACCGAAAATGCTCTCACAAACTGAAAATTTTTGGTTTGTATCAGAGGGTTAACTCAAAACCCTACTGAACATGATCAGAAAAAAACTTAACTCATTCTACTATCTGAAGTCCAAAGCATCCATTGCTTAACCTGATGCAAAATGGCCTCCCAATCCTTATAACTCTGGAAATGTTTCATATCTTTTCATGAAACCTTTGAGAGGCACTACCTTGGCACAGGCCACTTCTACCCTGAATGTTTTGTGAAAAAATTCCATACCGTCTAGGTTGTAAGTAAGAGCAAAAAAAAGTGTATTAAGTGTAGGTGTAAAAATGCACTTCTCCAAAAATCGGCATTCCGCATCTTGGAATCTGTACAAGATGCTGTCACAAAACTTTTCACGTCTTGAGGATCTGCCAGTGAGACCAGAATGCCAAAGTCTGGACTATTCCATTGAACACCACCAAAGTTGTTTAGGTGCAAAAATAAAGGAATAATGCATGACAGGGTGTGTGTCATGCTGAGAAAACATCATGCCTTGGGTGGTTGGGTACAAGGCCGCATGCCGAGTGCATGCACCACCTGAGAAGTGACATTATCAAAGCACGACACACACCCTGGAGTGCATTATTCCTATTATACAATGACTCTTTGTTAAAAAGAAGAAGACAAAAATGTATTAAAAGTAGATTTTTTTTGTCATTTTTCAATGCGTAGGTATACTTTAAAAAAAGTAGTGCTGATTATTTGTTTTGGCCAGTAGGTGGAGCTGCATAGTGTTAATGTGGCTGTGCTCTCCTAACGTTGTTTCCACCATGGACACTTATTTTTTTTCTGCTGTAGCCTCTGTGTCCCCTGCTCATTAGGCTGCCCCGTTGGCTCCACGTTAAGGCCGCAGTTTAAATTTGGGTCTTTCAACTCACTTTTCATTTTCTGTGATGCTGGAAAGCTACCCCTCCCACCCCATGTTGGCTCGGCGTTAAGATCGGGATTCAGTCTGCCTGTTCCTCTGATTTTCCTGGTACAGTGGAGGTGACTTTTGTATTGGGAGAAGAAAAAAATGCAGTAAACAAAGAGTGAGTTTTTCAAGCGCAGTGTGCTTTTGAACACACGTGCTCAGTGTCACTGTGTGTCTATTTGGGGTGGGCAGGGAGATGATGGCAGTGGTAGTGGGAAGTCGCAGGACAGCTTTGTTGAGTCACTTCATGTTTATGAGCGTTTTCTGCCTTACCTTGATGTTACTGGTGTGCTTGGTTCTCACTGTATAGTGCTGCCATGTTTCTAGTGGTACTGGGAGAAGAAGAAACTGAGAAAATTAAACTGCATACTGTAAATTAATGGAAGCACTGTGTCATGCTCTGTTTTAAGGCTGGGAGATGAGTGGCGGCTGGTGAAGGCAATTGCAGTAATGGGATCTGATTTCTTTTAACACTGACAGGAACAAATTAAGTTCATGCACGGTGTGTTGGCTGTTTGTAGCTGTGTGAGGGAGATGTAAAAAAAAAACAGCAATGGGGTAAGTGTTGGTAATATCCGCAGCAGCCAACCATGCTGATGGCTTCACTTTTGCTGAGTGATTCGCTTCACATTTAATGTGGTCCTTGGTGTGCTGGGACTACATCCGTGATGTTATACTGAGATAACATCATGGGTCCAGTCCCAGATTGACCAATCAGAGACCAGCATTCTTTCTTGCCATTGTATAATTGGATTTAGCATCAAACACCTTACTCAACGTAAACTATCCTGAAACTACTGTGCCAGTATAGTACATATATTTAGATGGATTCATTCATAGCAAAATCATACTTAAATCATCATTCAGCAATCACTGATATGATTGTATTAATATATTATCTAATTTTTTTCTACTTAGAATGTGTTTTCAGAACAACGAGCTAAAACATAACTCACAGCCCGTGAGCTAAAGTTCATAAGTCATATCCATAGTCCATATTAAAATCCATTATCCTTTTCATTATTGATTAAGAATTTTTTAAACAATAACAACAAAAAAAGATAAAAGGTTCCCTTTTTCCTCTTCCTTCGTGGGAGAGTGGACTCAGCCGAGGGGATACAAGACCTTAAAGAGGACTAAGAAGACTTGAAAGGTGGTCCCGGATCTGGCAACTGAGCTTCAGTTTCAAGAAGTGCAAGGTTATGCACATTCGAGCCAAAAACCCCAGGACAGAGTACTGCCTTGGAGTGGTCCGGGTATCTTCCACAGAGAAGGAGAAGGAGAAGGATCTGGGAGTGATGATAACTAGTGACCTGAAGCACTCTACAGAGTGCAAGAAGGCAGTAACAAAGGCAAACAGGACAGCCAAGAGGATCAGCAGTAGGCATCAGGAGGTGGTATTGCCCTTGTACAGGTCACTGGTGCATCTGCATCTGGTGTATTCAGTGCAGTTCTGGTGCCCTCACCTTAAAAAAGGATATCAACCTGATGGAGACAGTCCAGAGGATGGCTATGAAGATGAATGCGGGGCAGCAGGGTAAATCGTACGAGGAGAGACTGAGGGCCCTAAACATGTACTCCCTGGAGGACAGGTGGGAGAAGGAAGACATGACTGAGACCTTTAAGTTCTTGAAAGGGATTA
Source organism: Neoceratodus forsteri (assembly GCA_016271365.2). Classification (NCBI taxonomy): domain Eukaryota; kingdom Metazoa; phylum Chordata; order Ceratodontiformes; family Ceratodontidae; genus Neoceratodus; species Neoceratodus forsteri. Next base: position 100,885,847 of record JADMNL010000030.1, on the reverse strand, counting down.
ATAGGGTGAACAAGGAAGATCTGTTCAGGCTAAGCTGCAGCAAAACTATGAGGGGGGTACAGCCTTAAGTTGGGGGGGGGATATTTAGGAGGGAGGTTAGGAGACACCTTATAGAAAGGGTAGTGACAAATGGAATGCACTGCCAGAAGAAGTGATCTCATACAGGATGGTGGGCAGCTTCAAGAGAGGCTAGGATAGATATAGGGGTAGGATAAAGGTCATGGGAGGGGAGGAGGAAAGGGGTAGAAAGGTTGGGGGAAGGAGGAGCAGGGACAACAGCCTGAGCTATGAACCCTGCACAAGAAGCGGACTAGACAGACCAAAAGACCCAATTCTGCTGACATATTTGTATGTTTGTATGTTCATTACTTCAGTAAGAACTGCCAGTTCTTTTTCAGATAAAGTAGGTAGGTGAAATTGTTGATATTTGCAAGTCTGTTCTAAGGTCATTTTTTTGTTATGGGATGTCATGAAGTCACTTAGCTGGTCTGTTTCAAAAAAGATGTGTTTCTCATCCATATCTTCACTTTATTTCTCGATTGATTGATTTAAAATTTGGTAACCGAGAAAGTCACATTGAGCTGTGCCCCATTTCCAGCTGTGACCTGGGGGCAGGGGAAGAGCAAATACATCATCAGACATACATGAACTAAAACAAAATACAAAACGTAATGCAAAACAGAACCAGGTACCAGTAGGAGGAAAAAAAACCTTAACCAAGCACAGCACAGTCACAGGGGAAAAATGGCAGACCAAGGGCATCTTTATATGGCGGCCAAGGTTTAACATGCTATAGAGCTAAGAAATAGCACCTAATGTATTTAGGGCACAGAGTGTGGGCCAAGGACACAGGTGGCCCAGGTAGGGAGAAGGAGGTGGAAGAGGGGACAAGAGAGGAGGGAGGAGCAGGGCAGAGAGGGTCAGGAGTGGAAGGAGCAGGTACAGGTGGAAGCAGGAGAAAGTTTTAGCAGTCTTCTAAAGGACAGCAGAGAGGGAGGGAGGGAGACAAAAGGGAGAGGGGAGATAGTAAGAGAAGGCAGCTTGCCTGGCACACTAGTGGGCATGCAGAATGTTGAAAGTGCAGGGATCCCTGGAGCACAGGGAGTAAGAAGAGGATAGAACAGGAGAAAGGAGAGATATGATGAAAGTGAGTTAAACCAGTATTTTGCAGTGACAGAGATGCAGTGGGACTGGCGACATAGGGGAGACTTTCCAGGCCTGAGAGACAGAACAGAGGGAAAAGAAGAGGCTCAAGAGGTGAGAAAGAGGGAGGGCAACAGCAGGTGCAGAGAGCTGAAGGAGTTAGGGGTCCAAGCCATCTGGGCTAGACTTGGAGGGGTTAAGGGACAATAGGGTGAGGGGGACTTCATGGGGGGAGACAGGAAGGAAGTGGATGCCTTCAGCAGAATGGGATAAAGGAGAGACAGTGGAATCACGGGATGTATGACAAGGTAGGGCAAAGGTTGTGAAGAATTTGTTAAAGTGTGCAGTGACAGAGGATGGGTCACAGACCATAGAGCCATCCACCTGGAGGAGCGGGGGGGGGGGGGCAGATTGGGCAGGGGGAGTGAAAAGGGAGTGGATAACCCTCCAAAGTTTTAGGGGAGAATTTAGATTGGATTGGAGATTAGCCTTGAAATAGAGAGCCTTTGCAGAGCGAAGAGCTTTATTATTGGCTTCCTGAGAGCCCTGTGTTATTGAAGGTCAGACAGGGATTGGGAAGACTTGAAGAACAACCACACAAGGTCCTGGGACTTGCACAACCCAATACAATCAGCTGTATCCAGGAATGGTGGGAATGTTTAACTCTAGCCTTTCTGGGGAGGGGGGGTAAGTGTGTCCTAGGCTTTGTTAAAAAAGACAATGAAGAGGTAGAGGGCTAGGTTTATGTCAGTGGTTGAGTAGAACAAAGACCAGTCAGTGGTATCATGGGCATTAAGGAGGGCATCAGTGTCAAGGGAGCTGAGAGGCCTATAACAAAGTTATTTAGGGGCAGAGTGAGGGAGGTGCACTTTCCTAACACAGTAGGTTAGGCAGTGCTTGCTGAAGACATCCGGGAGAATGCCTGCTGCAGTGATACGGTGGGGGTGGGAGGAGAGCACCCAGTCCAGGAGTGAGTTGTTATTGAAGTGTGTATTGAGTCGGGTGAGCTCGGAGATAAGCTGTGTGAGGCTCAGGTACTCAATCCTATGCCAGGTGGGCTTAGAGGCAGAGGACAGTCAGTTCGTGTTGAAGTCCCTGAGGAGGATAAGCTCATAAAAGGAGGCGTGGGAGGCAAGAGAAGAGAGGGAGCCAGCAAGAGAAGAGGGAGAGATCCTGGGAGAGGCATGGACAATGCCAACAAAGATAGGGGGTGAGGAAGGGAGACATCCTTGCCAGCAGGAGTTCATGAAAGGAGGTAAAAGAGTCATTAAGAGAGATGGAGCATTAGAGGGATTGTTGGAACACAGACGGCAATACCTCCTCCATGCTTGCCTTCGTCCTGGCAGTAGAGGTGGAAATCAGGGAGCACTAAGCTGGAGTCAGGTAACCTGGAGAACAGGCAGGTTTCAGTGATGCTCAAAAGGTCAGGGGAGTGCTGGGAGACCTAAACTTTAAGGAAATTTAGTTTGGGTGGAGTCTCTTGGCATTGAGGTGGAAACACTTGAGGCCTTTAGGTAGAATGGCGGGTAGAAAGGAGATGTAGAACCAGGGTTGGATTCAACGTAGCCAGCTAGAAGGAGGAGAAGGAGAATGGAGTGAGGCTTCCACCCTTTTGACCAGGGGGGATGGGAGGTGAGGGCAAGAGTGGAGAGGAGAGGAGAGGCTGGCTCAATGAAGAAGCTCAAGATTAAAGAGCAGCTCGTGCCCTTGGGAGAATTTAGGAAAACATAATATTTAGACACAATTCAACTCACTTTTCATGTATCTTCTATAGATTTCTTCTTTCCATTATTTATTACAGAAGAAATTCTTACAAAAACAAGATCTTTATTCCTTAGATTCCATCTGCCCCTATAGCTTATTCCCTACTTGAAATTATAATGCTGTGTTGTGACATCACAGTCTGTTGTCATGGTAATAACTGTGATGTCACAAGCAAAGTATTATGACATCAGGTTGGGAAGAAGTAATAGGAACTGACAAACCCTCAAGGGACATCTGTCCTGTTTTGATACGTATGACTTCAGTGAGAAATAAAGGAGAGAAGAAATACAGAGCTGATGAGAAAAATAAGCTGCTTTGTGTCCAAATATTACATTTTTCAAAGTTCTTCTCGAGGCGTCGGTGGCTCTTTAAGGGATGGAGTACACAGAAGCCCAGGGTGGATGTAGTGAGAGAGGGAAAGGAGAGGAGAAGAGATTGTAGGTAGTGAGGGGGTGTGGAGAAGAGAATGAGGAGAGAGGAGGTAGGCAAGCAGGCCAGCAGCGAGGGGGACAGAGACAGGAGAGTGAGAAAGGAGATACAGAAGGTGAAGGTGTTGAACATGGTGAGAGGAAGTAACTAGATGAGTAAAGCGGATGGGTGGTTGAGAGGTACAACAAGGCTGTGGCTAGCAAGCACAGTTCACAGGCAAAGACAGAAATAGGCTGGAGCAATGGCTTTGAATTATAGCTGTATGCAGACTAGATAAGAGGCTGAAATACTCCCGAGCTAAACAGAGCTATAGTTGTATGTAACCTTAACTAATAGTGATAAAGGCACAAAGATATGCAAAGCTGTAGTTTTATGTAGGACTTGCTACAGTAGTAGCCAGAATGACTGAGTTAAAAACAGGTAGGCAGGTAATAGACTACTGATAGAGCAACTACCTTGTAGATTCCAGCTTTGATAGGGCAGGAATGCTGGCAGGCACGTAATAATAGTTAGAAAACTTCCTGAGAAAATAGCTGGAGGTCTGCAGTTAAAGTATTGATACAACAATTAGCTAAGTGCAGAAATTATTCAAAGCAATCAGTGAAATAACAGCTTTAACAGAAGTACAATGTTAGGTAAGACAGACTATTAGCAAAACGTCCTGGGCAGCTCACAACTTTATGTGACTAAGGCCGTGAGACATAAAGACAGCAACTGAATGAATAGTCTTTTTACCAGGGTCATGGGAGATTAAATGAAGGGGCCTTTAGTGTGGCAGACATTAATAAAGAGAAATAGCAGCTGGCCCAGTGGCACTGACGGTTGAGGCGCTGGACGCCACACCTTATGCCACACGGGCGACCTAGGTTTGGGAATGGACTTGGGCCACTGGGGGTCGGCAGTGGAAGAGAGGGGTCGAGCATCCAAGGGGCTGCTCTCCCTCTCCGGCTGGGGGGGGACGTCAGTGTTCGGCATGCATCTGGCCCCTAGCGGAGGCTGGGGGGCAGTGCGCTGACACTGTAAGCAGAGGGACAGAGATGGGGCAGATGACAGGAGGAGCACCTGCGGACACATGTGCGCTCCTCCGCAGGCATCATTGCATGCCCCCTTCTCCGTAGGGGAGAAAGCTACTGAAAATGGAGTCCGCCTGAGGATGAAGATTGTCCCCTCGCCGCACTGCCAGTGGGCACCCTTCCCTGAACTGAATCGTGGTTGGTGGGTTGAGTTGCTTCCCACCCGTGCCATGAGGGGCAAGTCGTGGGTGCTGAGGAGGAGGGGGTCTAATACTCAGTGGTGCAGGCAGTGAGACTTCCGATGGCAGGGGTAGACTCCGGGAAAAATAATACCAACCAAAAAAATAGAGAGAGATAGTAGTGGAAGCAACAACCAAGTACAGTTAGGGACACCAGCTAGCTTACATGTCAGTGGGAAACATTGTCGTAGCTGAGCTTGAGCAGATTATGCACCCTGCCAAGACACTATCAGGTGGATGAGAGGACCAAACACAACAGAAGGTGTACCAAGAGGGGCAGCGTGGCTAGCCAATGGCCGACTCCCACAGCTAACACCCACAGTGTGACACCCTTTGCACTGCGGCCCTTAGCGCTCCATACCACTAGTGCAGAGGACCGCTAGGAATGACTCCAGTTACTAGTGGTTGAGAGGGCCAGCCCAGTGGTGTGGAGGGCTGAGGCATCGTGCCTTACCTCCTGCCACGCTGACGACCCATGTTCGCGGTGCGAACGGGTCACCAGGGGAGTGGCCAGGGAGGGAGAGGATCGAGCACCTAGAGGACAGCTCTCCTGTCCTGAGGAGGGTGGGGACCATGTACCGGCATTTGCCTGACACCTAGCAGAGGCTGGGTGTTGGCATGCTGAGTCCCACACATTGGGTGCTTAGGAGGAGCAGCCGACCAGCATGCGGATGTGTGCGTGGCATGCCATTGTCAGCATTGCATGCTCCCCTGCCACAAGAAAAGCAGAATATCACAGCTGAGTGGCATTAAACCATCTCCCACAGGTGCCGCCCCGAGATGGCACCTCCCTGGATCTGGATCCATTTGGGTGGGTTGAGTCGCTCCCCAACACCCTGCCACAAAGGGTAAGTCATGGGGGCATGAGGGGAGGGGTCTGATGCTCGGGTGATGGCGCTGAGGGGACGGTAGTGTGAGAGAGAGCCAGCAAGGCCCATGGGGAGAAACAATAATTGAAAAAAAAAAATAGTAACTGAGCACTTCCAGTTGGTTCCCATGTGGCTGGTGGGTGGGGCTAACTGCCGATGGTGTTGGTGAATTCCAATGCCCAGGTGACGTGGCAGGTCGACGAGTGGGGGGGGGGGTTAGTCACCAAAGTAGCAGCTGTGACTTTCTCCAACCCCCTTGCAGTCCTGAAGCAAAAGTGAGAGTGATCCTTAGAGTAGCTGGGCTGCGGCTTTAGATAGGGGGGCCGAACTGAGGTTCAGGTCGCGCACGCCACTTCTGGCTGCACTTTCCAGTTGGTTCCTGTGTGGGTGGTGGGTGGGGCTAACCGCTGGTGGTGTTGGTGATTCCCTATGCCCAGGTGGTATGGCAGGTCAGCGGGGGGACTTTAGCGGGCCAGTCAACTTAAACTGCGCCTCATTTCTAGCACATCTTGGTGATAGGTGAGAAAGCAACATCTTTGTTGTGTTAAAAAAAAAAAATCAGGATAATATTTTTATACATGAGTAAGCCTTTCATATGAGCATACAGTAGCACTAAATTCCGATCCAAGTCAAAAGCAAGAGATAAGACTAACAGTTTTAGTTCCTTATTAGGTGCCATAGGAGTGAGAGAGGTTATTAACACAAGAAATGCTCTAGATAAAAAGTGAGGGTTTTCTGGAGGTAAATCAAAGATTTGTACAAAAAGATCCTTTCCCTTATCTCTTGTTGACTAGAGTTCCTTGTGCGATACTGTAGGAAGACAACGGATTTGATTGTCCAGACATTTAACTTTTCTGTGTAGATTTTAGTTCTCAACAACAAAGTCTGTTGTTGTAGTGAGCACTATGAGGTCAGATGGGGCTAGGCAGACTACCAAGATGTCTTAAAAACCCTAGGAAGGAAAACTGAAAATAAAAAATATATATAGTCACCAAAGTAGCAGCTGTGACTCTCTCCAGATGTCCTTGCCATATCAGAAACCTGGCTCAAACCTCAGGTACTCCCACATGAGGTCGCAGCCCTTGGGTACCACTCCCACAGAAAAGACAGAGTGATCAAAAGAAGGGGAGGGGTCCTAATCTACACAAAAGATACCCTTAACTCTGTGCAGGTTAACCTGCAACACGCTACCAGCACGGACGATGAATCGGTCTTCATGCGCATCACCCTTGGCCCTAGCAAGCATCTCAACATTGGATGCGTATACAGCCCCACTAAGAATGCTCGTACATCACTCGAGGCAGTGCTTAAGGACATCTCTGAAGAGGTAGCCTCTGATATACTCATTCTGGGGGACTTTAATCTAAATTGGGCCCCAAACGAAAACCAGTCCCTTAAAGGTTTGGTACATGAAGCAAACCTTGAGCAGGTCATTGCTGGGCCTACATGAATGAACCACAAAACCGGGAACCATTCCATGCTCGATTGGGTGCTGACGAGCAAACCTGCTAACATACAGGTGGCAGTCACCTTAGCGGATGCCCTGAGTGACCACTCCACAATATTCTGCACCTGGAAAAATAGGGCTCCCAGATTCAGCCCGCGAATCCTGGCTGCAAGGGATTTCACACAACTACTACCCGAACATCTAACAGGCTACCTAAACAGCATTGATTGGAGTCCAATCAAATTCCTTCCCTCACTGGATGAGGCCGTTGCCTTCTTTCAGCGAACAATCACCATGGACTCGCCCCCATGATGAAACTTTGCACCAAGGGGAGCTGCTACAAGTGGATCACCCCCTCCTTGAAATCCCTAATAAAAAACTGGGACAAAGCTTTGAAGAAGTACAAGCTCTCCACACTACCTGCTGACCTGATGAGCTATAAAACACTCAGAAATAGGTGTAAGCTGGCCATTAAAGTGGCCAAAAGGGAATATGTCACTCAACTACAGAAAAAGAATCTAGGAAACCCTAGACATTTCTCGGTGCACATAAATGGGTTAATAAAGGGGAACGGCAAGACCGTACAGGGCCCCATTGAGGTAAATGGTCAACTAACAAATGACGACCCAAGCATCGCCATGGCTCTCAACTGCCAATTCACGAACCTCGACCAATACAAGGCGGGACTGCCTCCCCCCCACCCGGTCCGGAATGGGCAGCCACTCCCCAAACTGGACCGCCCAACCTTCCACATCAGACTGATAAAACCCAACGAAGTTCTCCCATTGCTAATGACCCTCAAAACCTCTGGATCCATGGGACCAGATGGGATTCACCCCAGGATATTGAAGGAGGGAGCCCAGTCACTAGTCAGACCTTTGACCTGGCTCCTTAACTGCTCCCTAAGAGAGGGCGCAATCCCTGAACAATGGAAACAGGCCCATGTGGTCCCCATCCACAAGGGAGGCCTGAGGAGTCCACTAGCAATTACAGGCCAATCTCCCTTCTCTGTAGCCTGGCTAAGATACAAGAGAGGATCTACGACAACTCCGTGAATACCTAGAGCTCCATCAACTCCTGGCACCATCCCAGCATGGATTCAGAACTAGGCACGGGACAGACACCGCCCTTACCAAATTCTCCACAGATGTGCTCAGAGAACTGGAGAAGGGGACCCCCACTGGAGCGCTCTTTATTGATCTATCCAAGGCGTTCGACCTGGTCAGCCATAATCTGCTACTGACCAAGTTGAGCAATGTAGGCCTAGACAGCCATTCCCTTTCGTGGTTTGACAGCTACCTTACTGGGCGCTCACAGAGGGTAAAATGGAAAGACTCCCTATCAGAGCCGCTCCCGTTAACTGAGGAGGTGCCCCAAGGGTCTATCCTTGGCCCCCTACTCTTCTCCCTCTTCACCAACGAACTCAGCGAACACTGCTATGGGAGTTCTGTGGTCCAGTACGCAGACGATGCCATCCTCTATCATCCCTCCACTAATCTAGGAGTTCTCAGCTCCTGTCTACAAGAAGACCTGAGATCCCTGGAGAAATGGCTAGTCACTAACAGAATGGTCCTGAACGCTAACAAGACAAAGGCCATGCTGTTTGACCCAAGATCCCTTGGTCATGACAGAAGCCAACACCTGCAACTGATTTCTGCATCTGGCAACAGACTAGAGGTTGTGGAATCACTAAAATACCTTGGTCTCATCCTGGACCAGGGCTTCACCCTCAAGGACCATGTGGACCAGGTAACAAAAAATGTACATGCGAAACTAAGCATCCTATACCGGTTGAAAGACCAGTTGATACCGGATGCTAGGGCCTCCATTGCCACCAGTGTCCTACTTCCGACAATTACCTATGCGGTCCCAGTGGTCCAGGAAGTAGCTAGACAAGAGATGAATAGACTCCAAGTTCTCTACAATAAGGTGGCCCGGTTCGCCACCCTAGGAACCATCATTGTGACACTCTATCCCAACTAAACTGGCCCTCCTGGGAAGCCCGCCTCCAGTACCCTTTGCTCTGCCAAGCCTTCAAATTACTCAGCTCTACCCCACCTACCAGCCTCTCTGGGCTTATCGCTCTAAAGAGTAACCCTCGGCTTCTCCCCACAACGGACCGCATGCTACTAGCAGTCCCAAGGGTCAGAACCAAGGTGGGGAGCTAGTCGTTTGCCCATACCGCACCCACCCTATGGAACTCCCTCCCTCTCTCCAGGAGTCCAGGAAGCTCCCTCTATCAAAAGCTTCCACACTAGGCTTAAGGCACATATGATGTCGACCTCCAAGTGCAACTGCTAAAAGGACGGGTCCACCTGTCGGACGCCTAAAACCCCACAGCCCAATACCTGCCTCCGCAAGTTGCGGCTTATACCTCCCCCCCCAGCTAGGGTAGTATCTATAATGAATGCACTAACCTAATGCTGAATTCAGCATATGTAACCAGCTGGCTGTAATCTGTGTACAACCTGTATCATGTGTGCATGCAATACACGTACCACATCTGTGACGTATTTTCTGTTATGTAAATCCTGGGTCGCCCCTGAAAAAGGGACCTCCAGGGCCCAATGGGCTCACCCGGTTACCAAAATTTAATAAATAAATAAATAATGTATATATGTGTGTGTAAGCAATAACCCATAACAAGGCATGCATTTCTAGAGAATTAATGCATACCACAGGGGAATTGGGAGGCGCGAGGCTAATGACCGAGTGCCTTTTAATGCACCTGGGAAGTACATTAATTCTCAAGATCCGAAGGCCCTGAAATGGATTATTTTGCTTGTAAAGTAGAAAAAAATTGTTTTTAATGGGAAAAGGTTTTATTTTCATGTAGGCAGGCTGTTACTAGGTAAAATATGTGAGTTTGGTAATGAAGGCGGAGTGCTTTTCAGTACACCTGGGAAGTGCATTAATTTAGGAGAAACCTAGTCCGTCATGAGTTATTGTGTTTTAAAAAATGAAAAATTGAAAATGTTTATTTTTAGGGACAAAAAGTTTTATTTGCTGTTGCTAGGTAGATTATGTTAGGTTAGTAACAAACCATGTGTTTACTGGGGATTACTAAGCAAACAATAATACCCGACAGGGTGGGCGGTATTGGGCAATACTGGACTGCCCAGGGGCGTAATGAGGCCCGACACCGCAGGCGGAGGGCCTTATTGCTCCTGGGCAGTCCGGTATTGCCCATACCGCCCACCCTGGAGGGTATTATCGCACTTAGAAAATGGGCCACTGTATTATATATTATTGCAAAAAAATGTTTTTATTTAAATATTAAAACCCTGAAGTGTCTTGTTTATTTTGTAGTAAAATAGTTCCCCTGCCTGCATTACACTGCCATCCTACTGGAGTCTCTGTACTTGGAGGTGATTGCCATGGTTGCACCCTTCCCCCACACACACACACACATGCACTCTCTGGGCTTAACATTGTCAAAACGCCCCCTCCACCAATTTTTTTATTCATTCAAGGCATTTGTTTCATTCTCTGACTTCTTATTCAGTTGCGTGTCAGCACGGGACGTCAGTGACGGGCTGGAGAGTGGCATGTAGTGATTAACTGTGGGAGTGAGGCAATGTTTAGTTTTACTTTTAACTTTATTTTCTTTAGTTGTACAGTAGCTGAGGAGGCACTCACATAGAAGATAAACTAGCTTGACTGTAAAATGAGAAATTATCTATAGCAAGAGACAGACGAAGCACTAGTTCTGATAGCGATACTGTGTGTCACAGGAGTGGTACTTTCTTTGTTTTCTGTACCGCACATGGAGATTCATCTGCGGTACGGTAAATGAAGAAAATACCAGTGCTGTTATACACAGTAGTGCTGCCAGAGCTAGCTTTCTTTAGGTCAACTCATTTCGTGATTATTGTAGCCAAGCTTTATTTTGGTCATAAATGTGTTTCGTTTTACATTTCTGGGACACTGGCGCATGATCAGGTGATCGAGGAGACCATGTGTATGAAGCAGGAGGTAATGATTTAACAGGACTTGATTTTCATTGAAAGGAATATTAAGAAATTAAACAAACAGATCTGGTAATGTTTTGAAGAGCAGGAGTGAAGCCGGGGTGAGACAGGGAGTTAAAGAAGTATTCGTATACGGCAGTGAGCACGTGATGTGCTAGTGTTTAAAAAGAAACCTTTATTTTTTTTTATTTTTTTTTTTTTTACATCATTTTGTTACATCTGTTACAAATGTGCCATTGGGGGGGGAGGATGTAGTGGGAGGGTAGCCTGACCGAGTGGGGAAAGAGAATGATCTTGCTAAAAAAAGGAGGGCAGTGTTACTAAAGGAGGCAGCTTTTAGGAGGAGCGAGGAGCCAAGGATGTACCTGGAATAACGTACAAGGGTGCTAAATTTAAAAGAAAAACTACCATTGTGCCAGGGGGCTTTATTGCCTCTGTGTGTGTGTGTGTGTGTGTGTGTGTGTGTGTGTGTGTGTGTGTGTGTGTGTGTGGTGACTCTGTATTTATTTTGGCTTAGCGAGCAGCAAAAAAATGGCATCAGTTTGAAATTGTGTGCCCAGTGTTCCAGCCAATGACAAAGCAGGCTGGGCACAAGGATACTTGGCTGGGCATGAGGCAGGTTTGGGCTTGAACTTTTTATTTGGTGGGCATCTATTGAACGTTAATGTACCCCTGTGGAATGGGTACCAGCCAATCAGATGCCTCCAAATAAAAAGCCCATTTTCTAAATTGTTAGGAGATGTGTTTGGACCCATGAAGTTGTTAGGATTCTAAAGCCCATTTCTTCTGTCTGGCTGTCTGTCTGTCTCTCTCACTATATATATATATATATATATTCATGGCAAAAAGCTCTGTTTTATGCATCAGTTAGGGTTGTTCCACAGCGACAAAAGCGAGGAAATTCGATGTTAGGATTCCCACCCCCCTTGCACCCACCCCACCCGCCCCACCAACAGGCATCCGGGTGTGTGTTGGGGTCATCTGTCTAACTCTCACCCATCCCATGTGCAAACAAGCTGAGGTGGTGCAGTGTAGGAGAATGGGGTGAGAGTTAGGACCAACTAACGCACACCCCGATGCCTGTTGGTGGTGTGGTGCAAGGGTGGGAACCCCAACATCGAATTCTCATTTTTGTCGCGAGGAACAACCCTAACTGATGCATTAAACAGAGTTTTTTGCCATGAATTTCCCTTCTTTTTGAGAATGTGCACTATAAATAGTGACGTAACGGCAACGCAAGTGCAAATGCTAACGCACATGGTGACGCAAACGTAAACGATAACGCAAATGGTAATACAAACACAAGCGCAAATGTTAATGAAAACAGAAACACAAACGCATACGGAAACGCAAACCGTAACGCACACGGGCACAGTAACGTAATTGGAAACACAGACAGTTATGGTAACAGCAACGATGACACCAAAGGAAACACAAACAGAAATGCAAACGCAAATGGAAGCGCGTACTCAAACGCAAATTGAAATGCACACGGTGACGCAAAAGGAAATGCAAACAAAAACAGTAATGGAAATGCAAATGTTAACAGTTACGCAAATGAAAATGCAAAGGGTATCACACACAGTGGTGTAGATGGGAACAGAAACGCAAATGGTAATGTGCACGGTCATGGTACCGCAATAGGAAACACAAATGCTAACAGTAACAGCAACGAGGATGCTAAAGGAAACACAAATGGAAGCACGTACGCAAATGCAAATGGTAATGCACATGGTGACACAAAACAAAATGCAAACTAAACCAGTAATGGAAACATAAATGTTAACAGTAACGCAGACGCAAGCACAAATGAAAATGCAAAGGGTAACGCACACGGTGGCATAGACGGGAATGGTAACGCAAATGGAAATGCAACTGGTATTGCGCACAGTCACAGTACCGCAATAGGAAACGCAAATGCTAATGGTAACAGCAATGATGACGCCAAAGGAAATGCAAATGCAAATGTAAGTGCGTATGCCATGCAAATTGTAATGCACACAGTGATGCACAACAAAACGCAAACAAAAACAGTAATGGGAATGCAAATGTTAACAGTAATGCAAGCGCAAATGAAAACACAAAGGGTAGCGCACACGGTGGCGTACACGGGAACAGAAACACAAATGCAAGTGCATATGGAAACGCAAATGGTAATGCGCACGGTCATGGTACCGCAATAGGAAATGGAAATGCTAATGGTAACAGCAACGATGACGCCAAAGGAAATGCAAACAGAAGCGCGTACGCAAATGGTAATGCACATGGTGATGCAAAACGAAATGCAAATGGAAACGCAAATGGTAACTAATGCAAATGCAAAAATGCAAGCCCAAACAAAAAGGCAAAGGGTAACGCACACGGTGGTGTAGACGGGAACGCTAATGCGAACGGTTACAGAAATGCAAGTGGGAACGCTAACTGTAACAGTAACGAAAGCACACACCCTTTTTTTCCACCAACTGCTGCATAGAGAAACACAGTAAATACAAAGAATGTATGCATAATAATGGGCCTCGGAGCAGAAAATGAGCACTTGGAATACTGAATTGCTTATATCTCAGGAACCGTACGACGTAGAAAAAAAAAATTAAAATTTCATATAAATGATGACTTTCCTGGCTAGTTTCATACTTAGCCGCCTAGTGGGCGACTAAGCATTTTTCCCATGAAAAGTCCGTATCTCAAAGCGTTTCCGAGATACCGGCCCCGAAAGGCGTGACGGACGCTGCAGTGTTAGTGTATGGTAAAAAGTGTCAACTTCGAAGCACTGTAACTTTCCATCCATGCAATATTTTGTCACCAAACCACCAAAAGGCACATCTGTGGGATGTTGGCTTTCGTCCTTCCAAATTTCAGCCCAAAAGACCAAACCGTTATTTTGCAGCAGGGTGGCAAAAAATTCCTGTTATTTTGGGCATAGTGTCACAAAATAGTGTCACAAATCACGACACTTTCGCAAATGAAATCACGAAAGTGTCATGAGTGCGTCACCACTTTGCGACACTACTTTTTACAGAAATTTCAAAAACATATTTCTGGGGTGTTTAACCCCCCAAAAAAGACATGGCTAGCATCCTCAGGGTCCGACTAGGGGAACACAAAAAGAATTGTGTCCCTAGAGGGTCCCAAATTTAAATGCCAAGCATTTCTGTGACCACTAACTGTAAAAAAAAAAAATGGCTGACTCACGACACTACAGGGGTCATTTGCAACACTAAAAACTGCATTTGCAACACTGTTGAACTTTTTAACTTTTCCCATTGACTATAATGGGAAACTTGTTTTTTGAATAACCTTTAAACCGTTTAATATTTTTTCATGAAATCTTTGAAAGGCACATCAGGGACCCCGGCCGCATGTTTCCTGAAGTTTTTGGACTGGTCGCACAAACCGTGCGACCTGTAGGCACGAGCAAGGAATGCACAAAAAAGCGTAACTGCGCTACAGAATGTCACTTTATAACTCCGCAACTGCATATCCGACCGTTACGAAACTTGGCAGATCCAGAGTTCTGTGGTACCGCTCTGTGCCTGCCAAAGTTCAGGCAAATCAGTCATACAGTGACAAAGTTATTAAGATGCAAAATGTCACACTTTAACCTTAAATGGGGCACTCAACCCTAACTATAGTGGCACTACCGTGCCACTATAATATATATATATATTCCCTATAAAAGGGGGAATGGTTTGGTTTAATTTCTGCTTCAGGATGGCATTGGAGCAGTTTTGGGCGTGTGGTCAGGAGCAGTGGTTGGTGGCTTCGTGTGATCGGGAGTGGTGGTTTAGCATGCTGGTGTGAGGAGCAGCATGGCAGAGCAGGTATGTGGAGCTGTGCAGTTGGGAGTGGTGATCTAGGGTGAGGAGCAGCATGGAAGAAGAAGAGGATGGTGTCGGCCTGCAGCAGCATGATGGAGGCAGCAGTATGGAGGGCATGGCAGGCACAAAGTTAGCCTAGAGGGCTTGGTAGGTACAATGGATTCTGGCTGATTGGGTATATGTTGTGTGGGGAATAATGTGGGAGGGGGCTGCTGTAGTGCAGTGTAGGTTAGACTGATTTGATTTCCTAGGTTGTGAGCTGCTGTTTTAGGTACTGTCAGTTAGTGCTGTGACCTGTTTTGTTTGAGGATTTTGTAAGGTGGCTGTTAGATGTGTTATTAAGGTGTTTGTTACATGTGTTAAGGTGTTTATTACATGTGTTATTAAGGTGTTTGTTGCATATGCTATTGTGCATGTAATAGGGTGTTTTTTGGTGCAATATATATTACTGTGTTAAGGTATAAATAACACATTAATGCAGTGTAAATAGCTCATTGGGTTTCTATACACTAAATTTATGTGTGTGTGTGTGTGTATATATATATATATATATATATATTATATATGATTTTTTTTTTTCATATATGCTAATTTAGTACCATGGTATACATAGAAATATATAGTATGTTGGCATTTTCTATGGGATGAGGGCCCAAACATGTATTATATAGATATATAATTATCTACATAAATATACACACACACACACTGGCCTGACTCAAAACATGCAATTTTAAGTGTATGGGCGATGACCATACCTCTCAAGTGGCAAAGCCACAAATAAGTTATAAATGTCCAGCCACCTCACAAATGATGATAAATCACATATTTTGAGTTAGGCAGTTGCATAATTGGTGTGTACAACATTAGTTTATTAGCTGTAATTTAAGTATGCTGTTTGAAAATTTTACTTTTTCTTTGATTTCAACTACTGGCTTCAGTGCTGTACTTGGCAGCCATGATGTCATCAGTATTATGAAAGTTGCTCTCTGATTGGTTGAGTAGTCCACTGTGATGTACCCAGCCTTCAAGATATCAATTTGGATGGCTGTCCATTTGCCCAGCAGTAGCTCAACTTGCCAGCAACCCAGGTTTGGGTGCGGACTTGAGATGAGTGGGTGGGTGCTGCCAAGGGCAGCACTTCCCAGCACAGTAGGGGAATGACACTACATCTGACACTGCTGTGACCCCTGTTGTGGGTCAAGGAACTTGCTCCCAAGGGGACCTGATACAGTGAGCAAGGTCAGCACTTGGCTTATGGTGCGGTCAAGTCAGTGGAGGCCAGAAGAAAACTGGTGTTAGAATAATTAGATTGCAAGGATGACTGACAGAGGCAGTCTCAGGCTCCACTCTGCGGGGGGGGGGCAGTGGGTGTAGCGACAGATGGGTCTGGAAGGTTGCCAACGGCCAGTAGGCCCCCTCCTGAGGACTGAGAGTGTGATACCAGAGGATGTAAAAGAACATGAGATAGTAATTGTAACCTGCCCAGCAGCAAAGACAGAATGATAGTTTGATGCTAGCTACAAAGATATCACATATTACCCTTTGTTTTTATCTTCACTGGTATTGTATAAATAAATATACAAGACTGATTTAATGTAATACATTGTAGAGCATCAGGGCAGACAGTGGACTTTTATGGTCTTTTACTGTCCGT
The DNA here is from genome assembly GCA_016271365.2 of Neoceratodus forsteri. NCBI lineage: Eukaryota > Metazoa > Chordata > Ceratodontiformes > Ceratodontidae > Neoceratodus > Neoceratodus forsteri. The sequence goes on along the minus strand of JADMNL010000030.1, from coordinate 100,869,497 downwards.
AGTTTTCTGTTTCTATATTTATTATTTACACGATAGCCATTTGAGCATGCCAGCTCAGTTATTTAGGGACCCACAAATATGTTCCCATGCCTTGTTTTTAAAAAATTTTAAAAGGCAGCTTCTCAAGGAATACCTCTCAACTACCCAATATTCGGATAGATGTCGCTTATTTTCTCAGCACCTCTTTGTTCCTTATGGAGAAAGCAGAAGTATAGCATTTCATGTGTTTCAATAAGATGCTGTCTCACAATTTAACCAAGATTTATTTTAAAGCAACAATTCCTGTTGTGATGCTTAAAGAACATTAAATTAATGACCATGAAATCTCTAATTTTTTTTCACGAAATGTTGATATGTTTCACATTTTGTCTCCTAGTGCCTCAGTTTGAGAGACTGAATCCCACAGAATGATACAATACAATTTTGTACAGCGTCTTTTATACAAGCATCACAAAACTCGAGTAGTTCAGAAAGACTTTTGATCAATCAAATAAAAACTTGAACTGAAACTACTATAGAGTAATTGGATAGATAGAAACATAGAGATTGACAGCAGAAAAAGACCATTTGTACATCCATTATGCCCATAAACTGTAACAAACTGGGACCTGTTGTCCATACTGCGTTCTAACCCACACTGTCCACCCTCATGCTCTACGTCCTATCGCTAGCACACTGTGCAACCACTAAGCCCTTCACTCTATCCCAGCTGTTTTTGAAACCATAGATAATTCAAACAACATGAAGTCTTGCTATATTATAGACATTAGCAGTTTGATCCAGCTCTAGAACTGCCCCGGAGTGAAATGGTTAAAACCATTCCAAAATAGAATTTTGGCACGAGAGCAGCTCTATCTGTGTCATTTCAAACTTGAACTGTCAGATTCTTTACTCCGCCTCAGTGAACAGTCGCTCCGGATATTTCTCCTTCTGCTCGTTCATTTCTCGGTTTAAAAAGTGTTTTCTTGGTTGATTTAACTGAGAATAGTTTTATTTTAATCGCGAAACTGGTCGGTTCAAGCTTCTATCTGTGGTAACCGTAAGTAAATGAAGGTTTTGTCTGTGTGGAACTTGTAAGTTATCGGTTCGGTTTTGAACCGATCAGTGGGTTTAAAACTCATTTAAAACTAAAAGTTACTATTTTAGAGTGCGGTTCCCGGTTCTTATCGGTTTTAAAAACGGATTAATACGGTTTTCCAATACTCCGTGACACGTTAGGAACCGATAAGGGGTGTTCGCCTGGCACTGCCGCTAAAAGGCAAAGTTTTTGGTTAGGCTGGCATTATGTCTGAGAAACCCAAAAGAAAAACGGGCCCATTGGTTTCAACACTGTGATGTTTGTGGGGAAGTCTTTGGCTAAGGCTGACCCACACCATGTGTTTATTGTCTGGGGTTTGACCACCTCCAGTCAGACTGCCAGGTATGTAAGAATTTCCTGCAGCCACCCTGGAAAAAGATTGGGCAGGCTCAGGGAACGAGAGGCCAAAAAGTCCGCTGACCCGGATGGCCAGCCCGGTTCGGTGCCAACCGAACCAGAGGGAGTGCCCTCTGACCAGGGCCAGACTTCCTCGGGCAAAAGAAAAGCTGGTTCTGAGGAACCAATTCCAGTAAAGAAAAACAAGAAAATCAGCAGGTCTGGAGTCCAAAATTCTCTCCAACTGCTGCAGAGATAGCAAAAGCCATACAAATTGTCCAGTCACTGTCTCACAGGGTCCGCCCAAAACCACCACTATCTGGTAAAAGGTCGGTTCGTCCGTCCCAGTGGTTCAGGATTATGATATTGAGGAATTTTATGAACCAGAGGGGGAGGATTATGAACAGTATGAATGTGGCTGGGAAGGTCTGGTGTGCCCATTGAACCGGACATCTCCCCAGACAGACCTTTAGAATCTCCCCATGCTGTCTGAGTCCCCATCTCATTTTATGTTTTATTAAAAGTTGCTGAAACCCTCCAGCTTCTTTTAGAAGAGGCTGTGGATGAGCAAGAGGAGCCTGATTTTGTAGAAATGATGGATATTCCAGAGTCTAGAGATTGTCTATTCCTTTACATAAGTCTTTAGGAAACAAACAATTAAAATTTTAAAAGCTCTAATTCTGTGCCTCCTGTAGATAAAAAGATGGACAGAAGGTATACATTGTCAGGCCCTGATATAGAATTCCTTTCTCAGCAATGCAGTCATGTTAGTAGTTCAGGCTGCTGCCTGTGATAAAGCTAATATTCCCTTGGCTTCACATCCTCCTGACAAGGATTCCAGGAAGATTGATGCCATGGCAAAAACAGTATATGGCAGCCTCTCTGGGTCTCAGGCAAGCAAATATATGGCTGTGTAGCTAGGTATCAGAAATCTAGATGGGATACTGTTATGCAATTGGCCAAGCAGGCCCATGGCCAGCTGGCTAGTGAACTAGAGCAGGTGGCTGCTGATGGCATTGAAGCCTCTAAGGTTCAGTTTCATGCTGCTGTGGATGTTAATGATGTTTCCTCTAGGGTCATGGCCACATCTGTAGCTTTTCAGTAGGTTGGCCTGGCTCAGGTGTACTAGTTTGTCACAGGATACCCAGACTAAGGCTATGGATTTTCCTGGTAGGGAAATTCTCGTTTGGAGAGCAGACAGAGAATTACATGAAGAAGATGGATGAATATAGGACTACTTACAAGAGTGCCCAGGCTAAGGAGCGGCAAGCCACTCCTCAAAGGCATGCCCCCAGGGGTAGGGGTAGGCCTTTTCATAGGCCTTTCTACCAGACTCAGGCCTCCTCTGCCTTTGCTCAGAGGGGCTTCTTCAGAGGCAGGGGCAGACGAGGGGTGGGCAGACCTGCTCCCACCCCCCAGCCTAAAGCTCCTGCGAAACAGGCACCCTGATGGGGTGCCCAGGGCCATTCTCCTGTACCAGGGGCAGGCTGGCTTACTTCAGTCAGAATTGGGTCTTTTAACCTCAGACAAGTGGGTTCTGGAAGTAGTGAGTGGTCTGGTTCTCAGCTTCAAAAGTTTCTCAAGTTGAGAAGCAGACTTTTTCTATCTGCAAGTGCTTCAGAGACCCTCGCTCTGGAAACAGAGGTCTCATCCCTAGCTCTCAGAGCAGTAGAAGGGTTCCTCCCTGCATCAGGGCAGGGGTCTGTATTCCAGATACTTTTACCCTAAAAAGACAGGAGAATGGCGGCCCATTTTAGATCTTAGATATCTGAACAAGCATCTTTTGAAACCAAAGTTCAAAATGGTAACTCTGGCAATGATTTTACTTCCCTAAGGCCAGGGGATGGCTAGCCTCCCTGGACCTCAAGGATGCCTATTTCATGTCCTAATCAGAAGATCCCATCGAAAGTACCTCAGATTCGAACTGCCCTCAGGTCATTACCAGTTCAGAGCAATGCCCTTCGGCCTTACCTCTGCTCCAAGGGTATTCACAAAGTGTCTAGCAATGGCAGTGGCCCACTTAAGGAGGCAGAGGATTGCTGTTTTTCCCTATCTAGATGACTGGCTCATTGTAGGCCAGTCCCCAGAACAGGTAAAATCTCACCTGCAGGTCACCCAGCAGCTTCTCACCTCCCTGGGTTTTCTGCTAAACCTACTAAAGTCGGTTCTGGAACCAGTCCAGGTACTCACCTTTATAGGGGCAGAATTGACACAAAGCTAGCCAGAGCCTTTCTTCCCCAGAAAGGGTAAGGAATTTAGTGGCTCTGGCCTCTTCCTTCACTCTGCAGGTCTCTCGACCAGCAAGACACTTTCTGCAGCTCCTGGGGCACATGGCTGCATCCACAGCTGTTGTGCAGGGAGCCAGATTTCAGATGAGAGACATTCAGTTTCACTTGAGAACCTTTTGGTCTCAGAGAAGAGACCCCCTTTCCAAGTTGGTCCCAGTGACTCGAACCTTGATCCTAGCTCTCCAGTGGTGTCAGGATCAGAGCAATTTAAGAGCGGGTGTCCCCTTCATTTCCCCTTCTCACGACTTGACTCTCACTACAGATGCTTCCCTTCTGGGTTGGGGAGCCCACATGGGCGACCTTTCCACTCAGGGAGTTTGGTCCCCCCAGGAATCTCTGCTCCACATCAATTTGCTGGAACTCAGAGCTGTCTTTTTAGCTTTTCAAGCTTTTTCTGCATCTGTCCACGACAAGGTGATACAAGTCAGAACAGACAACACCACAACAATGTGGTACATCAACAAACAGGGGGCACTCGGTCTTCGGCCTTGTGCACCGAGGCAATGAAGTTGTGGTCTCTGGCCTATTCCCTGAACACTTCCCTCATAGCAGTTCATCTTCCAGGGAAGGACAATGTCCTAGCGGATGCCCTCAGCAGGATTTCCCAGGGCCATCACGAACGGTCCCTGGATTCTCAAGTGCTGGGGATAGTTTTTGCCAGGTGGGGCATCCCTCAGATAGATCTTTTTGCAGCCCCAGACAATCACAAACTTCCTCTGTTCTGTTGCAGGCCTCCAGTGCTGGGCTCAGTTCCCCTGGATGCCCTTCTTCTGGAATGGGAGGAAGTTCCTCATGCCCCCTTCCTCTCCTATTCAAAGTACTAGTCAAAATCAGATCTCAGCCTTGCAGGGTGATTCTGATTGCCCTGGATTGGGCCAGGCAGCCCTGGTACCCACTCCTTCTGTCTCTGACAGTCCATCTTCCCCTGTGCCTCCCCAGGAATCACAATCTGTTGACTTGTGCTCAGGGAAGGGTTTGGTATCCGACCTCAAATCCCTCGACCTCAAGGCCTGGCTCTTGAGGAGTTAGAGTTTGCTGATTTACACCTCTCTCAGGGTGTTCTTGAGATCCTAAAGGCTTCCAGAAAGCCTCCACTAGGGCTACTTATAGTTCTAAATGGAAAAGGTTTCCATTTGGTGTGCTGGGAAAATATTTCCCAGAATCTGCTGAATTGCCCATTTTGTTAGATTACATGGTACATCTTAATTCCTTGGGTCTCAGACCAGCTACTCTGAGAATTCATTTGGCAGCTGTGTCTGCTTTTGTGTCAGCAGGAAAGTCATCCCTCTTTCCTCTCATCCTGTGTTTTCCAAGTTTTTTAAGGGATTACTCCATACTAATCCTCCCTTTCGGGAACCGGCCCCTGCTTGGGACCTTAATGTTTGCATTGCCCAGTTAATGCAACCCCCTTTTGAACCTCTGTCTTCTGCAGAGCTTAGTACCTAACTTGGAAAACTGTTTTTCTAGTGGCTATCACTTCTGCCAGACGCATAAGTGAATTGCAAGCCTTGTCAGTGGAGACTGACTTTATTTCTTTCCACAGGGATAAGGTAGTCCTTAGGACTAATAGGAAGTTTTTGCCTAAGGTGGTTTCAGATTTCCATCTTAATCAATCTATCTCCCTTCCAGTATTTTTCACTGATCACTCCTCTTCGGGTGAGAGGAGGTTGCACAGCCTGGATGTTAAGAGAGCTCTTAGTTATTATATAGAGCGTACTAAAGGTCACAGGTTCGAATCCCTCCAACTTTTCCTTACCTATGGTGAAGTTGGGAAAGGCAAACCTGCCACTAAGAGATCAATAGCCAGGTAGATTGTCTCTTGTATCCAATTTTGTTATCAGAAAGTGGGCAGAGCCCCCCCGGTTTGAGGGCTCATTCTACCAGGGATACAGCTGCTCTAGCTGCTGCCAGAGATATCCCTTTATTAGAGATTTGCCAGGCTGCTTGAAAACGGACATACTTTACTAAGCATTACTCCCTGGATGTCCAGGCCAGGAGAGATGCTCGGTTTGCACAGCTGTTCTTCAGAGCCTATTCCCTAAGTAGGTTCTGCCCTCCTCCATGGAGGTACTGCTTGTGTATTCTGTTATGTCTATAATATAGCAAGACTTCATGTTGTTTGAAGAAAAATTACTCACCTTAGTAATGTTGTTTCTTGTAATGGAGTCTTACATATTATAGACCTCCCCAACCTGCCCCTCTCAGAACCTCTACTTAGGGTGCGACAACTTAGTGTGGGCACTACTTATGTCCTGTTAGCATTTTGTCCCTTTGGGACTTTGGGGTGTGTATGTGTACGCTGTGTGTGTTTTATTATACTTATGTTCCATTTTCATATTATTAGAATGGTATTAGTATTTCTGGTCCCTGACTTGAGTCTTGGGTGTTGGGACCATCAATGGTTGTTATTATTTAGGTAGCCATTTGGCTAGTGTAGGTTACAGCTTCCACACAGACCTTAGTGAGTTTGGCTCAGAAGATCTGACAGTTCAAGTTTGAAATGACACAGATAGAGCTGCTCTCGTACCAAAATTCTATTTTGGAATGGTTTTAACCATTTCACTCCGGGGCAGTTCTAGAGCTGGATCAAACTGCTAATGTCTATAATGTAGCAAGACTCCATTAGAAGAAACAACATTACTAAGGTGAGTAATTTTTTCTTTTGGCACCTACCACATCAGCTGGCAGATTGTTACACGGCTCCAGCAACCCCTTCTGTAAAATAAAACTTTATTTCCCTCTTGAATCACCCCCCCCAGTCAGTTTCCATTTGTGCTCATGTTATGCTAAATAGTTCCTAACAGTTTACCTTTGTTCATGCCTTTCAGGAACTTGAAGGTTTGTATCATATCTCCCCTCTCTTGTCTGGCCTTCAGCGTGTATGTGTTCAGTACCTTGAGCTGATCCTCGTGAGATCTGCCCTGCTGGCTCTGAATCATTATGGTTACCCTATATTGCCTGTTCTTTTCTTTCCTTAGGTGAGGACTCCAGGGCTGTGCACAGTACTCCAGGTGGGGCCACACCAGTGATCCTTACAGAGGTAGTAATACCTCCTTCCTTCTGCTGTTAATATCCTATCATATACACTCCAGAATCCTGGTTGCCATAGTCCTTCTTTCATTGATTTGATTGTTTTAGGGAGTCACTGATGATGGCCTCTATGTCTGTTTCCTTATTGGTCATGCCCAGCTTTAACCCCCCCCCCCCAATCCAGTACTATGTCCTCTGGTTCTTGTTCCCTGTGTGCATCACCTTGCACTTTTTGGCATTGAATTTCAACTGCCAAACCTTTGACCACCTCTCTAGCTTTTGCAAGTCTGTCTGCATTTCCTTAACCCCTTCCTCGCTGTCTACCCTGTCGCAGAGCTTAGCATCATCTGCAAAGAGACACAACTTGCCGTGGATTCCTTCTCCTTTGTCATTAATAAAAATATTGAAGGCTGGCCCAGTGGTGCTGAGGGTTGAGGCGCTGAATACTACACCTCGCACCACGCCGGTGACCCGGGTGCGGGAATGAGCTGGGGTCGGCGGGGAATGAGAAGCTCTCTTCTCCTGGGGTGGGATCCAGGGTGTACTGCGCTTGTGGCAGCCCCAGCAGAAGCAGGGGCTTTTCGCCCAGTAGCACGTGGTTGGTCAGGGGGACAAGCGTGCAGGCGCTCAGGGGCAGCCTGCATGCCGACGCCATTGCACGTCACGCTCGTGGGGGAATGGAAGAGGAACAAAAGCCATCTGCACCATCGGTGAGATGATAGTGGTCCCGGGAAATTCACCCACATCCCAAAGCTGGCCCAGATGCACCCGGATCCCTCCAAGGGCCCACCGATGACAGCAGATAAGGCTCTTCATACTTAGGAGCCAGCCGCTGAGGGAGAGCGGAACCAGCCCTGGAGATGGTACCGGGGGTGGAGCTTGCCTGCGGTCGTTCGGGGGAGGAGATCAAGGGAGATGCAAGGGGTTCAGTCTGGGAGTAGGGCAGATTCCAAGTGGGCACTCCTGAAGGATGCCCGGGGGTGTTGATGCACAAACAAAGTTAAAAAAAATAAATAAACATATTGAAAAGGACTGGACCCAGAACCGATCCTTGTGGCACCTCACTGGTGACCTCCCTCTCTTCTGATTTGACTGTGTTAATCACAACGCTTTGCTGTCTCCCAACCAGTTTCTCACCCATCTGATTGTGTCTTTCACTACACCCAGACCTTTTAGCTTTTTATCAACCTTCTGTGAGGCACTGAGTCAAAGGCCTTTCCTGAAAGTGAAGTAGAGTAAATCCACAGCATGGCCCTTATCCACTACCCTCATTACCAAGTCAAAGAATACCATCAGGTTGGTCTGACAAGACTTTCCTGCCACGAACCCATCCTGTTTACTGTTCCGGAGTCCATTTCTCTCCAGGTAGTTCATGGGGTCCTCTTTGACCAGTGTCTTGATCAGTTTACCCACAATAGAGGTAAGACTAAAAGGTATGTAGTTACCTGGTTGCTCCTTGTCCTCTCCTCCCCCTTTATAAGCAGATCTATGTCTGCTATCCTCTAGTCTTTTGGAACTGCCTCTGTCTGAACTGAGCTATTGAATAGCTCCATCAGGGGTTCAGTTAGTTCTGTTGCCAGTTCCTTGAGCACCCTCGGATGGATCCCGTCTGGCCCCGGGGCCTTATCTGTCTTAATTGCTGCTAGCCCTTTCCAAATCATTTCACTGGTAAATAACTTGCTGCCTGAACTCAGGGATCCCCCTTACAGCTGTCTTAATACCACTCTCTGGCAGAGGCCCCCCATCTTCCCTTGTGAATACGGAGCAAAAGTAGTCATTAAGAACGGCTGCTTTCTGGCTGTCCCCCTCAATTACCCTCCCTTCCTCAGTTAGCCTAACAATTCCTCCTCCTCCATTCTTTCTTTTTTCCCTAATGCATCTAAATAACTGTTTTTACCCACCCTTGACTCCCTCCGCAGTATGCAGCTCTGTTGCTGCCTTTGCGTCTCTGACCCCCCTTTTGGTTTCCCTTGTTCTCATTTGGTACTCTCCTCGTTCTTCCATTCCTTGTTTTTCCTTTTACCTGGTGAAGGCCTCCTTTTTGGCACTCACTGCTTCCCTGATCTTTCCCGAGAACCATGTTGGTCTCTTGTACCTTTTTCTTTAGAGTACCGTTCTTGTGCAAGACTTTGTTGCCTTGAGAATTGCCCCTTGATTGCTCCCATCTTTCCTCCACATCCCTAATGCACTCCACTCTGACTAACTTATCCTGGACCAGCTCCCTCATCTGGTTGAAGTCTACCCTTATGAAATCTAGGACTTCAGCCTTTGATAAGGGCTTACTTGTACCTAGGGCCAGGTCGAACAGTATAGAGTTAGGGTGGCCGGACCCTAGTGGCTCTCCTACCCTCATTTCTCCTATCACGTTTGAGTTGGTAAGCACCACACTGAGAACAGCAGCCTGCCTAATGGGTTCCTTAAGCAGCTGCACCAGCAGGCAATCCTGCAATGTATCCAGCAGGGCCTGACTTCTGGAGCTCCTGGCTGCTAGAATGACCCAATCATTATCTGGCAGATTTAGATCTCCCACCACCACCACCTCCTCCTCCTTTGCCACCCACCTTTTGAGTTCAGCCCCTATAAATACAAATATGTTGACTTAGAAAAATGTATAGACAAGGGTGGAGTAGAGTTGATTTGACAGAAGTGAATAGGGAGGCTATTCAAGACATGAAGAGCTGAGAAACTGAAGGAGTGACCACCAACAGTGGCAGGGGAGATCGGAAATGGGGTGAGAAGTGGAGGCACAGGAGGAGAGAAGGAAACAAGAAGGAGTATACCAAGAGATTAAACTGGAGAAGTATGGTGGAGGTAGACCATAAAGAATTTTGATGAAGTGAAAACAATTTTGTAAAGGATTTGGGAGGGAATGGGGTGCCAGTGTAAGTTTTTGAGAATTAATGTGATATTATCTTGCTTTCAGGTGCAGGTCAAGAGATGGACAGCAGTGTTTAGGGCATATTGACATTTTTGGAGGAGAGACTGAGAGAGACCAAAATTAAAAGTGTGACAATAGTCGTGGTGTACAAGTCAAGTATGAACTGCAGCAGGGTCATGGCAGTGACGCATACATGCACTATTACGAAGGTGAAAGTAGGCAGACTTACAGAGGTGAGAGAAGTGGAAACTGATAGAGAATGCAATGATAGCCTCCAGGTTCCTGTCAGATGGGATGAGATGTGAATTAAGAAAGAGACAGATGTGGTTAAGACATGTTTGAGAACACTAGGTTTATCAAGGAGGACTATTTCATTTTTGGGGAGAATAATATTGAGGAAAGTTAAACTGCAGCCAGGAATGATTTAAGATCAAGGCAAGAAGCAAGACCGGACAAGGAGGGATCAACAAAATAGTCCTGAGAAATATAGAGCTGCACATTGTCAGTACAAAGGCACTATTCAAGATGAGATTTAGAGTGATGATGACAAACGAGGAAGCTGGTACTTAAGGTAGTGAAGAGGACCAAGTGGGATAGAGGACAGGAAAATGAGAAATAAATTATTACCAGTAAAGCAAAAGAAATGGCTAGAGAGGTAGGATTTGAACCAAGACAGTAATGTCCCCCAGCAACAGATAAAGATGGTTAAAAAAGATAGAATCATTGATTGTATCAAAAGTGGCACCACAGTCGAGGAAGACTAATAGGAAGCAGGAACCTTGGCACAAAAAGCTATAAGGAAGCAATTACCTAATTTGAGTAGCATTTGCTAAGTACTGCAGAAAGAGTGAAAACCAGACTGATAGGGATCAAGGATGTTGTTAATGCCTAGGTGATTAGGGAGATGAATACAGACATTTTCTAGTATCTTTGGAAAGGAAGATTGGTGATTAGGTAATAGCCTGAGATCGCGAAAGTAGAACAAGAAAATATTTTTTAAAGAAGGTTATAGTAACATTAAAAGTATTGCGGAGAATTGTTGATACAAAAACTGGCAGGAGAATGGTTAACAAGGATAGCAAGGCTTAGTATGTTTCGGGGTGACAGTGCTACTTTGACCAGCATTGTGGCCTATGTTTAAAATTTAAGCAACACTGAAGTTTTAAAAAAATACGTTCTGTCAGTCTTGGCATAATACTTGGGGAGTATTGTCCCTTATTACTCAACATAGCACTGAGTTTCTGATGATATGATTGCTTCCGTGGTACCTTATGAAAATAATGGTTGATCACCTTCTATTCATTAGACCCCATGGGGCTTGTTCACTTAAAAAAGGCACTTTATAACATAGAGATTCATATAGAAAAAAGGAGAAAGGAAGTGACATTAGTTGAGCTTGAAAGGGTTGGTGCTGTGAAAAGTGACTGACGTGTGAAAAGAGGCTACAATTACCTCTTTCCCTCGGCACTCTTCCATTCAGTCCAGGGTCACTCCTTCAGCAAGCTGAGAGTTTGACTGTAATTTGTTGTGACAGTGTGAGATGATGAAGAACAATTCGTGTATTCAGAGTTGCTGCTGCTTCCCTCTACCCTGACACATCAGGCTGGATGTCATTGTATCATTTATCCAGACTACTTCACTGTCATCCAACACAGGAGCTTCTACAGTTCTCACTAGGTGGAGGAAAAGGTCAGCTCTTTCACCTAATGGTTTTTAGGGATGTTTTTAAAAGTGTGCTTAACAAGCTGCTGTAGGCTAAGCCAAACCTGGGGGGGGGAGGAGACATAAAATGAAATAAAAATATTCCCAAGATGACATTTTTGTGTAGTCGTAAGAGGAGATACCATGGTTAGCAACTGACTGCTGTGTGATAGCTGAAGTAAGGAAGGGAGCATAATTTATGAGCGCCTCAGGCGAATATGAGTTGTGAGGGTTTCTTCAGAGCTCAGGATTAATATGGCATATAGGAGCAGCTTCACTTTCTAAATACCTTTCAAATTTGCTTGGCTTACAAAGTGTTCCTGGGGCATCCAATTAGCTTGTATTTAAGACTCCATTTAGAGCCGAAGACTAACAGCAAATGCAACCTTTTTTCGTATGAACATGTCAAGTATTTACTTTACTGATATATATACTTGCTACCTTGCTCTGTGCTGTTTGAGTGCTTTTTGTACTTCATTCTCAGAAAAACATAGAAACGTAGACTTTGATGGCAGATAAGGACTGCTTGGCCCACCCAGTCTGCCCATTTCCCTACCCATTGGATACGCTGCAGATCGTAGTTAACCAATAGCCTATTTCCTCCTACCCCCACACCAGAATTGCCTCATATCTGTCGCATGCATTCTTGAATTCACCCACTGTTTTTGACCCCACGACCTTCTCAGGAAGGCCGTTCCATGCGTCCACCACCCTCACTGTGAAAAAAATACTTCCTCCTGTTGCCCTTGAGCTGTCCTCCATCTTTCTTCAAATTGTGCCCCCTTGTTCTTGCACATCTCTTTTTGTGAAATATGCTATCCTCTTGGACTTTGTTGATTCCCTTGAGGTACTTGAAAGTTTCTATCATGTCCCCCCTCTCCCTCCTTTCCTCGAGGGTATACATATTAAGCTCCTTTAGTCTCTCTTCATATGGCTTCTGGTACAGACCCTGCACCATTTTAGTTGCCCTCTTCTGGACTCCCTCCATCCTGTCTATGTCCTTGCAGAGATGGGGTCTCAAGAACTGCATGCAGTACTTTAGATGGGGTCTCACCAGCTGTCTGTACAGAGGGATAACAATGTCCCGTTTTCTACTGGTGATGCCTCTCCCTATGCATCCCAGTATCCCCCCATCCCTCCTTACAGCTTTCTCACATTGCTTGCCTACCTTTAGGTCATCTGATATGACTACCACCAGGTCCCTTTCCATTTTTGTTGTTGTTAGTACCTCCCCCCGCCCCATTGTGTACTCTTCCCCTGGGTTTTTTGTTTTCCAGGTGCATTACTTTGCACTTCTTTGCATTGAATCTAAGCTGCCGTACTTCTGACCATTCCTCCAACCTTAGTTGCCAAGTCCCATCTCATCCTCCTCCTCCCCCCTTCTCTGCAGTGATATAAATGTTGGAGCATTTTACTTAGTCATCAGTAATACTCCTAGGTTGTGGATTAAATCTGTTGATGATACGACAAACGCAAAATGCATTTAGAAGAAACATAAAGGTTTACTAACAGAAGGACTTGTAGTCCAACAAGTGTGTTCAGTTCCTAACTAGGTCCCCAGCAGTCTAGCATTGGCAGGTCCTTATGCGGAGCCCTTATCCCATGTTCTGCATGGCCAGTCCCATTGCAACCCATTACCACCATCCCTTCCCCTAGTCTTTTTCACCTATCCCATGAACCTACCCCACCGTATCTTGAAACTAGCAACCATCTTAACATTGACCAGCGCGTCTGGTAGAATATTATATTTATTTTATGTTATTAAGTATCTGGGATAGACCTGAGGGATGAGAGTCATCCGATATAATCAGGTGTCCCAGACTGGATGTTGGTGTAGTGTCGAAAGCGAACACATAGGATTTCCATAAATATGATATATAGAATAACATATGGGATTGTGTGCTTAACGAGAATTTTACACTCACCCGAGGTGTTGAATGCCACATAAACCCTGAAAGTGAAGCTTGAGGGGTTTATTTAAGCATCCAACACTGAAGGTGTATGTAAAATTTGTTTTTTACACACAACCCCATGTTTTATTTTATATAATTGCTGAGTATCATTTTTTTTGTCACAGCAGTTATATAAAATAACAAGATATCTGTGCAGCTGCAGACCGACTAGGATTCAGTGGGGTCCGTGGTCGGATGCGGCTGCTGAAAGAAATGTTTAGTTTACATTTTTCCCCCATTTTTTTAAAAAAGTAGCTCCGTTTAAGCATTTTTAGTCCATCGATTTTTTTTTTTTTAATGGGCTTACCACCGAGACTGAGTGGCGGTGTAGTCTCCAGCGGCAAGCCATTGCATCTGGTGATGAAGAAGAGAAGAGCAGTGGCTGGTGCATGCATAGGACAAGGGAAACCTAGCGCATGTTTGCAGTTATAAACACTCCTTTATAACAGCAAATTACAAACCAGGTTTCCCTCAGGGGAAAAAAATGATACCTAGTTATTGTATGCATTTTATAAACTAATGTGCAGTATTCTGCAGTACATGACAAAAGAATGTTGCATATCTCCATGCAGTGATAGAACTGCACAAAATAGAAGGAAGTGGAGGACTGAAAGTAAGTGTTCTGTTTGTGATAGCTGAATCAGTTGGATACAGTTTTTGATTTGCTACTGATATTTAAAGCAGTTCACTGGTTGCAGGATAGGGCAAAGAGTCATAATTAATGGTAACCAGTCAACATGGAAACACGTGACCAGTGGGGTAACACAGGGATGAGTTCAGGGACCTACGTTGTGCAATAGATGTATAACTGTTACTGTGTCGATGTCCTGTGATTTTATTGTATTCAAACAATATAATTTTGTATGAGCCTAACTGGCAGTTTGTATCTGTTGTAGTTTTGTATTTTTCTGTTAGATGTGGCTGAAAAGAACTAATGGTAAAAAATAATGAAATGAAGTAAAATATATTTATGGGTAAACTGGAGGTAGGTGCCACTTGCTAGATCGCCACATTTGCTGATGACACCAAGATGAGAAAAGTAGTCACATCATAACAGGAGATAATTGAAATACAGAAGAATATGGACTGATCCTAGAAATAGCTGGCAAAGTGGCAGATAAATTTCAAAGCTGAGAAATGCAAGATGATGAGTCTAAACAAAACAAGAAAAGAACTCAAATGCAGAATATTACCTAAGTGGCATGGAGGTTACTGAATGCAAGCAGGAAAAAATGGTAATACCAATCAGTAGCAACTTTATATGAGAGTAGCATTGTGAGGCACAGCCAGGAAGGCAAACAAATCTTGGCATGAATTAAAAGAAATGTGATAAGTAGGTCTAGAGGTGTTTTAGTGCCCTTATACATTTCTGTGGTCCATCCCAGTCTCGAGTACTGTTTGCAGTTATGATCCCCATATCTGAGGAAGGATATTGACATGATGCAGAAAGTACAGAGGTGAGCAGCTGGGATGGTTGATAGTTTGGAGAACATGGGCAAATAGGGCCAACTGGCATAACTGGGATTGGTCTCCATGGAAAGGAGAAGGCTCTGGAGAGATGGGATTACAGCATTCAAGTATCTAAAAGGGGTTAACAGCAACGGACTAAGTGCAGCCCTTTAAGATGCACATAAATTAAAGGACGGGGGGGGCACAGGGTTGGACTGGAGTTACAGGGGGCCCACCTGGAAAGTGGATACGGGGGGCCCACCTGGAATATCAGTAGGTGAGGGCCCAGGGTGACACATTCATATCAGTATTCCACTTAAATTTAATACACTTGCTCTGTATTTGCATCTAACCTTTGCCTGCAGTGCCCCAAATACTGCATTTAATTAGAAAAAAGATAGTAGATGCAAAGAGTTTCAGAGTTTAGAAGGTAACCAGGCACCCAGTAGATGGGGACCAGCCTGGAAATGTCCAGGTATCCTGGTGGACCAGTCTGACTCTGGAGAAGGGGGCCAGATTATATGGTATCATCTGATCGTGTGATAACCTTCAAGCACAGACTTAACAAGTACTTTGAATAAAATGGGATGACAGAGTTTTCCTACTGAGCTAGTGGTGAGAGTGAGAAACTCGATGGACCGTTTGTCTTCTTTCCTCTTAAATATGTATATTTTATGTATGTATGTATATACTGTAAAACGTGGAATGCCCACTGTCAAATAACTTACACTGTTTTTGCTGAAGCATTAATTTGCGTGGAAATAAATTTGCACAATTAGCACTTTTTCCATTACAGTGAATGTGGTACTAATGACTTAGCACTAAATTACATATTCACAATTATGGTTGCTTTTGTGTTTGTGCAAAAATTACTATGCATGAAAGTAACTAGTTTTACAGTATGTATACCTTGTGTATGTGTGTTGGAACATATCTACAGGAACCTGCTTAGTAATAGTCAACAAAACTGTTTGTTTTTGATTTTTTGATTCCTTTTGTTGTCTAGCCATTTTCCACCACTCTGACAATTGGTAATGTTTTAGCTACACCCTTACTCTGGTCAGAAAAAAGTGAACTGCTGCTTTCACAGTTAATGTAAATGTTGCTTTGTGGTCAGCCAGGAAGGGGAGCATGATGGCTATGTAGCCTGTTTCCTCCCTTCCTAGAGCAGAGCATCTCACCTCGATGACACCCTCGTTCCCCCATCCAGCTCTAGTGTGGGATTTCAGGGCTTGCTTTTGAACCTTTGTTTTCCAGGTGTCAGTTCCCAGGAATTTGTTAGTATAGTGTTAGATTAGATCACTACTGAAAAAAGAGAAACGTCTCATGATGGAGTATAGGCTTTATACAGACATTTAGTCATTGGAATTGAATGCTGCCTGCCAACAAAAAATGCCTAAAACTGACTCCCAGTGCGAAGTCATATTCATGGCTCTAAAGCATCATCCTTTGTTCCAGGTGTCTCCTCCTTCATTTGTGATATTTAAAGAGGACAGGAAATGATTTCTAATTAGCGGTATTCCTATTTACAGAAATTATATACATAAGCCTGAATGATTCATATGTAACTGTACCTGAATAAAGAGTGATGTGAAGAACTGTTTCTAGGGATGTGGATGTGTTGTTCTTATCTGTATGTTATGGCATGTCCTTTCCCTTTAAATATCTTGCCAGAAGTCTTTAAGCTGGCTCCTCCCACCCACCTGGGTGGTATATCCCTCTGCTCTGCCACTTGACACCAGCTCTTCCTTTCCGCTTGGAAGAATCAGGTTCCCTCCTTACTGCTCCCACGTTGAGTAGGCCCTGGCGCTTAAATCTTTGGATTACTTACCAAACTTAAACTTGTTAGAATTTCACCTCTTCGATTGTGACCGTGATGGAGGACAAGTCCTCGCCCGGGTTCTGCCTGTGCCCCCGCAGGCAGAAGATGTCTCTCACTGACCCGCACACCATGTACGTCTACTGCCTGAGTCATGATCACGATACCCAGGCTTGCGATTTTGGTCGCTCGTTCCAGCCGAACTTAGACAATCATCTCGCCTGATTATAGCTCATCTGACCGGAGAAACAGAACCCACTGGTCAAATCTAAAGAGGCCCGTTGGGTGGTCTCTGTGGCTGCAGGGTTCGCTGAACAACTCGAGCAAATGAAGACTTTCGAGGATGAGGCGGCTCGGGCCACCAATCAGTCCTCTTCAGCATCGGTCTTTGTCCCACTCAAACTGGACACTACCTTTACAGGCTCCTTCAAGGAGTTGTGCCAATCTCTCCTGACCAAAGAAAGAGGGCCCGTCTGCTTTGCACAGCTCCTGTTCCCATAAAAAAGATTCCAAGGAGTCGAGAGAGAAGGAAAAGTCTTGTTGACATTCTTCTTGGGTTCGAGAGTGTTCTCGTTGCCAGGAATCTCCAGTTTTGACTTCTGTCAGAATTGCAGCCTCAGCCATTGGCTTCACGGTGCCCCCGTCAGGCCAACTGGCTAAGACATGGGATGACAACCCATTCAAAATTATTATCGACCCCATCGACCCGTTGTTGCTAGATGAGGCCAACAATTCCTTGTTCAGGACTCCGGTCCTGACTGGACCTACCAAGGAGGACACCCAGCCTGCTGGGAACCTCTTCACGGTCCCTGTCCCTGACCTGGAGGAGCCTCAGGTCTCCCTGGCTCCTTCTGAGTACCCCTGTCAGTCCCCCTGACAGTTGAGGACTGAATCTCACTCAGCTTTGATCCACAGTCGAAAAGAACTCACAAACGCTACTCTGGGCATTCCAATAATCGGTGCCATCACTATTCGTCCTCGTCCTCCCTGGAAGAGGAGAGGCTTCAGTGCAAGTTGTGTCAACACTGTGAGGATCTTATGTGGCAACAGTTGGTGTTGCCCATTTTGAAGTTGACCCCAGCCTCAACGCTGGCCATCACATAGCTGTTGCCGTCTAGGCCGACTCTTTCGGAGTCGGCCGACACCGTCCCTCTGCCCATGGAGTTGGTGAAGGCTCATCCGAAACCAGCCTCTCCACTGATTATGGTGGAATCGTCACCTAAACAGCCTCCCTCCAGGGCTCCTGTCAAGGAGTCTCAGCCCACCAAGGGCCTCTCGTACAGGCTGTCGGTCACTGTCACTCCCGACCGTCCGCAGTGGGTCAAAGGTGACTCAGGTGGTCAGCCGATCTATCCGGACTCCTCAGAGTCCGAGAACTCCTCTCTGCACTCTCATCTGCTCAATGAAGTTTCGCTTGGAGGTCTTTCAACGGAGGAAGGTCCCACATCCTTCATGGGCATTCTCTGTCTCATCTCTGAATCCAAGTGGATGCCTTTGAAGCCTGTTCAGAAACTGGCTTATATCCCCTGACAGACATTCTGGATAAGGGGGAATTCTCCAACAGAGGCCTTCCCAGTGGCCAAAGCCATTGTTGGCTCAGCCCTGGAGCTTTGGCAGCACCCTTCCTCCTGCTCTTCGTGTTCAGCATGGGTGGCCCACAAGTATGCGGTTCCCATCGGCTCCCTTTCTGGGTTCACGGAGCACCCCTCGACCGAGGGGGTTGGTGACCAACTCTGTATTTCAGTGCTCGGGCAATTCAGGAGACACTGGTAGACCTCTGGACAAAGAGTCCAGAAAACTGGACCACTCTTCCAGAAAAGTCTATGCTGCCTTTTCGCTTGGTCTCCATCAGGCGCACTCGGCTGTCATCATGGCACACTTCTCCCTTGCCTTTCTGGGCTCTCTAGATGAGGTGCTTCCTCATCTTCCCACAGACTTTCAGACTATGGTCAACCAGGTCTGGGACCAGGGTTGGGCTGTGGCAAAACAGCAACTCAGATGGCTCTGGACGTTGGGGATTCCTGTGCCGTTCGGTGGCGGACGCAGTAGCCATGTGCCGCAGGGCCTGGCTGAGGGTCTCGACCTTTATGGCAGACACCCAGCACAAACTGCTGGATGTTACCTTCCTGGGCACCGACTTGTTCGGTCCTGGGGTTGATGGTCACCTTCAGCGCATCGAGAACTCCAATGCCACCTTGGACTCCATCGCTTCCCCCCAGAAGGAATCTCAGGGTTCCAAAAGGCAGACACGCAAGTCTTTTTGATCTTTGGCCCCTGCGGCTAAACAGGCCCAGTACCAATCTGGGCAGCAGAACCAGGCTCAGTCTTGGCACCCTCAGCCCGTAAGCCCAGAGGGAAGGGTCCTGTCGGTCCAACAGCCAGATCCTCCTCCTCCAAGCCTGCACAGTGACGGAATAGGGGTGACCACCCCCATGCCTATGATGCTCACTCTGGGTCCTCCTGTAGGGAACTGTGAAACTCTGCTAGAGTCCAAACGCCACATTAGGTTGCTAGAGCGAAGATAATTCACCAATTTTTATAAGCATTGTGCAGCTGCCCCATTTTGTTGATGTGTGTCAGACAACACAACAGTCACCGTCTGTCTAAACAAAAAAGTGACTTCCAGATCATCCAGACTCTGCAGGAAGGCTGCAGAGGTTTGCAAATTGTTATTCTAACTACATGAATTAGAAGAGCCCTAGTCAAATTTGTGCATCATCTCCACGAGGTGCATGGAGCCATGGAACTTAGTATGTTTTTTAAAGGATCCTCTCTGCATTGTACAGTTCTCAATCCTCCATGCATTCCAACCTCAGATCGTTGAGGTGAAGAGGACTTCATACCTAATTTTAAACATATTCCAGTAATAGCTATTAGAAAAATTGTTTCAATTTTATTTATTTATTTATTTTTATTTATTTGAATTTTGTTGACCGGGTAAGACCACTGAGACAATTAGTCCCTTTTCAGGGTCAACCTGGGGTCACATATATTACAGAGCAGTACAATAAATATTACAGTTATTACAATTTTACTTTGTGAAACACCCAAAAGAAGGAAGTTAGTAAGCACAGGGGCGGGTGCAAAGCTGGTGAGATGGGTAGGAAACTGGCTGCAGGGAAGGTAACAGAGGGTGGTGGTGGGTGGGGAGCTCTCACACCCAAGGGCAGTGATGAGCGGTGTTCCACAGGGCTCGGTGTTGGGACCAGTGTTGTTTGGGATATTCATTGCAGACATATCATGGGACATCAAGAGCAAGATCAGTCTGTTTCCTGATGATACCAAGGTAGGTGCGGTGGTGGATTACCTAGGGGGATGACAGGGGTTGCAGGATGATCTGGCAAAGCTTGAAACCTGGTCAGACACCTGGCAACTGGGCTTTAATGCCAAAAAGTGCAAGGTGCTACATTTTGGGATGAAGAACCCAAGGAGGAGTTACCAGCTAGGGGGAGTGCAGCTAGCCCAGACAGAGGAGGAGAAGGATCTGGGTGTGCTCATTACAGGGTCAATGAACAACTCGGCACAATGTAGGAAGGCAGCTGCAAAGGCCAACAAAATGCTGGGTTGTATTGCAAGGGGTATATCCTCGAGGAGGGACGAGGTGATTCTGCCACTGTATAGGTCATTAGTTAGACCACACCTGGAGTACTGCGTGCAGTACTGGTGTCCGTATCTGAAAAGGGACATTAAGTTACTGGAGGGGGTGCAGCGCAGAGCGACAAAGATGATCAAGGGGCTAGGGGACTTATCATACGAGAGGAGGTTGAAGGAGTTGAACATGTACTCACTGGAGGAGAGGAGAGACAGGGTGACATGATTGAAACCTTTAACTACATGAAAGGAATAAACAAGATGGGTACAGAGGGGCTGTTCAGGTAAGGGAGGAGGGCCACCAGGGCCATGATATGAGACTGGAGCGAGGAAGGTTCAGGAGGAGATGAGGAGACACTTTTTACAGAGGGTGGTGGCTGGGTGGAATGCGTTACCTGCTGAAGTGGTATGCAGTAGAACAGTGGACTGCTTCAAACGAGGATGGGACAGGACAAGGGGGAAGGTTAATGAAGGGGAAGGGTGGAAGGGAGGGGCAGCTTCAGAATAAGGGGTGCTAGCTGCACATTCGAGCAGACTTGATAGACCTCTAGGCCTTTATCTGCTGGCAAATTTCGTATGTTCGTATGTTCGTAAAAGATTCTGAAGAACCTAAATTGCCTAAAAAGGGGAGTTGGGGAATGGTTAGTTTGACTGGTTGTTATAATCCATGTTGTTACTATAGTTAATAACTTTTCCTTCTCTCTCCAGACTCATCTTGTTACCACCCACCAGACTGGGGGATTTCTACCTTGCAAACCACATTAGGGTGGTGACCCCCCCCCCACACACACACACCTGTTTATGTCTTTAGAGAATAGTAAGTTACACCGGTTCAGTATTTTCCCTCTGCAAAGGATGCACTTGTCTTGGAAGCTCAGGCCCTCATTGCTGTAGTAAGATCCTGCATGCCTACCCTGTGCCCCACCTACAACACAGAGTGCTGTTCAAGGTCTACTGGGAAATGGCAATGGTGACCCTGCTAGCACTATACTGACTCGAGTAGCACTGGTACCCAGACTGTAAATGAAATCTGCGGTAGTACTTTCTTTTAATCCAGATCTTCTGCCCTGGGCAGGGGGTTACTGGTGCACCCAGAACCAATATCACTACATTTGAAGGCACGTTTCTTGAATGATTAGAGTTTTATTTTGAAGGCTTCTTGGAGACAGTCATGAGGGTGCTTGGTGTTTCCTGAAAGTCTTTCACCCAGATGACCTGCTTCCTCAACTGGGAAAGATTATTGGTTTCTTGCTTCTTTTGAGGTCTCTCTTATTTAGGACTACTTATGGTCTGTGGTCTTTTCAGGCTTGAAGCCTTCTTCCATAAGAGTGTATCTGGCCTCTGTTTCAACCTTTTGAGCTAATTCCAGATCTTACTTCGAGTGGGAGCTCTTGTAGTGTGCTATAACAATCAGGACTATGCCGCAGGCACTAGGACCTTCCGGAAAACTTCTCAGCCAGCAGTACCAAGCAGGGACCGCCCCTGACGTCGGCCCCACCCCGCCAGCCCTGGTACAAAAGGGGGCAGACCCAGCACCACCTCAGTTCTTTTCTCACCGCGTCCTGTGCATGTGAGAAGAAGCCTTCACTTTTCAGCTTCCCAGGAACAGCGAAATACGTTTTTCAACCCGTTTTTGACGTTTTTTGAGTTGTTTCGACAGATGTCTTCACTGTCGTTGGTCTCTCTGGAGATTCATCAAAACAAGTGCGATTGCAGATGGCAGATCCCTTCCAAAGATGGGCACAAGCGCTGCGTCTTTTGCCTCGGGCCGGACCACGATACCGTGGTCTGCTCAGCCTGCCAAGCATTCACCAGCCGGACCCAGATCTGACGTCTCAAGACCCTGAAGGCATTTTTGTTAGAGAAGAAGAAGATGGATCTGCACACTTCGGAGAAGGGGAAGCGCAAGGAGAAGACCAAGCACCACGGGAAAGACCACAGTAGGTCCCAATGCCTGTCCCGGTCCCTTTCTCGCTCGCGGCCCTCTCCCAAAAAAGCCCATTTGTCCCTGGGCCCAGGTGAGCGTCCGAAGTCATCCCAGGTCAAGGCTGGCCCATCGGGGGAGAAGCCAGCCAAGCCTAAGTTAACCCTGCTAAGGGTCACCACCAAGACCTTGGAGGTGAAAGCTTCGGCCCCACCTCTCAAGGCGCTGCCTGCTAAAGGTGCGCCTCCAGAGCCGGAGGACTCTCCGACGCCCCTCTGAGACACCCTGTCATCGGTCCCACCTCTGACGCCGGTTGAAGGGAAGAAGGGTTCAGGAGCGGCCATGGAAGAGCCAACGTCCCCGTCTCCCATGTCCTCCTCCCCCCGGGCTCCCAAGAGGGCTCCCCTTCATGGGCTGATGTCCCAGGTACTCCCTTTCCGGGCCGAGCAGCCGAAATTTTCTCGAAGGACGAGCTGTAGGAGTTGTTCTCCTTTTGGTGGGGGTAGGTCCAGAAGCGGGCCCCCCTGTCACCGGTACCGGACCCGGACCCGGTGGGTAAACCACAGTATGGAGGTGAGCCTTCCCCAAGGAAGTCCTCTGAGCAGCCGCCTACACCTCCACCCAGGGCTCGTTCCCACGCCCGGTCCGAAGACCACCGCCGACGGTCCAAGGACTCTGGAGACCATCGCCGGTCCAGGTCTCGCACTCGCAGCCCTACTCGTTCCTCTGGGCGAGAGCACTCCCGACGTCGGTCCTCTAACGGACGTCAGTCTATGCTCTGTCACTTGTCTCAGGACCAGAGCCGGTCTTCGGACCAATGTCGATCCCCCAGCTACCAATGACAGAGGGAATCTGGTCACAAGGAGAGATTAGACTATTCCAGACCTAGTAGTAGGTTCCTCTTCTTCATCGGCATCCTCTACCTCTGTTGGGATCAGGGGATCTCCGGGAGAGAAGGACCAGCCTTGCTGGCCTCCGGACAATCTGACCTTTATGGACGTCATGAGGCATATCCAGGCTTCCAATGAGTGGGAAATGGAGGACCCGGATCTGGAACGCCGAAGGTTGGCCAAATACCTGAGGCAAAAGGAGCCAAAACCATTGGTGGTCCCTCCTTTGGTGGACACTTTCCAGGACCTGACCCAGACTACCTGGAAGCGCCTGGCCTCCATCCCGGCTGTTCCCAAAAAATCGGACAGGCTGTATGAGGCCCCAAGGGCAAAAGCCTTTTTAGCAGAGAACCCTCAGGCAGACTCTTCTGTCATTATGGCTGCCCGTGACAAGTCCAGGCAGCTGAAGCACCTTAGCTCACAGCCTTCCGATCCAGAGTCTCAGTATTTGGACCAGGTGGGCAAGAAGGTTTACTCTGCCTCCACCTGCTCCATCCGGTCCCTCAACTTCCTGACACATATGATCCAGTACCAGAATGCTCTGTGGGAGAGAGGACAAGAGCTACTGAGAGCCATGCCAGATTCCGAGCAGAAGACGGAACTTCTGGACATACTTAAATCAGGCTCTGATGTGGGTTCTCATGTCCTGAGAGCCTTGTACGACACTACGGATACAGCAGCCAGGGCAGCCGCTCCCGGGGGTTTGCCTTCGGCGCCATTCCAAGGTACTGTGTTGTTTGGGCAGGAGACGGAAGCTCTGATTTCACATCTCCAGGAGTTGGGCAAGTCCATCTGGTCAGTCCGCCAAATGTACTGTGGCAACAGCAACAGAAACAGCCCTTTCACAAGCCCTCAGGTGGTCAAGGTGGACAAGCCCGTGGTAATCAGCAGGGTCAGAGAGGTGGCTTTCGTAGGAGAGCCGGTAACCAGCAACCTGGAGGTGCTCCTAACTGTGGGCCCCAATCCTCCCAGGCCTCTCTGCTTACACCCGCTCAGGCCAATGACCCCCCCCCTTCAAAGGAAGACTCTGAGGAGATGGTCGGGGGCTGCTTTTCCCTTCATCTTGAAGGGTGGAGAGCAATAACTGTGGACCAATGGGTCCTGGATATTATCAGGAGAGGACACACGCTAGAGTTCACGGAGGTCCCTCCAAATACTCCACCAAAGTACTCCCGCTATCCTCCTTCTTACATCCCACTTATAGAAGGAGAAATTCGGACCCTCTTGAAGAAAAAGGCAATAGAGATAGTCCCCTTGCATCAGTGGGGAAAGGGGTTTTATTCCCACTTCTTCCTGGTCCCAAAAAAGACACAGGATCTTCGACCCATTCTGGACCTCAGCTCTCTCAATCTCTTTATAGAGAACAAAAGGTTCAGGATGGTGACCCTTCCAGGTCTACTCCCCCTGCTGCACCAAGGAGACTGGCTCTGCTCCCTAGACATGTGAGATGCATATATGCATCTCGGGGTCTTCCCTCCCCACCGGACATTTCTGAGGTTCCACTTCCAAGGGGAGCACTACCAATTCCGAGTTCTTCCGTTCGGCCTCTCCTCCGCTCCTCGAGTCTTCAGAAGTGCTTGGCAGTGGTGGCTGTGGCTCTAAGGCGTCAGGGGCATTATGTCTTCCCTTACCTCAATGATTGGCTACCTACGGCCCCGTCCAGGTCAAGCCTGCTTCACGCTCTCAGAGACACCTATACTCTGTTCTGAGAGCTGGCGATCACCCTGAACCTTCAGAAATTGTCCCCCAAGCCCAGTCAAAGAGTCGTCTTCATTGGAGCGGTCCTGGACTCGTCCTGGGCATGGCCTTTCTACCCCTGGACAGGGGCGATCGCCTGCGGGAGATTGCCAGATGGATCTCAGTAACTCCTCGGGTTCCAGCAAGAAAATTCCACAGGCTGCTGGGGCACATGGCGGCGGCCATTCTGGTCACTCCTCTGGCCTGCCTCCACATGTGGGTCCACACAATGGATGCTCAGGGTGCAGTGGGACAAGGGCTCTGACGATCTAGACTTTCTAGTCAGGATCACCGAGACAGTCAGGAGAACTTTACTTTGGTGGACGGACCCTCGGAATTTGGAGAAAGGGGTCCAGATTTGTCCGGAGCCACCAGGTCAGACCCTTATGATGGATGCATCAGATCTGGGATGGGGAGCGAACCTGAGTACTCGTCAAACGCAAGGCATTTGGACACCTGAGGAGTGATCTCTCCATATCAGTGTATTGGAGATGCGAGCGGTCCTCTATGCCTTACAGGCATTTCAAGAGGACCTGGTGCCGTGCTCTCTTCTAATTCAAACAGACAATATGGCGGTCATCTTTTACATCAACAAGCAAGGGGACACCCATTCGTATCCTCTTTGCAGGGAGGCAATGTGAGTCTGGTACTGGGCACTGGAATGGCACGTTCTGCTGTCAACAGTGCATGCTCCGGGTGTCCTAAACAATCTGTCTGACAGCTTAAGCAGGTCTCAATCCAGAGCTCATGAGTGGGAGCTGTTACAGTCCATAGCAGATCAGCTCTTCGACAAGTGGGGTCATCCAGAGCTGGACCTTTTTGCGTCACTACGCAACGCCAAACTGCCAATTTTTTGCTTGTGAGAGCACGCTCCTGGAGTTTTCTGGCCAGATGCGTTATCCCTTTGCTGGGCAGGGAACTTTCTCTATGCCTTCCTGCTCATTCAGAGAGTTTTGCTGAAGTTGCAGGCAGAAGGGGCTCAAATTATTCTAGTAGCCCCCCAATGGCCTTGGCAGATTTGATTCCCACTCCTGCAGCGGTTATCCACGGAACCTCCAACTCCGCTGCCCATATGCTCGCAGTTGCTATCCCAGGAATAAGGATTGCTGGTCCATCCGGACCTCCATTCCTTACATCTGCATGCTTAGCTCCTTCAGACGTAGCCCAACAGAGATACGGGGGTCTTCACAGAGGTAGCGGCAGTCCTAGTGTCGGCGAGGAAGCCCTCCATCTGCTCCACCTATGCTATTAAATGGAAGCAGTTTTGTTTATGGGCCTCGTCACAGCACTTGGACCCCGTCACCTGTCCAGTGAACTGAGCGTTGCAGTACCTCCTCTCCTTGTACCAACATGGCCTGAGTTACTCCTCTATTAAGGTGCATATGTGTCTCCACCTATCATGCTGTGATTGGAGACAAGGCGTTAGCACAGTTGGATGTAGCCCGCACCTTTTTGAGGGGAATTTTGCATATGAGACCTCCCATTAGGTATCCTATCCCACCCTGGGACCTCATTTTTGAGTTGGAGAAGCTTACCCTCCCTCCTTTTGAACCGGCAGTGGATTGTGAGCTGCGTTTCCTTTCCCTGAAGGTGTGTTTTTCGGTTGCTATTACCTCAGCTCGAAGAGTTTCTGAGTTTCAGGCTCTGATGGTCAAAGAGCCATATTTGGTTCTCCACAGGGAAAGGGTTTCCCATAGAACAAATCCTAAGTTTCTTGCAAAAGTGGTCTCAGAGTTGACCCTCAACCAGTTGGTTGACCTTCCAGTCTATTTCCCTTCCCCATCTAATAGAAGGGAAGCTCTCCTTCACACATTGGACTTCCACAGGACATTGAGGTGTTACCTCAAAAGGATGGCTGCACACCGTCAGTTGGAGTAACTCTTTGTGGCCTTTGCACCACAATGCTTGGGCAAACCGGAAGACCAAGCAGATGATTTCAAAGTGGATCATCCACTGCATATCCTTCTGCTATGAAAAGGACAGTAAACCCCTACCGGGTCCGGTCAGGGGTTACTCCACTAGGGGAGTGTCTGCGTCTTTTGCCGCCCTGAGAAATGTCTCCATAAGGGATATATGTGCGGCCACTACCTGGAACTCGGTGCATACCTTTGTCAAGCATTACAGCTTGGATATCAGCTCCGGACGCCGTGCCAGTTTTGGTCTGGCTGTTTTGCATGGACTCTTGTCCTAGGCCTCTGGAGTCAGTATTTTCCACCTCCCAGGGTCGACTGCTTGGTATTCAGTCCTGATTGTTATAGCCTGCTGCAAGAGTTCCCACTCGAAGTAAGATAGTACAGTTACGTAAGAACTTACCGTAACAGTAGATCTTCAAGAGGAGCTCTTGCAGCAGGCATTACTTTCCCACCTGCCTTCCCCCCTCGAGGTGTGCAGATCTTCATCTATATTTTCATCTAGTGCTACATCTCCTTCTCTTGTCAGGGCTTGTTCACGGGCTTTGGCGGGGGAACTGAGGTGGAGCTGGGTCCGCCCCCTTTTGTACCAGGGCTGACGTCGGGGCGGGGCTGACATCAGGGACAGTCCCTGCTTGGTACTGCTTGGTACTGCTGGCTAAGAAGTTTTCAGGAGGGTCCTAGTGCCTGCAGCATAGTCCTGATTGTTATAGCCTGCTGAAAGAGCTCCTCTTGAAGATCTACTGTTACGTTAAGTTCTTACGTAACTGTACTTTTTCAAACCTTGACAAACCCTTTTTTACTGTGTTTTGTCTACGTGATATCTTTTTGCACTTTACAAGCATCCTTTTCCCTGGGAACTTAGTTTGGTGTCCAGTAAGTTCATGGGAAAAAATTGTTTTAGGCTGTAGATCAGTGCAACCTTAATTTTCTGTCCTGTGTTCTTGGTTGCTATTATGTTGGTCTTAAAGGGGAACTGTCAGCAATAAAAACCTCACACCCAAGTGTGAGGCTGATCTCAATTTGTACTTTTTGTACAAAAACATTTTTTTTACTTACTGTTTACTGCAGCATGGTAGAATGCACCAGGCTAATATTGCTGACTTCTAAGATGCCATTTTTTGTAACTAGACATCCCAGAATCCCCTGCTGCTGACATCAGAGGAGAACTGCAGAGCTGGGAGATTCAATAGCCTGCAGTATAAATGTTAAAGATTTTGTAAGCTAAAGTCAGATGTTTGCTTTTTCTGCTTTGCTCATGGGGCTTAGTACAGTCCTCTGTGACTGTACCTAGCCCTAGGAGAACAGCAGTCCAGCAAGCTGAAGATTACAGCTTACAAAAAACTCTGACATTCACTGCAGGCTATTGAAGGCAGTTGAATCTCCCAGCTCTGCATACATCAGCAGCAGGGGATTCTGGGATGTCTGGTTAAACAAAATGGCATCTTACAAGTCAATGAAATTAGCCTGTTTTTTAAATTACACTGCAGTAATCCGTAAGTAAATAAAAGTGTTGCTGTACACAAAGGGCCAATTAGGATCAGCCTCACACTTGGGTGTGAGGCTCTTATTGTTGACAGTTCCCCTTCAAGGATTAAGAATCAGTACACTAAAGGCCCTTTCTCTTGGCCATCTATACTTTGTTCTCTTTAAGGACAAGGTGTTGTTACTCACACAGTTAAATTGCTTCCAAGCTGGGTTTTGAGTTCCACTTACCCAAATCATTGGCTTTGCTGGCATTCTTTTCTAGACCTCATACCTGAAGAGGAATAGCAGTTCTTAGACTTCATACCTCTAGAGGAATAGCAGTGCTTCACTGCCCAAAGTGTCACAAGGGCACTCCATTTCTATATGCACAGAACTGAAGCATGCAGAGGCACTTTGAAGCAGTTGTTTGTGACCTTTGTAGGTTGACCGTCTTCTAAATAGACTTAATTTCACTGGATTGTATTCTGCATTAAACACTGCTATAATTTATCCTCTCATCCACCCTTGACAGTCTTTGACCTTGTTATATCTGGCATACAGCAGCATCTGCAGCGTTAGTCAGGTGCATTCCCTTTGTTGAGATATGTAGCGCTAGTACCCAATCCCAAAGTTAGCACAGGACAGAGTTTGTTAATGCTGTGTACTAAAAAGGACAGAAGTCTTTTGTTTCATCCAATGTACCCACGTATATTAGTAGTCCAAAGTGTGGGTAATGGTTCATCTGTAGAGGGGAACACAAAAAGTGAAACAGTTTCGATTGCATCATCACAAGTCAGCCTTAGAACAATCCAGTTCCTGCCTGTCTTAAACAGGGAACATCTCCAGGATTTTGCTCATGAGCCCTTTAAAATGTTGGCAGTATTTGCATTCAGCAGCATAGGCACATCTATTTATTGCTATAACTATAAATTTATAATGACACTGCCACTGTAAAAGACCCTGGTGAGGCCTCACTCAAGAGTTCTTTGCCCAGATCTGGGCTCTGTACTAAGGGAAGGACCTCATGGAATTGGAAAAGATTTAGAGAAGAATGAGTAGGAGGATTCGGCAAGGCAAGTTGGAGTACAGAAAGTATAGCAGTTGAATTTCTTCACTGAAAAAGAGGCAGATTAGGGGATATAGTTCAGGTAGACTCGTGCTATTTGTTGTAAGCCAGAAAAAAGAGAGCAAGGGGCACAGAATGAGGCTCAAGACAAGGAGAGGTTAGAATTGAATTAAGAATACATTACTATATGCCTATATACTGTACCTAATGGTATCCAGTGATGACAGCGACCAAAAATGAGCAAGTACAAAAACAGCGACTCATTTTCAGCACTGTCATTTTGGGCTACCCTGCAAGTGTAACGATGCAGTAGCGGGGACAGCGACCAGAAGGCGAGGGAAAGAGAGGAGGAGGGAAGGGATACGGAAGAGGGTTTAGGTAGGAAGGGGGTGCCTGATGCAGCCGAACCAGCCATCTGGTGTGGTGGTGAGGGTGGATGGCTCTGGTGCAGTAGGCTCTGGGTTTGGGATGGAGCAGGGGAAAGAATTTTGCCGCTGCTTGTGGCTGCTTTTTCCTTTTTCTATTCCTGCACCGGAGTGCTGCCCCTCCTTGACATGTGCCCCGCCGAGTAAGTAATCTAAAATCAGGGGGGTGCAGGGGGCACAACCCCAACCAAAAGCACTAAGCTTTTCCAGAAGTGTGGTCACTGAGAAAAGCATATCGTCGATTCGCTTTTCGGCGATATGCAGTCGCCATAATAGAGATCGCTGTTTTGCAATCGCTAATATGATGGGGAACCACACCTAAACTGTTTTTTTAGCAAGTCTTGACAACAAATTTCAAGTGTTTGGTGCAGCCTGAATTCTGACCAGTTTTCAGCCTGTTGCTGTTTGATGAAGCCTTAGCAGCTGGTTTGCAGTGCCTGGGACGGTGGCCCTCTCCACTTGATTTTATCAAAGAAACAAAATCTTTACCATGCTCTTTGGTCTTGAAACATACATTTAAGATACATGGCTAGTCTCCTCTGGTGCCTTTAAAATACTATAAAATCATGGGGTTGTCATGGAAAATGCCACAAATCATGGCGTCGTCATTAAGAAAATGTGAAATATCAAGGAATCCATGCTTTCTGTGCCAAAGATACATACAGCTGTAGTCGTGAGTGATCCTGACAAAGGTACTTGGGCAAGGCTCTACACACATTGCAAGAAAAGGGTGCACCCACAGCTATTATCACTCCTAACTTACTCTAAGTGTTCCCGTAATTAGATGAAGGTCAGAGCAAGTAAATAAATGCCAAAGCAGTTGGAACTAGAGTCAGAGGATCAAGAGTCTACAGGTCCTGTTTTAGAACCATACACTCAGAAACACAAAGAGCGGAATAATCCATTACATCAGAAGACCCCCTCCTGTTACTGGTCCCGTAACAGATTTAGTTCCGGAGGAGGCCAAGAACCCTATTTGCGTATAAGAATTTTCATGGATTTTCTTCTCAATCCTGATTACTCTTTTAAGTTCAGTTTCAAGCATGTGCAGTGTCCTAAGTTTACAGAATTTCAAGATCCATTACCTTTGGAATCCATCCCCTTAATAACAGCCGATTCTTCTGGACAGCAGTTTTCCATCCCATGGGCACCCTGAGCTTATTGTTTAGAAAGAGTGGAATCTTCAGAATAAAAGATCATCATTCAGTTTTGGTTCTTATAGCACAGCATGTACAGTATGCTCTTCCATAGACTAGACAGAGAAATGTGTGAGAATTTACCTTCAGTGGACTCAGCAGCTGTCCGCCTAAGAAAGTCACATATGTTGGTTCAAGACAAACTACTTCACAGGGGTTTATTAGACCCCAGAACTGACATACTGTAGTCTCAAAGAAGATCTTTTTGTTATCGGCATAGTCATTAAAGCAGCAGTACAACAAAACTGGGCAAAAAATTTGACCCTACCTTTGTTTTTAAAGACTCTGGACACCTTCCAGTTTTACTTGGTGATAAAATGTTTTAGTTGCATCAAAATATGAATATTTTATAAATGTTTTCATTTATTTTATTTTTTTCTCAAAAAAAAAAGAAAAGATGGTCACCATGTTTGGCTTAGAAATAGCATTGTAGATCTGGCAAAGGTTAGGACTGAGTAAAACAAAACAAAATATTGGTGCCAACATAGAAGGCACATAGAAAAGATATCCGGTCAAGACCGTGGCGAAAGAAAAGCATGGTCGAAAACCGCGCCATCATCACAGCAGGCGTGGTTTCAGAGTTTGTTTATTTTTATTAGTGTGGTTTTGGCCCATGCCTGCTTTTGGTGTTCAGCTCGGTGCAGGTTTTGACTACACAATTATTTCCTATGTGGTATTGACCTGAACCCCTAGAAAAGGAGATTTGACAGGTATGCTAATATTTTTATTAGCTGTAGCTGAAACAAACTTTTTTGGAAGAACATTTTTCGTTGCACTGCACTGCTGCTTTAAAGAGCTAGTATTACCAAAAATAGCAGGCAGAAAATATTAATTTTTAAAAGCAATTAGTTACTCTTTATTTCGGAAGTATTTTTCTTTTTCCATTCGCTGATTAGTTTTTTCTACCTGATAGCATTTGATGTGATGTAAAAAGTAGTGCTTTACCTGTAGACTGCCATATTTGAGTTGTGTTCCTCCTCATGCCTCATCAGCATTCTGACCTCGCTTAGCGTGATGACATCATAAGTGACTGATCTTGCAGTAGATGATTGACTTTTCTTGTCAGCTATGATGTTGCAGCCAGTGAGGTCAGAGGGCTGATAATGTTTGAGAAGGAAAAGAAATAAAAATCTGCCTCCGGGTAGGGAACTGTTGCACACATCACACCAAGTATGGCAGGTACAAGATCTTTCAATTAGCAAAATTGATAAGAAAAAAAAATGCTTCGGCTATAAGAAGTTAGAGTCCACTACTTTTAAAAGTCGATATTAATTTCAGGCAGTTCACTAACTCTATAATGTGGCAATTTCTGTTTCATGTATAGCCAGTGCACAAGTTGCCAGGCTTGATCAGTTTGCACAAGTCTTGCTGGAGGACTCAGAAGCACATACATTTACATTTTCACCTCTCTAGTTGGGGGTCAATTACTTGGGTGATGCCATCCTTAGCAGCCTGATCAATATCAGTGGACCACCACTACATAAAATATTGAAGGGGGGGGGATGATTTAGCTAAGGAACTGAACCATAGATGTCTCTTCAAAAAATCATTTGCTGAATGTCCTTGTTAAAGGGGATATCTCCATTGGAGAGGAACTTGGGAAACTGCTTAAACAGAAGAAAGAACGTGTGAGCTTCTTCTTCTTCCTGCGGATAGGCAGAATTAAAAGTTCTTATGTGGCCAGAAGTGCTCTTACATTCAAAGACTTGTGGCATCACAGGAGGCCAGAAATTCCTTCAGTTATGAGAGTATCCGCTTCTAGTCAGCTCAGATGTTTTTAGGCAGAGTTAGATTTTTCAGAGGCTAAGCATCTACCAACCATTTCACAAGATCTAATTCAGCAAAAAGGTGTCAGGATTTGTTTGCCTTAGGAGCTGAGAGGCATGTTATCTTATTTTCTGGACAGATGGGCTCAAATAATTTATTATTCAGTTTTTGTTGACTGGGAAGGAAGGAATAGACAATCGTGCCTATTTTTAGCCTTGTCCTATTGGGGGGGGAGGGGGGCAGATACAGATGCAAACCAACTGAAATTGAACCGGATTAAGATGTTGGTTGTATTTTAGTGAATGGGGTAAATTTAGCCAGGACATCAGGGAAATTCCCCTTACTCTTTTCAAGAGGTACCATGGGATCTTTAACATTCACTTGAACAACCACCAGAACAGGCGGATGGGACCTTGGTTTAACATCTCATCTAAAGGATGGCATACTCCAACAGTACAGCATCCTCTTAGTACTGCACTTTGGGGCTAACGTTTATGGTATGCGCCCAATCCTGGTGTGGGACTAGAATTCAAGACCTTCTGGCCAAGACAGATAGTTAGGTCTTAGAGATTACCTTACAGGGGTACATGGTAGAATTTAATTCCCTACCATTCTACAGCTCTTTAGGCATGTAAAGTACCTGGAGCACTGCCATCTGCATCTGCTCACACCGCTTCTGCCATACAGCTGCCAACTAGCATTCATACACTGCTGCTCTGTAGCATTCCAGGGTCCTTTCTAGCAGTCTTTCTGGCTGGACCAGAAGAGGGGTGTTTAGTGGGAAGGGGGAATGTTCAAGAGTGCTGCCAGCAACAATGCAAGTGGTTCACATCATTTAGCAGCAGTGTTCAGCAGGCTCTCCGCTACGCAAACAAAGGTCCCAGATGCAGCACACTTGCACAGAGAAAACAAATTATAAAGTTCAAAGCAGAAAATGGCTGCATCTCTCTTTGATGTCTCAAGGCTATTGAAAAAAAGGACAGATCCAGAGGCAGGAATATGCAGTATTCACCAATGCTTTATTATGCAAAATCTGGGAAACAGCTGAAAATTACTGCTGAAATACTGCTGACAGTGGCAAAAACTGACAGTTTAATCTAGTAACAAGAACCACCATGGATGCCCTGGTGTTTTGCTTGCTTTTGAGCTTCGTCAAGGGATGGGGTCCAAATAAGAAACTTACCCCTTAAATACTTTGATGCCCATGGTCGTCTTGTCTAAGTCTTAAATATTAATATGTTGACTATTGATAGCAAGCTCAGTACCTAGTTGCTGAATGTAAGGCTTGCCAAAATAGTAAATACAGCTAATCAGGATATTTGATAAAGTCTAATCAGGTAAATGTTTAGGCTAGAAAGATAAAAAAATATCCAATTGATGTGCCACATTTAAAGCTAGTATTGATATTGTCAGCCAAACTGTAGTATTACAGAACTGCAGTTGTTGTAAGAGTAAGCATGTAGGCAAAGCAAAAAACTAGCTCTGGAGCCTCAGAATTATGTACTGTAATAGTGCTTTGAAAGTATCAGTGGTAATAGATGTGCACATGAATGCTGGAACACAAGCCAAAAATATTACTGTTAATAATTCATACTCCTATAATACTGCCATATCAAAGTCATGCTGTGCAGAAGATCTGTTTAGCGGGACCGGACCCTGTCTTTCACTCCTTCTGTCTCTTTGCCCTAGACAAACCCCTACATACCAGCAATATTAGTATTTCTAACCCCAGCAATACTC
Source organism: Neoceratodus forsteri (assembly GCA_016271365.2). Lineage (NCBI taxonomy): Eukaryota > Metazoa > Chordata > Ceratodontiformes > Ceratodontidae > Neoceratodus > Neoceratodus forsteri. The sequence goes on along the minus strand of JADMNL010000030.1, from coordinate 100,835,253 downwards.
AGGTATTCCTAACTTTCTGCAGTGCCCCTTTAAGCCAGAACTGCCCGTAGAGGACAGAACACATGCAAATTATGGAACTCTTTACACTTGACAACTATTCAAATGCTGCTTTGAACTACCTGCCTTAGTTCTAAACCCCTCAGATTTCACTCTCCACCTGTAAAGTCCAGTCGCTTGGAGTTCCTCTCTTCAGCTTGTACCTGTGGCATGAAGAAACTTATAATTTCATACAAGCATCTTTTTCTTTCATTTACTGCCTTTTACTTATTGTTATTTTTAGCTAAATCTTAGTTTTAGTGTTAATTTTAGTATTTTTATCGGTTCCTCACGGTTCGGTATAACCGTTGGGGAACTGAGTTATTTTAATTATTTCTGGGGTTTTCTAACTAAAAAACCCCGTTAGTTTAGTTCAGTTTTATTTTAAATCCTTTATTTTTGTAACTGCTTTATGGGTTACTGAACCGATAACCTTGGTTCACCTTTTTCTCAGTTCCCAGTTCCCATCAGTTCCTTATTGGTTCTGGAACCAACCGTGACCGCTAAATTTTAGTTAAAACTTTTAAATTATTTAGTGGGTCACATTTTTATTGGTTCCCAATAAAATGTCAGAAAAACCTAAAAAGAAAACCGGTGAACCTGGTTTTAAGAAATTGTACTGATCATGGGGAGGTGTTTGCCAGGGCAGACAAGCACAGTTTGTGTGTTGCCTGCCTGGGCTATGATCACCTTAAGGAGGATTGTGATATTTGTAAAACCTTCCCAGAGAGAGAAAACAGTGGAGAAACTTCCCTCTGGCTCTGAACAGCCGACACCCTCTTCTGCTGTGGGTGAAACCACTGCAGTGACTATTTCAACCCTGAGACGGGTGATAAAGGTACTAAGAGGCTGACTCCCTGGTTGCCTCTACAAAGCCAAAAAAAATTTAAGCACACAGAACCCCCTACTGGAAAAACGGGGACTTCTGTGGGTGCTCTGGCTCTTCCTTCTCCTCAATAAATAGTTTAGGCTTTTTTTTTTTTTTTGTAATTTGCCTGGCTCCCACGGCTTTCAGAGGAGGCCTCGTACCTCCCCCTACTCCATCTGTCAGGGTGATCCCCATGGCATCCCATCCCTAGTTTGATCCACTCATGGGGCCAGGGGTGTTTCATTTTTCCCATTTTTCTCCCATCCCCTTGAGATGCCTGCACTTAGGACTTGACGTCCAGGCTTGCCGACATGCTGATGCACGCCGACAGCCACGCGCGGAACTGCGTCCCCCCTCCCTGACTTTAGTAGAGCCGCTGTGCCCCAAAGCCTGTGCATCCTTTGGCTTCAGGGGCTTGGTGCTAGAGCACCCCCAGTTTCCCACCCCAGAGGGAGAGCATCTGTTGGGACGTCAACCTCCCTCCCCCAACGACCCGAGTCTCGAAACTCCTGAACTCCGCGATCGGGCATAGCTGCATGGTGGCGCCCAGCGCCAACCACCTCAGTGCCACCGGGCCGGCCCTAGTTCAGGCTTTTAAAGTGGTGCAAGCCTTACCAGGCCTTTTCCCCACTGGCCAGCAGCCACCTTTTCATGTCCCAACTGGACAGGCTGGCAGCACAAGCAAATCCTCATTTCTTGAAGAGGAGGATTATGGTGAATGTGAGGAGGAGGATGAAGAGGAACCCATTGAACCTGAGGTGTCCCCTGAATAGGATTTTGTTTCACTGCCTAGAACCACTGAGGATTATTCCTTACATTTCACTTTTGTGAGAAAGATGTCTAATGCCCTGGACATCACCACAAGTGAGGAAATAGAGGATGAGGAGAAGGTGGAATACCTCAAGATGATGGGGTTGGTTAACCCCCACAAAGAAGCTCCTCTTGCCTGTAAATAAATTCTTCAAGAAAGATGCTTTGAAGATTTTACAGACTCCTAATTCTGTCCCCCCCTCCTCTTGATAAGATGCTGGACAAGAAATATCAGTTGGAAAGGGAGGGTGCAGAATTTCTGTTCTCCCACTCTGACCCCCAAGGGGTGGTGCACGAAGTGGCACACTTGCCTCTGAGGCCGGGAGATCAGAGGGCTATGGGTTCAGTTCCCACATCTGGCACTTGGGTTAATATCCCAATACTGACACTGTAGTGCAGCATGAGAGGGATGCTGCACTTCTGAGGTGCCGTCTTTTGGATGAGACGTTAAACCGAGGTCCCATTTGCCTGGATTGGTGGTAGTTCAGGTGGTTATTAAAGATCCCATGGCACTTATCAAAAAGAGCAAGGGAATTTCCCTGGTGTCCTGGCTAAATTTCCCTCATTCACTAAAAATACCACCAACAGCTCAATCTGGTTCAAGGTCAGTTGGCATTCATCTGTATCCCTCTCCCCCGGTCATGCCTGAAAACAGCAGGATTTGTCTAGTGCACTTACCTGGTCAACAAAAACTAATGAAAGGCTAAGGTGCCCCTGGCTTTTCACCCACCAGATAAGAAGTCCAGAAAAATTAATAGTATGGCCAAGAAGGGATATTCGTCAGCTTCCTTGGCCGTCAGGCAGGCTAATTTTCAAGCCTATGCGGCTCAGTATCAGAAGTCTTTATGGCAATCTGTAGTGGCCATGGCAAACAAAGCCCCATCACCCTTGTCTAATGACCTCACAGAAACTGCCAGGTTTGGCTTAGAGGCAGCCAAGTATTAGTTTCAAATGGCTGCTGATACCAGTGATACAGCAGCCAGGTGGATGGCAAATACTGTTGACCAATGAAGGTTTGCCTGGCTAAAAGCCACAAATCTTACCCAGGACACTGAAACAAAGGCTCTGGATTTCCCTCTGGAGGGTAATTCCCTTTTTGGAGAAACAACAGCGGCTTATATAAAGAAGGCGGATGAGTATAAAGCCACCTTCAAAAGCAACTCAGCTAAGGAGAAAGCCTCTCTGTCCACCAGACCCTATGGAAGGGGAGGCAGGGGCAGGTCCTTTCACACTAGGCCCTTTTTCTAGATAATGGCTGCACCTCAATACCAACAGTATCCCCAGCAGGGGTACTTCAGAGGTAGGATCAGGAGGACTTCCAGGCAGGGATCTCAAACCCAGCCTCAGCCTGAGAGTAAACAATCACCCTGACGTGCCTTTACAGGCCGCCTCCTCAATACCTGTAGGAGGCAGGCTGTCTCACTACCTCCAGGCTTGGCAAAACATCACCACAGACAAGTGGGTCCTGGGGGTAGTGAGTCAGGGACTGCCTCTGAGTTTCAAATCCCTTACTCTTCTGAGAACCAGAGTGTTCAGACCATCCTCCATAGCAGAAAGGAAGCTGCTGGAGGCAGAAGTTTGAAACCTGTTTCTGTCAAGGGCGATGGAACCTGTTCTAGTTCCGCAGAATGGAAAGGGTTTCTATTCAAGGTACTTCCTTAACATGAAGAAAATTGGGGGGTGGCAGTCCATCTTGGACCTCAGGGTACTAAACAAGCATTTGACAAAACCAAAGTTCAAAACGGTAACTTTGGCACTAATTATTCCAACACTCCAAAAAGGAGACTGGTTGACATCACTGGACCTAAAAGATGCCTGTTTCCACATCCCCATAAGGGAGTCTCACAGAAAATACCTCAGCTTCAGACTCCCATCAGGTCACTACCAGTTTTCAGCCCTGCCATTCGGTCTCAATTCAGCTCCAAGGGTGTTCACAAAGTGCCTGGCAGTGGTTGTGGCACACCTTCGAAGGCAAGGTGTCACGGTGTTTCCATATCTGGACGACTGGCTGGTCATGGGAAAATCACCAGAGCAAGTCAGGCAGTATCTGAAGATCACCCAGTGGCTTCTGGAGTCCCTGGGGTTCTTGATAAAGCACAAATAATCCATCATTCTACCTGCACAGGTGCTGTAGTTCATAGGAGCAGAGATCAACACCCTGCAAGGCAGAGCCTACCTGCCTTTGGACAGGGTAAGAAGTATCCAGCTGATTGCAGACTCATTCAGCTTGCACAAGTCAAAAACTGCAAGGCAGTTTGTACAGCTTCTGGGCCACATAGCTGCTGCCACAGGCACAGTCCTAGGCTTCAGGTTCCAAATGAGAGGCATCCAGTTCCACCGAAGGGCACACTGGTGCCAAAGAAGAGACCCTCTCAAAGCTGATCCCAGTACAAAAACCTTGTTACAGGCACTTCAGTGATGGAAAGAGGAATCCAACCTAAGGGAAGGGGTTCCTTTTCAACAAGAGTCCCAATCGGTTGTTCTCACAACAGATGCATCTCTACTAGGGTGGGGCGCCCATTTGGTGGACCACACAACCCAGGGCACTTGGTCAAGTGTAGAGTCACTCCAGCACATAAACCTGCTGGAACTCAGAGTGGTGTTTCTGGCACTAAAAGCCTTCACAACACTAGTACAGGGAAAGGTGGTACAGGTCAGAACAGACAATACCACCACAATGTACTACATAAACAAGCAGGGAGGTACAAGTTCAGGTCCTCTCCACACAGAAGCCACGAAAATTTGAAGTGTGGCATACTCCTTGGGTACAAGATCAGGTCCTCAACCTTGGGTCCCAGTCAACATCAGTGATCTTGATAGCAGCAGACTAGACCAGGCAGCCATGGTACTCTCTGCTGCTCTCCATGTCTGTAGCCGAGCCAATACACCTCCCTCGGAGGCACAATCTGTTCTCCTCCAACCAGGGGAGGCTGCTGTATCCAAACTTCAGGTCTCTCAATCTCAAAGCTTGGCTCTTGAAGACCTAGAATATGCAGGTTTGTGCTTCTTTGAAGGTGTCTTAGACATCCTAAGAGGTTACAGGAAGCCTTCCACTAAGAAAACCTACGCTTCAAAATGGAAACGGTTTTCTGTTTGGTGTTCAGCTAGAGAGCTGGTACCAACACAAGCTGGGGTTCCAGCTGTTCTTGATTACCTGTCTTTTTTACATTCCTTGGGATTACAGTCCAGTACCCTCAAGATCCACCTGGCTGCAGCATCTGCTTACATTTCGACTGGAAGGAATGTGTCAGTGGCTTCAGACCCTATCTTTAGGAGGTTCTTCAAGGGTTTGGCTCATTTGCATCCCCCTCATAGGGAACCAGTGCCAGCATGGGACCCTAATGTGTGCATAGCTAAGCTCATGGGACCTTTTGAGCCCATGTCCTCTGCTCATCTGAAATATGTCATTTGGAAAACAGTTTTCCTAGTGGCAATGACTTCTGCAAGAAGAATCAGCGAGCTTCAGGCTATCTGCATTGTACAGGACTGCATTTCATTCCACAGGGATAAAGTGGTCCTGAGGAAAAACAGAAAATTTCTCCCTAAGGTGGTCTCTGATTTCCACCTGAACCAAACCATTACCCTACCTGTCTTTTTCACTGGGCATTCCACCTCTGGTGAAAGAAGGCTTCACAGTCTGGATGTCAAGACAGCTCTCGGCTATTATTTGACCGCCACTAAGGACCATAGGCAGGACAGGAAACAGCTGTTCCTGACTTGTGGGGATGTGGGAAAGGTTAACCCAGCATCAAAAAGGTCCATTTCTAGATGGATAGTTCAGTGTATCCAGTTCTGTTAAACACTAAAGCTGGAAGGGAACCTCCAACAGGATTGAGGGCCCATTCCACAAGAGAGACAGCTGCTACCATAGCAGCTGCCAGGGATGTTCCACTAGAGGACATCTGTAAAGCAGCTACCTGGAAAACAATACACGCCTTTACAAAGCTCTACAATCTGGATATTTAGACCAGGGGTGATGCTAGGTTCAGCACAGCAGTCCTGCAAAGTCTGTTTCCAAAATAAGGTTCTGTGCCCACCTCCAAAGGTACTGCTTCATAGTGGGCAGAAAGTTAGGAATACCTGAGTATTACTGGGGTTAGAAGAAAAATTACTTACCATAGTAATCTTGTTTCTTCCCAGTGATACTCAGGTATTCATAACTTCCCACCCTGCCTCCCCCTCCAGAACCTTTAGCTTCTGCACTTCTGAATACTGTGCTCTCAGGGGTATACATGCCACTTTCTGGCACCATTTTGTAAACAAGGTTCATGTTGTTTTTCCTTCTTTCAGGTGATTTTGACATTGTTGGGGGTATTTGTTATGGTTTTTCCCCCTCCAGTTGGAGGGTTTATTTGGAGGGGTTATGGGATTGATTATCTTTATTATTATTGATTTTTACTGTTATTCAGTATAAATAATCCTTGGGGGCCTGTCTTTCCAGGCATCCAGGAATTCTGACAGGTTTAGAACTAAGGCAGTTAGTTCAAGGCAGCATTTGAATAGTTGTCACGTGCAGAGTTCCATCATTTGCATGTGTTCTATCCTCTCCAGGCAGCTCTAGTTTAAAGGGGCACTGTCAGCTTTGCCCCTTCGTTTAATGATTAAAACAAGCAGTGTGCCTCTTGGCACCCATCTATCGTAATTGCACCCCAGAATGCCCCTACATGTGCAAATGTACAGCCTTTTGGCCGGTTTTTAAGATTTTTGAAAGAATATGCTTACACTCGGGTCAAGTAAAACTCACCACGTCCCGGAAGCACAATGTGGTCGAGAACACGCCTCTGGCATGAGCGGTGTCCAAAACAGTGATTTTTTTTGATAACGACCCCGAGATAGAATAATAACCCTGCTCCGCGTGTAGAAAGAAGACGTTGCTGGTATCTCTGTTGAAAAACCAAGCACTCTATAGTGGACAATTTGTAATTTCTAGGAGTTGCCGAAATCACACGCATACGCTTCAGAGGAAGGAACAGAGATCCCGCGCATGCGCAAGAGCGTGCTTCTGAAGCACATGTGCGAGATTTCGGCAACTCTTAGAAATTACAAATTGTGCACTATAGAGCACTCGGTTTTTCAACGGAGATACCAGCAGCGTCTTCTTTCTACATGCGGAGCAGGGTTATTATTCTATCTCATGGTCGTTATCAAAAAAATCACTGTTTTGGACACCGCTCGTGCCAGAGGCGCGTTCTCGACCACATTGTGCTTCCGGGACACGGTGAGTTTTACTTGACCCGAGTGTAAGCATATTCTTTAAAAAATCTTAAAAACCGGCCAAAAGGCTGTACATTTGCACATGTAGGGGCATTCTGGGGTGCATTTACGATAGATGGGTGCCAAGAGGCACACTGCTCATTTTAATCATAAAACGAAGGTGCAAAGCTGACAGTGCTCCTTTAAAGGAACACTGCAGAAAGTTATGAATACCTGAGTATCACTGGGAAGAAACAAGATTACTATGGTAAGTAATTTTTCCTTTTTGTACATGTCACTAACTAATTGACCCACATTTCACCTTCCTCAAACTCCTTTAATCTCATCTCACCCTGCCCCAGTTTCCTTTCCACCTCTTCTACTCTCACTACTTACCCTTCCCCCACCACCACCTCCCCTTACTTAACCACACACCGACTCCTTACAGTAGTTTGGTTGGCTTTAGCATCCAAAGCCCTCCCTAAGGGATTATACCGACCTGTACCCATCCATTCTTCTAACTCTCCGTACATCCTTTTCTCCGTGCATATCCTTCAGCCTAACTGGCCCTGACACACATCTACCTACCCCCACCTTCCCTTTTCCCTCTCTTGCTTAAATGCCTCCCTTTATCAAACTATTATCTTTTGCACTCGTCTCAAACTACCTGATATAAGGACTCATTGTAAATAATGCAACTGCTTGGATTTTGCTCAATGTCATAATGATCCGACCTGCTGAACACCCTGTATTTGATTGTACTACCTGTTATTATCTCTAATGTTGTAAATTGTGATGTTGTGCTGTCCAGGGCATATTTTTACTGTTTGTGATTATTTCATTCGTTATATCTTGTATTGTGTACCAGTTGTATATTGTACTACTTTTTGCCTGTTTCAGGATCTCCTTGTAAATGGGCATGCTCAATGGAGTTAATGCCTGTCAATAAACTTGACCACCTCTCCCTCCTCTCTGTTGATGCGAGGTGCCTCAACCACTGTGCTGCTTTATCTCCAATAATGGTTTGCCTCTCTCCTCAGATCTTACTTCCCCACTCCCTTCGCAATGCTTGCTCTCGGCCTCTCAAATAAAATCCACTGCTGGGCAAGCTGCCTTCTTGTTTCACTTCTCTAAACTATAAGATCCTCTTCCCCCTTCCATTTGCTCTGCTCCTTCCTTTTCTGCTCTGAAATCTCTCCCCCGTGAGTTCTCTGCTCCCTCCTGCAGTAGCTTCTAATACTGGCAGGGACTCCTATTCACCTTCAACACACAGCACCACTGTCACCAGCACTACCCCGGTCCCCTTGCGTTGGTTATTTCTCCCTGTTCCTTGTTATGTTGTGTTGCTTCCTGTTTAATGTTCTTTTGCTCGTTCCACAATTTACTGTATGGTAATTTACCACTTAGCAATTTATTCTTTACGCATTCTTCAATTGTATATTATGATATTCTTATTTCCATATTATTGTATTATTTCATACATTGTACTTTGTTCTTTTCTCTGTCCCCTCCCCCCCCGATGAGCCCTGGAAATGAGCTGATACCAGCTCAGTATGATGTTCCTGGTAAAACTTTTGAAATAAATAATATAAATAAATTTGATTAAGATGTACTGTATATGGATAAAAATAAATGATACTTTTAGACAGCCCAGGGAGGGCAGCTCCCATTCATCCCACATATTTATTTGTGAGAGGAAGCCACTTTTTCTTTCTCATTTATACAGAGTTAGTCCAACAGGAGGGCTAGAAAAAGTCCCCAGCACAAAGCGTGGAATCAGCCTGGACTATATCACCGTCACACTTTTGTTACAGTAAATCATCAAGTTCACAGTGTTCCTCGAGAAACACTTACAATCGGATCTCAACGTATTGCTTGTTGAATCACCTCATTTATTTGGAGGAAGGCAAAAAGAGAGCAAGAACCTGCCTGTTTAACAGAACTCCCTGGGCCAGTTTGTTTTATTTCTTTATGTTTGCCAGCTAAGTGCATTAGGCATAACGATGCCTATTTTCAGTTACAGCCTAGAAGTTACAACACATTAAAACCAGTAGCAACATCATAATGCAGATTATCAAATGGGTAGAAAGAATGCTGGCTCCTGATTGGCCAAGAGGTACTTTTAGCTGGTTTGTTATCCCAGCACAACACCCCAGCTAAAAATAGCTCAACAAAAATGATGTTTCAAAAATACATTCAATTTACCAAAAAAGACCCATTTCATAATCACAGTAAGGCACTCCAGGGGATATGTTATGGTGGGCTAACCCTTATCAGGTAGTTGAAGCACTCGGCTTTGCCTTGTGCTTTAACCCACCCAAAGTGGGCTGTTATCCCACCACAACACACCCCCTGTCATGCCTTATGGCTTACAGAATGGTAATGTGACAATAATAGAGTAACATAATCACATGTCAAAAATTAACAATTACAAGAAGCAGACTATAGTAAACATAGCAGCAACAGTAGTTGCACCATGGATGCCTTACTTGGCTACCTCCAAATAAATAAAGTGATACTGCAAGCAGTATTTTATGATCTGGTGGTGAGAGCTTCTCCAGGAACATCGCAAACTTGATGATTAAATATAAGAATGAACATCACAAACTTGATACATATAAGAAAGAGTGACTGATGAGGTGCCTGCGACTTGCATTTGGGAACAAGCCTTTGTACTGGGCAGTGGAAGAGGACTGAGCATCACAGGGGATGCTCCCTTCTGTGGAAGGAGGGCAGCTGGCTCCATTGCTCTACTTCCCCCTGGATGACTACAGCTGGCAGTGCAGTGAGAGCAAGGGTAGGAGGACATCAGCTGAAAGTGTGCTGCCATGCAATTGCATGTTCACTTTGTGCCTTTGTTAATGGTACCCTGAGATTGGGGAGAGAATACTGCAAAGGAAAAATCCAGGTAGGCCCTGCCCTTCCCACTGGTATTTCAACCTGCCACTCTGCCAAAAGAAGCCCCCCCCACCGTAACCACCACAGGGCAGGAGCTGCTCTGTGGCATTGGAAGGTGAGGTAAGTGCCAGAGAAGTGATGGAATAGCTCGAGGCCAGGGCAGAAGAGGGCAGTTCCAGTGATGGGGATAAAAAGCATAATAAAACTACATAGTGTGACTGATACTGTACACAACTCCAGATCAATTACAATCACTAGGGTGTGTGAAATACTGAAAGTTCATCGGTATCAGAATTCCGACCTTTTACATGCAGAATGTTTTTTGTGGATTAATACTTTACAGAAACTGTGGATTCTTTTTCCGTAACATATAGAACAATGTTCTGCGGTTTACACAAGCCGTAGAAAGTTATTCCACAGTTTACACAGAAATGATTTTTGGAATTCCACGTAATTTAAAATGAAATTTCAAAAAGAATTTCAGAAGCAGAAGTTGCCTTTCCGCCCCAGTTTCAGTGGCGGAAATTAGCATTCTACAAAGCCCTACTGAGTACCTTTTGCACTATGCCGTTACTGCAGTTATGTGTGGATGTTGACTGGTACTTTGCACTTTCCAGGTTTGTTTGCTGCATGCTGTCTCTGCACGACTCCTACCTAATGATGTGCTTTGTCAAGTGCTTTGCTATTCTTTATGTCAAGAAGGTGCTAGATACACTCAAATTCAGTTCTATACCGTCATAACTGATTGACTGAAGGACTACAAGTAAATGCTGTATTATTGCTCGTGTTGCATTACTACTGTATATCCTCTTACTATTGTATTGTCATGTATCCTGTTTATTTTGTTTTTATCTGAAGTGGGTTTTTTTTAATTGCTTTGTATGCTGTCCTTCTCAGGATCTCCTTGTAAATGAGCACTGTTCAATGGAGCCTTTTACTGGTAAAAACAAAGTACAAATGCAGAAATGGCAACACTGTTCCTAAAAAGATAAAAAAGGACCACAGACTAGAAAACTTTGAATCACAAACCTCAGAGGTCTCACCCTTCGCTTGACCTGTCAGTCTTCATGTTATAAATTTCTTGTGTAAAGCCTGTGGGAAAAACCTGTTAAAAAATAGCCCTTCATCCTTCTACTGCATGTTAACTGAAAAAAACAGAACGACTGTAATAAGAATGAATCTCACAAATTGTCCAGCGGCTTAATAATGTTTGATTAGAGACTGGTCCTGCAGTATCTTACTGGTGATAGCTGCACAGTGAGCGAAAGCTCTGACGTGAGACCTTTAACCAAAGCCAGCTGTGTGTGTGGAGAGAAGAAAGCAAAAAATCGGACAGGATAAGTACAGTATTAGTGTGTGATATGCCACTCATGTCTGATTCAAATGACTGTTTTCTGCTTCCTGAACTTGTGGGAGAATAACAGCACAAAATACGCAGACTGGGCATATATTTTCATGGAAAACAAAATGTGTCAAGAAAACAGTACGAATGCAGGTGAAGTTTTTTCCCCCTCTGCCTGACATGTTTATTAACTTTCTGACTGTTTTAACTGAAACTGCTGCATATCAAAGGTGTGTTTACACACATGCTGGGTTTTGGCACCATTATATCTCCTGCGTTTGAAGCACACTGCTGTAACCATTTCTAGTGCATTCACGCAGAAGCTGTGGAATACTGCAGAAGCTGTGGTGTAGTAGGACACCTGCCCCCCCTACCATGTTTTATTTTTGTCCCTGTGCTGGCTTGAAGGTACAACAATGTACCTGGTCTCAGTATAGCACAGACACATGTAGACTCCAAACCGGAGCTATTTGAAGGTACAACAGTGGTATTGTTGTATTTTTCAGATAATTCCGTTTGAGTCACATGTGTCAGTACTGTACCGTCACCAGGTACAGACCGGCAGGCATCCTGCCAGTATGTTACTGGTTTCAGTATAGCATAGACAGCCATCGGCTCCAAACAGGAGCTATTAGAAACTACAGGACTACAGTAGTCCTATGGAGGTGCCCCAGCTGTTCCCCACACAACACGTCATGCTGGGGACAGCCATGGGTGGTTGTGGGCACGCCGGGAGGGAACTGCAGTTGTAAAATGCCAGCGGGAAGGGCACAGGATCAACCAGATACAATTTTAAATATAAAATGTCACAGTAAGTAAAAAAATATATACTATTTATTAAACAGCTAATTGAGCTCTGCTTCACATGAAGATGGGGCCCCCTCAGACATTTCCCTTTAATGCCTATTGTTTCAAAGCAGTTAGTGCCTCTGTGAGTATAACATGGTGGCCATGATGTTTTTTTGTATGCTGGCCATTTGGGATGTATAGAAGGACTTGAAAAGTATATTGCAATCAGAATCAAATATTAAACAAAATAATTAAAATGTGTTTAAAGACAGGTAAGTACGCTGTTTATTTCACTATATTTTTTATGTTTTTTTATTATTTGGTAACTGGGTAATGCAAACTAGGCACAAGGGCCTGTTTTCAGGGGTGACCCAGGAGCACTGGGGAGTTTGTGACTTGCTCAGAGTCACACAGTGTGCAAGTGGAGGTTGTGGGAATCAAACCCAGGTCTGGTCTGCTGGATGTACCAAGCTCATTCACAGCTCGCTACTCTAATCTCTAGGCTATGCTGCCAGCCCCAAAATATTCATGCTGCCAAAATAAACTGGCAAAATAGGCATAAACAGTGACTGTATGATGTATTTATAAACAGAAGATGCAGTTTATAATTGTTCTTGACAGGGACGGGGGGGAAACTGGAAATAGACTGACCTAGCACATCAGATAACAGCTTCCATGCCACCACATCTCCCACCATGCCCAGTGCACCTCATAACATCCCAAGTACACCTTCCCCCAGCCAGTGCCCGAGAAACAAGCACTTCTTCCTGATGGCAGGGATGGGATAGATCATACCTGTGATAATGGGGAGCATGGTGGTAGATATCAGAGGCAGAGAGAGGTGTGAGTCCAGTGGGTAGCGAGTGCTAGGTGGCCGAGAAGGGGTGAGGTGTCAGAGGGTCGGGGGCGGGCAAAAAAATATAGAATAATGCACAGGTATCTGCGTCTTATGAGGGTTTTTTACACACCCAAGGTGTGTGAGGTTTATAAGGTCATCACACACCTAGGGTGTGTTTTAAAAAAAAAATTTAACGTACAGCACCAAGACTGATTTGCACTTTCTGTTTCTAGGTGACAGTGTGGGTTTGACAGTGCCAAGACTAACTTGCACTTTCACTTTCCCATTGTTGGTCAGACTCTGTGAGCGTGTCTAAGCAAACACCGTAATAACTGGGTGTGACATCACACCCAGTTATTACAGCATTTGACATCTACCAAAATCCAGTTGATAAAGGGGTCACCAGTTATTTTTTAACTTATTTAATAATTTATTTATTTTGATGCTCAGGTAAGTGCACTGGTGTCGAAGCATCTTTTTAAGGCATAGATTTAAAGCGTTAATATTTAAGACACCTACATTTATATGCCTTGGGACTGAGCCCAGTCATGTCAAAGGCAGGTTGCTATAACAGAACAGTTTTGAGGATTTTCAAAACTTGGAACCTTTAAACTGGAGGGTGAACATAATAGGTTGTTCAGAAATCATAGTGCACTTAAGTATTCTAACAATACTCCTGAGAGTAATGGCACCTGTTGTTGTGTAGATGGTAGTATTGCTGTATTCCTAGAATAACTCCGGTAGTTCTTTACTTTTTAATGACCTCTGGGTATGAAACATTACAAATTTCATTTCTTCCTTTTTACTTCACAGAGCTCCAGCGGGAAGGCAGTATAGAGACTCTCAGCAACAGCTCCGGCTCTACTAGCGGAAGCATTCCACGCAATTTTGAGGGCTACCGCTCACCTCTTCCCACGAATGAAAGTCAGCCTCTCAGCCTCTTCCACACAGGATTCCCCTGAATTCACATGATTGCTTTAACGAGTTAACTATGGCATAGCTAATGGGAGGTCGGAGCAGCCGGACAATTCCATTGTTTACTGATCACTATATAAGACGTTAACTGTTATTCTACCTAATCCTGTCCGAAAATGACGGACTGTGGACCCTGTCAGGCAATGCTTAACACATACTTTGCATGCCCACACTCCATTATTGTCTAATGGAGAGAGGTGCATAAATCACACGTCACGTGTTGCTGTGTAGGGACCTACAGTATGTTCTTAATTTGTTGCCTCAACTTGAACTGCTGATTGTGTGTGTGAGGATAATTGTTTCCCAGAGTTGTAATGGCTTTATGCCAGTTAACATAATTTACTAGCTGTGTTTAAAGTGACAGCAAAAGATGCCATTTGTCAGACAAACTGGTGGGTTCACAAGAAACTGTCAGATTTGTAGAATTTCAATGGGCAGAAAACTGGGTTACTGGCCAAGAAATGAAAGTACCACCTTGTCTAGAAACCTGATTTATATGTCTTTATTCACTTTCAGGTTTTCCCCTTCCAGTATTAGTTTATGTTTTGTTTTTTAGATAACATATCATCTCTACACACGTGCCAGGACTGTTTAATAGAGGAATAAATATTTTTGTGTATATTTAAATCTGTAGTGCCCTATTCTTGAATTCTCCCCTCCCCCAATTCTTTATTACTTTGTAACTGTCCATTTTATGTACAAGACATGTCTTGCAGATGTAAATCATATTTTGTCACTCACTAGTTAGTGATAAGACCCAACAGGGTGTTCGGTGTTGGGGGATACCTGCATGCCCAGGGTGTAGTAAGGCCAAAGGCCGCAGGCAGAGGTCCTTATAGTCCTAAAAGTGCAGGTATTCCCCCAACAGCACACACCCTGAAGGGTTTTATCGTGCTTAGAAAATGGGCTATGTTGGCCTGACACAACCAATTTTCTAACCACGATAGGATGAGCTTTTCAAGCGCTGCAAGTATCACCATGCTGAGCGGTGACAGAGGCAAGTGGGCAGTGTTGACTGATACCCACACCACTTGTGACTGCTGTCAGCCAGTCAGGTTACTGAATTTTCATAACCCATTTTCTAAATACAGATTCATAACATGAAATTGTATTCTATTCTTTTCTTCAGGAAAACAATGCAGCACAAGTCAAAAGCCTTTTGTTTTTTGAATTATGATGTTTGTTTTAAGCTGTAATGCTTGTGTTATTATTCTAGGGATATATTTTCTGTCTGGTAGCAAAGTCTACTTTTGTTTTTTGAGTCAATGAACTAGCACCTGCAGCTTGACTGCTTATTAAATCATCACTTTTCTGCCCCAGCTGATGAACTGCGGGGGCAAGTGTTAGCAGGCACTGGTTAGAATTTTTACCTTAATTCAACCCAAGGTCAGTTTAGAAAGTTCAAGTCAACTCCCAACCATTACTTACCGAAGGGGAAGCATCTCACTCTGTCTCTTATTTCATGTTGGTCTTACCAGATAACTAGAGCACAGATTTTGTTTTCTTAACAAGAAAGCATCACCATCAGTTATTTACCTAGTTTTATTTCTGCAGTAGTATGGCTGCTAGAATTTGATGTACAAGTTATAGACTGAGGGAGTGCTTTTGACCAATCAGAATGCTCCTTGCCGCTGCATGTGAGGCACTCTTATTCTGCAAAGAGTGTCTCATGCACCGATGCCTTGGAAATGGGCTAATTTGAGGTAGCTTTAAAAACTTTTTCACATATTGATCAACCTGAATTAATGATATATTAATACTGCTGCAGAGATGACTCTTACAGTTGTGAGAGTTGCTTTCATAGGCATACGCAGAGGGTGTGTGGCTCAGGATACCCCCCAATTTCAGAAAACTTTTACAGTTATATTAGGGAAATACACTTTTGGGGGAGGGGTTAGTGGCAGTAAAAGAGTCTTTTCCTCTGTCGGGCCCACTCCCAAAACATTATCCCGCATGTGCCACTGGTTGTCTCACTTACATTGTTAGCGTATCAGAACCACTCCTCTTTGGTTTACAGATATCATGCCATAAGAATGCATGTGAGACTACTCTTACAACTGTAAAACAGGTCTCTGTTGCAGTGTTAACATACCGTGGCCTCTATACAGTACTGCAGTGCATAACAGCACTAAGTGCATTCACCATGCAAAGGAAGTCCTAAGGGATTTCTGTGGCATGCATGATGCCCCCCCCAAATGGACTCACACACACACACACACACACCAGATCCTGGCAGCTGCACATAGGAATGCACACAGCCAGGTTGGGGACTAGCTGGGGGAATGGAACAACAATGCTGCATTCATGATGCTAGCTACCAGTGGCTGAGGACAGCAAGGGGGTGCTTAACTTACATCAGTTGAAAGCAACCGTGAGTGCCTCTACACACCTGGCCACCTGTAATCCAGGGGACAGATATTCCTAGATGGAGGAAACTGAACTCTGCCTAGTCATTCTCTCCACCACACGGTCCAGGGCATGGGCCAGCAGTAAATGCATATGTACTTTACGTGGCATAGGACATGGCTGTCCTGTACGTGCTATGGCAGTCTCTTACATGGGCTTCTGTATCCCAGAATCCCCTGTGGGTATAGATCATGGGATACACTGGTTGCTGGACTGGCCTTCTGACTGGAAGCCCAGTTACCACCACAGACCCTCCTACATGGCTGCTTGCTTGCCCCGTGCTGCTCTTTGCGAGCATATTCGGCCAGAAATTGTGAAGGCAGTACTGAGCAGTGTTCCTTGGGCCAGCAATGCGTGGACAGCACATTTGTTGGCCCCTTTCATCTATAGGGCCCATATGAATTAGAATGGCCCTCGGTTCTTATTTTATTATTTTCTAATAAAAACTTTTGTTTCATTGGTTTCAAATCAGTAATGATTGAGAAGAAAACAATATATACGAATCACCTAAATTAGAAGACATTTTGTCCCCATATATAATACCGCCCCAGAGGTGACAAACCATGACAGTTGCGTTCTCAGTTTTACTGTGTTTTGAGTAGTCATTTTTCCACAGTAAAGAAGGTATACTTCAACATAAGCAGTCCTCTAAATCAACCTAAAACGGACATGGTCATTTTGGTTAACATGAGAATGATGTGATTAGAAATGGTTAGTTTTTACTTCATTCATTATTGGGTGATATCTGAAGATCCACTTCTGTTTTTTCTTGATAGACATTCAGAGGTTTCGGTCAGGAGAAATTAACTGTGCATTTCATTTTACCACCTGTGCTAGGAGTGATTTGAGGCGTAAAAGCACAGAAAAAGCCATTTACCTCTGTTGAGCTTGACCATGGGAGTTCTTTTTAAAAATAATGTATGAGCCAGCCTTTCGGTGCAGCGGTTGCGATACTGCTCATGACACCAGCGACCCAGGTGCAGAAGTGGGCCTGAGTCATCGGGGAGTGGCCAGGCAGAGGAGGCTCGAGTGTCCCAGAGGACATTCTCTGAGGAGGGTGGTCCATGTGCTCCGCTGTAGTACTGCCATCTGGGTTGATCACAAGTGGCAGTGCAAGCGGAGTCATGATGGGTGAGCGGGTGCCTCCTGACTGAGGACATTGGCATGTGAGTTGCAGTCCTAGCCCACGAGGCACCCTTGGGGGGGGGGGCAAGGAAAATCCCCCAGCCTGCAGAAGGAAGCAGTCTCTCATCACAGGCCACACACAGTCACTCACTGGGCTCCCCACCTGCACCCGATCTGATCTCCTCCCAGGCTTGAGGAACCGGGAGGAGGGGGGGGCTCCACCACAGGGATAAACTGTGGGGCACTGCAGGGTCAGAAGGTAAGTCCCAGGGACAGCGGGATAATGGGTTTGTGCTAAAAAGGCAGGCTGGTTGTCAAATATGTATAAACTACAGTAAATTCAAAATAAAAGCATTGTATGGGCCTGTCCATGTGGCATGGGGATAGCATATTGCACCGCCACCTAGGAGACAAGGCTTCGAGTGCGGGATCCACAGTCCCTTCTGATGACAGCTGGATGCTTTGCAGAGGTGAAATGCTCTGCTTTAGGGGATGGAGGGAGAGTGTGGGCTGCTCGGCATTTGTGCACACCTGCTGGCCAGTTACTCAATGGGATTGGAGTCTACTGTAATGGTAACTGCTTGCCCACCCTACCGGCCAGGTAAAGGGTGTAACCACAGTGACCCTGATCATCAAGGGGGGGGACAAAGAGAACATTAAGGGGTAAAACCAAAAACAGAAAGATAAAATACATATAATGTGGAGGGCTGGCCTAATGGACTTCTGGCCAGCCTGTTCACTTGCCTTGTCCAGGTTGGAGTCCAAGTCCCCAAGTGTCATGTGACACCTCTAGGGAGGGTTTGTGGCACCTGCCACTACATGATTACCCTCTGGTGGCCTTGAAGAAGGGGAGTTATACAGGGTCGCATCTCCGTTCCTGGGCCATCCTCAAAATTCAGTAGGACATTGGCATGGGCCCCATGGAGTAGGCATTCCACGTCCTGCCCTCCAAGCCATCTCAATGCCAGCTCACCTCCTCGACCATCAGTTGGATTCATTCCTTCACTGGAAGCTCCCTGCCCAGCAGGTGCCTAACTTCAGGGTTGTATCAAAGACAGTGGCCAGAGGGCAGTCTGATCTGACTGTGTTTACAACCAAGGCACAGGAGGCTTGAGAAGAGAGGAGAGGAGAGAAGAAGGAGGCTGGGACCCAGGAGGTAAAGCAGAAAACAGAATGCTAAAACGTACATTTTGTTTACATTTTTTTTTATTGCATTCACAATACACAATTAAAAACATGCCAGTGACATTGCTCCACCTAGTGGCTCCTCCTCTAAGCTTACTTTATTTGTTTGTTTGCTTGCTTGTTTCAACCTTATTTAGTTCATGGATATCTCTGGAAGTGTCCTCATTCTCCATTGACCACTCAGCAGTTGTTTCCCCATTTAAGGTAACCGCTCCCACCATCCCAAGGACTCCCTCCTCCCTCCTCTTAACCTTAGTGGCTTCTCTACCCCCACATGCCTTGTAGTGAGGCATACCAGCCTGAACCTACCAGTTAGTAATAGGGTCTGATGGGGGGGGGGTAAGTTCCACCCCAGCTGACAGGCTAGAGTGGTTGCAGCAGACATAAGGGCATCCTCTGCCTGTGGACCAGCTCTTTTCCTCTGTGCAGCTCCCACTCCCTGCCTACAGAGAAGCTGTGTTTGGCTTTGATGCATCCAGACTTCATGTTTGCAGCTCCATCCTTTACTTAGGTGCTCCCAAGCTTCACCACTGCATGAGGGTAATATAGCACAGGTCACTGTTCCTTCCCCTATGGGATGCCCAGTGTTCCTCCTGCTGGCCAGTTTCAGTGCCCATGCTTGGACCACAAACCCGGGTCGCCATTGCTGCAAGCAGCACCTGCAACCCCTGTGTACTTGTGCCATCCCCCCAAGCTTCTTTGTTGTCACAGAGACATGCATTTGTGAAAACTAGCTGGCCAATGTCAAGCAGCTGTTTTTCAAAATTAGGGAGTTCAAGTCTGTGCTGGGAGTATCAGCAGCAGCGCCATCTTTTTAATGCATGTCAGTAATTAAGGGCTAGACCATCAGTCCAATGGCAGCATTGCCATTCACAGCCCAGGGTTCAGAAATGAACCCAGGATGCGGGGAGAGGGGGGGCGGCTGGTGGAGAAGGGCTGAGCATCCCATAGGATGCTCACCTCCTCGGGGTCAGTGGCCAACTGTTCCTGCTGCTCAGGTTCCTCTACAGGGGCCCAGGAGGAGTGAGCCAGTTGGGGACAGCAATAAGAGGGGAAGTGCAGTAGCTCTGCAGTGAATACACTTATTATGTAGTGCACTCTGCACATTGGCAGCCCAGCACGTCTCAAGGGGAGGGAGACAGTGGAAACATCAGCAGGATGATGCTAGCATAGTCAAGTTTCATGCCACCCACCTGCCCAGCACAGAGGCACATCCTGCCACCGAATTCATGAGAGACTGGAGGGAGGAAGGATGACCTCCCCCTTCCATGGGAGGGTTTCCCCTGGGGCAGGTAAAGGTGTTCCTTAGGATCCGGGTTGGCGAGGGGGCTGGACAATGTACTAACAGATGATGGACAGCCCTGGGAGAGGAAATATACTAACTGAAAAAAAGTGTCTATAAAGTGGGGAAAAAGACCACTCTATATCAATGGTGCATTTACATCACATGACCATGCACTTTTCCCCAATAACAGCATGCTTGCACCTTTTCACGTGTTTTATTCCCTATATATTATTATTGTAAACACAAGTGAATCACAAAAACTGCTCTGCACTCACCTTTGGAGATATTCAGAAATTCAGATGCAGACTCAGTCCTGAGTAAGTGAAAAATCTGCTTTATTCTGTACAGTACAAATGGTGCAAGGCAGACAGCCAGCCTCTGCAGACAAAGTGTGCACATTAAGCAAAGTTTTCACTTACTGAGGACTGAGTCTGCATCTGAGGCCCTGTACACACCGGGGATCGTAAAATGGTTTAAGTGTCTTAAAACATTTTAAATTCCCCTAGCACTGTTTGCATCCAGACTACAAGCCACTTAAAACATTTTAACAAAAAAAATTTAAGCACTGCTAGATACCTAGTCTTGAAACTGTTTTTAAAAACATTTTAGAGCTAGCCCGGTTTTACTCACATGTCTGGACAGGACAAAAATGTTTTAACAGTTTAACTAACAGTTCTAGCTGCAGTGTGTACAGGCTAGTGCCGTTCTATGTGTTGGAATTAACACAAAACAGTTACAAGGAGAACAGGTTTAATACCAGCAGTGTGGACACACTAAGCTGTTATCAGAAATGGTTACTGAATAATGTGGATGCACCAAAATGGTTTTGCTAAACTGGTTTCAAAAACAGTTTTCAAAAGCAGTTCAGTAGTGTGTACAGGACCTTTATGTCTCCATATCTCCAACAGTGAGTGCAGAGCACTTTGTGGTTCACTTGTATTTGGATTTTCATGCCAGCTGCACCAGTGTTGCAGAACGACCCTCCATGTTTGCCTGTATGTTATTTTTGTACTCATTTTATAAGTGCAATAACACACTTAGGGTGTGCGTTCACTGCCTGATATGTGCACTTCTCAGGTGGTTAAAGGCACTCGGCTTTGCAGTGCAAACACCTCAGGCATGCGTATATCAGCGAATGACCGCACATCCTGCTGTGTGTTATCACTTCTGTATGTTTTAAGCATTACATCTCTGGATAAGCATTAGAGAAACTGTTGGCTTTTTTTGTGCTTTTACCTTGAAAATCATACAGCAGGGCCATCTATCATGTACTGCTGGTTTAATGTCTGAATATTCATTGTATTTATCACACTTTTATCAGGGGTTATCTGATACAGCTGTTACACATGGATGGCGACTGTTAGGCAGGTAAGAGAAAGTATCAGGCACAGCATATTTGCATTTGACACTGTGTTATGCACAAAGGCCTCATCATGGACTGTATGTTCCATAAGTTACGAGCCGTCATACAATAAAATTAGCTCAAGCTGAGATACAGGCTTGATAATCATTCCGCCAAGTTGTTTCATTTCGCTGAATAAGGTTTATGCTGTCAGTTTGATTTGTTTTGGTAATTTATTTTGATAATGTCTGAGTGGTAAGACATTGTATATGTTGCTGCCTAGCCTAGAATCCCAGCGTCTCTTCTTTTTGTACCCAAACGGTAAAAAGGAATATGTTGTCTCAAGTATTTCCCTGTCCTCCTGTCCTGGTCAACAAAAACAAAGTAGGTTGTATTCATTTCATACTAATGTCTAATGGCTGCTAAATGTAATTTTAAACTTCTTATTTAAAATTTAATGATGACTTGAATACTTTGGGAAGCATGGTTGTGAATACTAAGTTGAGAAGCTTAATAGATGTTTACATAAAGTAATTGCTTGTAATATAGATGAACGGACATAGGAGAACAAAACAAGTGGTCCTGTAGGCTTTGATCTGATGTATACTTTGATAGACTTACTGTACTCATTTGTTAAAGAACGATGTTAAAATAAATGACACCTTGAAAAGGCAAAGACATATTATTTGTCAGAATGTTGTTTACTGTTAGTGGTGTTTTATAAGGAAACCAGTGTTGCAAGTAGAAATACTTCACCTAAATCTGAGATCTGTATCCACCTGTCATTTGTCAGAGTTTGATATACTGAGTTATTCAAATCATCTTCACAAGTGTAATTTGCATAGATGTTTGTGAAGAATTACCTGTTGAAACATTATGAGCCAGGGCAGGCAATGTTATCCTTCAGTTAAACATCAGGAGGTGCTAATTCACATAAAATCCACAAATTGTTAATCTTCATCTGTCTCGGTAAAAACATGTCTTTCCTATCGATAATACCTGGGTTTCGTTTTTATAAAACATGATTTGGAGTAGGTGCCGTTTCAGCAGGATAAAATGACCAATGAGATTTTGTATGTGGAATCTCGGGTGATAATGAGATTTAACTTGCAAAGCGATAGAGCTTGCTGAACATATCTGGGGACTGTGCCTCCCACACACCCCTCACCTCCATTCACACTGGATTGGTTATTGCCACCTGACCCCCCCCCCAACACACACACACACCTCCTGCCACTATTGTGCTGCTACAACTACATCAATAGTAGTAACTGAAGTGCCAACAAGATTCCACCATCAGATTATGACACCAGTCTCATCTGCTGATGTTGAAACCTCATTAGCCATTTTGTCAGCATAAACTGTACCCAAGCCCACGATTTTAACATGTTTGTATCCCTGAAAACGTTCAAAAATATAATATTTGAGAACAATTCAATTCATGTTTCATTAATTTTCTGCAAGTAGTCCCTCGTTATAATGAATAATTTCAGGTCTGTCAGCCTGGTTGCTGGTTCATTATGGCACACTGTTCATTTTGGTAAGGGATGTCAAAAATAAAGCCCCAAACTAGACTACTGTAAATTGTGATGTGTAAGTAGTGTATCCGACACAGCAGTGTACCACATCCTTCTTCCAATACTTATGGTTGCTAGTGCCACTGTGCTCTTATTTCTTGTTTGCATTTGTATTTTGTTATTATGTTACATACCCTGGTTACATAGGTGCTGGAACGTGGCGGGGGGGCACTATGGTCATAGGCCTACCGCTTGCACAAGTGGTAGGGCCTGGCCTATCAGTTTTTGCGGCCATGTTAATTTATTACTATGAAGAATTGTGCAGTAAGCAATGTTACATACAGTACTAATCACTCCCTTTGTTGCTTGCGCAGTGTCAGCAGAATTTTGGAACGTGAAGGCCTGAGTAGTGTTGGAGGGGGTGCGCTGGGTTCATGGCCTGTTGAGTTAAGGCACAGTGGACAAATGTTAAAAATGAAAATGAAGGCCCATGCCTTCGGAGGGTGGGGGCATCAAGGAACTATGCAGAAAGAGGTGTCAGTTGATGATGGGTGGGAGTTATTTGACATATTACAAATTCGATTGAGGAAAAAAAAAGTGTGTGGATGAACCTACTCATCCCGGGGGGGGTGGCATTTACCCATCACATCCTTGGCCCTACAACTTTTTAGACACTTCTGCCACCTATGATTGGTTAAATGCACTCATATTTTCTAGAAGCCACACCCCAGTCACTATTGCAACCACTCGGAAGTCAGTCAAAAAGTGTGAGTGAGGAGTTCATCACGTGTGGCAGTGTCAAAATAATGGGTGATGGTGACAAACGCCAAAAAAACAAAGGTAACGTAACATTGCTGAGCTTGCACAGAGCACTGCACCTTTATTGTATGTACACAGCTCCCGAAATGGACAAACGATTGTCATACATGCAGTGAAAGCAAAAGTGCCAGCATGAGCACAGCTCACAATCCGTGTGGGGGGGAGACTATCAATTACTATACTGCAGTTACTTATTGTATGGTGATAAAGGTGGGGGGTCATATAAACTTGGGTCAGATCAATAGTGAGACAACAGAGATTTCATCCAGACAGGGTCAGCCTGAACTGCTAAGGAGCTGATAACTAATAATGTATTGATTTCACTTGGCATCAGCCAACCTGAACAGCTATTGGGAGATTTCTCCAGGAGCCATGAACAGCATTTGCAATAGCCAAGATTTTGCTATAATTAGTAAGACTTATTACACCCAGATAACCATGGTTTAATTCCCCGTTATAACCAACTGGTTCTGTCTGAAACCACAAGACCGCTCTAAGCTGTCAACCAATAACAAACGGCAGCACAAGCCACGCTGAAGCTGTCTCACCTGCTGATTCCCGAAGTGGCTCTAACAGAAGATTACACCATTGCATATTATACAATGGCAGGAAAGAATCTTGGACTGTGATGGGTCAGTTTGTGCCTGGACCCATGGCATTATCCCAGCACGATGCCACAGGTCTAGTCTCAGCCTCACTGTGAACCTGTAGATGATTGTTTGCTTGATTTTTTTTCTGCTTGTTTCATCTTCTCTTAAAAAACAAAAATATTTTTTCCACACAAAAACATCTTTAAAGTTATTTTCTTTCTTCTGTATAACAACGAGCCATTATATAATAGGAATAATACACTCCAGGGTGTGTGTCATTTGGGATAACCCCACACCTGGGGCATTGGATGCACTTGGCCTGTGGCTTCGTGCCCAACCCCCCCCAGGCGCTGCGTTATCCCAGCACGACACACACCCTGTCATGCATTATTCCTTTAATAAACCATGCCTGGCTGAAGGTAAAGCAAAACAAATAACTGGTTTACTCTGAAGAGCCTGGCACAAACCATGTTAGCCATCAATTCCCTTAGAAAACACAGCATCTGTATTACAAAACAGAGTTGGATGTAGAAGCATCTCAGTGAACAGACTTTGAAAATGTCAGTAATTATAAAAAGCAATGTATAGGTAAGGGTGCATAATTTTTTACCCACACCATTGATGTGTGATGTAAGCTATAAACCACAACAGGCCATGGGTGTATGGGGGGGTATTAATGCATGCCCCTGGTGCGTTGTGAGCAGGGATGTTCAAATCAAAACTTTTAGAACTTGCCCAGCCATGACTGTAGCTGAATTTTCACTTGCCCCTATTCATTAAAATGAAATTAGCTCTCATTTTATACTTGCCCTTCAAGAAAATGTACTTGCCCCGGACAGGAGGCAATGGGATTTGCACACCCCTGGTTGTGAGGCACAAGGCTGAAGGCCAAATGCCCTCCACCCCAGAGGTTCAGTCCTGGTAAAGTCTTGTCAGCCTTCCCTAGTTCGTCTCTCCTTATATCCTTTTTTCATTATCTATTTTATACTCCTTTTCAAACAACATGGAGTCTTGCTGTATTCTGACATATGCAGTTAGCCCCAGCACTTGAACTGCCCTAGAGATGAAAGAGTTAACTCTGTGCAAAAGCATAGAACGTTGAGCTCGAGCTTGGATTTCAAACCTCTGTCTGTGGTGCTTCAGAGTGTAACTGTCAGATTCTTTACTCCGCCTAACTGTAAAGTCACTCTGGAAAATTGCTCCTTCGCTTGGTTCAATAAAGTCTCAAAAGAGTGTTGGTTTTAACCGATTTGTTATTTTTTCGGTATTTCAAGTCTCTGTCTATGGTACATAAGTGTGTAGTAGGTAGTGAACTGTTTTTTTTGTTTTTCTGTGGAAATTTTAATTTCTTCGGTTCCTTAGCAGTCGATCTGACTGGGAACTGACTGTTTCTGTTTGAATTCTTCTTTTAGAGTTTGTAGTGGTGTGCCGGTACTGATCAGTTCAAAAAAAACGGACTTTTACCGGTTTCTTTCCACAACCCGTAACACAGTTGGTTACCGATCGGAGAGTATTACCTGGCGTAACTGCTATTAAGGGTAATTTTTTGTTAGTCTGGCCATGTCTGAGAAACCCAAAAAGAAAACCGGGCCCACTGGGTTTCAACACTGTGGTGAGTGTGGGGAGGCTTATGCTAAAGCTGATCCTTACCTCATCTGTGTTTATTGTCTGGGGTTTGAACACCTCAAAACAGACTGCCAAATTTGTAAACATTTTCCCAAAGCCACTATGGATAAAAGATTGAGCAGGCTAAAGGAACGGGAGGTCGAGAAGTCCGCTGACCCGGATGACCAGCCCTGTTCGGTTGCGACCAAACCTGAGAAGGTGCCCACTGACCTGGGCGATACCTCTTGGGGCAAAAGGAGATCTGACCTGGATGGGTCAGTTCCAGCAAAGAGAAAAAGAAAATCAGCCGGTTCAGATCCAGAACCGCGTATTCCAACCACTGATGAGATAGCCAAAGCGATAAGTATTGTCCGGTCGCTTCGATCCGTTCCGTCCGAACTGACGCCTTCGACCAGGTGTTCGGTTCGGATGGACCCTGTTCCATCGGATTATGATCCGGATGCCTTTTATGAATTGGAGTGGGAGGGGGATGAAGACTATCCAGAACAAGACGAGAAGATGATAATGATTTAGAAGGTCTGGATGTGCCTATTGAACCGGACATCTCCCCAGACAGACCCTCCAGTGTCTCCCCTCCCAGGCTTTCTGAGTCCCCTTCACACTATTTGTTCTACAAAAAGGTGGCTGAAACTCTCCAGCTCCCCATGGTAGAGGCTGCAGAAGAGGAAGAGGAGCCTGATTTTGTCGAGCTTATGGACATTCCAGAGTCTAAGAGGCTGTCTGTTCCCCTCCACAAATCCTTGGGGAACAGACAAAAAAGATTCTTCAGACACCAAACACTTTACCTCCAATGGACAAAAGGATGGACAGGAGGTATTTGTTGTCAGGCTCAGGTACGGAGTTTTTCTAAAACCACAGCAGCCATGTTGGGGTAGTGAAGGCTGCAGCCTGTGACAAGGCTAACACACCTTTGGCTTCACCCCCCCCCCCGCCGAGAAAGACTCCAGGAAGGTGGATGCCATGGCCAAAAAACAATATTTGGCATCCTCCTTGGGACTCAGGCAGGCAATCTACATGGCTTATACAGCCAGGTACCAGAAGTCCAGGTGAGATACTGTTCTGGAACTGGCTAAGCAGGCGTCTCCCCAGCTGGCCAAAGAGCTGGAGGAGGTGGCTGCTGATGGGATTGAGGCATCAAAGGTACAGTTCCATGCTGCTGTGGACTCAAATGATATGCAATCACAAGTCATGGCTACATCTGTGTCTCTTAGGAGATTTGCTTGGCTCAAATGCACTAGCCTTTTACAAGACACCCCGGCTAAGGCCGTGGATTTCCCTGTAGTAGGCAATTATCTGTTTGGGAAGCAGACGGAGGCTTACATGAAGAAAATGGATGAATACAGGACTACTTACAGGAGTGCTCAAGCCAAGGAAAGGCAAGCTACTCCTCAGAGGCAGCAGTCTAGGGGCAGGGGCAGGCCTTTTCACAGGCCTTTCTACCAAGCCCAGGCCTCCTATCCCTTCCAACAGAGGGGGTTCTTCCGAGGGAGAGGCAGGAGGGGGATGAGCAGGGCTACTTCCTCTTCCCAGTCTAAGGCTCCTGCCAAGCAGACACCCTGCTGTGTCAGCCCAGGTCAACTCCCCAATTCCAGTAGGAGGCAGGCTGGCTTAACTACTTCCAGGCCTGGAAGTCTGTTACCTCAGACAGGTGGGTCCTGGAGGTAGTAAGCCAGGGACTGGCCCTCAGTTTCAAAAGATTTCTAAAAATGAGGGTCAGGTCATTTCCACCTGCAAACATCTCCGAAACCTTTGCTTTAGAAGCAGAGGATTCCTCTCTGTTGGCTCTCAGAGCCATGAAGAGAGTTCCTACTCCACACAGGGGCAAAGGTCTGTACTCCAGATACTTCCTTACCCCCAAAAAAGACAGGGGAGTGGTGACCAATCCGAGACTTAAGGTATTTGAACAAGTACATTTTAAAGCCAATGTTCAAAATGGTGACTCTGGGAGTAATTCTTCCCTCTCTGAGGCCAGGAGACTGGTTAGCTTCCCTGGACCTCAAGGATGCCTTTTTTCCATATTCCCATCAAGTGCTCCCACAGAAAGTACCTCAGGTTTGAGTTGCCCTCAGGCCACTATCAGTTCAGAGCTATGCTTTTCAGCCTAACATCAGCTCCAAGGGTGTTTACAAAGTGTCTTGCAGTAGTAGTGGCCTTCCTCAGAAGGCAGGGCATTTCTCTGTTTCCTTACCTGGACGACTGGCTCATTGTAGGACAGTCTCCCGACCAGGTCAAGTCAGCTCTACAGGTCACCCAGGATCTGCTCAGTTCCCTGGGGTTCCTTCTCAACCTGCCAAAGTCAGTTCTCAAACCAGTGCAACTTCTTACTTTTATAGGGATAGAGTAAGATACTGTTCAAGCAAAGGCCTTCCTTCCACTTGCAAGAGTTCAGGCCCTTACAGATCTCGCTTCCTCTTTTCATCTTCTGGTTTCTCATCCAGCAAGGCATTTTCTTCAACTCCTGGGCCACATGGCAGCTTCCACTGCAGTGGTACAGGGGGCCAGGTTTCAGATGAGGGACATTCAGTTCCAGCTAAGATCCTTTTGGTTTCAGAGCAAAGACCCTCTTTCCACACTGATTCCAGTGACTCAGACTCTGGTCCAAGCTCTCCAGTAGTGGCTGGACCAAGACAGTCTCAGGCAAGGTGTTCCATTCCTCAAGCAAACTCTTTCAGTGGTTCTCACCACAGATGCTTCTCTCCTGGGCTGGGGAGCACACCTGGGAGCCTCACAGCACAGGGGGTGTGGTCCCCAGCAGAGTCTTTCCTTCATATCAATCTTCTGGAACTTAGGGCAGTAGTCTTGGCCCTTCAGGTCTTCTCGGACTCTGTAAGGGACAAGGTGGTTCAGGTCAACACAGACAACACCACATCATGTGGTACATCAACAAGAAAGTTGGCATTCGGTCTACGGCCTTGTGCATGGTGGCCATGAAAGTATGGTCTCTGGCCTATTCCCTTCAAACTTCCCTGATAGCAGTTCACCTTCCAAGGAAGGACAATGTGTTAGTGGTTGCTGTGAGCAGAATCTTCCAGAGCCATCACGAGTGGACCTTGGATCTTCTCATCTTGAAAGTAATCTTCACCAGGTGGGGCACTCCAGAGATAGATCTTTTTGCAGCCCCAGACAATCATCAGCTTTCCCAGTTCTGCTGCAGACCTCCAGTCATGGGGACAGTTCCCCTGGATGATCTGATATTGGATTGCGAAGGCAGGTTTCTTTATGCCTTCCCTCCCTTTCCCCTGTTGCTCAGGGTTCTAATCAAGACCAGGTGACAACCCTGCACAGTGATTCTAATTGCTCCAGATCTGGCCAGGCAACATTGGTATCCTCTGTTGTTGTCCTTAGCAGTCTCACTTCCCCTGTCTCTTCCCAAGAGACACAATCTTTTAACCTCCTCTCAGGGGAGGATCTGGTACCACAATCTCCAGTCTCTCAACCTCAAGGCTTGGCCCTTGAAGAGTTTATTTATTTATTTTCTCTAGGATTACAAATATCTTTGAGCCGAGGCTCTTTTACAAAGGTTCCACTTCATTGGTACAATTGATACAAACATAAGCAAAGATAACAGTTTATAAAATTAAAAAAAAAACAGTCTTGTAGAAGAAAAAAGAACAATAAAGTGAAACTTTGGGGAGGGGAAAGGGGGAGAGTGAAATCAGGGAGACTAAGTGGATGGGAGAAAAGGGGAGGTAGGTGGGGGGGAACAGAGAGAGGAGAGGAGAGGAGAGGTGGAAGGTGGGTAAGAATAGAGATAGTGCAACCGGGTGGCATTTGTCATGGGCCAGCAGGGGAAGTGAAGATAGGATGGTGGGGGGGGTGGGTGCTGGCAAAGTGCAGGAGTAGATGTGGATCCAAAAGAGCATCTTCAGCTATGGAACCAAAAGACATGTTTAGCCACAACAGTCACAGAGGTTGGAGGCAGTGAGTGTTAGGTGGAGCCAAGTCTTAAAAGTGCTGAACGATAGTGAGAATGAGCTGTCGCTGCGAAGACCGTTGTACCAACTAGCGGCTCGTTAGGCAAAGAATCTTTGGCCTTGTGTTGTGCGGCAATGCAGGATTTTCAGAAACTGAGGTTTCAATCCCCTGGTATGGCGGGTGTGAATTCTCAGTTGTATGAGGGCACAGACTCCGGAGGGGGTCAAGGCCCAGCAAGATTTTCTTAGTAGTAATACAAGTTTGGTGTTTTATTCAATTGGCAAGATTCAACCATCCAGTTTGAGAATAGAGGTCACAGGTGTGAGTTAGGCATTGGGAGCCAGTGACAAGTCGACAGGCCTTGTTGAGGGTGGTGGATACATGTTTGAGTGCGGTGGTTGTAGCAGAGCTGTAAATGATAATGCCATAATCAATGATGGCTATGATGGAGCTCTGGACAGTGACAGCGAGGGTTTCGGGTGTCAGGTGTTTCCTATGACAGAATAGCAGACCTAGACGGGAGTTTGCGGCTTTGTCGACATGGTCGATGTGGGCAGTGTAGTAGAGTTGAGGGTCAAGGGTGATCCCGAGGTATTTAAAGTTTTTGACCTGTTCCACTGCGGCACCTTGTCTGGTGATAATGGAGAGTTGGAAGTGCTTATGTTTATTATGGGAGCTGCTGAAGATCATGACCTTAGTCTTTTTTGATTAAGGATCAGTTTGTGCTTTGTGAGCCAATTCTCAACTGAGGAGAAGCCGAGTTGGAGATTTTCTTGCAATTTCTTCAGGTCCTGGTGTGTGGCAAGGATTACTGCATCATCGGCATATAGGGTGATATGTTCAGTGCAGGAGTGTTAAGGAACAGGCTGAAGAGTAGGGGGCCCAGTACTGAACCCTGGGGGACTCCAGAGAGGACAGGTTTGGAATCTGAGTGCACATCCCTGATTTTTACACGCTGGGTGTGGTTTTCAAAATGTCTTTTGAACCAAGAGATTGAATCATTGGAGAGACCAGCATTTTTTAGTTGGCTCAGAAGGAGTAAGTAGTGGACAGTATCGAAGGCTTTGGTCAGGTCGATGAAAATAGCACCAGTTAGTTGTCCATTGTCAAGGGAGCTGTGAATGGAGTCAGTGAATTCGAGTAAGGCAGAGGATGTACTATGACCTTTTCTAAAGCCATGTTGCTGTTTACAGAGAATATTATAATTGTCCAGATGCCCGGTAAGTTGGTTCGCTACTATACGTTCCAGTGCCTTCGATAGGGGAGGCAGAATGGAGATAGGGCAGAAGTTCGTATGGTCAGTCTTATCACCACCTTTTTGAATCGGGGTAACAGTAGCCATTTTCCATTTGTCCGGGAATTGGCTAAGGGAAAGAGAGAGATTAAAGATCTTGGTGAGGGGCCCAAGTACCTCGTCAAGCGTTAGGGCCAGTAGCTTGAGGTCAAGTGTGTCATTGCTTGTTCTAGATTTGCTGATGGCTTTGTCAACGTAGTTTCAGACCTGATGTTTCTTTAGTGCTTTAAAGTAGAAAGGTGGGTGACAGGCGTGGGTGGAGGAGTTTGGCGGGGTGGAAGTTGACGCATCTTGGAAGAAGTCAGAGGGGAGAACACTGCTAAGGTCAGTGAAAGCGATGTTAAAAGTGTTCACAATAGTTTTCGGGTCGAGTGTAGTGTGCCCACTTATGCTAAGTATGTTCAGCAAAGATTTTGACTGCTTCCCAGTGACATCTTTAATGTTTTACCAGAAATCTCTCCCATTTCCCAAGGAGTTGGTGAGGGCATTTTTATAGTAGTCAGATTTCTGTTGCCAAATGGATTTGGTGCAGTCGTTTATAATTCTGGATGTCGAGTTGCTTACCGGAGTTTCTAGCCAGTTCCCAGAGGTGGTCCCTGGATTTAAGTTTTTTTAGGAGGTCTCCTGACAGCCAAGGGTTACTGAGCGATTTAACTTTACGCTTTTTGAGTTAGAGTACGCAAGCCTGCATCTTTCTCAGGGAGTTTTAGACATCCTCAAGGGTTCTCGGAAACCCTCTACCAGAAAAACATACAACTCCAAATGGAAAAGATTCAGCATTTGGTGTTCACAGAGGGATATCCTGCCAGATGCTGCAGGTATTGCCACAGTCTTAGATTATCTGGTTCACCTTAATGGTTTAGGCCTTAGGCCAGCCACTTTAAAAGTTCACCTAGCAGCTGTTTCTGCATTTCTGTCAGCAGGGAAGGGCTCTTCTCTGGCATCGCACCCTGTTTTTGCAAAGTTCTTTAAAGGTTTGACTCATATTAACCCTCCTTTTAGAGAGCCTACTCCAGCTTGGGATCTCAATGTCTGCATTGCTCAGCATATCATGCCACCCTTTGAACCTTTGACTTCAGCTGAATTTAAGTACTTGACCTGGAAAACTATGTTTCTGGTAGCTGTTACTTCTGCCAGGCGAATTAGTGAATTACAGGCCCTGTCAGTTGAACCTGATTTTATCTCATTCCATAGAAATAAGGTGGTCCTCAGAACCAATAGGAGGTTCTTACCAAAAGTGGTTTCAGATTTCCATCTGAACCAGTCCATGCCCCTTTCTGTGTTTTTCACTGATCATTCTTCTTCAGGAGATAGACGGTTGCAGTTTGGATGTTAAAAGGGCACTTAACTACTACATAGAGCATACTAAGGCACATAGGAATAATTGTCTTCAATTGTTTCTCACTTATGGTGAAGTGGGAAAAGGTAGGCCAGCTACTAAATGAACTATTGCCAGGTGGATTGTAGCCTGTATACAATTCTGTTATACCAAACTAGGTAAAACACCTCCCTCAGGCCTGAAGGCCCACTCAACTAGGGGTACAGCTGCTTCTCTGGCTGCTGTCAGAGATATATCTTTCTATCTTTACTAGAGATATGCAAAGCAGCCACATGGAAAATGGTCCATACATTCACCAAGCATTACTCTCTGGATATCCAGGCTAGGAGTGATGCTAGGTTTGGTACAGCAGTACTGCAGAGCCTATTCCCCAAATAGGTTTGGTACCCTCCTCCATGGAGGTACTACTTGGTAGTCTGCATATGTCAGAATACAGCAAGACTTCATGTTGTTTGAAGAAAAAATTACTCACCTTAGTAATCGTGTTTGTTCTAATGGAGTCTTGCTGTATTTTGACCTCCCCCCGCCTCCCCTCTCAGAACCTAGTTTATGGGATGTGGGCTGGCAGGTACAGTGTTGCACCTCAGGGATGTACCTTGCACCTCTCCCCTTTGGGTGGGGTTGTTGTGTTGTTGTTGTTTAATATATAATATATTGTTCTGTACCGGGGTTTTTCCCTTTTGGGTTCTCGACTTGAGTCTTTTGGGACCCAAAGAATTTTTAACTATTAGTTTATTGTTTACAATTTCCACACCAGGGGTGTAGTTAGTTAGTTGCTCGTAAGAATCTGACGGTTATACTCTGAAGCACCACAGACAGAGGTTTGAAATCCGAGCTTGAGCTCAATGTTCTATGCTTTTGCATAGAGTTAACTCTTTCATCTCCGGGGCAGTTCAAG
Organism: Neoceratodus forsteri; assembly: GCA_016271365.2. Classification (NCBI taxonomy): domain Eukaryota; kingdom Metazoa; phylum Chordata; order Ceratodontiformes; family Ceratodontidae; genus Neoceratodus; species Neoceratodus forsteri. The sequence goes on along the minus strand of JADMNL010000030.1, from coordinate 100,802,163 downwards.
TGCTGGGGCTAACTGCATATGTCAGAATACAGCAAGACTCCATTAGAAGAAACACAATTACTAAGGTGCGTAATGGTTTGTTCCATCCCCTGCAACCCCCTTCAGCTGGCAACTCCCACCTCCATCACCTGCCATCCCCAGGACTCCCCACTTCCCATTAGTTCTCACCTGTATGGGTGAGTGAGTTCTGGTAGGTTGTGCAGAGCCTGTGGTGTAGCCGAATTCATCCTGCCACAGGAGGGGTTTTTCCTCCACTTTTGTCCCGCCTTATCTCGACCAGCATGCATGCCATGGTGCCCATGCACAGCCTTAAAATGCTGTACGCTTCAATGTTTGTGCCCTGACTTTGACCTGGGTAACAGCTTGCTGTGCTGCCCAGCTTCCACTGGGTGGCAGCCAGTTGTCAGTACACTCTGTTCCCCTGCTCAGCCCTTCTTCCCAAGGCCAGCCCACGAGCGACCCTCGTCCGTTCCCAAACCTGGGTCACTGGCATGGTGGGAGGTGTGGCTTCCAGCACCTCAACCCTCTACACCACTGGGGCTGCTGCATGTATCCTTTTTTTAGGATATTACACACTGCTCTTGCAAATGTCTGCTCATATGCTAAATCTGCATGCACTAGGTGTCTGTCTTGCTTCATTGCACTAGGTGTCTGACTTGCTTCATGTGGGACCCAGCAGTAATGCTGCATTTGCCTTTCCCCTACCAAAATAACCAGTGCACATGTCCAAGGTTTGCATTATAACTTCTCCACTTACAGTATGCCTTAGAACTGACAATAACAGAAAACACTACTCATGATAATCGTACTTCCAAAATCATTGTTGGCAACTACACCTTTAGAGGCACTCCTTTCCTTTGTGAACCTGACTGTTCATCTAACTCTGTGCCACAACAATGGTGGTGCTACCTCAACATATGGGCAGGAATCAGATTGAAATGGTTCTCTTGAATGCACTGTGGTAGTAATGAGGAGGAACCCACAGGTTCTCAATTCTAGGAGAGAAATTAAGAGCTTGATCCAGTGCCAGAAAAGCACTGGGATTGGTTACTGCTGTATAAAGTACAGCCCAAAATGCATTTATGAGCATTCAATAAAATGTAAAATTGCAACATTCCATAACAGTAGGTACCCCCATTGATTTGTTGGGTTCTCCTAGAAATTGTTTTTCACCTCCACCACTGTCCTGTATACACTGTGAAACTAGAACAAAATATTACCTCATGAGGCCTTCCTTGGCAGTGACCTGTAGAGGGAAAAGGTACGATGTGCCCTTGAATGAGGCTTCGTGGTCAACAGATAATTATTGTTTTCTATTTCAAACCCCAGGAAATCTTACTATATTCTGACAAATGCAGTATGGTATCACCATAGGACTGCCCCAGAGCCGAAATTGTTAATAGAACCTATGCTAATAGTGGAATGTTAGGCTTGAGCTTGGTTTTCAAACCACTGTCCCTGGTTACACTTCCTGCAACTGTCAGATTCTTTACTCCGCTTGCCTCAGTAAGACATCTCCGGAGAGCTCGCCTTTACTTTGACTGAAGAAATGTATTTTCTCTGTTTTTCAGAAGTCCGTATGTTTATTTCGATTTTTGAAGCACTGTCCTTGGTTCACAGGTAGACTTAGTCTAGATTTAGTGAGTTTTGGTTAGTTTTTTCGGTTCCTTAGCAGTTCTTTGAACCGAGAGGGACCCGACAATATTTACCTTATTTGAATATTATCTAAGGTCTGCATTCATTTTCTTCTACCGTCTGGTAAGGCGGTGTATTTTTATTTCTAATAATTTGACTAGTTACCGGGTCAAGTCTCAATTTCATCAGTTTAATAGACCAATAAATGTCACAGACCAAGAAATGCACGGGCCCCACAGGTTTCCAGCATTGTACAGAGTGTGGGGCACTGTCCGCCAAAGCAGATCCTCATTTAGTTTGTGTATTTTGTTTGGGGTTTAACCACCTCATGGAGGACTGTGAAATTTGTAAGAACTTCCCTCAGTCGATACTTGAGAGGCGACTTAAATGACTGCAGGAGAAGATGTCCGATAAGGTTGCTGACCCAGCAAAAGACAAACTGCTATCAGCCAGAATGAACCAGAGGAACAACCCTCTGACCAGGGTGATGGTTTCTCATCTAAAAAACATCCTGCTGATACAGCCGTTAACCCGGCAACTGCAGGAAAGAGAAAAAAGAAATAAAAGCATTCAGTGGTCAAACCGCAACCGAAGATTATATCGGTTCCGACCACTGAGGAGATGGCAAATGCTATCAGGATTATTCAGGCACTCCAACCGAGTACTCCGGTTCCAGTTGAGAAGTGGCTGCATCTTCCTACCTCTAGCACTACTTTGGTTCCCACTTCCTTGGAACACGAAGAGGAGCATTTTGGCGAGGAGCAAGAAGAGTATGTTGATGATGAGGATGAGGATTACGAGGAACCAATTGAACCGGATACTTACCCTGACCCTCATCATGCCAACTCCCCTGACAAAGGGAATGAGGATTTTACCTCTCACTTTGCATTTATCAGTAGCCCAGTCTCTCAATCTTCCTACCCAGAAGTCAACCAATGAGGAAGAAAGCAGGACTACATGGAAATGATGGATGTGCCAGTCTCTAAAAGACTGCTACTACCCATCCATAAATCCCTAAAGAAGCAGGTTAACAAGATCCTGCAGACCCCTACATCTGTACCACCGATTGACAGAAAGGTGGATAAGAAGTTTTGGGTGGTTAATGGTGGAACAGAGTTCCTGTTTGGGCACCCTACCTATGAGGGAGTGGTGCAGGCTGCTGCCTGTGATAAGGCAGGCATCCCCTTGGCATCTCACCCTCCAGATAAAGATTCAAGGAAATGGATTCCATTGCTAAAAATGTGTATTTGGGATCCTCTCTGATCATCAGGCAGGCCTCATACATGGGCTATGTAGCAAGATATCAGAGAACATTGTGGAACACTGTGATGAAGATCACAAAATATGTCCCAGCTCCTATGGCAGCTGATCTTGAGGGGGGCTGCAAAAAGGGGTATAGAGGCTTTGAAAACCTAGTTCAGGATGGCCGTGGACAACAGTGATATTGCAACTAGAAAAATTGCCTCTTCTGTGTCACTCAGAAGGTTTGCTTGGCTCAGGACTATTAACCTGATGCAGGACACATAGTCCAAGGCTTTGGACTTTCCTTGTGAGCCTACCTCTCTGTTTGATGAACAGACTGAGGCCTAGATGAAGAAGGTGGATGATTACAAGACAGCATATAAAAGTGCTGCAGCCAAAGAGAATGCTTCTACTCCCCAAAAACAGCAAGCCAGGGGAGTCAGAGGTAGGGGGCAGTATAGGTCATTCTTCCAGCATCAGGCCTACCCCCAATACCAACAACAGAGGGGTTACTTTAGTGGCAGGGGCAGAAGAGGTGGCAACTGAACTAGCCCCAACACTCAGATAGCATCCCAACCTAAGCAGGCCCCCTGAGGTGTCTGCTCGGGTCGCCTCCCCAACCCAGATGTCTGCTCAGGTTGCCTCCACAACCCAGGTAGGGGCATGTTGGCCCACTACTTCCAGCAATGGCATACCATCACCACAGACAGGTGGGCTCTTGAGGTAGTGGGCCAAAGCCTGGCTGTCAGTTTCAAGCTCAGGCAAAAGCTGAGAGCAAGGGTCTTCAGACCATCCTCCCCATCAGAAACAGTGTTACTGAAAAGGGAAGTATTAAACCTCCTATCTCTGGGAGCAATAGAACCAGTTCCTCTGGCACAGAGAGGGAAGAGGCTCTATTCTAGGTACTTTCTGACAATGAAGAAGACGGGAATGGTGACCCACACTGGATCTCAGGCACCTAAACAGGCATCTGCTTAAGCCAAAGTTCAAGATGGTGACCCTGACAACAATCCTTCCAACCCTAAGACGGGATTGGTTGGCATCCCTGGATCTAAAGGATGCATACTTCCACATCCCCATACAACAGTCCCACAGAAAATTCCTCAGATTCAGACTGCCATCGGGCCATTACCAGTTCAAGGCAATGCCTTTCGGACTTACTTCTGCTCCAAGAGTGTTCACAAAATACTGTTGACTTTTCCATTAGCATATTATATCCTCTCACCACTAGAGGGCTATATCTCTATCTCTTTATCTGGTACATAAGCCATGTGGGCTCTCTCTGCCTTCCTCTCGCCTCTCCTCCTCCTCCTCCTCCTTGCCCTGGCTCCCCTCTTCTCTCTCCTTGGTCCTAGCCACCCCACCCCCACCCCACCCCGCCACCGTCTACTCTGGTTTCCACTGCTACTCAAGGGAACTCTCCACTTCCTCGAGACTTGTGCTTGGCACACTGTTTGGATAATTCTGGTTTCTTAACCCGACCACTACTCTCAATAAGTGTGGCCACCTCTCTACACTGTACCACCTTGCAGTCCATATGGGACACTGCCTGGAACCTTGCAACTTCTACTCCAGGAAACAATCAAAACTATCTCTCAAAGAGCTGTGACTCTGCTCCTTGAAACTCCTACTCCTCCTCCTTCTCATCTCAGGCAGCGTCCATCCCAATCCTGGCCCTAGAAGCTCATGCCACACATACACTCCAGGTTCCCTTATCCTTGCAACCATTAATATCTGCAGCCTACTACCAAAGCTGGATGCACTCCAAGCCTTCATATGCCAACACAACTCTGACATCCTTGCAGTGGTGGAAACTTGGCTGACACCTAAAGTTCCTGACTCAGCAGTAACAATACAGGGCTACAATGTCCACAGGCTGGACTGGATATCCAAAAAAGGCGGTGGTTGCGCAATCTATATCAAAGACTCCCTGTCTTGGCACCCTGTAGCAACTCCATCACTTTCTGCCTCAGCCCAGATTCTGCCAATAAAAATCATCCTAGGTCCCAACCGTAAAGCCCTGACTATTGTCTCCGTATACATCCCACCCAGGGACCCTAAACATGGATTCAACGACGTCCTAAACTTTATCAACTCTCATCCTCCCAAAGCTGAACTTATTCTACTAGGGGATTTCAACATAAAGTGGTTAGCATCGAGTGCCAGTGCCTATAAAGACTCCATCTCAGCTGCTAACCTCACGCAAATGGTACACTCCCCTACTAGGATTAACTACAAGACTAGCACCAGTACCCTCTTGGATTGGATCCTCACCACTCACCCCACAAGGATTTCTCGTATGACCATTCTCCCAGACTCACTCAGTGACCACTCCCCAGTCATGTGTGCATGGTCTAACAAATTCCTTAAGCCCCCTCCCAAAATTATCGCTAGCAGAGTCCTTCCTCGTGGAAAACTTCCACATCTCAAACAACACCTGCTTCTACAAGACTGGCTACCATCTATGAAGCAACAGATGTTAACTGGCTCTTGATCACTTCATCTCAATTTTCAACAAAGCCTGCGACCTCTTTGCCCCTGCTAAAAGGCTCAAAACAAAATCTCTCTCTAACCCATGGGTCACCGCGGCTCTTCTCTCACAGCTGAAACTAAGGGATCACATCTGGGCAGTTGCCAGGGCCACTGGCAAACAACTGGACATCCAAAATTACAAACAAGCACGAAATGCCTGCACAAAAGCCATATGGCTAATGAAATCCACCTATTACAAAGACGCTTTCACCAATACATGGAGAAATGGTCATGCTTTCTGGGACAATATCAAGGATGTCACAGGGAAGCAGCCAAAAACCTCTCCAGCCATGTTAATGGTTGATGGATCCTCAACCCTTGACCCCAAGGTGATCGCAAACATCTTTAACATGGCTTTTTCAGACCTCAGTGCTGTTCTACCCCATGACTTTTTCGAAAACAGGGCCTACTCCCCAAATACCTCAGCCCCTCAGTCTAACCATCCCCTCTTCTACTTCAGGAAGGTAAGGCTGAATAAAGCTCACTGCTATATTACTGCAGCTATCTCTAAATCTAGATCTAGTAGCGACACCCTGGACCTTAAGCTTCTGTTGCTCACCCTCGATGAGGTAATTCATCCATTAACAAAAATCCTAAACCTCTCTCTCTCAGCTGTGGAAAATTCCTGGACCTATGGAAAACACACCCGTGACACCGTCCATAAAAGTGGGGACAAGGCAATTCACTCAAATTATCGCCCTATCTCCATACTGCCCCCCACTTTCTAAGGCACTGGCCTTATCGTGGCTGATCAACTTACCGACCACTTGGATAAATACAATATACCTTGTCCACAACAACACGGCTTCCGTAAAGGTCACAGCACCACCACAGCCCTTCTTGAGTTCACTGGAGCTTTGCACAAATCCCTTGACAACGGCCTTCTCACAGGGGCCATTTTCGTCGACCTCTCCAAAGCCTTCAATACAGTACACCATAGACTACTAATACACCAACTACTGAATGCCAGGCTATCACCTGACTCTTCTCTCTGGTTTAAAAGCTACTTAGAAAACCGGTCACAGAGAGTAAAGATTGCGGACACTCTTTCTAACACTCTGCCTGTTCGCTCGGGTGTCCCACAGGGATCCATACTGGGACCCCTCCTTTTTAGCCTTTTCTTAAACTCCCTCCCTTACCACTGCTCTGAGCAGATCATACTATATGCCGATGATGCTGTTGTATTCTCCACTCACAAAGATCCTGCAACTCTTCAACACAACCTTCAACTTGGTTTCAGTTCTGTAGAGACATGGTTTCTTAATCATAAACTGGTCCTCAATGACAAGAAAACCAAATCTGTGCTCTTCTGCAGCTCTCATAACCCACACAAGCTACACCACTTGGCTATCTCCACCACCCAGGGGAACACTCTAGATCAGGTGGTGTCCTTCAAATACTTAGGGATACAGCTTGACCCTAATCTCTCCCATGGACTTCATGTAGATAATGTAGCTAGAGCTGCTAATACACGGCTTGTTCTCCTCTACAAACACAGACCACACTTCATGCCAGAAGCTTTGAAGGTTGCAGTCCTGAGCTCTGTGATCTCTGTAATAGACTATGGTCTCATCATTTATGGCTCGGCCACAATCACAACCCTTAAAGGGAAGCAATGGAAAAGTCAAAGCTTTCCTCAGACACTGCAGAAACTCTCAATTAGTGCTTTCAGACAGTAACAACTTTATATAATGATTTAGAACAGCTACCCACAGCTTCCACTTCATGTTGCTGGCAGCAGCCATTTCAAGAGCAGCAGTGAGCTTCCTGAGTTCACTGTATGCTAATATGCCTGTTTCACCTCAGCTATTGGTTGGCAGGACATATTAGCATAAACTGAGCTCAGGAAGCTCTCTGCTACTCATGAAATGGTGGCTGCCAGCAATAGAAAGTGAAAGTTGAAGGCCACTGTTTAAATCACTGAACAATCAATTAGAGTAATTTGTTAAAAACATGTTACTGTCTGAAAGCACTAATCAGGCATTTTTGTAGTGCCTGTGTAAAGCTGTGCCTTTTCCACTGTTTCCCTTTAAATGCCTCTCAACTGCCTTAAATAAAGCATGTCGGCTCATCACTGGTGCTCACCGTCTCACCCACACATGTGACCTGTACACTCAGACCGGCTGGCTCCAACTATCAAACCGCATAAAGTTTCTCACCTGCTCCATGGTCAAAAAATCTACCTTGGCCTTGCCCTTCTGGGGTCTCAACTCTGTTACAACACGAGATTAACAAATGGTGCCTTAGGAGATCCACGCTACAGCTACTGGAAGTCCCCACTGTCACACTTCACAGGACAACGCTCTTTGCTTATCGAGCACCACTCTGGTTCAATGTCCTCAGCCCAACCATCTCCTCTGCCCCAACTATTGGTATGTTTAAAACTAGGCTCGGGACTATCTCAACCAACAGCTCCTGTGACTGCCCAACTTAACCTTGTTTCTCCACTTCCTTTCTGCTCTAGTTGTCCCCCACTGGATTCTACCCTCACATCTTGGTATACCCAATGCTGCACTTTTCACCCTCTCGCCACCCTTCCTACATTCCTTCTCCCCCTTCCCCTCTTCCCTCTCCCTATGACTCTGGCACTTCTTATCTGTTGTCTATTTTCTCTGACAAATGCCGCTGGCTGCCTTGTTACAATGCTACCCTTGACTTGTATTAATCTGCACTCTGTTTGCAATGTCCACATTGTTGTAATGCCTGTCTTGATGTTCCCCATAATTTGTATTTCTCTGACGTGGAACCTTTGTAAAAGAGCCATGGCTCAAAGGTATTTGTAATCCTTGACTTGATAAATAAATAAATAAATAAAATGCTTGGCTGTGGTTGTGGCACATTTCAGGAGGCAAAGAGTGGTAGTCTTGCCTTACTTGGGCAACTGGCTAGTTGTAGGGCAATCCCCTCAACAGGTAAGGCAGTCTCTGGCACTCACACAGGAAGTACTAGTCACTGGGGTTTCTAGTCAGCCTACAAAAGTCAGTGTTACAGCTGGTGCAGCTCCTGGAATTCAATGGAGCTGAACTGGACTCATTGAGAGGAAAGGCTTTTCTTCCTCAGACAAGGGCAGACAGCCTGGTACAGCTAATAGGCACCTTCAAGCTCTGAAGCCTAAGGCCAGCCAGGCCTTTTCTGTAGTTGTTAGGCCACATGGCAGCCTCAACAGCTACAGTGCCAGGGCAAGGTTTCAGATGAGAGATGTCTAGTATCATCTCAGGCTCTACTGGCACCAGAAAACAGATTCATTATCAAAGCTGGTTCCAGTCACACAAACGCTCCTGCAAGCACTTCAGTGGTGGTTGGACATGGACAACCTCAGACTGGGAGTTCCATTCCTACAGGAACAACCCTCCTTGGTGCTAACCACAGATGCTTCCGTACTGGGGTGGGGGGCACACTTGGAGGAGCACACTGCTCATGGTACATGGCTCAAACAGGAATCATTGCTGCACATCAACCTGATGGAGCTCAGAGCAGTCTTCCTAGCACTTCAGGCATTCATCAGCATGCTGCAGGCAAATGTGCAGGTCAGGACAGACAACACTACCACAATGTACTATATCAACAAACAGGGAGGCAAAAGGTCAACACCTCTGTGCACAGAAGCCATGAAAATATGGAGACTGGCTTACTCTCTGGGAATTGTCCTGTCAGCAGTTCACTTACCAGGAAAGGACAATGTGCTGGCAAATGCACTGAGCAGGATAACTCAGAACCATCACGAATGGTCCATCAACAGGCAGGTGCTGCAGGTAGTGTTCAAAAGGTGGGGCACTCCAGAGATAGACCTTTTCACAGCCCCAGACAACTACCTGCTTCCCCAGTTTTGCTGCAGGCCTCCAGTGAAGGGCTTAGTCCCACTGGACGTACTGATCTTGGACTGGACAGTGACGTTTCTGTATGCCTTCCCTCCATTCCCTTTGCTTCTGAGGGTCCTGAACAAGCTCAGATCCCAGCCAGTTACAGTGATCCTCATTGCTCCAGACTGGGCCAGGCAACCATGGTACTCCTTGGTTCTGGCACTATCAGCTGCCAAACCAATTGGCCTCCCCAGGAAGCACAACTTGCTGACTTCTTCCCAGGACATGATCCAATACCCCATCCTTCGGTCTCTCAGGCTCTAGGCCTGGCTCTTGAGGACTTAGAGTATGCTGACTTGCATCTCTCTGAAGGGATCATGGAGGTTCTTGGGGTTTCTAGAAAGCCCTCCACTAGGAAGACTTCCACATTCAAGTGGAAAAGGTTCTCCATTTGGTGTCAGAATAAGAATCTGGACTACACTCAGGTGGGATTACCAGTGGTTCTGGATTACCTAACCCACCTTCATTCCCTCGGTCTGAGACTATCCACACTGAAAGTGCATTTTGACAGCTGTCTCCACCTACCTGTCAGCAGGCAAGGCATCATCTCTGGCCTTGAATTCAGTGTTCAGAAAATTCTTCAAGGGGTTGCTACATTTGCACCCACCACATAGAACTTCCACTCCAGTGTGGGACCTGAACATATGTATTGCACAGCTCATGCAGCCACTTTTTGAGCCTATGTCATCAGCTGATCTCAAGTATGTAACTTAGAAAACTGTGTTTTTAGTTGCAATCACCTCGGCCAGGAGGATTAATGAGCTCCAGGCTTTGTCCATGGACAATAGGTTTCTCCCTAAGGTGGTGTCTGACTTCCATGTCAATCAGTCCATTACAATACCAGTCTTTTTCACTGACTATTCCTCTTCAGGGGAACGTAGACTGCATAGCCTGTATGTGAAACGAGTTATCAGCTACTACCTGGGGCATACAAGAGGTCACAGAGGGGACAAGACCCAACTCTTTTTGACCTACGGGGAAGTAGGAAAAGGTAAACCAGCCATGAAGAGGTCCATAACAAGGTGGATTGTGACAAGTATCCAATTCTGTTATGGCAAAATGGGCAAGCAACCCCCACAGGGGCTCAGTGTCCACTCCACTAGAGGAACAGCTGCATCAATAGCAGCATCAAGGGATATCCCTGTGCTGGAAATCTGCAAAGCAACTACCTGAAAAGCAGTTCACATATTTACTAAACATTACTGCCTGGATACCCAGGCTAGGAGTGATGCCAGGTTTGGCACAGGAGTTCTGCAGAGTCTGTTTCCTAAATAGGTCCTCTGCCTGCCTCCAAAGGCACTGCTTGGGTAGTCTGCATTTGTCAGTATACAGTAAGATTTCCTGGGGTTTGAAGGAAACATTACTTACCATAGTAATCTTGTTTCTTCCATGGGAATCTTATGTATTCTGCGCTCCCACCCTTCCTCCCCTGCCAGGACCTACAGGGCACTGCATACTGTCTGTACAACTGATGTTGAAAATCTGTGGGTGCTTACTAGTTTCTTGGACATCTGTTGAGTCCTAGGAGATGCCCTCTGTTATTTAAGAGATGTTTGCCCCTAAAAGGGGATATTGATTTGTTTTTGTCAGATTACATTTGTTAGCTAGTTTGTTTAGCTTCTGTATGCTTTGTAAGACTCTAACAGTTGCAGGAAGTGTAACGAGGGACAGTGGTTTGAAAACCAAGCTCGAGCCTAACATTCCACTATTAGCATTGGTTCTATTAACCATTTCAGCTCTGGGGCAGTCCTATGGTGAGACCATATTGCATTTGTAAGAGTCCCTTGGAAGAAACAAGATTATTATGGTAAGTAATGTTTTCTTCCAGCATGCATTCAACATTTTTCCACAATTGGCTGAGCTGCTTGCAGTAATCTTTGATGACTTTGTCCATCCATACAGATGTTGTGTTGAGGACAGGGAAATGGACAGTGTTGTCCCTATCTTTGTAAAGAGATACAGTTTTGGATCAGGTCAATTCTTACAAATATCATGGTTTGCTCCTGGATTGTAAGCTAAGTTATTCTGAACACATTGAGAATCTGACAAAAGCTGTTAATCAAAAATTTGGCCTGCTTTTTCGAAACAGTTCTAATCTTACTCGTGAAGTCAAAAAACTCTTGATAATGTCACATATCTTTCCCGTAATAGATTATGGATTGGTTATTTATTCTTCTGCTTGTCAATCATTATTACATCATGCAGAAATATTATTAAACAGAGCCTGTAGATTTGCTTTCAATTTGCCAATGGATAAACATATTCGTGAGTTGTATCATCATCCTGGTTTAATCTGACTCATCGTGTGCATTATCAATTTGGTTACTGGGCTTGGAATTTGAAGAATAATGATGCTCCTTGTAAACTAGTTTTGCTAGTAATGGCCCCTATTTGGACCAAAATATTGACCATATCTTCAGTTGACTCTCTTTTTAGGTTGCCAAAATGTAAAAGAAAAGTTTGGTACAATTGCCCTTTAACTACCATATTGCCTCATACTAGAATTCTATGCCAGAACATAGATGGGATATCGAACAGTTTTATCCATATGTACTGCAACTTAAGAAATGTGTTCATTCTCCTGAAATCTTGTAACTTCCATGTAACTGTATCTTGCAGTTGTAAAAATGTATATCTTGTCTGTGCCCTTGACAATGGGTGCCTTTGAAAATGGACAATATTGGTTCAGAGGTCTTCATTTGAATAATATAGAAACATTGAGTTTGATGGCAGATAAGGACTGCTTGACCCACCTAGTCTGCCTATTTACCCTGCCTACTGTAATACTGCAGATCCTACTTGATCTCCGGCTTTACATCCTCTTTCCTTGCCACTAAGGTTCCCTTAAGTCTATCCCATGGGGCCTTCTTAAATCCCATTTCCATTTTAGCCCCCACCACCTCTGCTGGGAGGCTGTTCCAGGCATACACTATTCTTTCTGTGAAGAAGTACTTCTTCGCATCTCCACGGAATCTACCTCCCTCCAGCTTCATTGCATGGCCCCTTGTTCTTGAGCATCTTTTCTGAAAAATTCTTCCCTCTTGAACCTTATTTATACCCGTGAGATATTTGGAAGTCTATCATATTCCCCCTCTCCCATCTTTCCTCCAGGGTGTACATATTGAGGTCCTTTAACTCTCCTCGTAGAGCTTTTGATGCAGGTCCTGCACCATTTTAATTCCCTACCTCTGGACCACCTCTGCTGTATGTCCTTCCAGAGATGTGGTCTCCAGAACTGGACACACAGTACTCTAGGTGAGGTCTCACCAGTGAGCTAAACAGTGGTAACATCACCTCTCTTTTTCTGCTGGTGATACCCCTTCCTATTCCTCCAGCATCCCACTAGCTCTCCCCGCTCCTTTGTCACATTGTCTGGTCACCTTTAGGCCCTCAGATATGATTACCCCCAGGACTCTTTCCTGCTTGGTGGTTGCTAGCACTATGCCCCCCATTTCGTACTCTGCTCCTGGGTTTCTGCACCCCAAGTGCACGATTTTACACTTTTTTGCATTGAAACTCAGCTGCCACACTCTAGCTTTCTTCACTCCCCCCCCCCCCGAGTGTCTGCACTATTGCTGATTTTAGTGTCATCTTTAAAAAGGTATACCTTCCTTCTAGGCCCTCTTCAAAGTTGCTACATCCACCAGCACCACCTCCCTTATTTGCCATCTCTTGATGGCATTCTCCAAGACATTGTCCAACTCCCCGGTGCTGGAAGTCTGTAGATCACTCTGGTGTGAATTGTAACTCCCTTTTCTGTTCCAGATGAAAATGAAATGAAAAGGGGCCAAGATCAGATGAGGATACCCAAAGGTCAGTCAGCCTGACATCAGTATTAGACAAGGTCCTGGAATCTATTATCAATGACAAAATAATGAAACACATGGTTGAGACCAAGATTCTCACCCCCCTCCTATCTCTGTATGGCTTAACAGTGGGCAGATCATGCTAACCCAACCTGATCACATTTTTCGAGGGCATGATCAGGGAGGTGGACAGGGGCAGGGCTGTAGACATATTCTATCTAGACTTCAGCAAGGACTTTGACACGGTGTCGTGAGAAGCGTCTGGGCAAAGCATACCACTGTGGTATACATGAGGCAAGCATGAGGTGGATTGCTAACTGGTTTGGGGGTAGGAAGCACTGGGTTGGGGTGGACAGGCACTACCCTGAGTAGGGGGGGGTGCTCCATGGCATCTCTCAGAGATCAGTACTGGGGCCACTGCTGTGTAACATTTTATTAGCAGTCTCAAAGCTGGGGTCTGTAGCAGGCTGCTTGGGTTCATTGATAACACTAAGTTGTCCAGGGTAGTAGACTCTCTTGAGGATGGAAACAAGCTTCAAGAGGACTTGAACAAGCTGGCTGATTGGTCAGACTCCTGGAGACTCAGATTTCTTGTGATGAAATGCAAGGTGCTTCACTTGTGGAAGAAAACAGTGGTAAGACCTACATGCTGAACAGGGCTTCTCTTTCTGTAATTTAGGAGGAAAAAGGACCCGAGGTCATTATAGACAAGGGGCTGAAGCATGACAAGCTGTGCGTGGCTGGTGTCATAAGGACTGGCAAAATGATGGGGTACATTAAAATGTGTGGGGGGGCAACAGAGCAGGGGAAGTTCCACCCCATGCTGGAACCCAGGTTTGGGAAGAACCCGATGCTGGCAACTGGGTGGTCAGTGGAGTGCTGATGGTGGCAGCATGTCCTTGATTGGGTTGACTGGCATGGCGCTTCTTCAGCATCAGTGATCCCGTGCAGTAGATCTCTGGATGGTTCAATTTCCAGCCACAGGGGAAGCTGTGTGGTGACAAGGCCCCCAGCAGTTATAGTGCATGCCTTGGGGTGGTGAAAAGGCAACATTATAGGGAAGAAATTAACCTGGCTGTGTCTGACTTATGGCCACAAGCTGCTAGCATTAAATCTCACCTCATGAGGCTCACAGCTTGCTCTGGCTCCTGAGTGAGTTGTCAGGGAAGGGCAACACCCCATCCTAAGATTCCTGAATGGAGGAAATAACTGTGGAAGCTTGCAAAAATGGTGCTGTTAGTGGCGAATGGGGCTGGGTGATCACCAGAGGACAGGAGTAGGGCGACGAAGGCTGGGTCAGTGAGAAAAAAAACTTGAAGAAAAAAATTAGTACATGTTTCTGTCCTATTTGCTCAGCAACAGTGGTGTTGCTCATAATGCTGGCAACCCAAGTCCAGACGCAGGAGGGCTGGTGGGATGAAGCAGGACCTAGCATCCCAGAGGATGATGCCCTCCTTCAGAGGGGAAGTGTTGCTGCCTCCACTGTCGCACTGCCACCTAGTGACCACAGGTGGTAGGACAGTGGAGGCACAGCAGGGAGGGTGGGCTCAGTGTCAACACACTGAGCGTGTGCGCGCTTGGAGCCTCTAGTGTGTCAACAGTATGTGGGCTGGGCCAAACATGCAGCAGAAACCCCCAGCACATCGCAGGATAAAGCAGCATGACTCACAGGCCCCACCACAGAGTTTGACTCCCCCTACCATAGAGTACTTTGAGGGACAAGCCCTTGAAGGGCTGGGACCCCCTGAGCTGGAGGGCATGGCCACTGGGGAGGGTAAGCTTTGGGAAACGGTGTAAATGTTAGCAAAGTTGCTAGATGGGGTTAAGAGGACATTGTGCTGGAGAATGGGTGCAAATAAAATAAAATTAGAAGTCTAAATATTCATGAATCTGGCAAGGCTCCTGATTGGCTACTGGATCCGTCATTAATGTCTTAGAAATGACCAATCCAACTGCCAACTGATGCCATGTGACATGCACAACTTGTGTCACATCATTAAAACCTAACAGTAAATAAAAAAAGGGCAAAAATGAAAGTTGTCATTGCGATTAGACTTATAATCGCAATAACAACTTTGAAGCTTGTCATTTGCATGGACTAATGACTAGGTGGAGGGAGACACCCTTGGCTGCACCTCCAGCCACCCATACCCCCAACCAGTCATTAATCCCCAGGAAATGAAAGCTTCTCGGTAGTTATTACTTAATTGTACATGTTACGCAGCATACTGATTAATAACTGCTTATGAAGCGGGGGAAGGGGCAGACTTCATAGTCCTAGAGTCCCTTCCGACCCAAAATTACTATGTTACTGTGTTCCATTCACTGCTGCATCACACCGAGGAAACCAAAAAGTGTAACAAATCTCTTATTTTGTTTTCCATTGCTACAGTTTGCCTTCTTGATTTAAACGTAGAAAGCGCAAGACAACATTTGCACAGCCGGATTGATTTCCTTATTAGTACAACAACACACATATTAGTCTTGATTCCCTTTGGCAAAAATGTTTATTTATTTCCAGTGATTCTTACAGTATGGGCCATTAAGCCTCAAGCTTGTTTACAACAGGGTTTTGCTCAAGATGCCTAATGTACACAGAGAGTTACACAGTTGCAGATTCCAGTACATATTATACAAAAATGAATTCTGATATGGCACATGGTTTCTAGTTTATAAATTGTATTGTGATTATACTTTTTTTTTTTTGTTTACAGTAGTAAGGCTGAGAACTATTTAAAAGTGGGATGCAAACTGTTCTGTGTATAACCTATATTTTGCACTGTCAAGTTCACACCTGTGTTCTGCACTGTATAAAAAAAATGTCCCTTGCTGCAATTTTTTTCTTATTCCCAATTAAACCTATCAATTTCCTGCAACAGGGTGAGTGGGACCTTTGCAGTTGATGCCAGTGCTGTTCCATGGCCGGTAGAAAGTGTTTATGTCAGGCAGTGGACATGCCCATCCCAAGCAGAAGTCCAGATAGACCCATGCACAGCAGTGTAGGTGGAAGGTACTACTGTGAGGTTGCAAGCCCCAAACAAACCAAAACCAGATTCAGGAAATGGTGCACACTCAACAACATCCAAAATGGCAGCTACTATTAGCAAGATACACAGACTCCCAACAGGCTGGATACTTTGCCAAACAATTAAAGGTTTATTGGAGTCAAAAAGCACAGAGACAGGAACACAATACCACCGGCTAGGTGCCCAGCGCTGTGCTCAATGGAGCTTTGACAAGGGGCTGCTGCAAAGTATCCTGCCTCTTGGACTCAACTGTAGCTGCTATTTTGGTTACTGTTCTCAAGTGTGCAGTTTCCTGGTCCTGGACATGCCCATCCCACTCTGTGAAGACTGTATGGCACATTCTCATAGTCTGCTTTGTACTGCCAACCTGGAAGCCCGAGTCTACTCTAATATTTGTGCTTCTTGGTTGGTGACGCACAGTACCCCCTTATGCCACTTGCCATAATTCAAAGGCACGCTTTTTTGCCATATCTCCAGGATAATCTTTGAACAGGTCAAAGCAACATGCCTGCAATTGATGAAGACTAAATCCACCTCTGTGGTCGCTGTTCTTCTTCAAGATGGCTACAGTCTACAAGCCCATAACACAACTCTGCAAGCTTGTTTACTGAACTTCATCCCTTTTGAGCAAAACTGGCATAATTACCCATGAGCCTCTGTTTTTCAAAAATATTGTCTTGTTCCAGTCACTGCTTCTCTTTGGCAAACTCTGTATTCTGCCTTCATGTTTATCTTGTTATATATGTTTATGTGAGGTTTCTAGCTAACGGACTTTAGCTTTGATGATGGCAATACACATGTCAGGAATGTCAGATGTTTCTTTGGTATAGCTGGAAACATGTAGGGCATCCTAGTGAAAGGAACCCTATAAATATAAATTTAATTTACTCTTTGGATCTAAACTTTTGAATGAGTACATCTGTGGGTTTTCTGAGCAAAGAAACATAGTCTTGGATTTCACATTATAGAAGACATCAACAGTTGAACCTACAACCATATCAAGCTGTTTCTTATATAAACATTTTACAATACCTGGTTCATATTTTTTTATGCTAACCAGTTTAGGCAAACCTACAAGAGACGCAGAACCCTATACTTTCAAAAGAGTTTTCTTTTGAGTCTATACTAATGGCAGAAAAGCTTAGATGAATGGGGCCCACAAAAGTTTTGTCAAGTATGCTTACATTCTAGGCAAGCATTTGCATTAACCCTTTTGGAGTTTTTTGTTTATTTAAAAAAAGAAACCACACTAGTGCCCTAAATAACTTAAAAAAAAATGTAATTTGTTATGTATGAACTGCAGTGTGATGGATAGTTTTGGAGAAGCAAAATCTAAATGATTGCAAATGTATGCTGCCTAAACGGCATAATTAAAATTAATACAGCTCCTTACTGTGCTTAGCCTAAGAGTTTTAAATGTAAAAACAGCATCCACTTCAGTGGTGCCCCATACTGCATTCATCCTGAAGAATGTTGTTAGACACATTAATTCACCTTTGCAACTCATTTTTGTACAATATTCACTGATGTTTTAATACAATATGTAATGTTATCTGTAACTAATCCCAGGTTGCCCCAGAAAATTGGAATTTTGTTCCTGTGAGCATACTCAATCATCAAAAAACAATAAATAAAAATAATAACTCTTAGCAAATATAGTTACATTCTATTTTCATAAGGATGTAAATTATAGTAAAGTTGCTATTTTCCTTTTTTTTTTTTTTTGTTACACCAGTTTTCTTCTTCTAAAGTCTCCACGTTGCACCTCCACTGCTTGGCTTGGCTAATCACCATGCAAACTAATGCGCTGAATAAAACCTGCCTGCAATATAGAGAACATATTTGTCAACGTTAACTTTCAAATGCCAAGATTGGCTAAATATATCAGTGCCCCAGAAACTCCAGTCTCATCCATGTATGTGGCTGGCAGTATAGCCTAGAGGTTAGAGTAGTAAGCTGTAAATGAGCTTGGTGCATCCAGCAGACCTGGGTTTGATTCCCACAACCTCCACTTGCATACTGTGTGACTCTGAGCAAGTCAGTTAACCTCCGCAGTGCTCCCAGGTCACCCCAGAACACAGGCACTTGTGCCTAGTGGGCCATACCCGATTACCAAAGACAAATATAAAAATTTGTAGAATGGAATAAATTAAAGCTTGGTAATTATAAAATGGAAATCGCATTCACAGTCACTGTAGGCCACAAAAATGAAACCCCATCCTGGTCAGAAACATGTTAACCACTTTCAAGATGGCGCTTTATATATACTTCAGTCTATATTTCTATCCATCCATCCATCTACATAACATAGCAGGGCATTTCAATCTGAAGAATAAAACATGATCTTCACTGAGGATATCTCTTGCATCAGGCCAGACCTATGGAACTATAGCCACCAGGCACTAGGATTACACGGAAATGTTTCTAGCTGGCAGTCTACTAGGGGCCACCCATGACGATGTCAGACACTGGTGATGTCCCTGCCATATAAACGTGGGTGGCCCTGTGCCCTTCTCAGTTCTTTTCCCGCTGTCGACCAACATGCATCGGACTCCATGGAGACATCGCTATGCTTCAGTCGACTGCCAAATTTTGAATTACTTTCTTTTCATTCCTTTAAATCACTTTTTTTGCTTTCACTTGATTTTCACTTTATGTCGCTATGTTAACATTAATCAACCAAAGCTTCAGTTTCTTCTGAGAGCAGTGGAGTTCCTCGAGTCCATGACTGTTAGGCCTGCCATCTCCACCTGATCTCCAGTCAAGCTTCCCAGTGACTTCCATGACCAGTCCTGTGTTCCTCTGTGACCCAGGCTATAAGATTGTTCATTCTGCAGCAGGGCAAGCCTCAAGGAAGCAGTTCCTCTGTGTCGCCAGTTCCCTCCTTAGGCTCTCCAGGACCTCTGAACCCAACAGATGGCTTCAGACATCTCTACCTGGGTGGGCCCCCCCCCCAGTTGCAACTCTTTGCGGCGACAACCATGGCTGTGGTGTCGACTGCTTCAGCAGTGACACTTCCTGCCATCCCATGCCTTCTTTCCCACAAGGTACAGCTCTGGCTGCTCTTCTTGTGGGACCTTCAATGGCTGGTGCAGGCCTGTCGCCCTCTGGGCTGTGGACACCCTGTGTCAACATATCAGGCCTAGCAAGGCTCCCTGCTGGACCTCTAGCTGCCAGTGCTGGCTCTTGGACGTTGGAGCCTCAAACAATGTTGTTAGTTCTGCAGCTTACTTGGTATTACTTACTTGGTATGGAAGAACAGAAGAAGGCCAGAGCCCATCGAGACTGTTCCCCACACTATGTGGGACATTATTTATCTATTATCCCTCAGCCAAACAATCTAATTTGTTTTTAAAGACAGTGGCACTAGTTGCCTCTACCAATTCTTGTGGCAAGGTGTTCCATACAATGGATGCTCTTATTGGAAAAATGTTTTCCCTTTTGCTGGTTTTATAAGTTTTTACTTCAAGCTATTTATTATGCAGTCTCGGAACTTGTCTCCTTTTGGAGAGTGTTAGACCACATTTTTCCATTAGATCTGGTGAATTTATTAAATTAAAAACCATAAGCATATCACCTCTTAATCTTCTAGTTTGAAGAGAGAAGAGACCAGTACCTTTTAATCTGCTCTGATAATCCAAGTTTGTTAATCTTGGAATCATTCTAGTTACTCTCCTTTGAACCTGTTCAAGAATTGCTATGTCTTTTTTTGGGTTTGAATTTCAGAAAGGGGAGCCATAGCCTAGATACGGTCTAATTTATGCCCTATACAATGGAATAAGGTATTGTTCAGTGCGAGTGACAAAAGTGCGTTTTATTTGCCTCAAAAGTCTGTTGGTCATGCAAGCAGTTCTAACACAGTGATCATTTGACATAAGTTTATTATTAACATATATCCCTAAATCTTAATCTCCCTAAATTAGACCTCCGAACCTACAGGTTGGCTCCTTCAGTGACTTTTGCCAGACATCCCTCAACTGGCATCATTCTGTCAATGCTGACATAGTCCGCTGCAATGTTGGCCGCCATTATCGCTTCCTGCTGCCTGTACCCTCGTTCCCGTGGGGTTGACTTTTGTGGCATGCTCCATCAGTCCTCTTACAGTCTGTGCAGGCCTGTCAATGTCAGGGATCCAGTTACCCCAGTCAACATCCTGTGGCGTCCCCTGCTTGTGGGCCAATGTGACTGCCTTCTGCCATGAAGGACCTCATCTCACATAGGGTCGGGTGTTCAACTGGGCCTGCTGTGGTGGGCGCTCATCCATCGATCAGGGTCTCAGCCTTCCCCATCGACGGTGTGCTGTACTCCAGCAATGTGGGTTGCCATCATTGCCTTCTTAGGGCAGGTTGACCAGGGTCATGAGTTACACTAGATCCACCATGGCTGGTGGTGGTCCATCGATGCCAGGCTCTAGGGACACCTGTCAATGTTGGCGGATGCTTTCCCTATGTAACCTACCATTGCCATTCGGATGGTGCTATTCTCCCTTGTGGAGTCACTATAGTGCATCATGTCTCCTCTTCCTACTCCAGGCCCAATAATGGGGCCTCTCAGGCCGGCCCCACGACCCCGCCTGCTCCATCGCATGCCCTCCATACTCTGGGTCATTGCCAATCTTGCCTCCTTACTCATGGTCTTCAGGGTCTGTCAATGAGGCACAGGGGTACTGTCCTGCCCTCCTATTACAGGAGGAAGCAGAGGAGGAGACTGATTTGGATGGGAGTCCCTCTGATGGTTTTGGCTCCACTCTTTCTACCAGGAGTGCAGCCTTTGCATGGTGTATCCTGAGGTTCCCTCCTGCAGAACTCTTCTGCATCTCCTAGATGTTGCAGCTATAAACTGCAATGGGGTTTGCTGCTGAGAAGCAAGACGTCATTAGGAGCCACTTGGCAGAGTTCCTTGAGCTGCCAGACTCTCCTCTCCTTATTCTTCCCTCTCTATTGGCTATGCTAGAGGATGCTGCCCAGGCTGCTTGGTACCGACTATGCTTGATTCCTACCACCCCCACAATGGTGAACAGGCTGTGCCTGTCTCTGGGACCCTCAGGAATGCCCTTTTTCACAGGCTACCCTGAGACTTGTTCCTTCATGCTAAATGCTGCCCAGGCTAGCCCTCATGTATCTTGGCCTCTTGGTTCTCCCCCCCTTCCTGATGAATGGTTGAGGGAACTGGCCCTTGTGGGGAAGAGAAACTCTGAAATTCTTATGCCCACATGGTTCGGACTGTGCTGGCAATGCCCAGCACTCCATTCTGCATGCCCCTCTAGGGGTACAACCTCTTTGGGGTTGAGGTGCAGGGTATACTCCCAGTGGTCAGTCAATTTCCTCTACCTCATGCTACTGAGAAGTATGTAGAGAGTGCCCAGTGGCAGGGCTGCCAACAGACCATGGTCAGGGGTCAGGCCACTGAGCAACAGTAGGATAGCTTTGCTGACCCCTTCCTCCTCCAACGGTGCACACCCCAATGCTCCTAGAGGTGGTGCAGTTGTGGCCACTGGATCTGGTTCAACATGACACCTTATTAGACCCCACCTTCTGGCACAAAATCCAGAGGCGGTGTTGGGGGTCATTTCTCCCTTTACCTGGAAGGGTGGTGGGAGCTCACAACAGATGTTTGGGTCATGCAGCTTGTAGAGAAAGGTCACACTCTAGAACTTTTGCCGTGGCCTCCATATCTACCTCCAGTTAATTTGAGCTACCCCCAGACCACATTCCAGTGCTGCAGGGGGCCTGTCACCTATTGCTGCAGAAAAGGGCCATAGAACCTGTCCCCAAGGATCACAGGAATGGAGGGTTCTATTCCCCCCATCTTTTTGGTCTCCAGATCCACAGGGGATTTACGTCCCTTCCTGGACCTGAGAAACCAGAATTTCTACTTCCAGTACAAGAAGTTCAGGATGGTGACCCTACATGGCTTGCTGCTTATGCCACATCGAGGGGATTGGATATGCTCCCTCGATATGCAGGCTGCATACTTGCCTATAATGGTGTGTGCTCCCCACAGGCAGTACCTCAGGATAGATATCTCTGTCATCAGGTCACACCTATGGAACTTTGCCAGCAGACATCAGGATCCCATGGAAGCTTTTTTCTGCAGCAGTCTATTAGGGGCTGCCAACGCCGATGTCAAACTCCAACATCACATGCCCTATAGAAGCACAGGCAGCTCCACTCCCTCCTCAGTTCTTTCCCACCATTGACCATTCGTGCACAGACTCTGCAGAAGCTTCGTTGTTCAGTTTCAGAATCAATTTTACTTACCCTTCTTTCTTTTACTTACCTTTGAATCACTTTAGTTTAAAGTGATTCTTTTGTCCTTTGTATGTGAAGAACTACTCCTTTGTTGGCTCTTTTCCATCGCTGTGACTGCAGAAAGATCTCTTCAACCGATGAACATGAACTCTGTGTCTGCTGTCATGGGCCCAGCCACAGTGTCCTCACCTGAAAGTCCTGCCTGAAGTTTAACCTCACCACCTAAGCCCTGCAGAAGTTCCTCATGGAGCAACAGGCAGCACGTGGAGAGCAGAGGTCCTCCAAGCCCCCCCAACCCAGTTGCCAGCGTCTTCTTTGGGCTTTCAGTCTTCCAAGGCCCAGGATGTATACTCAGAAAACATTCTCAGTGGGACAAAGAGCAGCTTAAGGGCCGCTCCCCCGTCGGCAATCCTGGTCCCTGCTGGATTCTTCTTCTTTTTCTCCTGGGGTTGCCCTGTCGACTGCTTTGGTATTGGCACCTCGCCCCATGCAGACCTTTTCTCTGAACAGGCCCCCCACGGTGGATTCATTCCTTAGCTATCATAGGGCTGCAGAGGGGCAGTTGGCATCTGGGTTATTGGCCCCCACCCCGTCGTCAAGACCTCTCAAGCCTCGAAGTCCAATGGCGCTAGGCTTAACCAGTAGCACTGCTCTTAGCAGTTCATCGATGGACCAGGGCTATGCGCCCCCTCTGTCAATGCCTGTGTCAACAGTGATTCCTCTGCCTGCTGTTGACCTTAATTCTATACTTACCTCTTTTAGCAAGTCTCTCATTCAACAGCTAGTTCCACGGCCTGGGCCATCATCACCTGTGCCATCAGGGGCTGCTTTGGTGTTGACACCAGTTCAACTTGCTCACCCTGTGCCCTCTAGAGAGCCATCAGTACTATATTCAGCAGCTTATGCTTCAGAACAGGCCAACATAGAAAAGGAATACCATCCTGATTTCATCCTCCCTGAGGAAGAGGATGAGGAGGAAGACATTGATGTGGAATCCTCTGACAGTTCCCCTGTCTCCTCCAGGAGTGAAGAGACTGTCAAGCACACTCCCAGATCTCCCCCAGGTGACCCCTCCTTGTTCAACATTATGAAACCGCTCTCCTTCCACCACGGGATTTCAAACTGAGGAGGAGGAGGATGAAACTAGGAGGAATCTGGTGGACTTCCTGGCAATCCCAGAGTCTCCACCCATGGTTATTTCTCCTCTGCTGCTAGCCCTGAATGTTGCTACCACAGTGGCCTGGCGGAGACCCAACATGGTACCAGCCATGCCCAGGAAGGCAGACAAGCTTTATCTGGGACCTCAGGGGTTGCCCTTTTATGCGGCTCAGCCCGAAACAGATTCAGTGATTATCAAGGCCGTGCATGACAGAACTAAGGCCCCTAAGTACCTTGGTTCCCTGCCCCCTGAAAGTGAGTCAAGGAGCTTGTACTTCTGGGGCGAGAGGACATTTGCCTCTGCCACTCTCAGACTTTGGATTGCCAGTTATTTGGCTCATCTGATTAAGTACCAGAATACCCTTCAGAGGAAGGGTAAGGCAGCTGTACAGGCCCTCCCTGAGGGTTCCCAAAAACAGGAGCATCTTAAGGTGCTCCAGGCCATAGAAGATGTCAGTAAGCATCTCTTCAGAGTCACTTGTGATACGGCTGATACTACAACCAGGGCAGCTACCTCTGGCGTTTTCCTCAGGAGGTATTCCTGGCTTAGAGTCTCTGGTTTTTGTGAATGATGTCCAGCAAAAGATGTTGAATGCCCCTTTTGTGGGTCACAAACGTTTTGGACCAGATGTGCAGTATATAATTAATGAACTGCAGGTGTCGGCCCAGTGGCACTGAGGGCTGAGGCACTGGATGCCTTATCTCATGCTATGCCAGCGACCCATACTCGGGAACGAGCACGGGCCACTGGGGATCGGCAGGGGAGGAGAAGGATTGAGTGTCCGATGGACTGCTCTCCTTCTCCGGGGAGTGGGGTCCTCAGTGGTTGGTGCTTGTTCGCCCCTCAGTGGAGGCTGGAGGACAGGGTGCCGTGCTGCAGTATGGGGAGGAATTGGGGCAGACACTTGGAGGAACCGCGTGCAGATGCATGTGCGCTCCCCTCCACTAGCATCATTGCATGCCCTCAGCTCCTGGGAGAACACCAGGAAAAAGCACTGCCACAGCACAATGGTGGAGGGCGCCTCGGAGGCTCTGCTCCTGCCAGCCATGGCACTGGCCCACTGGATCCAGACTTCAGTGGGGGTTGGGGAACCCTACCGACCTCACGGGGGGGGCAAGTCCTGGGAGCTCGGGTCAGCACTGGATGGTGGATGCCTGGAAATGGGGCTGGGGGTGCCTTCCGGAGGATAGCTGGCAGAAGAGGAAAAGGTAATAACCCCCCCAAAAAATCAATGAACTGCAGGCTATTGGCAGGGCTATTCAGTCTGTCCGCTCCCTTTACCATACCCAGCCCAGGAGTAGGCTGAGGTCCTCCTTTCATAAGATCTCTCACAAGCCAGGTCCCGGAGCCAAGCTTCAGGGTAAGCACAGAGTAAGCTCCACCTTGCCTGCCCCCTCTAGTCCCTCTGCCAAGCAATCCAGAGGTGGAAGTGTGGCCCTGGCCACCAGTTCAGTCTCCGCCTGACTCTTTGATAGACTTCCTCCTCCTCCTCCTTCCCCAAGCCAGGAAGTATTGGTTGGAGGTCAGTTCTCCTTCCATATGTCCCAATGGAGAACCATCACACCAGATGATTGGATCCTGCAGATAATCAAACAGGGCCATGCTCTAGAGCTTCTAGAGCAGCCTCCAGATGTTCCACCAGTCCCCATGTTTTTCCATCCAGACCACTCAGAGATGCTCAGGGAGGAGGTCTTCACCTTGGTATACAAGCAGGCTGTAGAATCATAGCCCAGGCAGCAAAGGAACAATGGGGTTCTACTCCAGGTCCTTCCTGGTTCCCAAAAGAACAGGAGACTTCAGGCCCATTTGAGGCCTCAAGGAACTGAACCTTTTTATCCAGTACAAAAAGTTCTGGATGGTCACTTTGCACGGGCTGCTTCCTCTGCTCAAGCAGGGTGACTGGCTGTGCTCTCTCAATAAGCAGGATGCCTACCTGCACATCATGGATTTGCCCCCCTCACAGGCGGTATTTGCGGTTCTTGTTTCGGGGAGCATTGCCAGTTCAGGGTATTGCTCTTTGGCTTATTCTCTGTGCCATGGGTCTTTACCAAGTGCGTAAAAGCTGTAGCAGCAGCTGTCCGGCGCGAGAGCCTCTATGTGTTCCCATATTTGGATGACTGGTTACTGAAAGCCCAGTCCAGGGAGCACCTATTGTTGACTCTAGAATGCACCCTGCAGTTATTCCAGTCTTTGGGTGTCACTGTCAATCAGCCCAAGTCGGTGCTGACCCTTTCCCAAAGGTTACAGTATATAGGGGCAGTCCTGGACTCTACCCAGGGCAAGGCCTTCCTCCCCAAGATAGGGTGGACTGCCTCATTGCTTAGTCCCAGGAGGTGGCTCAGAGCCAGCATGTCCCTGCAAGGGCATTCCTCAGGATTCTAGGCCTCATGGCCGTGGTCATTGTTATGGTCCATCTGGCCAGGTTGCACATGAGGATTCTGCAGTGGACCCTCAAGGTTCAGTGGGGTCAGCGCTTAGATGACCTAGATCAGCTAGTCCTTGTCTCCTCACCAGTACGCAGAATGCTTCTCTGGTGGATGGACCCAGCCAGTCTCTTAAAGGAGGGGTCCCCTTTCTTATCCCCAGTCCCCACCAAATCCTCACAACGGATGCTTCGGGTCTGGGTTGGGAAGCCCACCTTAGTCCTTATCAGACCCAGGGTCTTCAGTACCACTGGGAGACACACCTCCATATAAATATCTTGGAAATGAGGGCAGTTCTGTATGCCTTGCAGCCTTTCCAAAACTGTCTTTCTCTGGTCCCCTCTGTTGATGTAGTCTGACAATCTCAGTGTGGTCTACTACATCAACAAGAAAGGGGGGGACCCATTCCTACCCTCTTTACTGAGAAGCAATGAGGGTCTGGCACCGGGCTGTAGATCACAGTCTGAAACTGTCAGTCGTCCATGTGCCAGGCACCCAAAATGCCTTGGTGAACAGCCTCAGCAAGTCACAGTCCAAAGTGCACAAGTGGGAGCTGCTGACCTTAGTCACAGAAGACCTGCTTGACAGGTGGGGTCATCCAGAGTTGGACCTTTTTGCATCCCTACTCAATGCAAAACTGTCATGTTTCTGCTCGCTAGATCCAGGGCCTTTTGTTTTTTGGTGAGACACGTTGTCCTTCTCCTGGAAAGGGAGGTTTCTTTATGCATTCCCTCCCATCCCTTTGATTCAGAGGATTCTCAAGTTACAGATGGAGGGTGCCACCCTAATTCTGGTGGCCCCATTTTGGCATCGGCATATATGGGTTCCATTACTGCAACAGTTGGCTGTAGAACCTCTAGATCTTCCATGGGGATAATCTCTTGCAGCAGGTAATACACTTGTGGTCATCGCCAGACAGCAGTCTTGTGCACAGCAGCTCTCTTCTAGCAGTCTTTTTCCAGAGGCCACCCACACATGACATCATCATCCTGCTCCTATATAAGATTGGGCAGTCCCTGATGTCCTCAGTTCATTTTCCTACCATCTTCAGCTCACACGCAGTAGCTAGCACTAGTGAAGCAGTCATCGATGAGAACTTGAGCTGGGAACAGAATTTCCCTCCATTTCCAATCTTTATTGATGAATGTCCAAGGAATCTACAAGCAAATCAGCATTATTTCAGTCATGTCGTTGCGGCAGGAAGATCTGCCAATACAACAACCACACTGTTTGTGTTAGGTGTCTGGGTCCCACACGCACACCCATCTCCTGCATACATTGCCAGGAATTCAGCCAGGCAACCCGCCAACAACGGCTGTAGGAGATTGAAGTTCACCTCATGGAGCAGAAATTGCTTCTCTTGGAGAAGGGGGCCAGTCCCAAGGAGCTCCCTGCTACAGCTTCACACAAGAAGCATAAACGTGATAAGGATAAATCATCTTCATCATCATCAGGCAGACACTCATTAACAGCCACCGTCACAGGTGCTCCACCATCGATGATGCCCTTCAGAACTGCTTCCTCATCGATGGAGGTTTACACCCTCTTGTGAATGCACTTTCTGGTGCCCTTTCAGCAGTTTCTATGGAACCCTATGTAAGTTCCATCAATGCCCCACTGATGGTGACTCGTTTCCCATCGACAACATCTGCAGTACTCTTAAGTATTCTAATGCCTCCCCATTTACTGTCCCATTGACGACAGGCCAGGTTTTCATGGAGAGATCCACTGGTTTTGCCATTTCTACTGCCCCTCCTCCTCCACAGCCATTCTCTCACAGGGGTCAGTCGGACAGGGACTGTGACTCAGGTATTTACCACCCAGGGGCTAGACCTGTTTATACCTCACATCCTATTTCTTCCACAGTCCCTCTAGTTTCCCAGAAACCACCTACCCCACCTTCTATTACTACTTCATTGGACGTAGCCACAGTGGTACAACAGGTTTTGGAAGTGATGAGGCATTCTCAGTCTCCCACTCCAGGGGAGGCAAGTCACCCTTCCTGCTCTCCCACCCCTCCACCCAAATGCTTTCAAGATGACAGAGAGCCCTCTCCTCCCTGATCCCCTGTGTCATATGAAGAAGAGTACTTTTTGGAAGAAGCAGAATTTCCAGAAGGTTTTCCTGGAGATCTAGATGATATTGACCTTCAGGACTTGGATTCCCATCCTCTGTCCTCTCTTTCTACTATTTCCTCCTTGCATGAGGATGCCACCTGATATGTAGCTGCCTCTCCTCCTGATGACCCATCCTTTCATGAGTTGATGGTCCAAATCAAAAAAATTATGGGATTTTCAACTACGGAACAAGATGAACAAAGAAAGGATACAGCAGATTATCTTGAACTGCCTGAAGAGCTTGTTGTAGTGGTACCCCACTTATACAAACTTGCAAAAATGCTGTACTGGCAGTTTGGAACCAACCCTCAGCTGTTCCGGCCATTCCTAAAAAGGCAGATCGCCTTTACTAGGTTCCTCTTGACCATTCCTTTCTTTCTGCTACCCCGATTTGGTGGTTTTCACAGTGGCTCATGATCGTACCAGACAACCAAAACACATGAGCTCATTACCCTCTGATAAGGAGTCCCGCCATCTTGATTACCTCGGGAAGAAGGTATTCCAGATGGGTACCATGAATCTCAGAATTCTAAATTATATGGGACACATGGTTAAATACCAACATACCCTCTGGTCCTCTGCTATAGAACTAGTCAATAAACTTCCTCCATCTCAGGAGAAGGACCAATTATTGGCAACAATTTCCACTGGCAATTCCATATGTAGACACTTGCTCCACTCAGGAAATGATGCTGTGGATACGTCTGCTCGCATGTCTGCCACAGGTATTACCCTGAGATGACACGCTTGATTACATGTATCAGGATTTACACCAGATATACAACATAAAGTGGTAAATGCCCCTTTTAATGAATCTAAACTTTTTGATCCAGGTACCCAAACACTTCTGGATGATCTACAAGCCTCAGGTTGGACCTTACGTATGGTGCATGGCATGTATCATACCTCACAGCCATCTTACCAGTACTGCTCCCAGTCCTCTTTTCAATCAAAGAGATGTGGCAAACATAGAGGTACTTATAGAGGCAGATTCCATGGTCATTCCCAGCCATCCTCCAGGACTGCCACTCCTACCTCTAAGGGCTTCCACTCCCACCCCTGGGTGGAGCTTGTCAGCCCGCTTCCCAGTGATCAACTGGGGCATTGTTGGGCTTCCTCAACCAGGCCTTGGAAGCCATGGGTGGTCACTTTGCCCTCCATTTGGAGGCCTGGCAGGCATTAACATTGGATGAGTGGGTGCTTCAGATCATAAGGATGGGGCACACGCTGGGACTCACCTCAGTGCCTTCCCCATATCCTCCCCACTCTATCCATTACCTACCCGAGCATATCCCCATTCTTCAAGAGAAACTTCAGGTACTTCTTCACAAGAATGCCATCTATCCAGTTCCTCCTTTGGAGTACCATCAGGGATTTTACTCCTATTTTTTCCTGCTACCCAAATGTACTGGAGATCTCAGACCTATACTAGACCTCAGACAACTGAATCTACACATTCAGTACAAAAGGTTCCAGATGGTTACTTTAACATTCATTATGCCAATATTAAAACAAGGTGATTGGCTATGTGCATTAGACATGAAAGATGCCTACCTACATATCCCCATCCACCCAGCCCACCACCAGTTCCTTTGCTTTTACCTACTAGGACAACATTACCAATTTTGGGCACTCCAATTTGGTCTCTCATCCACCCCAAGAGTCTTTACCAAGTGCCTAGTGATAGTGGTGGTGGCCCACAGACGAGATGGACATTTTGTCTTCCCATACTTAGATGATTGGCTCATAAAAGCAGACTCTGAAACTTCTCTGCTTTTGCCCCTCCAGATGACCCTCACTCCATTCCAGTCCCTAGGAATTACGGCCAACTGGCCCAAATCCAATCCAACTCCTACGCAGTGGCTCCAGTATATAGGAGCTGTTCTGGACACCACCTCTGCCAGGGCTTGCATCCCTGCCGACAGACAAGACAGGCATCTGTTTTTGGCTTCCCAGATATGAACTCAACAATTGATCACCGCCAGGTGTCTCTTATGCCTTCTGGGACATATGGCCGCAGCCATCCCCATGGTGGCCTTTGCCCATCTACATATGAGACCAGTCCAATGGACTCTTCAGAATCAGTGGCAGCAATCAATGGGGATTTTGAAGTCAGAGTCACTCCCATTCTCTGCTTGGCCCTAGACTGGTGGACTCATCGTGCCAACCTATCTCAAGGCATGCCCTTCCAGTCCCCTCCTCCCCAGCAGACGTTGACTACGGATACTTCCCTTGACAGTTGGGGGGCACATCTGTGCCCCTAAAAGACACAGGGCAGGTGGCCCTAATTCTCCATTCCTCCTCATATAAATCTACTGGAAATGAGAACAGTCTGCCTTGCCTTTCAGGCTTTCCACTCCCACCTTTCCCCGGTGCCTGTACTGATCCAATCAGACAACACCTCAGTGGTGTACTACCTGAACAAACAAAGAGGTACCAAGTCCCGCACTCTCTGCAGGGAGACGGTGGTTTGGCAGGAGGCTATACTTCAACATCTATTGTTGATTACCGTCCATCTACCGGGATGCCACAATACCTTGGCCGACATTCTGTCACTAGACCTCCACGCATGAGTGGACACTTCATCACGAAGTTCTTCAGATGATCTTTCAATTGTGGGGGACCCCACACCTCAACCTTTTTGCCTCCCCAAACAATCACCGACTCCCCAGTTACTGTTCAATTATCCCAAACAGAAAGAGACTGTCTATAGATGCCCTGTCTCAACCATGGACAGGACTCTTCTTATATGCTCCACCCCCCCGTCCCACTCCTGCAACAGATTCCACTGAAACTACAACTCAAACCTGCCACCATGATCCTCATAGCCCCTCTGTGGCCTCGGCAGGTGTGGTTTCCCCTACTTCAACAGTTCTCAGTAGCGGACACAATCCTGTTGCCAATCAGGCCTGATCTGTTGACTGAAGATCAGGAAATCCTCCTTCATCCCAATCAGAAGTCACTACACCTTCATGCTTGGCTCCTGAGGATGCTTTCATAGCCCGCCTTCAAGTCTCCTCACCAGTGGCCAGTATTCTTTTGGCTTCACGCAAACCATCTACCAGGGAAACATAAATGCTAAATGGAATTTCTTCTTCATGTGGGCCACTTCTCGGTCTTTGAACCCTTATTCATGTACATTGACTAGGATTTTGGACTACTTGGCTTCGCTTGCCGAGACAGGCTTGAGTTACTCTATTAAGGTTCATTTGGCCTCCATATCAGCCTTTCATGAGCCTTTAGATGGGAGACTCCTTTACCAACACCATCTTGCCAAAATGTTCTTAAGGGGAATGTTACACCTCAAACCCCACGCTAGACGGCCCACCCCTCCCTGGTACTTGAATTTCCTTTTGGAAAAGTTGACCCTCAAACCTTTCGAACTGGCGGCTACCTGCGACCTCTGATTTCTTTCCTGGAAGACAGTATTCTTAGTTGCTGTCACTTCAGCCCGCCGTGTTTCTGAGCTTCATGCCCTAATGTGTAGAGAACCTTACTTTCACAAGGACAGAGTGGCTCATCGTACCAATCCTTCCTTTTTACCTAAGGTGGTCTCAAAACACACCTTAAGTCAGTCCATAGAATTACCTGTCTACTATCCTGAGCACTCTAATCAGGGAGAATACCTCCTACACACTTTGGATGTTCATCGTATTTTGAGATACTATATAAATCATACCAAATCTTTCAGAAAATCTCCTCAGCTTTTTGTTACCTTCGCTTCAACCAGAGAAGGTTTTCCAGTCGCTAAACAGACCCCCACTGGTTAGCACATTGTATAATTTTTTGTTATAAGAAATGTAACAAACCATTACCAGGACCTGTCC
This sequence comes from Neoceratodus forsteri, assembly GCA_016271365.2. Lineage (NCBI taxonomy): Eukaryota > Metazoa > Chordata > Ceratodontiformes > Ceratodontidae > Neoceratodus > Neoceratodus forsteri. The sequence continues at coordinate 100,770,285 of JADMNL010000030.1, read as the reverse complement.
AATCCCATTCTACCCAAGCAATGGCCACTACAGCGGCCTGCTTCAAGGGGGCTTCTATCACAGATATCTGCAATGCAGCCACATGGTCCACAATACATACTTTCATGAAGCACTACAACTTAGATATTGCTTCTCACCATAGGACAGCTTTTGGCCGCACTGTCCTACAAGGCCTTCTATCATAACTTTCCACCCTTCCTGGGTTTACTACTTGGGAGTCATCCCAAGTGTATTATCTGCGGCAAGAGATTATTCCTGTGGAAGATAGTACAGTTAGATAGTACAGTTGTGCACTTACTGTAATGGTAGATCTTCGAGGGGTATCTTTTGCAACAAGTACAGTCCCTCCCTCCATCCCCCTCCTCCTCTAAGAGAACAACTTCTGATCCAAACCTATATGGGAAGGGATACCTATGGTACCTCGGATCTCCCTCTGTCCTTGCTTAGCGAGCTGAATCTGGCGGGGAACTGAGGATACCAGGGACCGCCCACTCTTATATAGGAGCAGAATGATGTCATGTGTGGGTGGCCCCTGGAAAAAGACTGCTAGAAGAGAGCTGCCATGCACAAGAGCGCCCTTTGGTGATGACCCCAAGTGTATTACCTGCTGCAAGAGACACTCCTCGAAGATCTACCGTTACGGTAAGTATGCAACTGTACTTTCCCCTGCCCCTCTGCTGGGATCTGTTGACTCAGGCCCAGGGGACCCTGGTCCATCCAGACTTCAAATCCCTCCACCTGCATGCATGGCTCCTGCAGACATAGCCATTGTTCGGTTTGGGGTGTCTCCGAAGGTGGTGTACGTCCTGGTGCCTGCCAGAAAAACTTCCACCATGGCCACTTACTCTATGAAATGGAAGTGGTTTGCTATCTGGGCTGCTTCTCAAAGCCTGGACCTTTTAACCTGCCTGGTGAACCAAGTTTTGGAGTATCTTCTGACCCTGTCCAATGCAGGTCTCAAATACTCATCCTTTAAAGTGCACCTCTCAGCCATATCAGCCTCTTATCTGCTCATTGATGGATGTACTGTGGCACAGCTGGATGTGGCCTGTACTTTTTTGAGAGGCATCCTTCACTTGAAGCTTTCTATCCACAACCCGGTTCCACCATGGGACCTGAATGTTGTTTTGGAGAAGCTGACCCTGCCTCCTTTCGTGCAACTGCATCTTGTGAGCAATGCTTTCTGTTGTGGAAAGTGTTATTTTTAGTTGTCATTACTTTGGGTCAAAGAATTTCAGAGCTACAGGCTCTCATGTGTGAACAGCCTTATTTGATTTTTCATAAAGACAGGGTCTCTTTGCATACTAACCCAAAGTTTCTTCCTGAGGTGGTGTCTGAGTTTACCCTAAATCAGTCCCTCCTCTTGCCTGTTTATTATCCAGAGCATGCCAATCCAGGGGAAGCATTGTTCCAAACTCTGGATGTGCATAGAAATTTGCATTACTATACACACCTTATGAGTAAGTAAGTAAGTAAAATTTTATTTGTACAAGGGGCCCTTCCATAGCTCAGGGTGCCCTTACACCATACTCACACAAATTATAAAAAATAATACAACTAAATTCAACACACAAAAGCTTAAAATCTTAAGTTCCTTCAAAGGCATTTCTAAAAAGGTATGTCTTAAGGGAGTTTTTAAACCCTCTTGTATCCGACAAGGTAGAGAATTCCACAGGGTCGATGCTATAAAGGCAAAAGATCTTCCTCCAAACATTTTCAAACATACCCTGGGAACCTTGTTGGAGGATCGGAGTGAACGGAAGGGCCAGTAGGCTGATAGGGTCTTGCAGGTATTGAGGTCCCTGATCGTGTAGGGGTCTATGGGTTAGCAATGCGACCTTGAAAATGATTCGCCACTGTACAGGCAACCAGTGCAGTTCGCACAGCACAGGTGTCATATCACTGGATCTAGGGGTTCCAATTAACAACCTAGCCATCGCGTTCTGTACCAGCTGCAATCTGCGAATATCCACTCCTGAAAGCCCTAGATAGAGGGCATTGCAGTAGTCCAAACTGATGGTAACAAAGGCGTGGACCAATGTAGAAATATCCTTGGATGGAACCAAGTGATTCGCCCTGGCGATATTTCTCAGATGATAAAAGGCGGATTTGACTGTAGCCAACACCTGAACCTTCAAGGTCAGGCTTTCATCAAACACCACTCCAAGGTTCTGCACCTGGCTCAGAGCATTGAGTAGGTTTCCTCAAAGTTGTAAACCAGATGGTTTTCCTGCCCATGATCTGACCATCCTCAGATCAGGGTCCACAACCAATACCTCTGTTTTCATGAGGCAATGCAGGAAGTCCTCTCAGTTATTTATTTCTTTCACCCCTGGCAGAGAGGTAGCTCCAGTTTCGAAACAGTGCTTGTCCAAATGATTGGTCAACTGTATTATTTTTTGTTACAGGAAGTATGGTAAGGAACTTCCTGGGGTTGTTAAGGGCCATTCCACCAGGGCATGGCCACTTCTGCTGCCTGTTTCAGGGGCGTGTCTGCAGCTGAGATTTGTGCTGCTGCCACTTGGAGTACCATCCGCACATTCACCAAGCACTGTAGTCTGGACATTCAGTCCAGAAGATGGGCAAGCTTTGGCCTCACTGTGCTTCGGGGCCTTCTTTCTTAGGCCTATGGCCTCCTGCCACCCAGACTGTCCTTGCTTTCAGCACTGCTTCAGACTTTTTCCATAGGTGTGACCTGATGACAGAGATGCCCCTGTAGAAGACAGAACAGTTATGTAAGAATTTACTGTAACAGTAGATCTTCGAGGGAATCTCTGTCATCAGGTTATGTCATCCCTACCCCCATCCCCCTTTCTCTCTTAATTGGGGCATGAGGAATGGCTCTATGACTAGCTGCAGCTAGCTTCTCCCCCGTCAGAAGATCCGCCATGCTGCGGGACACTGCCCGAAGAGGGTGCCCTCCAGACTCCATCCGTCAGGCCCGCCCTCCTGGCAGCCTTGGGGAGATCTGGCTGGTCAAGACACATGATCCCCTGTTACCCCCCCACAGCATTCCAAGACTACCAAGCCACCTCTTACAAAGGTTCATGACTGTGACACCTACCTATCTGCTCCCTAGTCTACTCTAACTGGAATGACTCCCCCATTGCTGGAGAAGGCAAAAACCTGGAAAACCCAGTGGGAGAAAAATGGGAAATTCTTTCTCGACCCCAAAGGTGATCCTCCTTAGTGGGACAGCAAGTTCCCTATACCCCCCCATGTTCCCCCCTGCTTTTACGAGGGTGAGGTTTGGGTGGGATGCGACCTGGGACAAGGAGGAATGAGAAAGAATTTCTCCTGTGCAGCCCCTCTTAAGGGCTTAGCTCCTCCCTGTCCCTGGCCTCAAGCTCCCCCCCGGGAAGCCTATCCCCCCCAGCCCCTTCTGGGTGGTCCTACCTGAGTCCCTATTGTTTGTCCAGGTGTCCCCGGCCATGTCCCCAGACAAAACCCCACCTGCTGCGATACCTTGTAGGCTCCTTCATTGTCTTTTGAGGGTATATGCCTTATTTACCTGAACAAACTGACACAACAATGAGCTTTGGAGTAATGGCCACAGCCATGTGTTTATTAATAAAACCAATTATCCATATATACATTCGCTTCAGCGTGATGTGCGCAACTAGGTAGCCTTGGAAGGAATCTAGCTCACCATGGAACACTAGATCGTTGATGGTCAACCCTCCCTCCCAGGGGAGGGCCGCCTTACCATCAAGCAGGACCCCATGAGGGCAACAACCTCTGGGGCATGAGGGATGGCTCTATGACCGGCTGTGACTAGCTCCTCCCCCGTCAGAGGATCTTCCATGCCATGGGACACTGCCCGAAGAGGGTGCCCTCTGGACTCCATCTGTCAGGCCCGCCCTCCTGTCAGCCTCAAGGAGATCTGGCTGGTCAAGACACATGATCTCCTGTTACCCCCTCCCACAGCGTTCCAAGACTACCAAGCCAACACAAGGTGAGTTCTCACCAACTCACCCCCCCACAAGCACCTCACGCTAATACTCTCGCCACTGCCCATTGTATGTCATTCAAAAACAGGTCTAATCCTTCCTCCAATAGATGTACACCATCCCTTCTATACAGATCAGGCTTTTTTACAGACACTCCCAGGTGTGTTGCTATGGACCCCCCTCGGAGTCCATAATTGGTCTCATGGCCACGTTCTGCAGCCGGCACACCTTTTCTATTGCCCTAATGTCCCGGGCATGCTGCCACTGCTGCTGCTGCTGCTGCACCATATCAGACCAAATGATATGCACCTGGGACCACCATTGCTTCACTCTTGCCAGGTCCTGCCTGACCCTCTCTTTAAGCTCTCTCACATGCATAACCCCCTAGATCATTTCCCCCCAAATGAATGACTAAAACATTTAGCTGCAACCTCTCCTGGGCTTTTGCTTGCAGTGTTGCCATTAACTCATTCCATCGCATCCTGCGCCATCCCAACCAATGCACCTCTGTCCTCTTGGGTGACAGGAACAGGTTTTCTCCTCTGGGATACTGCCTCGCCCTGAGGGCTGTCCAATGGATGTATGAGTGACCACAAATCCAGATCTGCTCTGCTCGGGCCACAACACCTGTCCAAACAAAGCAAGAGAGTTATAACATGTGTGGTCTTATGTACCTTTCAAAAGCCCGTGACTTCCATCTACCCAACGTCTGTATTGTCCTATCTGATAAGCCCTCTGCCCTGGCATGCGATGCTGCACCAATCCTAAAGGAGTGCGTGTTGTAGTGTTCTGCAGGGATGCCCAGCTGTTGCAAGGTCTTCTGCAACATGTGCCTAAACTGGTATACTGTTAGGGGGCCACCACCCTCATGATGGAAGAAGTCCCCCCCCCAATTGCCGGGCGCTAAGTTATATAATCCTGTACTCATGCTCCCACATCCCACTGGAGCCCGTGGGGCGCCGCTAGTCGGCAGCACCGCCCATAGGCAAGTTGGTCTGTCTTGCTCTTTTGGATGCGAACAAAGACTCCAGACATTGTGACCTCCACGTCAGCCTCTGCCAGCACTACTGGTCTCCTAGTAGCCTTGCTGGGCTGCATGATATCCGACACCCAGAATGCCCCACAAAATGCTACTAAGTATGCTGTCTGGAACAGCCTTCTCTCATCAGGGGATGAGCATACCTTAGGCAACTCATCCCAGATCTGCTTGAATATGGTAGGGCTGATAGGGCATCTGTTGTCCGTACCCCTCGGGGCTGCCCCCCACCCAACCTCCCAGCATCTTCCGGAGGGCAAATGCCCTTGTAGAGTCAGAGAAGCCCCAGGCTTTGTGGAACCAGGCAATGCCAGCCATGTGCTGTTCGACTGTTGTCCGGGTGGCCCCCCGCATGTTTTTTGATCAGTACGTATTCACACAGCTGTGCCACTGGGATCGGCCATGTCACTGCCCACCCTCGTGCGTATTACACTTCCAGAAAACAGTTGACCCCCCTCTGGTACGCTATTCACGTCCTAGGTGCCAGGGCATTCTCAATCAACTCCCAGGCCTCTGGGTTATCAACTTCCATAGGAATGATGGGACTTCCCTGGGCTGTCGGTCTGCTGCTGGTGCCAGTTCTTGGAACCTCTGCCACTGTAACTGAGAAAGAGCGTCAGCGATGCCATTTTCAATACCTGGTACATGCACTGCCCTAAAAGTAATATTCAACATTAGACACTTGAGAAAAAACACCCGCATGAGGTTGCCTATCGGCCCCTTGCCCCCCCTAACTGTTTGTTTATGGCATACACCACTCCGGTGTTGTCAGACCTGAATGTGATGTGCTTATCCCTCAGCACATCCCCCCAGATCACCAATGCCACGACAATGGGGAAGAATTCCATCACCATTATCTTCCTCATAATGCCTCGTCTGATTCACTCTGAAGGCCACTGCCCTGCACACCATTTACCTTGCAAGTAAGCCCTGAACCCCAGGCCCCCTGAGGTATCTGTGAAGAGTTCCAGTTCCTCACTGGACACTGGAACCGGCCACATCGATACCCCACTGAAGCATTGCAGAAATGTCTGCCAAATGCCTAGGTCTTCCTGCATTGCCGCCGTGACGTGGATTCTATGGTGCAGTTTTGTACAGCCTGCCCCAACGCATGCCAGGTGCCTCATGAATGTCCTGCCCATGGGCATTTACCCGGCAGTCAAAGTTGAGGTGGCCCACCAGTTGCTGGAGCTCCCGTAACATGACTTTCCGTGCCCTTATTACCGAGTCCAGCTGGGTGTGCAAAGCTGCCAGCTTGCCTTGGGGGAGCCAGAACACTTGCTCGCTCATGACGATTTTGATCCCCAGAAAGGAAAGCCTTGTGCATGGCCCCTCTGTCTTGTCCTGGGCCAGTGGTACACCCAGCTCGGCACTCGCCTTGTGGAATGCTGCCATGATATGTGCGCATTGCCCCCAGCTGGCCCTCCCCAGAAACAGAAAGTCGTCCAAACAGTGTACTATTTGGTCGTCTTTGGCCTTCTGTGCCATGGCCCAGTGCAGAAATGTGCTGAATTGCTCAAAAATTGCACATGCCACCGCACAACCCATGGGCATGCAGTTGTCCATGTAGTAGTACCCATCAAATTTCATGCCCAATTGCTCCCTATCTGCCGGGTACACCAGCAACAGGTGGAATGCTGATTCTATATCCGCATTCCCCAGCAGGGCCCCTCAGCCCGCTTGTCGCACCACCTCCACCACCCTCTCGAACGACGTGTAATACACCGCAGTGTCAACTGGGTCATTGTAGGTGTTGACTGAATCCCCTTCTGGGTACGACAGGTGGTTTATCATTCAGAACTCGATCTGCACTTTTTTTGGGACTAAGCCAATGGGAGACACCCTGAAGTGTGGGCCGGGGGGGAGAGGTGAAGGGGCTGCTGGTCAGACCTGCGGCCAGCTCCTTCTGTGGTTTGCCCCGCATGACCTCCGGTCGCTCCTAGGCAGAATGCAGGTTGTCGGTCTCGTATGCCTTCCTTGGGTCTTGGTAAGGTATACGAAACCCCTCCTTGAATCCTGCTGTCAAAGAGCGAGCAGCTGCCCTCTCTGGGTAGTTGACCAACCACCCCTCAGTATTTCTGGCCTTGACTGGTATTGGCAGCCTTTGTCCCTCCCTCCCTTCTGAAAGGGATGAAAATTGTTGGCCTTCCCTGTCCCCGCCTCTGTCGCTTTCCCACACTGTTGAAACGAGTGTGGCTTCCCGCACACCATGCATTCATGCTTGTATATGTTTATTTGTATATTTGTCTCCAACCTATGGCTCGGGTCCATCCCTTCCTACCTTGCCACCGTGCTCACAGATGCTCCACCCCCTCCCATTATCTTAGATCCAGTGACTGCCGCCAACTTTCAGTCCCTAGGCGGAAGACCTCTGCTGGTCAAGCTGCCTTCTCACACTGGCTACCCAAGCTCTGGAACGCCTTCCCACCGCAAATTCGGCACTCCTCCTCTTCCTATTCTCTGTCTACTGCCCTAGCAAACTTCCTTACTTTAAATTGCTCCTGTCTCTGAACCTGCCATGCCCCACTATCCCCTCCCCAATGCCTGACCAGTGGCCTTAGCCTTGCTACAGAAGCTGGCATACAACCCCAACCTTGCACTTATGTCCTGGACCTATTTTGCCCTATGTACTGTGTATAACTGTGATATACGTCCTCTGTTGTTACAGCTGTTACTGCTGTGCTAATTTACCTTGTCTGCTGCTTCTTGTCACAAAAATTGTTATTTGATACTATAATATCCTAAGCATTCAATGTGCACTGCTTGTATATTCATGCACTCGTGTATCCTTATGCTGCTTTTTATTTGCTTCTGTTAACTGTTCACTTGATTACCTGCATGTTATCATATCCATGTGTACCCCTCCAGGTCGCACCGGGAGACGAGCATCTTGTTGCTCAGTGTGCCTTTCCTGGTGAAACATTTCAATAAATAAATAAATAATAAATATCTGCAATGCACAGTCTTGCATGAGCCCTGGTTGTAGCCGAAATAACACCCTTTTCCACCACCCCTTTTCCCCCATTACCCCCTTGATAGCCTTTCTTCGGTGACGGAGGGCACCTCACTGGAAAACCGCTGTCTGTATGTTGAACACCTCCCCCCAAGTCGATCGTCCACAGCAGCGGGAGGTCCAAGACCACTCAGGACCATGCTGTGCCCATCTGCTTTCTCCTCCGATACTCCTCATCATATTCTAACCAACCCCCACCTGGCTTTTTAGCGTGCATGGTCATTATCCTGTTGAAGTAGACCCACAGCCCATCCGCTTTCCCCGGGCTGCCCTGGGTGGGGATCCCTGCATAGATTGTGAAGCCTGTGGCCCAGTTCTCCCACATCCTCTGCACAGTTGCTTTGCACTTCTGTTCGACCTCGTCATCCCTATCCTTGTCTTTGTTGCTCTTCTCCGGTTCTTTAGGCCGATTCAAAAGGGCAAAGATGTCAACATATTCTCCGTTGATTATTTGCTGCCTCACCTTGTCTGGCAAGTGCTACCCTATGAGTTCTGCTAGGGATAGGAAGCTCACTATCCCTTGCTGCCCCGGTGTTGGAAGTGGTGACACTGCCACTCCTGCTCCAGCCTCCCCAATCCCTGTTGCAGCCGGGGCCGCCTGCACCATTCCTGGCTGAGCCCTATTCTGTCCTGCCAGTAATTCCAACAGCCAGTCGAGCTTCTACTCCACCCCTGATTGGACCGGGTTGCTCGCCAGAGGCCATGTGCTAGGATCTCCCAATCCCTGGGGTATCACCGAGGCCATGCTTCCGAGCCCTGCCGCTGGCTGGCTGACCCAACCCCGAGAGCTGCCTGCTGTGGGACCCATGGCCCGCTACTCCCAGGTGGGTAGCTCTTTTGTGGCAGGATGGGCTGACCATGCCCCCATTGCTTGAGACTTCTCAATCTCACCTCCAGCGGTGACGGCTGGACATGTGTATGGCCCGCTGGCATGCCCAAGCTTACTGGAGCCGATGCCACCATTTCTATCCCTTGCCCCAGCAGCACCTTTTCCATAGCATCCCACTCTCTGCACCATTTCTGCTGACGCCCCCTGTTCCTTTTGGGGGCACACCCGCTCCTAAGCAGAGCCCTCAACTCATCCGCTGACAACTGGTCTAACTCAAGCATATCTGTTACTTGCTCTGCTGCTGCTGCTCCTGCTCCCTGTTATCGTCCCTCTTCCTTCACGTTTTTTTCTGAGGAGGAGGAGTGTGCACCAGCATTTCATCTGGAATGGGCATCGGCTTCTCTGGCTCCTGCCTTGATGTGCCCAGCACCCTCACCGGAGTCACAGGTTCAGCCGGCTGGGTCAGCAATGCCAGTGTTACTGGCTGCTTCTCCAGGATGGCCTCTTCTGGGTTCTTGGGTTCCAGTGGGGGCGGCAGCCCCGAAGAACCTGCATCCCCCCTTCGCCCTGCCCCCTGAACAGCACCTCCCACCATGCTTTGCCCTTACCCTGGACGAGGCCGGCCAGCTGCTGTTCCAGGTCTCTGCTCATCTTCACAATGTACTGTTCGCACTCTGTAATCAAAACAGAATCACGGCCACTCTCCCCTTGATGGTGCTTAAGCACTGCTACTGCATCCAACATGGGCCATTGACCGTGGGACATTTTAATACCTTTGCTTATTTCATAACCCTTTTTTTTTGTGTGTGTGTGAGACCCACTCTGTCTGTTCTCCTGGCAACCTGAGAGCCACTTAATGAAGTTACTTGGTCAGGCCCACACATTATGCCAGAAGGGGCTGTGGGATTCAAACCAGGGTCTCCCCCGTTTGCGTTGCAGCACCTAAATCCTGTCTTCTACTGCCTCCCCTGCCCTTTTCTTGCTTCCAAGGAAATGCCCAGTGGATCTGGACTGTATTAGTCCCCTATGCAGCCAGCATCCGTTTGTCTCATAACACCACCCAGAAAGCCATTCCTCCAGCTTATCACCTTTTACAGGGTACCCATGTCTAAATCATGTCCCTCCATCCCCCCTTTGCCATAGCATCCTCACTTGAGGCCTCCTATTGCTCCTCGCTTCTACTCGTTCCTTATTCCCCTTATATTGGCCCCTACAATTTATTTATGTATGTATTCTTTCATTATTTTTTTATTAATTTTTTTATTATCTGCACCTGCGCGCTGCCATTCCCCGCCGGCTGCCAGTGCCATCCCTAAGATGGCGGCCATTGCTGCATTGCGCATACGCAGGGCCCTCTCGCCCTTGTGCATGTGTGGAACTTTTTGCCCTTATCCCTGAAGCGCAAGATGACTCACCAGTACGGCTGTCAGATGTGCATCCCCGATCCCTCTCTGGGGGGCTTGCTTACTCATTTTACCAACAGCCCCCGTATGCTGACCCCCCCACACGAGCCCTTTGTTGGTAACCGGCTGGTGATGGCATGGCCACCTGACCTTTCTATGCTGCTTTGGGGAAGAAACTCACCAGCAAGCCTGTGAGGTGGCATCCAATTCCTGGACCCCTTCCCCGACCTGCTCTACACTGCCAGGGCCACCGTGCCCCGGCCTGTGGCCACATCAGCAGGAGCAAGTTATCCAGAAAAGGGGACCTTGCAGGAGGGTGAGGCACTGCTGTGAGTCAGACCGGGCCCAGGCGGAGGCTTACTACCCCGAGATATGCCGGTATCACTAGCGGAGCCAGTCGCCAGATGCACACTACCCTGAAGCACGGCTGCATCCTGAGAAGCAATACCGGCCATTTGGACTGAAGGGCCAACCATCTGACCAACTTACCATGCTCAGGAGTGGCTCATGGCTCAGGGATGCTAACCCACGGGACCCGGCTCATGACGAGGAGGTTCCAGGCTGTTGCCCATGTGCCCTCTCCCTCACCAAGCCAGCCGCCCTCGGACCTTGTGGACCTAACTCCTGGACTCAGGTGCCTCTGCCCAGTCCCCCGGACCTACAGGTAAGCTAAACTTGCAAACTGTGTCCCTTTTTATTTATTTATTTATTTTTTTAACACCACATCTAAGCCGGTTCCTCCTGCTATTATTCTAACCCCTATGCAACAGGCGGCCAAGGAACCAACCGAGAGGATGAGGGATTTTGCTTCTGGTCACACCACATGCAAGCAAAGGTAGGGGAATTCAATCCAGCAACCACCCCTAACGCCACTTACTCCAGCCTCTAGGCGGCGGAGCCAGCACCTGAAATGTCTTTTTTCTAAAAGGGGTACAGCAAATACCTCACAATAAACAATTTGTTTACAGCTGGGCTACTGGAGGGGCCTGTAAGGTATCCCAGACCTAGGCCCTAAGCCTGGTCCCCCACCCGGCCATGTGGCCTGCAGGCCCTATCCAAGCCCTTACCTCTGGTTTGCTGTTGGTGCTGATCCTGGCTACCTTCTTCTTCTTCTGCTTGTGACCTTGGACAAGGAGGAATGAGGAAAAATTCCTCCTGTGCAGCCCCTCTTTAGGGCTTAGCCCCTCCCTGTCCCTTGGCTGCAAGCTCCTTCCCCCTGGGAACCCTATTTCCCCTCCAGCCCCTTCTGGGCGGTCCTACCTGGGTCCCTATTGTTTGTCTAGGTGTCCCTGGCCATGCCCCCAAACAAATCCCTGCCTGCTGCGATACCTTGCAGGCTCCTCCATAAGCCCACAAACTATGTGGGTATAAAGAAAATATGTTGAAGGGACTTTCCTTTTAAACCCATGGTACATACTAATTAAAGCAGCAGTACTTGTTAACCAGAAGTGTTCATCACTTCCCAGATTTTTGCATTGAATGGGAATATAAAAAGTCTGATTTTACTTTGCTGTTAACCATTTTCTGGTGACTATTGCCCTTGATTTTTAATACATTCATAATATTGTGTTGATCCACAAGAAATATGGCAGCCCCCATACAATTTTCTGTTTTTCACCATTTGTTTACAGTGCTTGTTCCTGTGAATACTGTGCAGGCAAAGGTAGGGGTGATGCAGTCCAGTTACGTCAGACAAAATAACCAATGAGAAAATGGCACTGACCCTTTTCCCTCAGAATCCAATATGGCACACCTAGCAATGGTCAGAGTTAAACTGTCAGAGAAAACAGACTATAAGGAATAAAAAAAAACAAGAACACCAAAAAAACAAAGTAAAGGATTACAGTTGTGTTAGTTGTGGTGCTTCCCTGATAGAACAATTGTTTTAAAGAAAATGTTTTGTTAACTAGTACATAGTGTTTCTTTAATCCATTTTAACATCATCAGTACACTAATCAAGTATGATTTCATCAACTGATAATGTTTTTATTTCTTACCTCAACCTCATAAGACCTTCATAAAAAGAGTTTCTAGTCATCACTATTTGTTTTAAAATAGAACATTGACATGACGCTTGCTGTATTACATGGCTGCACAACTAACAAAGGGTCCTATCGGTTACCAATGGCAGAGGACAACGTGGACAGGAAATACTCCCCAGACTGGCTCCAACTAGAAACAGATATTTGTCAAGAGCAGGGCGTGGAGCTGGCAGACCTTCCATTTGAGCAAGTCCCTGGGCCAGTCAGAAACACACTACTAGGTACTTCCCACAGACAGTTGAAGATGTTGCTGAACAAAACTAACAGCATCCTTTAGAAGGACAGGAATCAACCATTGTGGGGAAACCCACAAATATGTATTAATAATGCAACTGTTAATTTCATAAAATGGAGAGAAGAGACATCCTGCGAATCACGCGTTTAACACAAGACAATAAGATTTAGTCTGGACCTTTGCCAAAACATCCACTTTGAGCACAGACTTCAAAATACAACAATTTAAAATACTAAACCATGTATACTTTACTCTAGTGAAGCTTTGCAAAATGAAACAGATGCCACCCCCGCATTGTTGTAAATATGGAAATCAAGAGGGTTCCCAGATGCATGTTTTTTGCCATTACCCCCATACAAGCATACTGAATGGACACTAAAAACTCACTAAAACTGATGCTAGGTATGTGAGAACTCATTTGCCCAGAACTCTTCATTCAAGACATCTATACTGGAGGCAGTAGCACTAAGTAGAAAACATCCGTTCACTCTTGACAGCAATGGCCACAGAAATATTGAAGTACTGGCATGATAAGCAACCCCCCGCCACCACCACCACCAGACAAGTGTGGATAAGTGAGACTCTGGAAGCTGTCTGACTAGAACAACTTGCTCACACCCTAAGGGGAGCACATAAGGCATATCGGAGGAAGCGTGGCACATTGGATGCCCTATTAACCATCACTGATGAGGGATAAGACTCAGAGAGCTCAAAGGATGGCACAAACTACTAAATAACAGGTAACCCCACAACTCAGAAGGAATACCCTCATGGGAGAAATAATCTCTCAAGCAAGTCTTATTCACATTCTGCAAGATATAAGGCAAAAAATGAAGACCAAACCTTAAATACAGCAGTTATACACACACACACACACACACACACACACACACACACACACACACGTAATTTATCTCAGAAGTGACCAGACCAGTCAAATAAATTAAGTAGTGGCTGTAATGAACAAGAGATGGAATAGCATACAAGGGGAAAAAATCATCTTAAAAATGAAATGACACAACAACAAAGTTTATTGTTTAACTGAAAAAGTTTATTGCATCTTTAACATAATTGAAACCATCAGAGTGAACAGATCCAGTGCTTGTATTCAGGGTTTTCTTTTGTGTTAAGCTTTTCCCTTTTCTGTTGCTCTACCCCCACCCCCATCCCCAATGCACCTCTCTGTATTTAAAATATCAGTGGCATTCACACAAGGAAATTATGCTGGACTATACACATTAATGACAATCCATAGAATTTACCCAGTATGCCTGAGAACTTTTTAATACATGACTGTACCTATTGGTTGTGGGTTTTACAGCTAGCATGACATAAATGGAACCCATAATTTTAGAAAGGTACAGCAATGTGGTTCACATAGAGAAGTGTATTTATTGTCTGAAGTTATGATTGTATGTTTGTCTTGTACAGTGACATTCAAATAAAATAGAATTAAAAAAAATCACAACACACACAAATCCTCACAATTCCTTTTGTGATACGATAGTCAAGTGCAGTTTGTTTCAACATGTCATGAAAATGCAGCTTTCAAATTCTGATATTTTCCAAATACAGATCTATAAAGCAAGACACTCACCTCTGAAGCGATTTTTAAAATCAATGCTGTATTCAAGTAGTCTGTGATCACTGAAACAGAATAAATTCCAGCACAAAACAAACTTTCGAAATGCAAAACCTACCTTTTCATGGCCGATAAAAGAACAATAACATTCTCACATATAAACATTTTAAACTAGAAACAAACTGAAAAGCTAAAAGTAAAACTGTAAACAACACAGACGCATACTTACATGCACATGTCATAAGCAAGAATTGTACAGCTATAGGTTTTTCTAAACCAGTCGGAGAGCAGCTTTCACATGGCTCATGATATTGCAATAGCCTGTCATGAAGCCAGCTACTGAACTCAAAACAAAACAGTTAAATGTTACAACAAATCGCAGATTTTAAATTTAATGGTCGTACACAACCACAGTGTGGAGTAATGCTTGTGCAGCTTGGTAGCTAAAGGCCAGTTCTATGGTTAGATGTTGATTGTCATTAGGACCTACTTAGGCCAATCACACTCTTTGTCCCCTGAGGGACTGTCACCCTCTCAGGGTGCTGGGAAGGCAAAGGAACCCTCTTGAGGAGGGTTCTACCCCTAGATGTGCCACAGGAATTTGATACCTTTGGCTAAAGGAATCCTAGGAAGGAGCCCAGGAGAGAGATGAGCCACTGGAGGAGGAGGAGGAGGAGTTGATGGCAGCACAGAACTGGAGCAGCTGAATGAGGCTGGAGGAAGCTGGTTTCTATTGGCCCAGGAAGGGGGTGTGGCCAGTTGCTGTCACCCATCAAACCTCATGTAAGCCTTTTATTGTGATGGGTTATGCAACCACAATGTGGAGTAATGATTGTGCAACTTGTTGGTAGCCAAAGGCTTGTTGTATGGTAGGATGTTGATTTTCATTTGTAGTTTTTGGCCATTTGAGCTCTCTGTCCCCGGGGGTACTAGCATCCATTCTGTCTGGGTACTGGGAAGGCAAAGGAACCCTCTTGAGGAGGGTTCCACCCCTAGAGGTGCCATGGGAATTAGATTCTTTTGGTTAAAGGTATCTTAGGAAAGAGCCCAAAAGACCTGCAGAGCAGGAGCTGCAAACACAGATGAGCAATATGATGACAGAGACAGTTAATGGCTGGTGAGGAGTGATAGCAGACAGAACTGTGGCTTCCAAAGGAAAGAGGGGAATGGTAGGATTGTACAAAAAAGGTGGGCCACCATCTGACTCCAACTCACAGCAGAAATTCTAATACCAGATAAATAGTACTGGACAACTACTTTATGGCCTTTGGCACTCGTTGGGGGGGCTCAGTCGAGGATCTTTAGGAATCTGTGGTCTGGGCTGCCATCCCTCCTGGCATGGGTTCTATTATTCGGCTTTTTGTGCTCATTTGGAATTCCAATTCAGTGGAAACATAGACTTTGACTGCAGATAAGGACCGCTTGGCCCACCCAGTCTGCCTGTAGGGTTGCCACTTTTCAGATTTTTTACCTGGTAGACAGGTTTTCAGGATCCCTATCAGGTAATCTGGTTTTGCTCAGTGATAGGTTTTTGAGCAATTTTGAGTGCTCACATACCTTAGAAAAAGCTGTTGTCATATCATTCACTGTTTCAGCTGCATTTCCAGGATGCAAACAAGTTTTGTTATCAATATAGCCCTTTCTTTGTAAAAGCAGTCAACCTGGGAGGTGTCAGGTATGGCCACTAAGACCATTAGCAGATACTTAATCTAATCATTTCCACTCTGCATCACAAAAGCAGAACAGCAGCAAAGATGGGCAAAAAGTCTGACCCTACTTTCTGAAAAAAATTCAGTTATCTTGCACTTTTTTTTGATTGTAAACATTTTCATCTCTAAAAGAATTTAAGTATTTTTAAAGGTTTCTTTTTTTTTTTTTTTATAAAATAGTTGTTCCTCCAGTAAAAAGTAAGTTCACTTCTTTTGGCTTCAAAATAGTATTGTGGACATGAAAAGGAATTGAATCCAGGCAAAATATAAAGTACACATTATAGGAAACGTTCAGTTTGTTTATCATACATAATTGCATCCTATTTACAGTATTTCCCTGTCTCCCTTCCCCCCGATGATATCTGTAAATGAGATTTCCTTTGTCCCTGCATGTTTACCTGGTAAAATAGTTTCAGTGAATAAATAAATAAATAACTAGGAAGAACCAAGAAAAGTGAATTTAACAGGTACAGCATGTTAACATTTTTGCTGAACAGCTGCTGTAAGTGTTGCCTTTTACTTTTCCATTTAAGTATGGGTGAGTACCTGAGGAATACACTGGCAAATGGTCAAAAAGGAGGGGTGGAAGAACAATGGAGAAAAATCAAAACTGCCATCATAGAGGCAACAAGCCTTTGTGTGAAACAGATAAAGAAAACAAAGTGGAGTAAAAACCCACTATGGTTCTCAAAAGAGGTGGCAGGGAAGGTTAAGGAGAAAAAGGCTACATTCAAAAAGTATAAGGCATCACAGAAGGAGCACGACAGGGAACTGTATCAATTAAAGCAGAAAGAAGTGGGGAAGGCAGTCAGAATATCAAAAGCCCAAACTGAGGAAAAAATAGCCAAGTCAGTTAAGAAGGGGGATAAAACCTTTTATAGGTACATTAGGGAGCATAGAAAGGTTAAGGGAGGAATAGTGAAGATTAATAAGGGAGAGGGGAGGTGGGCAGAGGGAGATAGTGAAAAGGCAGAGATACTGAATGAATACTTTTGCTCAGTATTCACAAAAGAAGATGAGGAGGAGTTACCTAAACCAGACAATAGAAGCACTCTGGGTAGGGGGGTTGACACCAGTCCATTTACAAAAGAAAGAGTCCTGAAAGAAGTCTTACAACTCAAGGTGGATGAAGCAATGGGGCCTGATGGGATTCACCCCAGAATCCTAAAAGAACTAAGGGAGGACCTAGTGACACCACTGACCACGCTTTTTAACAAATCATGGGAGGATGGGGTGGTACCTGAGGACCTAGACTTTAGCAAGGCATTTGACACGGTCCCACACAAAAGATTAATAATCAAGTTAGCCAGCTTGGGAGTGGGTCCCAGGGTGGTAGCCTGGGTTGCAAACTGGCTGCACAACAGGACACAGAAGGTAATAGTGAGTGGCACACATTCTGAAGAAAGGGGGGTCACTAGTGGAGTACCTCTGGGCTCAGTACTGGGTCTAGTCCTCTTTAACATCTTTATAGGTGACATTGCAGAGGGTCTGGAGGGAAAGGTATGCCTCTTTGCAGATGATACAAAGATCTGTAACATAGTTGATCCACAAGAGGGGGTAGAAAGGATGAGACAGGACTTGGCAAGGTTGGAGGAATGGTCAGACATATGGCAACTTAGATTCAATGCAAAGAAGTGCAAAGTAATGCACCTGGGAAACAAAAACCCAGGAGAAGAGTACACAATAGCAGGGGAGGTACTAACAACAACAAAAATGGAACGGAACTTGGGGGTAGTCATATCGGATGATCTAAAGGTGGGTAAGCAATGTGAGAAGTCAGTGAGGAGAGCCAGGGGGATACTGGGATGCATAGGAAGGGGCATCACAAGTAGAAGAAGGGAAGTGGTTATCCCTCTGTACAGACAGTTGGTGAGACCCCATCTGGAGTACTGTGTGCAGTTTTGGAGACCTCATCTATGCAAGGACATAGACAGGATGGAAGCAGTCCAGAGGAGGGCAACTAAAATGGTGCAGGGTCTGCATCAGAAATCATATGAAGAGAGACTGAGAGAGCTTAATATGTATACCCTTGATGAAAGGAGGGACAGGGGGACATGATAGAAATGTTCAAGTACTAAGGGAATTAACAAAGTCCAGGAGGGTAGCATCTTTCAGAAAAGAGATGTAAGAACAAGGGGACACAATTTAAAGATAGAGGGGCACGGCTCAGGGGTAATGTGGAGGAAATCTTTTTTCACGGAGAGAGTGGTGGATGTGTGGAACTGCCTTCCTGGGGAGGTTGTTGGGGCTAAAACAGTGGGGGAATTCAAACATGCATGGGACAGACACAAGGCAATTGTAGTGGGGGGTGGCAGGAAGTAGGCTGTTGGTTAACTAGAATCTGCGGCTTATCCAGTAGGTAGGAAAATGGGCAGAGTGGGTGGGCCAAGTGGTCCTTATCTGCCATCAAAGTCTATGTTTCTATGTCTTCACTGATCTAACAAATGGCTTTTGGGGGGGAGCAATGCAGTCATGAAAAGGGTCGGGGCTAGGGGAGGAGTTTAGGGTGTGGTTTAGTGTCTGGTTTTTGCCTCTGCCAAAGATGGCAACCCTATCTGCCCATTTCCCTACCTATTGGATAAGCTGCACATCCTAGTAATCCTAGGCCATCCACAAAGGCCCAAAACCAGATCTCACCTTCCTCAGGCCAGGTAAAAAGTAGGCCAACCTGCCAGACATGCTCCCTTCCCTTTGAACAGAAAACAAGACAGCTCACACCATGTGATGTGTGAGTTTCTCTCTGTGGTGAATGCCGGAATTCAGTGGTCTGAACAACAGGATGTAGTAGGACTCATCTCTGAGGCATCTCTCCAGGCCCCACTGGACAGCCACCTCTATTTGCCAAGGACCACTCTACCCTCAGACCATCCAGGCTAATGCTGCAATTGGTGAGCATAGGCAGCCACACTGTTAGGTTCTCCTGCATCCCCCCATCCCCTGTAATCCATATGATATCTTTCAAAAATAGTAAAGGGGGTCACTAATGTTCCCAGCACTTGGTGGGCAATGACTTGGATGGCTGGCTTTCCTTAGGGTTCTTAGGGCTGCCCTTATTGCAGACTTTAACCCTCCCCTAAGCAATGGGTCATACCAGCTTCTGAAGTTTAGGGGAGATAGTGCAAACCTGAAACTTTTGGAGGGATAACTCTTGCTCTATCCCTCTACTAGGATAATGTTGTGGGAGTGCCACGAGTGAATCTCAGAGCCAAAGGAGGTACCTCAGAGAGGGAGGCCCCTCAAAATATGGATGGAGGAGAAAAATGACTGCTGAAAGGCTAGCACCCAGCCATGAGACTGTGAGGTGGCTTAACCTTGACTGGAAACTAAAGGAAGGGAATATGTAACAAGACCAAGTGGACCTTAGGCAGATGCAAGGTGAAAAACTTTCAGAGGAGCTACTTATGTGGTCTGCACAGGTAAAGGAACCATATGGAGTTATGGCCCACCCTCTGGCAGCTGAAGTCTTAAATACTACATCGTGAGGTGCCACTGACCATTGGTCTGCATGACTGAAGCTTCCCACTGAGCACTGGACCTTCTCCCCACCTGTTGGGACTTCCAGGAGGCATCACAGGAGATGAACAGCCTGAAAAGGAGCCCCACCTGGTGAGGGACTTTACCTTCAAGACGTGGAAACATAGAAACGTAGAATTTGATGGCAAATAAGGACCACTTGGCCCACCTAGTCTGCCCATTTCCCTACCTAACAGATAAGCTGCAGATCCTAGTTAACCAACAGCCTACTTCCTCCTACCCCCCCACTAGAATTGCCTTGTGTCTGTCCCATGCATTCTTGAATTCCCCCACTGTTTTTGACTCTACAACCTCCTCAGGAAGGCTGTTCCATGTATCCACAACCCTCTCTGTGAAGAAGTACTTCCTCACATTACCTCTGAGCCATCCCCCCTCTATCTTCAAATTGTGCCCCCTTGTTTTTGCACATCTCTTTTTCTGAAAGATGCTACGCTCTTGGACTTTGTCGATTCCCTAGAGGTACTTGAAAGTTTCTATCATGTCCCCCCTCTCTCTCCTTCAAAGTGAGTGAACAGGGAACGGGAATATTATAATGGCCAGCAGGAATGCATTCATAGAGCGTGATGGCATGGTGCAGAAATAGACTCCACAGTAACAGAGTGCTAGAAACATGGAAGTACTGTGTACAGCAAAGCTCGTGTTAGCAAAAAAGAAAATATTTTATTTAAAGTCTAGTGCCATCAGACATGAATAAGGTCAGCCCCTGTAGACTTCCTACCCCTACACTTCACTCCTTCTCCCTTTATGCAACAATTTGAGCTTTGCTGTCAATCTCCAGGTTTGTAGTGCTCTGTAACTGTGGAGTGACTAATTCTGGAGCTGGACAGGCTCCGTCAGTAGCGCACCCATGTTGCAAAGCTGTGCACTGTGTTTTTCCTGGATTTGTGTAGAAGTAGACTGACTGCATAATGGTGCAGAGGGAACAAAATGTAGATTGGATTGGACTGAATGAGAAGTTCTGAAGAATGACAGGTGTGAGTAAATGAACTGAATGACAAGGTACTGAAGGTAGGAACGCAAAATGCCATTATCATTGTGAGCACCCTGCCATAAGCAGGAGTTGTAGTACAACCCTGGCTGTAGTGAAATTACTAAAGCAGACTGACTAAGTGATGGCTGAATGGTTGAGAAGAAAAGGCTGCGAGAGGCAGTGTGAACTGACTGGGTTAATTGGTTTCAGCTGCTAGCTGGAATGCAATGCATGCAGAGGGACTGAGGTGAAAAGGTTGCTAGTGCTGGTTAAGCATGCAGGTAAAGCAGGCTGAGAAAAAAAAAATTAAATACAGGAGCATGACAGAGGTAGGACACAGAGTTGAGTCAGCACACTGAAAACACACTGCAGGTATGCACTTTAGTATAATGAGAACATGAGAGCAGGAGGAGTGGCTGCCCATGAGAACACAGAAAGTGCAAGGCACAGCCAGAAAAGGCAAAAACATACTAACCAGAGAGTTGCAGAAGACACAGACCAAAC
Organism: Neoceratodus forsteri; assembly: GCA_016271365.2. Taxonomy (NCBI): domain Eukaryota; kingdom Metazoa; phylum Chordata; order Ceratodontiformes; family Ceratodontidae; genus Neoceratodus; species Neoceratodus forsteri. The sequence goes on along the minus strand of JADMNL010000030.1, from coordinate 100,749,478 downwards.
AGAAGCCACAGGGAAAAAAAACTGCAGAAAGGCCCAAAGCAGAGAGAAAAGCAGAGCCATGGCTACAGCAAGGAAAGAGAGCTGCCAGTTGAGTAGGCCTAGAAAAACTTGAATCAGTAGGAAGACAAGCTTCGATGGCTGCAGTCTTTAATTAGGGAGGCAGAAAAATTCATCTGGCCCACCAGAGCTTGATGCATCTAAAGCATATGGTCTACAAGAGCCTGAAACTGAGCGGCTGGTACAAGAGGCTCCAACTTGGGATTGGCAGGAGGAGTAGAAGTGCTGACAGTTACATACAGGTCATAGAGTTCTTGCACTTAGTGGAGGCAGAGAATGAAACACCCATGTCTCAGGTGCAGGCATCTGTTTAGTGATAATCTACTGTCATGGTATGACAGGTCTTCGAAGTAGCTTTTGGATGTCTTGTGGTGGGGTCCAAGTGGACTGAAGAAATGAATCCCATATCTTCATCTTCATGCTGGAGGGTTGCCAGGCTGTAACAAACTTGGAGGCAGCCATATTGAGGAGGATAGGTAGAAGGAGATGTAGATGTACAGATGGGCTGATACACCTACAGTGGAACTATAGAGGAAGTAAATTGCACGGCTTGGATAGCTGCCTCTGTTTGGTTCCACTAGCCTGGGATGCCCCTGGAGCCCCTAACATGGCTCTGGGGAAGGGACCAGGTTCAGAGAGTGGCTGAAGGCTGGTACCTAAAACAACAGCTCGTCCTAAGTATCAGTACCACCAATATGGCTAGGAGCCCATAGCCACCGAGTCAGAGATGGAGGACACCAACCAAGGAGGCACAATAGCACCTAGAGTGATGAAACGACATGGAGCAGGAATGAGACTAAGTCTGTCAGGGTCCATAGGTCTGTCGAGTCCAGCCACCTTGAAACCCACCATGCAAGGAAGGCTCACCCAAAGAAGGACTGGGGCTAGTTCACTTTATCTGGGCATGTGAGGGGAAGCAGCTTAAGACAATGTAGATGGTTTTGGACGTCTGATTACTGAAAACACTGAGCCAAAGGCTAAGGTGGAGCTAAAAGCAAACCTGCATCAGTTTTAGATCTTGTAAATGGAAACAGAAAAAAAATGAGTACTGTCTAAGAGTTCAGGAGGCTGACTTGTTTGGAGGCAATGGCAGGCTAGCTCACTGAGGGAATATGCTGGCAGCCAGTCAAAACAGGAAGCTTGTTTGGACAGCAAGACAAGTGAGGAAGATAGAACAGAAGGCCATGTGGAGGAGTTATGAACATAGGAGCTGGAACCAGGGGGTTCAGGAGACCCCTCACTTTTGTTGCTGAAGAGTCAGACAATGAATTTTGACTCCCCACATTTCAGTCTGAGGAGCAGCATTAAAGTTATGCTGGTGGGATTTCATCAACGACAGCAGAGTCTGGTTTTATACCTTTTGGTACTTGACATAAATTGAAAACCCAGGCAACCAAAAAATTATACTTTCTGGAAAACCTGTGTTTTTCCACAAAAATATGTTGTTTTACTGTTGCATGAGTTGCACTGTATAATTTTTTTGGCTTCCTTTCTCCTCTCAAACCTCTTCAAAAGCTACAATTCCTGACCCCGTTCACTTTTGAATATCATGAATAACCTATGCATTTCTAAATACAGTATGTGGATTATTCATGATTATAAAAAGCTAGTTATGTTGACTAAAGTATTTTCAAGAAAGCAGTTGTTTTCCCATCATCTTGGGCTGAGGTGTTCAATGCAATTCTGACCCCCACCACTGTTTAGTACATTCCTCCTCCACTGGTTATGGATGGTTGTAGAATGAAAAAAACTCAGGGATCCTTAGGCTCGGTGGTGCTGGAGTCAGAATGCCACTGTAGCTGGTGTATCATAAATGGTTGGGAACTGCAGAAACTATGAGCTCTTTAGGCTTTGTGGTGCTGGCATCAGAAAGCACAACAGTAGAGGGTATATGTATGCAAGGAAAAAAGGAAGCACCAAGATATCTAATTGGCGAGAATGCCAACCTCTCCCACAGTGACAGCACAATACCAACATAGGTATTGTGCCGCCTCTTCCATCGCTGTTTTCTGTGGGGGGCTGTGCCCCCCATGCACCACATGAGGGGGGCTCTGCCCCCCACCCACCCCCTCAGATTCTAGGATTCCAACTTCAGGTCGGAGTTGGTCCAAGGAGGGGGCGGAACACTGGGGGAAGGCGAAACACAGAAAAAGGACCATTACCGCGAATGTCACCATAATGGTCTTTTTCTGTGTTTCGCCGATGGGGTGTTGACCACAAGGGGTGATACGAGGAAAAAAAGGGGACTGTTGCTTTAAATCATGCAGCCAGAGAGTAGAGTTAGCAGGAAATGCTGCAGAAAGTTACCCAGGCTGAGTTAAGCAGCTGCAGCTGTTGAGTAAATGAATGCAAAGCATGCAGAGGACCTGCAGGGAAAAGGTTGCAACTTGCAAGTGCTGGTTATGACAGCAGGTAAATAGGAAAAAGGTTGCAAGTGCTGGTTATGACAGCAGGTAAACAGGGAAAAGGTTGCAGGTGTTCAGTTATGAAAATCAGGTAATGCACACTGTGAAAACAGGCATGAAATACTGCAGCAAAACAGAGGCAGGACATTAAACATTAAACAAGAAACACCAAAGGTATTGTATGATAGGGTTAAAAGGGTAAACAAAATTAAAACGCTTACAACAACACTGAATTTATTTCAAGAAAATAAAATAGTTATTAAAATGACTGAACGATCAATAACAAACTGTGGCCCATAACTTTTAAATAGTTTGATAAAATGTGGAATTGATATCAATGATAAATCTAACTTCAAAAAGGGGGTTAGAAATTTTTGGGAAGTACAATCAATATGCTGTTGTAGAGACAATACATGATGTTTGTACAAATGAATGAACTTACAATTGCAATTAATGTGTCCAAGTGTGAAAGATCAGATTTGTATGACTGTAAGATTGTATAATTTATTGTGATTTTTAATAAGGCTTGTATTGTGTTAGCTAATTTTGTATGTAACCCTATTCTTCTTCCCTTTACCCAGGCATGGCTGAAAACGGGCTTTTGCCCAGTCCACCTTCAAGGCTAGTTTTGAGCTGTGCGTTTAATGTGTAAAACATACAATTACTAACTACTTTACTTTGGTTTTACTACCCCTCTTTCACCCCATATCAGTAGTCCTAACAAAAAAAAAACTACTTCCATCGTCTACCTATCTTAACAGACACAGTCACTTCAAAAGAGCAAAACCTTGGGCTGTTTGTTTTTAAACTGTTTAACTAAAAAGAAGATTTTTTTTGTGCATTTGCAAAACAAAATAGTGACCCACCCAACCCATTTTCAAGTTTGCCCTCACAGAAAAAACCTCCCCACCTCCGGCTGCCCAAATACCCTCCATTAAAGAATCTGCCTTACTCAAAGTACTTAAAGAGCACCTTGAAACAGCAGATTTCATTGATCCAATGCAGTGCAATGCTCCTCTATACTGTTTAGTCAAAACTGAGTGCAGCTGCGAAATGTGTTCCCTAGGAAACACATTTCAGGGTTATACCCAATATGGGCTAAATAATAAGGAGATCCTTATGCTGTGTTGGATCCATGAAATATTCTATTGGAGCAAAATCGGCTACAGCCACTGTGACACCACCTGCACATTCAAACCCCACACTCGTTGTTGCTGTAAGACTCTGGATCCCAGTCTCAAAGGGGAGTTGAAGCACCTCCCTGAGGGCCCCACAAGGGGGGGGGGATGAAGAGGAGCTGTAGAGGTGGGGGATGTGGTAAGAACAAGGAAAGGGGCTGTTGAGATTGGTTGTTCGCCAGCAGAAAAGGAAGATAACCTCTACAGGAAAAAACATACAAATTTCCATTACTTTGTAAAGGATGCTTTACAAGACCATGCTGTCTCCTGAGACCAAGTGTACATTAATCCAATGGGTATGTGTCCTCCTGAAAGGAAACCATGCAACACTCATGCTGTGAGAGCAGAGTTTTTTTAAAAGAAAGACAGACTGTAGTGTTTGAAAAAATAATAAATCTATGCATTCTTCAAAGGAGAAATGAAAATGTGTTATCTCCAGATTCTTTGGACTGTTTTTTTTCTGTATATGTGTGTGTGTTACATTTCTTTTTTTACAGCCTTTCACCCCTTTCCTTTTTCTCTGTACTTACCCCTTTTTTTGCTGTATGCTCCATCAATTACTTTTCCTGGCCTTACTGCCAGAGTCCAGTTCCTGTCAGGCTTGGCCCTGGTATCACCTCTGCCCCCACCCCCCCAAGAGAAGTGCCAGCCTTTGCAATGTTGCTTACCCTACCCAAGCATAAAGGACTGGTGGACTGAGGAGTTGTGGAGACAGCTGGCACTACCCAGGGTGGGAGCCACCTGATACATGCCATGAATGCAGCACATCTCGCGATGCCCCAGCCTGATGCTACAGATCCTGTTCTTGTGGACAGATGGGAACTCATTGCAGAGGCCAGTAACCCATCATCCTTCTTCCCTCCACAAAGCATGTCAAGAAGCCCTGTTCAGACACTGCCAATCCAGACTATTTGTATTTATTTCTTTTACCAGGAAAAAGCTCCATTGAGCAAGCTCATTTACAAGGAGGTCCTGGGTAGGACAGCCTACATACAGTAGTTTAGAGGCAATGGTACAGGGTACAGAGGTATACAAGACATAAAGCAGAATTCACAGAAAGAAGTAGTATGGGGACAGATGGAAACTCATTGCAGATAACAGTAGCCCAGCAACCTCCTCTACCCCCCACCACCAAAAGAGCACTGCACTTCTTCAGAACATGAGGCTGCCTCCCACTAGGAACAGGGGATGGACTCGACCCTGGGTCTCCAACATGGCAAGTGAGTACACGTGCTACTAGGCCACCAAAAGGTCCTGTTTGTTCACTTGAAATAAGAACACAGTTTAAAAGTCAGATAAACTTCAATATATTCCATGCAAAAAGCTCACTCCTTTTCATTGAGCATCTTATGTTCTACAATTATGTCTCAAGCAGGGCTATAAAAATGAGTAAATGACTTGAAACAGGAAAACACTTGTCTGATAGTTATCTGGATTCTGCAGTGGGACTAAATTTTTCATATCCGACGCTGGCACTTCAGCCGTCTGTCCTTAGAGATGTGTATCATTTCAATTTGTCAGTTACAGTAGTTCCTGACCATTTAAATGCCCAAATTAATTTAGATAAAGTTGAGCTTGTGAGCACTTTAGAAATACCATGCTGAATTCTACTTTCATAGTTACATTTTGATTTCCACTTAGTCCATTTTTAATGCATTTACCCCTGATAGTCCAGCTGCCATGCAACATGTTGCCTTCTGTGAGGTCCAGTTTTTATATAACTTTACAACTGGGAGGATTGAAGCAGAAGGAGGTCAGATGACTGCTCATGGTCACATAAACAGCCAATGACTGTTAGGAGATTCAAACATGGATCTCTTTTTTTCACCCTTTAAGCTTTTTGCCCTCGTACTGCTGCCTGCTCCTACCTTCAGGCCATTCCTGCTGGTGACCTCCCAGCCCCATCTGCCCCCCCCACCCCCACACTATATAGATCAGTGGGGATCCGCATGTTGTGGGGCCCAAAAGTACCAGTGGCCATCATACTGGTGGGGTTTCTTGTTTTTCTCCCTAGACCCAAAGCCCCTCCCACCTCCCCAACACTGGGCAGTGCCTCGATGGGCCATGTACTCATGAAGCAATGTCCCTGTGGAGGAGGCACGCTCTCTGGCACAGAGCAGAGATTGCTGTGGTGATGGAACTGAAGTGCCACCCTTCCCTGGCTGGAAGCATTACCATGCACCCAGTCCCCTCAGCCACTGGATCTAGCTCCCCTATTTGCTCCAAAACCTGGGTCACTGGTTTGGATGCATGACACACTACTTGCTGAGTCATCAGGTGGCACTTAAACCTGGATCTCCTATAGTTCATTTCTCAACAGGGTATCCCTTAAAAAGGAGATGCCACTACCCACTCACTGGTCCAATGGTAGCATGTCATGTTCTGATACGGGCAATCCAAGTTCAGGAATGAGCTTCAGTTAACAGTGAATTGGCAGCCATGAGCAGGGTGCTGTTGGTGGCAGCACTCCTCTGACTACAGGAGGGTGGCACCAGATTCTGTGGTCATAGAAACCACTGTAGTGTGCCACGGGAAGGGGGGCTTACCTTCCTCCATGGGGGACCATTGTTACAAACGAGGCCACTCAAGGGCATGTCACAGCCTGCAGGGAAAATAAGAAGAAATCCATTGGGCCTGCTGAATGATGGTCACTGGTACTCTCATACCCCACTTCACCCAGAGTAGGTCCTGTGGGATCCATGGTGTTTGGGCTAAGAGCTCACCAGAGACTAAAAGGGGAGCAGATGCTGGTGCAGAGAAGCAAAACTTGATGGCAGCGATGTTCTAGCTCTGTGACCCTTTCCTGGAGAAACAGTATTAAATAAATAATCACTAGTCCACGTTGTCTTCCCAGTTTATTACTAGAATCATGGATACAGTATATTTTTATAAGGTGGGTAACAGTAATACAAATTTACTATTTATTTAGTTTTTGGTAACCAGGTAAATGCACGAGACAATAACTACCTATTTTCAGGACCAACCTGGCATGAACTGAGCTAACAACAAGCATGAATTAATAACAAATGGGACACGAATCAAGAACAGTCACCTCATCACAGTTGTAGAGGCCAGCAGACACATACAAGTATGCAACTGATGAGTAAAAACTGCAGGTGGATTCATTTCTGGCAATTTTCAAATCCACCGTAAAAAGTGCATTTTGATCCTAAACTTCTAATAACAGTATAATAGAGCTGATACCTTTGTGGCTTTAAAATATGTTACTGGGGTCCATTACATTTTTGAGGCATTATATATTGTAGACAGTAAAGGATGGAGAAGGGAGGGAGGGAGGAAGGGACCAGCCACACTGATTGCCCTGCTCCCTACAAAACATGTATTCCCTGGTGACTAGTGGCACCCCCACCCACTGATCACTATCTCCAATAATGTAAGATCCTTTCTCTGGTGTCTAATGGTCCCCCTCTGACTGCGGCATGGGATCATAATGTCGCAAGACATTATGCCGCATGCATATACCGCACTGCCAAAACAGTGTGATCTATGCCATGCAGGATAAGTCTTTTGCTTTCTTGGGGCTTTGCTCCTGCACACCCCATTACGGGGGCTGTTCCACCTGAATCCCCCAATTAAAATAACTCTGGGGTTAACAGAAATATTGCACAAAGTGTGAAAAAAACATTTCCATGCATCTGGGACCAGGAATCGAACCCGGTCCCAAATGCATTGCCTGGTTTCCTTGCTGCCAGTGGCTCACTCCATCGAGCCACAGCAGCTGCTTAGTGGAACCTCATCCCAGCAGAGGTCTTATCCTCTGCCTGGGACAGTGAGAGGGTGTAGTACCGCACACAGACCCATTCACGATATCACACCCTCTCACTGTGTTATACTGCGCTGTTGCAGTTTCGGGGTTTTGTCGTACGCTATTAGGCATATGACATTTTGACCCAGTAGGTCTGATTTCCATCCCTGATAATGAGAAATTCTGTCCCTGGTGTCTAGTGGTCCCCTCGCCCTCCGATCACCAATCCTGTATAGTACAGTATTTTTCCCTGGTGTCCAGTGGTTCCCCACCCTCTGATCTTCAGCCCCAGTGTAAATTCAGTTATCCCTAGGGCCTAATGGTCCCCCCACCCACCGGCCCTGTAGCTGTAAAAGCAGTCCCTGGCACTAGTGGTTCCCCCCTCCAGCCATGAGCCCAATAGATGGACTTCATTCCTTTGTGTCTAGTGGCCTATCTGCTCTGTGGGTACCAACAGACTCACTGTGCCAACCCTTCATTACCTTATGTGCCAATGCCACGGGTCCTATACGATAACCAGCACAGCCCTCTTCTCATGTCCTTGGCTGTCTACCATATGGATAGACAGGGAACGCATGTCCAGTGTATGTACAGGGTGTGTATCCTCTGTATTGTACAGACAGCATGGCCCATGTACTCTACAGGGAGTGCGCAGCCTGTGTGCTATACAGGAAGCATGCAGCCTATACTGTACACAGGCCATGCACTCCCTGTGCAGTACACAGGCCACACTCCCTGCACAATACAGAGAATGTATGCACTGTACATTAGACACTAGCTCCCTGTCTATCCATATGGTGGCTGGCCAAAGGGGGTGAGAGGAGGGCTGTGCTGGTCACTGTATAGGACCCGCAGTACCAGAGCATAAGGTGGGGGGTTGGCAGGGTGGGTTTGTCAGTGCCTGTGAAGTGGGGGGCACTAGACACCAGGGAATGAATTCCATCTAAGGGGCTGGTGATCAGAGGGTGGAGGACCACTAGTGCCAGGGAATGCTTTTACAGCTACAAAGCTGGTGATTGGTGGGTGGAAGGACCACTAGACACTAGAGACAGGATTTCACATTTCAGGGATGGCAATCAGAAGGCAGGGGGACAACTGGACACCAGGGAAAGGATTTCATATTACCGGGGACAGTGATCAGTGGACAGGGGTGCCATTCAACACCAGGGGTGATTGTGCTCCACCAACCCCCAACTTGCTTGTTGGCTGCAGTGGCTGTGGCAGCCATTAGGGTTGTCTGGAGTAAGGTGGGGTTTCAATTGGTGATATTTGTGCTGCAGGAAGTGGTCTTTGCACAGCACAAATGCACTGAATATTGTACTGTGCTGGTATTCCTGTCCCCGCCCCACTGCATAATTTATTTTTTTTTTTTGCATGGGCTAACCCTGTTAGTTCATGCATAAGCCCCCTTTGAATATTGTGCAGGGGTGCAAACCCTGAGCAAATGGTGACATTTTGAATATCTGGCTCCAGATGTTTGCCAGTCCTGCTGTTCTCCCAGGGCTAAGGAAGGATGCATCTGGAGATGAGTTGTTACCAGCTCAGTATGTCTTTCCTGGTAAAACCTGAAATAAGTATAATCCTCTGTTACTGTAATTAGGCACTGGAAGGGGAGTGGGACCAGCAATCAAATGATCAGCGTTTATAAAAACTCTAAAATGCACTGCAGGCTAGTAAGTCTCCGAATGCTACAGCCCTGCTCTGATCTCAACTACAGTGCATTCTGGGATTTATGGTTACAACAAATGTCAGTTTGGAAGTCTGCAGAATCAGTCTCATACAATCTACTATACTGCAGTAAATGGCAAGTAAAAAAAATGTTTTTGCATGCAAAATGCAAGTTGGGACCAGCCCCACACTTGGGTATGGAACTCTTAATGCTGACTGCACTCAAAGGAACATCACCGGGGTTGCAATGAAAGGAGCACAGCTACAATAAAATCATGTCAGCAAAGTTCCAAGGATCCAGGTGGAGCAGGGGATGGCATCACACCGTGACCCTGCCCCCCTCCAAAACACATGGGCCAAGGCGCTCTAGCTCATCCTCGTGGAGCACGGCACAAAATCCCACCCAGGGTATCCCCTCTACATCGGCACAGTGTGGCACATTGTACCACCAGGGCCCCCCCTCTGGAGGCTGTGAGCATCCTACTGGATGGTTCAATAGCCTACAGCTGGCCCAACAGTTGCCCTAGACTAAGGAATTGAACCCAGGTTCCCAGTGTGCCAAGCCCACCTGAGCCACAGATGGGCCTGCAATGGATCATTTTAATTTATACTTGCGCTTTTTTTTTCTGCATTTAATGTTTCTTTTCAAAAGAAATACTGCACTTAGAAAACATTCATAGTTTGCTGTGTGATAGCCATGCAGTTCTGGGGAAAAAATAAAACTGTAGGCCTGCCATAGGTTTTATTCAGCTATTGCATTTGAAATCACGCTTGATTAATATAAAATGCGAGTGTGTGGGGAAACCTCATTCTTACATTAATTTTCTCGAGTAACTTGATTCCAAAGATTTACTAAGTTCAGCTGCACAACTGTAAAATATATTTAAAGCTTAAAATAATGTGATTGCGTTGCTTTTTACTCCTGGGGCTAGATTTTTAAAATGCCAGAAATCTGCACCGGAGCAGGAAAAACTGCCACAAGTGGGGCTCTGCTTGCAGATCCACAGTTTTTCCTGCATGCACTAGATTTAGGGAGCCAGTTTACTAGGGGTTCCCTGACTTCTGGCAACTTGCGGATGTTTTTTCGGCACAGCTGTGCCAAAATGTTACACCTATTGGGACCGAGTGTAACATTCCCCACAGCCGCAACTGCCACCCATGCAGAGCACAGGCTGAAAATAAGAATCTCTGCATATGCAGAGATTTCATCATGCAGTGGGAGCTGCGGGGGGGGGGGACTTAGAACCTGAATGGCTGAAAATCCAGCCCCTTGTTTCTAATGTTGAGAAGTCAAAGACACTAAAGGCTATGCGATTGTGTGTTATGGTGTTATGACTGCCGGCCTGGTGGCACTGGGGGTTGAGGCGCTGGATGCCACACCTCATGTTATGTCAGTGACCTGGGTTTGGGAGCAAGCTTGGGCCATCGGGGGTCAGCTGAGGGGGAGGGAGGAGCAATATCAAGCAGCTGCTGGCAAGCTTTCCTCTCCTGGGTAGGATTCCCATGGCTCCTGGTGCAGCAGCAGCACCCAGTAGTGACTGGGAGCCTTCACAGCCAGGACCACTCGAGCAGAGTTCAGGAGGGGGTGGAGGCCCATGGGAGTTATGTGGGAGTGCATGACTTGGTGTGCTGGCATCAATGCATGTTCCCCCCTCTTCAAGGCAACAAATGGAAAAACTCCAGCGGCCAGGAGGATGATGGTGGACCCCGAGGGAATGGCACACATGTCCACCACCGGTCCCCACCTGACCAGTTCTCCCGGATCCTCTCCTCTGTCCGGGAATGTGGTGGGAGAGGATTATGGTTCTGATTTCCTGGTTGGAGGGATTCAGGCAGGGCAGTAGGAGCCGCTAAAGGTGGGTCTCGCTTGAGGAAGTTCCTGGCAGCCGGCAACCGGAGTGAAAAAGAGTTGAGAAAAACAAACTGTGTGTTATGGATTTTGTTTTAGACACCCAAGGTGTGTGATGACCTCAGAAACCTCAGGAGTGAAGCTCAAGAGGTTAATGAGGTCATCATACACTGAGGGTGTGTAAAAAAAAATTCATACCACACAGTTGCATAGCCTTTATTTGTAGTAATTACTGGTGACGTATACACACACACACACACACCCACACACAGGCAGTTTTTTGTCTTTTTTGTTTTCATTTTTTTTCAGTTGCACTTTAAAACCAGCATGGGAATCACAATCAGTAGACTATAATCAGTTAACCCCGTTCCATTCCTGATCAGTCCCCACTGTCTACCGAAGCCCTATCCAAAGTGTACCAACAGCAGTATCAACCAGATAGATTTTTTGTGTATTGTATGGCAGGATCAACCAGATAAATACTCAGAAAAATTTATAACTTACCTGAAAAGAGAGTGAGAGGCAAACGATTAGTGCAGGCTCGCGGAAACGGAGAAACAGAAACGTCGTTTCTAGAGGAGTTCAGCCTGCCCACACAGCATTTAAGAGCTGATGAGGTGGCATGCTAGAGATGAGTGACACAAAAATGCTGTAATAACTAGTTCTACCAGTTATTATAGTGTTTGAAACACTGGTCGACTCCGTGCGTTAAAGGGGTCACCAGTAATTGTTAAGTAATAAGCATTGCAAATGCATAAAAAATATTTTACAGTTTTGGAACTGCTTAGCAAAAGCAAAATGCTGGAAATGCAAGATGCTTTTTATGAAGTGGGATTGGAAGAGGGAGGCATAATGGAACAGAAGTCCTTTCTGATCTTTAATGCTTGTTTTACTGAAGAAATAATTGAAGGAGTAAAGTTTTCCTGTACACTTCAAGGTTTTATTTAACTCCAAAAATTGATTAGCGTTTTGCTCATAAAAGTGTTAAAACATTGTGAAAATGCATAGTGCTTGCCTCACTGTGTTTAACAAACATAACACTTCTAGAAAACCTATATAAATACTTTCTGTACAGTTAGTATTGTCCCAAGAAAAAAACTGCTAATCAATTATTTAAAACCCTGACACTTACAAAAAGCAATATCCAGCTTACAAATGGTATGATGCCTTCGGTAATTGTTGTTTCTTACTTATACCTGCAAAGGAAAAAAACATAATTTGGATCAATTTCTGATGCTGAACTTAAGCTTTATATTTATGTGAAATAGTACATTGGACTCTACTATGACTATTGGGTAGTATTACATTTTGCACATGGGGAAGCTGAAAGACTTAAAAGAGCCAGTGCACTGCCTAAAACTATTATTTGTTTTTAAAAGCAGTTGACTATTACCCTTTTATATCTGAGGGACTTTTCCTTTTCCTTTGGTTAATTAGAATATTTTTTTACTTGATGTTAGAAGATGTGATTTGTGGAACATCACTCTTCCTGAAAGCTGCTATACTGCCTTCTCATACCGCTTCATCAAACTTTGAAATTCTTTTCCCCTTTCTATCCACTCCACCTCTGCCCTACACTCTTTCTCTCCTCGCTTCTCCTCAAATTCACTTCTCACTCCTGCAACTGCAACTAATCCCTGCCTCTGTACCACTCTTTCCATTCTTCCACTCCCTCCCTCTCCCCTCCCTTCCCCTCCTCAAACTCACTGGCCTAACCCCTGCTGCAAACCCCCCATTCCCCCCCCTTCCTTTCCACACTCACTTGATTACCTGCTGGACAACTTCGCTACCACTTGCCTATACAGTACTTATTACACTCTGCTATTTAATTAGCACCCTCGTGCAACCCTCCTGGATGCATTTTCTGGTACATCCCATGCCATGTAAAACATTTTTTTTGCTTAAATAGCCTATTTGTAGTTTGTTGTGATGCTTAGCCCTGTTTTGTTTTTTTATTTTTTATGCACATTGTACATATTTTTAACTGCCTATCTATTGTAGCTTGTTTTTGATGCTTAGTTTTATTGCTTCCTGTTATGTAACTTCTGCTTTCTATTGTTACTTATGATCCTCCTCTACCCCACCCCCGACACATCTGGAAATGAGCTGATATCAGTGCAGTAGGTCTTTCCTGGTGAAACTTAACCCAAAAAAATAAATATATATATATATATGTATGTATCTTTGTTCCATCCATTACATCATCAGCACTGTGACCTTGCTGATGGTGACATCACAGCTCCTCAAGAAGAGCCACTCAGTAGCTGCCAGGTCAGGTGACTGTGATGTCATTGCCTGGGAGGTCACAGTGCTGATGATGTAGTGGGATGAATACATAGATATGTCTGGTGTCAGACAAAGTGTTGTTCCACATATTCAGCATAATACAAGAGCAATGAATTTTCCACTTCCACAGCAGAATAGATTTGATATATTAAGCACGTTGAACCCTGAAGATACTTCACCAATATAAGAGCACTGTGTAGATGGAACAAATATTAATGACACTCCTCCAGCGTCCAAGGAGGTTAATCATGAAAATTCCCACCCTGTCCCCATGTTAAGTAACAATACTAGTGTAACAATTGACTCTCAGATTAGTGAAAGCTGTCAAACCCAGGTCATTGCAGAACAGGTGACTTCTAACTTAGAATCACAGAATGTTCCCCCAAATAAATAATCCAGGCCCCAACATCAATTAACTCTGTAAATTTGATCAGTGAAATACAGAATACAGTCCCAATGGAGACAGAGGCTGCAGACCTGCCCCAGATAGCCACTAATGCCCATAAGGACAGCCCAAGACAGGTAGTAGTAGTCCTTAGTGACTCCATCCTCAAACATACAGATGGCATAATATGCAAAGAGGATAAGACAAATCAGACCTGTTCTAGTTTTAGGGGGCAAAAATAAATGATATAGAAAGAATGGCCAATGATATTCTAAAGAATACAGGTCCTAACCCCCTAGTGGTAGTTCACGTGGGAACAAACAGTATTAATTACTCCACTGTCGAGGATATTAAGAAAGATTTGGTTAATTGTTTAAAACAGTTCAGGGCTCAGATATGTATATCAGAAATCCTCCCTGTTCCTAGAGCAAATGGAGTAAAAAATGGTAAAATTAAATGTATAAATGAAAGGATAAAAAAATGGACTTTAAAGGAAGCTATGGGCTGTTTAACCCACTGGGAGCAGTTTTCAGACAACCACACTTTATATTGCTGGGACGGACGTCACCTTAGTAAAAGGGTTAATGTTGTACTGGGCAAACGTATTCTTAGATTTATAAATAAACATTTAAACTAACAAGGTGGGGGCATAGGGGAGATTCTGCATCTAATGCACCCATCAAGAATACTGAGAAGGGTATTAAGATATAACCCTGATCTGACTGATCTAGATGTTTTGTACCTTGGTATTCTTCCGGGTCACTGGGAGACTCCTGATGCCCATTCCTGTACTTTGCCGCTAGCTACCTTATATAGTAATCTATGTATCTCATTGCTGACTCTATCAATGTGCTCGATCCAATTGTAATCTATGTACCTTATTCTTATATTACATATGTGTCTTAATCTATGTACCTTATTCTTATGTTACATATGTGCCTATTGTATGTTAGCCCTGTATATGCCTGATGTTCATGTTTATGTACCATTGTAACCCTACCGGGTCGCGTCTGAAAATAGGCACTTGGTTGTCTAGCGTGCTTACCCAGTAAACAAAAGCAAATTAAATAAATATACAACAAATGCAATAAATCTAAATCTAGAAAAAAGCAGTGAACTCCAAACTGTCATCTGTCAACAGGATTTGGATATAATCGCTATATGTGAAACCTGGTGGGATGATAACTCAAACTGGTATAGCCCTATTCTAGGTTTCACTCTCTATAAAAGAAATAGGATCAATAGAAAAGGAGGGGGAGTGTGTATGCATGTCAAAAATGCACTGGAGTTAGTTGAACTCACTTTAAAATCAGACATAGTGGAGGGAGTGTGTGTCCAGATTAAATCTATAAATTGCAAAAATATAACTATGGGTACCTTTTATAGACCCCATCAGTACGTAGCTTATACGATCAAGAACTATGCACTACTATTGCAGATCTATCAGAAAATGACAACCTGGTTATTGTAGGTGCTCTCAACCTACCAGGAATAACATGGGATTCTCTTAAAAGTTTATCATTAATTGAAACTACTATACTAGATGCTACAATCAAAGCAGGACTTGAACTATTAGTTACTGAACCCACAAGAGGAACTAATATTTTGGATATCATTCTTACAAATATCCCAATGGAAATATCAAATGTAAATATTGTTTCACCACTACTAAATAGCGACCACAATAGTATGTCCTTCTGTATTAACCAACAGTTTCAAGCCACAAATCATTCCCAATATCAATTCCAGTACAACAAAGGGAATAATAATAATAATTTTATTTATTATGAGCCTTTCAAATATCAAGGCACAATACAATAAGATAAAAATATGGAAATCAACATTATAAAACCAAACAGAAACAGGTCAATGAACAGTAAAACCATAGGCTTTTTCCCACAGAAAGGATTTCAAGGCCTGTTTAAAACTCCCCACAGTCGTGCACTCCCTAGTCTGATGGGGTAGAGAATTCCAAAGGGAAGGGGCTGCAAATATAAAAGCACGGGCCCCAGCAGATTTTAAAATCACCCTTGGAATCTCTAGCAGCCCCTCATCGGTTGAGCGGAGTGATCTCACAGATTGGTAATGGATCAGGAGTTCTTTCAGGTAATCAGGGCCCAGATAGTGGAGGGCTTTAACAGTCAGTAATCTGACTTTGAAGGTGATCCGCCAATGAACTGGCAGCCAGTGCAGTTTCCGCAGCACCGGTGTAATATGGGAAGATCTAGGAGTACCCATCAACACCCGAGCTATGGAATTCTGCACCACCTGCAAGCGGCGGATATCAACCCCTGGAAGTCCAAAGTAAAGTGAGTTGCAATAGTCTAGGCATGATGTCACAAAGGCACGGATTAAGGCTGGCAAATCACCGGATGGAACAAGGTGCTTGATCCTAGTGATGTTTCTTAGATGGTAGAAAGATGACTTAGCCACCTCTGACACCTGGGACTGAAGAGTCAGCCCCGCATCTAATATCACCCCCAGGTCTGGCACCTGTTCAGAGACCTGTAGCTTGACATCCCCAAAAAACAGTCCAGGTGGAGAGCCAGCTCCAGGTCCCCCTATCCAGTGATCTGGATCCAATACCAACACCTTCGTCTTCCCAGAGTTCAACTTCGGCCAGCTGGACCTCATCCAATCCTGGATTTCATTGAGGCAGCTGTTAAATACTGAGATAGCTCCTTCCTGGTCGGGTGCAAAAGACAGGTATAGCTGGGTATCATCCGTATAACAATGAAACCTCAGCCCATACCATCTCACAATGTCTCCGAGGGGAAGCATGTACACCACAAACAACATGGGGGACAGTATAGAGCCCAGAGGAACCCCACAAAATAAAGAGATGGGATCAGAGAAAAAAACCTGAAACCACCTTCTGAGTTCTTCCAGTGAGGTATGAAGTGAACCATCTGAGAACAATCCCAGAAAGCCCACAAATACATCTCAGACGCTCAATTAGGACCCCATGGTCAACAGTGTTAAATGCTGATGACAGATCTAATAGCACCAAAATGGACCATTTTCTCTGGTCTCTTGCCATCAGGAGATCATTGAGCACCCAAACCAGTGCAGTCTCGGTACTGTGCCTCTTTTGAAAACCTGATTGGAGAGGTTCGTAGATGCTATGGATGGTCAAGTGGTTCTCCAACTGGGCCGCCACTACTTTCTCGATCACCTTCCCCCCAAAGGGGAGGTTCGAGACAGGCCTGTAGTTGGCAAGACAGTCTGGGTCCGAAGAAGCTTTCTTCAACAAGGGTGTCACCACTGCCTCTTTCAAGGAACAGGGGTATTCACCCGAGTCAAGAGAGCACCAGACTATCTGTGCTAGAACCAGGAGAATGGACTCCCCACACCCCAAAATTAGGGAAGTAGGGCCTGGATCTAAACTACAGCTGGTAGGGTACAACCCTTGGTCAATCTGCATAAATTCCACTATTTCCGGGTGGTCGAAGGTACCCCAGGAAAACAAAGGGGTGGTCACCAAGTCCTGACCAGTAGCACCCTGCATAGAATGTGTCAAATGGATCTCTGACCTAATGTCAGCCACCTTATCAGCAAAGAACTGAGCAAGCTCATTACACTGTAATTGTGAAAATGCTCTACGGAGCTGTAGACAGGTTGGGTTGCACAATCTGTCCATAGCTCTGAACAGCTGAGTTGGTCGGTTCTGAGGGCAGAAATTTACCCGGACAGGAACTTTGCCTTCTTACGAGAAATTTCTGACTGATAGAATTGATAGTGTTCTAACAGTCTAAGGTGGTCAGCATCCAGGCCAGATTTCCACCAACAACGTTCTAACCTGCATCCAAGTCACTGCATCTCCCTCAAGGCCCCATCAAACCATGGAGCCTGAGGTCAAAGGGAGAGAGGACGCACACAAACTGGAGCAATAGAATCCAGGGCAGAGGTGATGGCATTATTATAGGCCACAACCAATGCCTCTGGATCACTGCAATGCACAGGAAATTGTGATAGGTCAAGGACCGCAGCAAGGCCATTGGAAGAAATATTCCACAAAGGGCGGTACTTGACCATCTCCACAGGGGTCAGCCTACAAGGAGGGGTGCCAAAATTGAATTTCACAGTGTAGTGATCGGACCAACTGACTGGTTCCACTCCTACATCAGAAGCCTTGATCCCCAGGAGGAAGACTAAATCAAGATAATGGCCACCTTTGTGTGTAGCAGTGGTAACCACCTGTGTTAGGCCCAGTGAATCCATTAACTGGAGGAAGTGTTGTCCAAATTATGAGAGTTTGTTGATCCAGGCATTAAAGTCACCCAGGATCATCAGCCTGGGAGACTCAAAAACCATGTCGACAATGAAGTCCGCTTCTTCTTTAAGGAATTGCTTCCCATCTCCAGGTGGACGGTACATGAGAGCAATTCGATAGTATAGGAATATATGGAGTTTTATAAAATCCAAAGACTGGCAATATGTCCTGGAAGATAGTTCGACTGAAGAATGCTGGGAGATAAAAATATAATACACAATATGGAAGAATCACTTATCCCTAGAAGAAAAGACTCAAATTCCAAGGGTAAAATTCCATTATGGTTGACACAAAAAGTTAAAAAACAAATAAGAGCAAAGGAAAAATCATTCACTAATTACAGAAAAGATCAAACTGAACAAAACAAAAAAAAAATATAAAATGGAATTAAAAAAATCAAAACAAGTAATTAAGACAGAAAGAAATAAACTTGAATTCAAATTAAGTATAAACAAAGACCCCAAATCATTTTACGCCTATATTAGAAACAATTCTTGACAAAATAATAAAGTAGGACCACTTACAGAAAATAAAAAATGAATTGGTACTGTATCTCCAATGGATATTTCCAATATATTTAATACTTTTTTTGGTTCAGTATTCTCTAAAACAGAGGTCCACAATGTCGATGCAGTCCCCAATAACACATGGTTTGATACTATTACTACAGATGAAGTCATCACTGTTCTAAAAGAACTAAAGAATACATTTTCTCCAGGTCCAGATGGTATTAATAGTAAATTTCTGAAAAAGACCTCAAAAGAAATATCACTACCCCTCACTATACTGTTCAACAAATCATATAGATCGGGAAAGATACCAATAGAATGAAGAAGTGCTATAGTAGTACCAATATATAAAAAGGGGAGTAGGAATATAGCTAGTAACTATAGGCCAATTAACTTTACTTCTATTATATGTAAGTGCTTGGAAAAACTTTTAAAGCATAGACTTGACAAGGAAATTGGGCAGAGAAATCTGAATGACCAAAAACCACACGGTTTTGTAAGAGGCAGATATTGTGCCACCAATTTGATTTCGTTTTATGAGAACATTAGTAATAGCCTAAATAAGGGAGCCCTGGTGGGCATGGTACTCCTTGATTTTAAGAAGGCATTTGACAAGGTCCCACATCAATTGCTCTTAAAGAAAATAACACTCGGTCTAAACCCCTTTATTGTTGAATGGATATCCTCTTGGTTGTCTAATAGAACTCAACAAGTTTGAGAGGCTGGTAAATTATCAGATGAAATTAAGGTTACCAGTGGAGTCCCTCTGGGCTCAGTGTTGGGCCCCGTCTTATTTGGGATCTTTATCAGAGATATAAATGATGGTCTGAAACGCAAGATATTAAAATTTACAGACGATACTAAGATTTTCTCTGAGGTTGATACCCCACTCAAAATGCACGACTTTGAACAAGATCTAATGAAGTTAGATAACTGGGCAAAGGATAATAAAATGGAGTACAATACCGATAAGTGCACAGTTATTCATTTTGGAAAAAAAAACATACACCACCTATAGTATTAGCATGTGCCCAATTAAAGTGGTAGAAATCAGAAAACGATCTGGGAATTATTATTAGTACTTTACCTATGTAGATCACTGTAGACAGGTCTCCCACAGAGCTAACTGTATCCTCATATCAATTAGAAAAGCATTTTTTAATAGAAGTCGGGCTTGCATTTTACCACTGTACACAATGTATGTAAGACCTTTTGTGACATACACTGCATTATTTTGGTCTCCACATTTGAACAAAGATATACAAATCATTGAGTCAGTTCAAAGAAGAGCCACTAAACTAATATTTCCCCTAAGCACATTGCCTTATCCTGATATACTAGATAATCATAACCTCTATGACTTAAAGACCCGTAGACTAAGGGGAGATTTGTTAATGCTCTTCAACATCTTAAATGACCCGTATCTCATTATCAATCAGTCAATCAAAACTTTATTTAACCCGGCAGATACATCATTGAGCAAGTTCATTTTCAAGATAGTCCTGGCAGAAGGGAACAGAGCAAGGAATAGTATAATTGGACACTTAGTGCAGGCTGGTACATACAGTAAAAAAAATAGCAACATCGGATAATACAGAGTGTGCAGATTGTTAGCAAATTAAATTAAGGGTACACCAACGTCTGAGGTGGATACTTAGCAAAGCAATAGAAGTAACAGGGTGTCGTAAGAAGATTATATTAACAATAGAACAAAAAGGCATGAACGGACTGACCAGGAGGGTTGACCCTTTACGAGGAAGGATGGGGAAGGGGGGTTTCAGGAGGAGGATGTCAACACTAGAGGGAGAGATGACACGAACATAATAAAGCCAGGGGGTAAGAAGAGTATACAGAGGGAGATGTGCAGAGAAGTGCTGGAGTTGTAAGTAAGTCCTAAGTAAATGGAGAGCAGGGCAGGGAGGCCAGTAGGAGAATCACCTGTGGCAGGTACACCTGACCTTCAGGATGCATGTGATAGACAGTTTAAAGGTATGAGAACCCAGCAGGGATGAGAACCTTAGTGTCTTTTGCATGTTGTTCCAAAGGGAAGGTAAGGAGAAATTAATAGAAACCTTAGCATACGGGGACCTTATTCTTGGCACCTTGAAGGATACAAGGGATGTGCTTCTTAGGCCATATGCTCCTGTTACATGTACAAAGAGAGCAGAGATAAGAGATTAAAGAATGTGGCTTGGAATGGGTGACTAAACCAGAGGACTTAAGGTGCCACAACAGACAACTTAGAGTTTCTAAGTTTAGAACCAATGAAATCATTTTACAGTTAGAGCAAGCAGGTTATGGAATTCATTGCCTCCAAATGTGGTTGATATAAAGTCATTTGAGTCTTTCAAACATGCCTTAGATGACTATCTGTTCAGCTCCGGGGAACTAGATATGCCTCGTAGGTGTGGGGAATGTGGTCTTGATGGGCATACGCCTTTTTCCACCTTTGGAAACAGAGTAATACTATTAGGTAGAAAACTTTCTAATGAGCAAATGGAAAAAGAAAAATACTTCAGAAATAAAAAGTTACAGCTGACTGCTTCTTTACATTTATAACGTTCCCTCCTGCTAGTTTTGGTTCTACTAGCTCTTTAATGAATTGGCAGTAAGATTTCAGTCATTGCCATGTTTTGATCATTTGGTGGCCTAAAGGTGAAATGAGTTGTGGTGGTCTCTGCATAATTTCTAGAAGACAGATGACCATGTAACCAAATAAACACACCATCCCAACTAATGAACAAACTGGCACCAACAGCAGTCCCATGTGAGAGATCAAGTAATGAATGGACACAGATTCAAATTCAAGGGTAATGTTAGGAAGTACATCTTTTCTTAGATAGTGTGTTGAACCGATGACATGTCGTGATATGCACATTATAATAGTATAACTGCAGTTTCTGAGACTGAGCGTTGGACCCTTCTTACATCTCCTGCTGCTTTGGGATCTCTGAGCATCTAGTTTGAGCAGCCCTCTGCACCTGGTCTCTCAACCTATGGAACAACTTAACCTGCTGAGACAGTGGATGTGAAGATATGGACATGGTAAACCTGGAAATATTTCTGCTTACCAAGGGAATCACAGGGTATGCTAGGTAGCAGAGTGGATGGGGAGCCCCTTTAAATTAGTATGTGTTTTCATAGCATACTTATTCATACCTCATTATGAAGGGGGGTGGACCCAACAGACCCAGAGTTCCTTCCATCCTTAATTTACTGTATTACTGTAACATAGTAGCTGACAGCAGATAAGGACCGCTAGGCCCATCTAGTCTGCCCGTATTCCCTGCCTGCATCAGCGGCCACTGATCCTACTTGGTCATTGGCTTTTGCCTGTCTTCCCCACTTCTAGGGTTCCTTTATATCTCTCCCATGCATGCATGCTTGAATCCCTCCACTGTGATAGCACCCACCACTTCCTGGGGAAGGCTATTCCAAGCATCTACCACCCTTTCTGGGAAGAAAAACTTTCTCACATTTCCCTTTGTCCTGCTCCCCTCTAATCTCATATTGTGCCCCCTCATCCTTGTACAACTCTTGTACTAAAATATGTCACCCACCTGTACTTTGTTCAAGCCTTTAAGATACTTGAAGGTCTCTATCATATCCCCCGTTCCCTCCAGTGTATTATTTATTTATTTATTTAAGAGTTTAACCAGGCAGGCATACTGAGCGGCTAACCACTCATTTCCAGATGCGACCTGGGGGAAACAAGGGGGGGGATCATGCGGGGAAAACAAACACACAGGTATTTGTACAGTTGAGAAGGCACAATATGCATATTGTATGCATATTGAGGTCTTTTAATCTGTCCTCACATATTTTTGATGCAAGCCTTGAACCATCTTGGTCACCCTTCTCTGGACCACCTCTACCCTGTCATTGTCCTTACGAAGATGCGGCCTCCAGAACTGAACACCATATTCTAAATGAGGCCTTACCAGCATTTTATACAATGGCATCACCACCTCCCTTCTCCTGATAGTGATACTTCAACGCATCCCAACATCCCAACGGCCCTCCCCACAGCCTTACTACACTCTTTGGCCACCTTTAGGGCATCTGAGATGATTATCCCTAAATCCCTTTCTTCCCTGGTAACTGTCAGCACCCCCCATCCTGTAACTCTTTTCTTCATCCCAGGTGCATGATTTTTCACTTCTTTGCATTACATTTTAATTGCCACACTTTGGACCATTTTTCCAGCTTTCCCAGATCCCTCCACATTCTTCCAACCCCCTCTGAAGTGTATACTCTGTTGCAGATCTTGGTATCATTTACAAATAGGCAAACCATCCCCTCCAGCCCTTCAGCAGTGTCACTGATGAAGACATTAAAAAGGACTGGCCCCAGAACTGATCCTTGAGGCACCCCACTGGTCACCCTCCTTTCCTCGGATTTGATCCCATTTACTACCACCCTCTGCTTCCTATCCCTTAGCCAGTTTCTAACCCAGTTTTCCACTTTGTGGCCCACCCCAGGCTGCCTAGCTTGTTCACTAGCCTTCTGTGGGGTACAGTGTTGAAGGCCTTGCTGAAGTCAAGGTAGGCGATATTCACCACTCCTCCCTGATCCACCTCCTTTGTCATCCAGTCAAAAAAGTCAGTCAGATTTGTTTGACATACCTTCCTGCTGTGAATCCGTGCTGTCTTGGATCATGTGCTGCCATGATTTCCAAGTGTTCCACAATCCTTTCCTTAAGCAGTGCCTCCATAATCTTACCCACTACTGAGGTGAGGCTGACCGTTTCCTGCTGCCTCCCTGCTACCCCTCTTGTGAAAAGGGACTACATTTGTCCCCTTCCAGTCCTGTGGAACCACCTCTGTATTGAGCGACTCACTGAACAGGGCCACCAGTGGTGCTGCTAGCACCGTCCATAATTCCTTTAATATCCTGGGGTGTATATCATTTGGTCCCATTGCTTTATCCACCCTCAGTTTTGTGAGTTCTTTCAGGACACTCTCTTCTGTAAAAGGGCTGGTGTTTACCTCTCTCCCCATTGTTTCTGCTGCCTAGTTGTGATCCCTGTCCCTCCCCTTCCCTCTCTACCGTGAATACCGAACAGAAGTATTCATTCAGTATTGATGCTTTTTCTAGGTCACCCTCTACACACATCTTTTCCTCCCCTTTGAGCCTTACAATCCCTCCCCTGGCCTTCCTTCTATCGCTAACGTGTCTATAAAATGTCTTGTCCCCTCTTTACCGTATGTACTAATCTCACCTCTGTTGAAGATCTGCTCTATTGGGAGGAAATACGCTTGACTGCACATGTCGGGGTGTTCATGTTGAAACCTGCTGCGCAGTGAAGAACACAGCCTCTCCGAGGGAGAAATGCTGATAAAAGGAAATAAAATGTAAAGGGGTTCTTTTTTAATTTTAAAGAAACTCCACTGTTCTTTCTGCTCTCCTTGTCTCTCTCCCCCTTCTGGGGATTAGTTCTCTCCGTAAGGTAATTTGGAGAAAAACGGTTCACAACAGCATTGTAAACATTTGGTTAATGCATTTCTAGGTCTTCTGCAATTTCTAACGTTGGGGTATGTCAAAATGGTATCGCTGTGTAGCAGAGATTTTGAGACTGTTACACGACCAAGAGAGAACCGATTCATCGTCTTCCAGTGGAGAGAATTTAGAATGTGAAGATTCTTGTATGAGAACCTTACCTAACCAGCAATGGTGTCTTGGGAAAAACTCTTTAACTACACCTGCTAAAGGGACAGGTAATCCCCTACCTTGGAAAGTCCAGGGCATGGGTTTATTTTGCTATAAATATGCTTTGGGAAATACTACTGTATTTTTTGATGATAATAAAACATATACCCTTATGTCCAGTATAAAAGCAAAGAAAAAAGGGAAACAAACTCAATCAAAGAATTCTGCAGAAAATAAAGTGAAAAGTCTCCATACAGCTGAGGTCCTCACCTCTCCCAACCTGTTTTTATGATATTTTTGACAAAGGGGCAAAGGAAAGTTCAGTACTTATGGCTTCTACATCAAAATTCAGAAGATGTCAGAACAGGGATGGGGAGGGGGGAACTACAGAGTTGGATAAAGGGGTAGAGAAGAATGCTAATATGCTAGATGAAACATCTAATGAGAGTGAGGAAAGTATAAAGGAAACTTTGTTAAAAGAAATGAAGCAAGGGTTTTCCTCAGTTAATTCAGCTGTTTCCTCATTATCAAGTAAACTATCAGAAGCTGTGGAGAAATTTGAGGGACTGGCTTTACGGACTGCAGAATGTGAGGAATGTTTGGAGAAAATGGAAGATATTATACCTGGACTTAGTAAGAATGTGGAAAAATGTAGTAAAGAGCTGAAATTGTTGAAAGTTAAATTAGAAGATTTGGAAACCAGATCTCGTCGAGCAAATTTAAAGATTGGGGGCCTGCCAGAAGGGTCAGAAGGCTTAGACCCATTATCCTATTGTGAAGAGCTCTTGACTACGGCTATGGGGCTTCATTATTCCTTTCAAAAAAATCAAATTGGACAGGCCCACAGAGCTTTTGGTTTAAGGAATGATCAAGTTAGACCAAGATTTTTGTATGTCAAAAACATTTAAATACCAGGATAGGGAGAAAATCCTTTCAAAAGCAAGGATAGACAGGGGCTTACATTATAGGGGTATGAAATTGCAGATTTACCCAGCTATTCCCTCAACGGTCTTACAAGAGAAAAAGCTTCAATAACATTAGGGAGTGACTTAGGAAAGAAGGTATTTTGTTTATGATGTTATAGCCTGCTAAATTTAGGGTGAAATTGGATGGCAGAATAGTGTTTTTCTTTTTTCCGGAGGATGTAGAAGAGGCCCTATCTTCTAGAACAAAAAACCCTAATAATACCCCAGAACATGAATCCCAGAACCAAACATCTTAAAATAAAGAAGGGTATAGGTTAGGTTTGGATGGTTTGTTGAGGGGAGACATGGGGGAGGGGGGAGAGAGATGGGGAGAAAAAGTTTTGGGCAAGGGGAAAGCAAATATCCACTACTTAAATGTTTTTTTTGGATTTTATGTTAAATAAGGGATTTCTCCTGTAAAACCCAGTCGCTAAACCTAAGCACAACTATTTTGAATTTACTGCTGCATTACAAGGATCTTTCATTTTTTTTCTTTTTCCTCTTTCTTTCTGTCTCCTGCTCACTGTTGTCTCCATACCAGGGTGAACATTTTAACTAAGAGCTTTACAATACAGTAATCCCTTCTTTTGTTTCAGTTTTGTGCCCTCCCATTTTAGCCTACCTTTAAAACAAACCCTCTCTCCTTGTCCACAGCAGAGATGAGGGTCTCCAGAAATCGCCCTCCTCAGCAAGCCTCCCGATCGCCGGAATTCAGGTCGCGAGGGTCCAAATAAGCCGCCCTCCCTCCAGCAAGACGTCCGGTAGCCAGATTGCCGATCGTGAAGGTCTGCAATAAACGCCCTCCCCCCAGCAAGCCTGCAGACCACCGCAGTGAGCCAGGTACGAACGGGACATTTCCTGAGGTTTCACTCGCTCTCAGCCTGCTTGTCTTCTCCGTGGAATTAAACTGCAGTCTGGTCCCCACCGGCGCTGCGCGCCGGCTCCCCACCACCCCCACCACCACCCTTGGTCGGCATTTGTTTTTATAGCTAATAGCACGTGGTGGTGCGAAACCAATCAGCCCACTTTGCCATCTGCAGCTTATACTGCAGCACCACTAGAGGGCCTCCTCCTTTTTCCTTACATTTGTAGACCTACAGTTTCCTGCCATTATGAACACCACCTCTTGCAGATTACAACTTTTTATCCTTATACTCGTCTCTCACCCCCTGCTAACCTCATGGGTGTTTAAAACTAATAGGGACCCCGCTGCTGGCTCCTCTACCCATCTCACTGGAAAGGCACCTGGGTCAAATCGCCTACAACCTCTCCCATTTGGTTTCCACAGCAAAAACTGTACCCCTAGTTTTAGCTGTACCATAAATGGAATATGGCTTGCCCAAACCCCCTCCCCCACCGCCAGACCCCCACTGGCTTGCACATACCTCTTAGTAACCCTAACTCAACTAGTACCCGCACTCCCCATACCTACTAGCCCCACCAAATCACCCGCGTATCCTGGTCCGCGCTGCACTTCAAATAAGCTGATGAGGATATTCGCTCTCCGGCAAACTCTCCTTCTCCTCCTGCTTATATCCGGGAACGCTCCATCCCAACCCAGGTCCTCCCATGCAATATGGTATTAAGAAGAATGCACATAGTGGCCTATTCCTGGCCACTCTTAACATCTGCAGTCTTCCAAGAAAATTTACCCTGCTGCAGGGTTGGCTTGCACAACACCCCACGGACATCCTTACTTTATCAGAAACCTGGCTCTCAAAAAAGGTCCCAGATGACTTGGTCTCACTCAAGGGCTTTACCCTTTTCAGAACTGATAGGGCAGGAAAAAGGGGCGGGGGTTGTGCCATATATGCTAGAACATCCCTCAAACCCCTATTAGTCCCACTTCCCATGCCTGAGCATGGTGCTCAGTCCACTACAATTAAAATTACCATTGGCACTACTGGCAAACCTCTTTATATTATGGCAGTTTACATCCCCCCAACAAAACAGAAACTAACATTTGATTCTGTTCTATCAGCAATAACCTATCTACCCCTAAAAGTGAACTGATTATTAGGGGTGATTTTAATGTGAACTGGCTATCCACTACGTCGGACTCCTTCAAAGGCGCAGCAAGTGCCTATGATCTTACTCAAGTAGTACCCTCACCCACTAGACAGGATCCTCGGACAGGCTCTTCCTCCTTATAGACCTTATCTTTCAAACTCCCTAAACCACATCTCCAAAAGTCGATGTGTTTCCCGATTGTAGTGACCACTCCCCGTCGGGTGCTGGTGGTCAAATAAAAATATCCCAATCAAACCTAAAACTTCCATACAAAGGCACCTCAAAAGGTGTCCTCTCGCCTCTCAGGGTGTACCTCACCACCTGTGACTGGGGCCAGTGCATACTGCACAATCTCTAGATGCTCGCTCACTGCATTTATTACTATCTTCAATGCAGCCTGTGACATATTTGCCCCCTTCACAAAGAAGGTAATAAAAACCTGGGACACCCCTTGGATGACCCAGTCCCTCCTACAACAGATGCAGCACAGGGATAACCTCTGGCACAGGGCCGTATCCTCTCAGCTGCCCCAAGACAGACAGCTCTACAGAGAAGCAAGAAATAAATGCACAAGGGCTATTCGTCAAGCCAAGGCCACTTACTATCAACAAGCCTTCACCACCACATGGAGCTCCGGGAAATCTTTCTGGAACAATGTTAAAGAACTATGTGGGAAAGTCACAAACACAGACCCTACCCAGCTCTTAGACCAGGGTACCCTCTCACATGACCCCACCACCATAGCCTATACCCTAAACACCACCTTCTCTGACCTCAGTCAAGTCCTCCCCAAAAACTTCTTTGATCCCATCTCCCACACACCTACTACTTCCCCCTGTTCCCCTACATGCCCTCCTTTCAGGCTGCGTGTTATTTCGTGCAATCAGGCTAAAAGCTACCTCTCCAAAGCACTGCATAACTCGCGTTACAGCAGTGACTCCCTCGACCTTAAAATCCTTGGCTCACCCTTAATGAGACTCTCACATCTCACCAAACTCCTCAACCACTCACTGAGTCATGGCCAATTCCCTACACTATGGAAGAGGGGTATTATCACACCTATCCTGAAAAAGGGTGATCCAACTACCCCTGCTAACTATAGGCCCATTACAATCCTTCCTCCCCTTTCAAAAGCTCTTGAAAAAATTGTGTCTGACCAACTCACAGAATACTTTGACAAGTATGGTCTCCTCTGCCATGAGCAACATGGTTTCAGAAAAGGGCACAGTACTACCACAGCCCTCCTAGAATTTACATCTTACATTCATGAAGCCCTTGAACAGGGTCAGCAGTTGGTACAATCTATATTGATTTGACAAGCATTTGACACCGTCAATCATGAGCTTCTTCTTCATACCCTGGCAGCCCTCCATATTGCTCCTGAAGCTATTCCTGGTTCCAGAACTATCTGACTGACAGAACGCAGGAAGTAAAAATTAGCAACACACTCTCCTCCAAACTACCAGTTCTGGCTGGTGTCCCCCAAGGGTCAATACTTGGCCCACTCTTGTTCACTCTTTTTCTGAACTCACTCCCCTCAGCATGTAGTGGAAAGCTATTACTATATGCGGACGATGCCGTGCTATACTGTAAACACACCAACCTCATACATCTCCAAAACACCCTTCCAGGCTGTTTTAGGGAGCTTGAATACTGGTTCACTGACCACCGTCTAACACTTAACTATGACAAGACAAAATCCATGATGTTTGCCCATCGTCAAAACCCCCTCTATAACTCCCTACTCTCAATCTCAAACCTACAGGGTAACCACATTGAACAGGTCACCCACTTTAAATATCTAGGTATCACCCTGGACACATCCCTTACCTACCATCAGCACATTAAACTTCTCTCCTCCTCAGTTAATACCCGACTTGGCATTCTTTACAGGCACAAACACTGCCTTCCTCCTCAGGCTCTACGTTTAGCCGTTACTAGCTCGGTCCTCTCATTGGTCGATTATGGAATAACTATGTACGGCGCTGCTGACAAATCAGCCCTACACAGCATCAATATAGCACTAAACAAAGCCTGCCGCATGGTCACCAGCAGCAGTAGACAAACACATACCTGTCAGCTCTATTATCAAGCGGACTGGCTAACCTTTGAAGGAGGCTTAAATACCATACCTGCCTCCAAGCCAAGAAGATCCTTATGAAACTCACACCTATCTGTCTGCATCACCTCATCAACCAGCCCCAATAGGGACACCCTTAGGCGATTGGCAGGGACTTCCTCGCAGTTCCCACTGCAGAACCTCTCTGGGGCAAAGATCTTTCCGTTACCGTGCTCCACTTTGGCTAAACAATCTACCATCTTCCATCTTGCTTGCCCCAGTCTAAGACTATTCAAAACAGAGTGCAAGTATCTGCTCAACATGGAGACCTGTAGCTGTTTTCCATCTTTTGCATAGGTTGTCAGGCACCTGGGCCACCACATCGTTAGGAACACTCTCAACTCACAGATATTATCTCAGTCTTAGCAATACCCTATACTGTGATTGTTAAACTCTTGTAATGTCCTGGCAATTTTCTGTACAAGCCTTGTCTCTATGTAAAATTCAATATTACAACTGACGTGTAGCCTTTGACTTAAGCTATGATTTTAAACGTTTGTTGAAATGTAATATCTCTGTTTTGAGAACATTGTCCATACTGTCTTGTTGTAATTGTACTGTCATGACTGACGTGGAGCCTTTGC
The DNA here is from genome assembly GCA_016271365.2 of Neoceratodus forsteri. Lineage (NCBI taxonomy): Eukaryota > Metazoa > Chordata > Ceratodontiformes > Ceratodontidae > Neoceratodus > Neoceratodus forsteri. Next base: position 100,719,775 of record JADMNL010000030.1, on the reverse strand, counting down.
AAAGGAGTCCTTGACTCAAAGGTTGTAATTCCGAAATTTTCAATAAATAAATAAAATAAATAAAATATGTTGTACAGATTGTCCTAACGGAGAGGCTGAAAGGCACTTCTTCAGTGTTTCATTTTCTAACGCTCAGTGAGGTTTTAGTGACCTCAGTTGGGGGGTAAGTAATGTTCATTTGATTTTGGGATGCCCAAAAGGGAGGGGGAAGGGTCTGGTTTCAAAATATTCTTTTTTCTTTTTGGTTGTTTGTTTTTTTTTCCTTGAAAATAGGACATAATAAAAAAAGGAAAAGAAAACAAGGAAAAACAAAGCATGAGTACAATAGTTTATTGATTTTTGTGGACCTCCTGGATTGGCATTTTTACCTATTCTTGGGGACTGCTAACAAAATGGGGAAAAACTTTTTTTTTATATTTTTTTCTCATTTTTCTTCCTGTTACAGTAAAAACTACGAAATATAAATACAATAAGGTGCTAATAATAAAGGTTATGGGTCCTTTCAGAGGCATTAACAACACTATTAGAGGAGGAATAAATAAACACATTGGGGTACAAACAAGAAGGGGTTTAATACTTTTTTTTAAATGATGGATCTTAATGTGTTGTCATGGAAATTGAATGGGGCAAGGGATAGAGCTAAAATTAGAATAAGAGGGATATCGATTGCTTACTACTTCAAGAAACACATTTCACAAGTGCAGATGCAATGTTTTTTTGGAAATAAGTTTAAAGCTACAGGCTATTTCACAACTTATTCTGCCTCGGCTAGAGGGGTGGCTATATATATATAAAAAGCATTTGGATTATAAACTTTGTAAATCAAAGGTGGATCAAAAGGGCAGATTTGTAATATTAGAAATTATATTTTTGGGTATGAAATTCATTTTGGCTTCTATATATGCTCCAAATATTGAAGATCCAGGTTTTTTTTCAAACTTATGTTGGAAATGGTTCAAATGGACTCATTGCTCATTATTGGCAGGGATTTTAATTTAACCCTTCACTATTTTTTCAAAAGTTCATAATACTTTTTCCAGGTTGGATTTTTTTTTTAATCTCTCAGTCTTTGATTAAAGATGTGGTACATATAACATATGAGCCTATTAGGGTTTCAGATCATGTACCAGTTTGGTTAAAACTTAAGATTTCTTCTGCACACCCATTACCCATGTATAAGTGGTTTATGGTTAATTCTACGTGGCATTTTCCAGGATTTATAGAAAAAATAAAACAGGAAATAGAATGGTATTGGGAAATTAATATATCTCAAGGACAAAATCTTTTGATGGTCTGGAATGCAATAAAAGCTTATATAAGGGGTTGGATTGCAGCACAGGTAGGGGTAAGGAAAACATCTTGGGCATTACAGGTAGGGAGGTTAGAACAGGAATTACTCTTAGCTCAAGATGATCATGCATTTAGTAGATCAGAACAAACAGTAACTAAAATGATGATAGTTAGGAACAAATTGGAAAAATTATTACAGGAACAGGTGAATATTGAAACATATCAGGTAAGGGCTAAATATTATTATGCTGGGGATCTTCCAGGAAAACGTTTAGCTTACCAACTTAGAAATTATGCAAAAAAGAACTAGATTTCAAAAATAAGGGATGAAAAACAAGTCTTAATAACAACAGAACAAGGACTTAATGAGACTTTTACACAGTTTTATAAAAAATTATATACCCCTGAGAAGCATACAGATAACATTTTCATTAGGGAATATTTAGGAGCATTAGAACTACCACAATGATCTGAACAGGAGATGGAAGGGTTAAATAAAGATCTAATGGAAGAAGAAATTATAGCAATAATTAGAAATTCCCCAAATGGAAAGAGCCCGGGGTCTGATAGCCTACCTTTTGAACATTATAAATACTTGGTGGACATATTGGCTCCAAAACTAAGGGAGTTTTTTTCATATATAAATACGAATAAAAAATTGCCATCATCCTTTGACCAGGCAGATATCATATTAATTCAAAAAAAGGGGAAGGCTGCAGATCAGTGTGGCTCTTATCGCCCTATATCATTGTTAAATAGTGATTATAAAATCTATACAAAGATTTTGTCAAAAATATTGGCAAAGATTGTGGGTAAAATTATACACTCAGATCAAATTGGATTTATGGAAAATTGGAGGTATGGAAAATTGGAGGTTATACCATCATATTAGAAGGGCAGTTAATCTGATTCAGGCATATGCAGAAACGGACACTGCACTTCTCTCATTAGATGCAGAGAAAGCATTTGACAGAGTGCAGTGGCCATTACTGTTTAAAACCCTGAAATGTTTTGGGATGGCTGGAAATTTTTTGGACCAGATAAAGTTCATTTATGAAAAACCACAAGCAAGAGTTAAGACAAATAGAAATTACTCATCATTGTTTCACTTATTTATAGGGACTAGGCAGGGGTGTCCACTTTCCCCGTTATTATTTGCTTTGTTTTTGGAGCCGTTGGCCATCAAGATTAGGTCTTTGGAGTCGTCATTGGGTATATTGGTAGGAGAGGTATTTAACAGTATAATGTTTTATGCAGATGACATTCTGCTTACAATTAAAAATCCCAATGACCAATTATCTATTATTATGGGGTTACTGCAGGACTTCGGAGAGGTTTCTGGATACTGGGTGAATTGGAACAAAATGGAAGCTTTGTTTCTTGGAACTCCCCTACACATAAATAACTGTCAGTTCTTATCAATAAATAAAGAAAATATAAAACATTTAGGAGTACATCTAACTCAGAATATGAATAAAATAATACAGTTGAATTATGACCCATTAATAGATGCTCTTAAAAAAAACCTTGATAAATGGCAATATCTTCCATTATCATTAAAAGGTAGAGTGAGCATTCTTAAGATGAATGTTTTACCTAAATTATTATTTTTGTTTCAGACCATTCCAGTAGTGCTGAAACAATCTTTTTTACAAAATTAGATAGAATAATTAGAGGTTTTCTTTGGCAAGGAAAACGTCCTACAATAGCACTTTGAAATTATATTTGCATCAAACTAAGGGAGGGGGGGAGGCTGAATTGTCCATATTTTAATTTTTATTATGTAGCAGCTCAATTGGTGATAGTCTATCATTGGTTTCATAAATTAGACAACCCTCTAATGGCTGGATTGGCAGTAGAACAGAAAGCTCTTGGGGGTTTAGACTTAGTAAATATTCTTATTTTTTTTTTCAGAATGATGACATGTTGGAGACAACCAAGTCAGTCAAATATGCTTGGTCTAAGGCTTAAAAAAATATATGAATATTCAAAATAGACTATCTAAATTAACTCCAATGTTTAATAATAAACTATTCTTGCCTTTAGGGAATGATATTACTTATCAATTGTGGTATTTTGGGAATGGGCCAAGATCTGTCGGGGATTTCATATCTTTAGATTCAATTAAAACATTGAATCAGTTAAAAATGGAGTTTGATCTATTAGATAGGCATATATGGCACTATCTACAAGTTAAGAGTTATATCTTAAAAAAAATCAAAACTCCTTTAGGATAGAAGGAATATTATTAGAAGATTTGTTCAGGGATTTGGATTCGAATAAACATTTATTGTCCAGGATTTATGCTACTTTGAGTGGGGAGTTAATATCTCCTAACCCCTCCCTAAGAGCTGCATGGGAAAGGGAATTGTCAGTCCCTATACCTGATCATGACTGGATTCAGGTTAGTAACTTGGAGGCCTTGTGTATAAAGAACAATAACCTTTTTCAAATACACTTCAATATATACCATAGGATTTATTTGACCCATAGCAGACTACTTAAAATGGCAAATAATGTATCTTTATTCTGTCAAAGACGTACCAAGATCAAAGGCACTTTGAGTCACATGATGTGGGATTGTGATAAGATAAAACCTTATTGGGAGAAGATAAAAACAACTATGGGAGTAGTAATGGGATATGACACTCCCTTTGACCCAGGAATTATTATATTTGGATACCAGATATATCAGAGGGATATTAGGAAGTATCAGAAGATTCTTCTGAACACAGCTTTAACTGTGGCAAAGAAAGTATTGTTGCAGCATTGAAAGGACCCAGAGCCTCTGGATTATAAGGAGTGGGCTGCTCAGATGTTAGATAGTAGCAAGGTTGATTAAACATTGTACTTTCTGGAAGATAAAAAAGAAAAGTATAATTTGATTTGGACACCCTTTATAAATTGTTTGGAAAATAGGAAGTAATAGGGGAAATTAATTTAATTTGGCAGGGAAAGTTGGCTATGATGAAGAGATAAGACTTCAGGAGTGAAAATGATGACTGAAGCATCCACGCTCTGAGCCAACAAAAAAAAAGCGAAAAAAAATCTCACCTCTGTTTGCGCCTTCGTGCTCCTAACAACTTTCCCTGCATCCTTCTGTCTCTCTAGGTACACCACCCTATCCTCGTCCTCTTGAGTTTCCTTGTATTTTCCGAAAGCCCCCTTTTTGTCCACTTTCTCTGCCACCTCTTTTGTGAACCATAGTGGTTTGTTCCTTCTTTTTCCCTTGTTACTCAGCCTAATGCACTGATTTGTCACCTCAACTATGGCTTCCTTAGGTGTGCCCACTGCTCCTCAACTTCTCCCCCTGGATCGCTTCTTGACAGGGCTTCTTTGATCCCTCTTCCCCATCTTAGCAAAGCCCACTCTCCTGAAATCCAGGACCATTGTCTTTGTGGGGCTCTCCTGCAACACTGTACTGATGTTGAACCACACTGTATAGTGGTCCCTGGACCCTAGGTACCCATCCACCCTGACTTCCTTGATCCTGTCTCCATTGGTCAGCACAAGGTCTACAATTTCCTTGTCCTTGGCGGGATCCTGAACCAACTGCCTGAGGCCTGCCCCCTGCAAGGATTCTATGATGTCTCAATGTCTGGCTGAGGCAGCTGCCAGGATGGTCCAGTCCACATCTGGAATGTTAAAATCACCCAGTAGCAGTACCTCCCCCTTTGCCGCCATCCCATGTATTTTCTCCATTATTGCCCTATCTACCTCGCTCCTCACTCTATGCCTGAGGCCTATAGATCATGCCTGTGTGAACTGCTGTGCCATTTCCTGGCTCAAGTGTGACCCACAGTGCCTTGGCCTACCCCTGTTTACCTTGCACTGCTATTACTTTAATACCTTCTCTGATGTAGAGGGCCCCCCCCCCACACACACACACACTTTTTATCCTCTCTATCTCTCCTGTGTAGCGCATACCCTGGTACATTTACCTCTCAGTCATGTTTTCCAGCGTACCATGTTTCTGTAATTACCATTATGTCCAGGTCTGCCTCTGCTACCAAGGCTGCCAGGTCTGGATTTTGTTTCCCAGACTGCGGGCATTTGTATCCATGGCTGTCCATGTGTCACAGCCTGTGCTCCTTGCATTTACCTTTGCCTTTCTGCTCTGTCCTTCCTACCCTGTTTTTTTCGCATATGTAAGCTAGTATCTTTCATTAATGTTAAAAAGAAGTCACTACAGGAAAAAATAACAGAGAAAAAAAACAAACCAATTATAACCATGTTATTATTCAGGTACAAAAACTTATCCCCCTTTCTTCAATTTTATATCGAAACCTTTTTCCTAGACGTCTTGCCTACTTCTAAAATGGTATGGACAATGGGTGAATTTGAAAAATAAGAAAAAAGACCAGTATTCTGACCAGAAGAGCTGAAACTATCCCAGATGACTTCAATGTCTCTCTCCATGGCTTTTGCAGTACCATTTGATCATATAATTTAAAAGCAGTTGAACTTAGTGTTGAGGAGTTCATGCCCACTTTGACCACTGGGTGTGGATGAGTTCTGTCTCGGAACAAAACTTGTAACAACAATATTTCTAAAGTAAACTTTCATTTATAATCAGGAAAACCTCTGTGGTATGAAATGTACAATTTTCAAGACTGGCAGGGAAGCAACAATAACAGCAGTAATAAACCAATCTATGGTACTGGACACTGGAACAGCAAAAAGAAACAAATAAACCACATCATAATATAGCTCTTATAGTTGATAAATAACTATAATTTATTTCAACTACTACATAATCTTAAACATTTTAACAAATGACATTTCAAAGGAACCAGACTTGTAAACCTAATGTCATTTTGGAAGTGTATCTTGGTCTGAAGCAGACCTAAAATGGAAGCCAGTGCAGCCCAGTGGTTAGAGTGCAGAACTGTAAATCAGAGGATCCTGGGTTCAAATCCTGTGACCAACCTCATGACCTTGAACAAGTCAGTTTAATGTCTTCTTCAGTCCACTCAACTATAAATTGGGTGGAAGCAGGACCCCACTGAAAATGAGATGTTGCATCTCTGTATGGATGTCTTGGTTACCTTAACTGAAAATAAAGATACACTTTTCAGAGTTACAACAACAGAGAATGGTTATGTTCCAGTGTGTGTTTGTATTTGTTTCAACTAATGAAATTGAGAGTAAAGGTCCCTAGGTGTGTTATTATTCAAACATGTATAAACTTTAGCTAATGTTGTAGATGTATGGTAAGAACAACCAGTCAATCAATCAATCAATCATTTTATTTAACCAGGCATAAACACCATTGAGCAAGCTCATTTTCAAGGTGGTCCTGGTCAGATTGAATGTATGCTGTCTGTCAGGTGTGTCCGGCCAGACATTTAGGGTCCCCAGCAAAAAAAAAAGTTCAGTGATCCCCCATGCAAGAAAGGACAAGCCAACTGGGTGCTGACAATACCTTTTTCAGAAACAAGCAATGTTTTGGCTTTGATGGGGCTTGAACCAGTGAACTCCTGGTTCTAAGCCGGTGTACTAACCACAAGTCCACACTACCTTCATGATTTTTAACTAGGTGCTGGGAATGCTACAGTAAACTATGCCCCATCCATCCATAATGGGTAGAAGCAGATTTCCTACTCATTCGGTTTGCATTGGCCATTTTAAATAAGGCTGAGCACAGAACGTTTCACCTCATAGCTATGATCCAGGAGGCAATAAGTTGTGTTAAGGTATGTTTTTTTGTTCATATAAATTGTGGTTGGATTAATGCAGCATTGTGCAGTGATGTAAGTTCAGTGTGTGGCACACCACTTTTAAGTGCACCCACACCACAGGAACCAGAATCGCTAACAATGATGCAAAATAGGGGGGTGCATGAAAGCAGGGTGGAAAGCGAACAGACAAGAGTTGACAATGCTTGCAGTGCTTTGGCCCTCCACTCCCGCAACAGCTTAGAGAAGCAGAATTGGATCACTGCACACCTCAGTCCCAATTTGGCCAGATGGACCCACATGGAGTGGGTCAGTGGCACTGTACCACTCATAGTGGTACAGGAAGATTAGGGTAAAGATGGCATAAGAGTACTGATAGTTTGGAATGCACTTGGGTAAGGTATCCATTAGTGTGTGTGAATTAAAATGCAGAATAAGGTACAACCAGTGGCTGAGATATACTGAATATTGTATTGGAGATGGGGAATGCATCCAGAGACTGAAGGATGGATCATGTGATGCCCCTCCACAAGAGTGGACCCAAGGATGAACCGAGCAATTACAGACCGGTGAGCTTGACTTCTATAGTGGGGAAGTTGATGGAGGCCATTCTGAAGGAGAGGTTGATAACCTTTCTCGATAGTAATGGTCTACAAGACAAGAAAGAGCATGAATTTGTCTCAGGAAGATCATGCCAGACTAACCTAATCGACTTCTTAGACTGGCCCACTAGGCGGTTGATGAAGGCCATGCTGTGGATGTCCTGTATCTGGACTTCAGCAAGGCTTTTGACTCGGTGCCGCACAGGAGGTTATTGAGCAAGCTAAGGGACATGGAGGCAGGGGAGAAACTAGTGAGGCGGGTTGAGAGTTGGCTACAGGGCAGACAACAGAGGGTAGTTGTAAGGGAGGAGAACATCCAAGCATAGCCAGTAACTAGTGGGGTACGGCAGGGTTCGGTGCTGGGCCCTGTTTTGTTCAATGTCTTCATTGGAGACATTGCAGAGAGGGTCAAGAGTAAGGTCAGCCTGTTCGCCGGTGATACTAAGATTTGTGCAAAAATGGACAGTGAGGAAGGGAGGCAAGCACTCAGAGAGGATCCAGCTAAACTCAAGCACTGGTCAAAGGACTGCCAATTGGGGTTTAATGCTAAGAAGTGCAAGGTCATACACCTTGGAGCCAGAAATCCCAGGACCAGCTACTGGCTTGGGGGAGTGCTTGTATCAGTTTCAGAGGAGGAAAGGGACCTGGGAGTACTAGTCACAGGGGACATGAAAGTATCAGCACAGTGTAAGAGGGTGGCAGCAAGGACAAATCAGATGCTGGGGAGCATTGCCAGAGAGATCACCGCTAGAAAGGTGGAGGTCATCCTGCCCTTGTATAGATCACTGGTGAGGCCGCACTTGGAGTACTGTGTACAGTACTGGTTCCCATACCTCAAGAAGAATGTGAGATTACTGGAGGGGGTGCAGCATAGGGCTACATAAATGATTATGGGACTGGGGAGTTACCTTATGAGGAAAGATTGAGGGAGCTCAACATGTACTCGCTGGAAGAGAGAGAAGGGAAATGAGGGACATGATAGAGACCTTCAGGTACTTGAAAGGCATAAACAAAGTCAGAGAGGGAGAATTGTTCTGCTTAAGGGGGTAGGGTCACTAGGGGGCACAGTCTGAAGTTGGAAGAGAGAAGATTCAGGAGGGAAATGAGGAGGCACTACTTCACAGAGAGAGTGGTGGCAGGATGGAACGCACTGCCAGAAGAGTTAATCGAACTGAGGCCAGTGGATAGCTTTAAGTGAGGTTGGGATAGAGTCAGGGGCATGGTTATTACAGACAAGAACACAATGTGGGGGAAGGACCGGGAAGCGGAAGAAGGGAGGGATTGGGTGGGGGGCAGCTGCAGTGGTGATAAACTGACAGCTGCACAACTGGGCAGACTTGATAGACCTGTGAGCCTTTTTCTGCCGGCAATTTTGTATGTTCATATGTGTTTCTTGCCTTATTGTAGTATTGCATAATTTCTTGGAAATTCGTATGCTTTCTCCTTAACTACATCTAATTGTTTAGTTTGGTTCTGCCACACCTTGGCAACCTGTGTTGCTAATAACTTTTGCCCCTTTCACAAACAGAGCATGTTTATTAGGGGTGCGCTGTATCCTGTTGTGTATTCCATTATGTGCTTGTAACGAAACCCCACCCTGATGAGATGAAGTGCTTGTCACAATTTCACCCCTTCTAATCCTCATGCCCATGGTACTGAATTGTGTATACATTTACCTAACCGCTTATTTGCACTTCTGTGCTATATGTGATTCTTCTTTTAATATTCTGCTCCTCCTCATACTGTAGGTGTCTTTATTTTAACCCATAATATCGTTATAACCGCAGCCCTCCTTAACATAGCTTGTTAAGCTAGATCTGTTGTAACATTGGTCTATTTCTTCTGCACACGCTACTCCCACTCACCCTTCACTTTACCAGTTTTTAGGAATTGTGCTGGTATTTGCTCTAGAATGGGGGCCCCTTCCCTATTCTCAGTTAGTGTAAAATGAGGTAACCATCTACTCTTGAATTTATCTTTCTGCAGTCTCAACAGTCCTGTGGTGCTTTCCATATCCATTGTTGTATAGCAAATCTGGAACTATTCTGTTATACATGATGTTTTGTCCATTAACCAATTTCTAGTGATTGTTTTACTGGCTGCAGCTGCCCAAACATTAAACATATATTTTTTGTCCGGTCTTTGTGCTCCTTTTGGTGGGAGGCCTAGTACATTTTGAAATTGGATTTGGTCCATAGTATTTACCACAGTGCTCCACAGCTGTATAAGCTCATCCCAAAAGAGTTTAACCTGTGGACATTTCCAAAAAATATGTAACGGATTCCCTCTTCCTCCACATTTCTGCCGGCACCTGCCTGTGTTGGTTGTTCCAAAGTGTTTGGATTTGTACGGTGTTATAAAATATCTGGCTGCTACCTTCCACCTGAATTCTTTCCAAGTGTGTAAGACTGTTGTCTTATATATATTTTGCCAGATCTTACTCCATTGTTTATTGGTTAGGGCCTCTCCTAGCTCTGCTTCCCATCTCTGTCATGTACTTTCTATATTTTTTCTTCCATTTTCGATGCTTTTCATTTTTATCTTTAGACATTTGAGTCAATTTTGTCACAATTTTTTGTTGCACATGAACCAAATTATTTTTGTTTTCTGCATTAGATATGATTTGTCTAACCTGTAAATATCAGAAATGGTCTCTATTTTCCAAATTATATTCTGTTTTGAGGTGATCAAATGACTTTACTACTCCCTGTGTTATGTGTTGGGTGAAGTATTGTAACCCTTTTCTCTCCCATCCCAGGAGTGCTGCATCTATCCATGCTGGAGCAAAGCCAGGATAGGGCCTGATAGGGATCTGACTCCATTTTTTGTCCATGGTAATAGCCTGGACACCCACTCTAGGTATATCCAATTTAAGTGATCAAACACCTTTTCGGCATCGATCAAGAGGGCAATCTGTGGGGTATTCTCTCCTTCATGTGCAATCATGGTATTAAGAAGCATTCTAAAATTACTAAGTTGCCTACCTGGTATAAATCTGTTTGGTCTCAATGTATCAGGTCACCTATGATCTTTTTCACCCTGTTAGCTATTATTTTTGTGTATATTTTCAAGTCTTGATTGAGCAAAGATATGAGTCTGTAAGACCCACACTCATCTCTTGGTTTTGGCTCCGGCAGGATGGTTATGTTTGCTTCTTCTCACATGGCTGTAGATATTCCTCTTTCTTTCTGACAGTGCTGGAATGTTGTTTGGAGTATTGATGCAAGCTGGGTTTTGTGACTTTTATAAAAATGTGACACTAAAACTGTCTGGTCCCTGTGCCTTGCTGCATTTTAATTCTGATATTACTACAATAATGTCTTCCTCCATAATAGATACCTCTAAAAATTCCATTCTTCTATTAGCAATTTTGGGAGTTCTATTTTATTTAGGAATTTTGATGTGTTTCTTCTAACCAGCTCATCATTAAGGTCTTCTTAAGGTCTTCATGATATAAAGTTAACTAGAATTGTTCCTAAGTGTCAGCTATGCCTTGTGGTGTAATTTTGGTTATCCCAGGCTCTGTGAGGTCCTCAAATTTTATTAGCCTGTCAGCTGCTGCTTTTTTGAGTCTATATGTTAAAAGTTTTGAGGCCCTTCTGCCCATCTTACGATAATTCTAATTAGCAAATCGTAGTTTGCTTCTATGTTTAATAGTGTCAGTAATCCTTTTCTGGTTTTGTGAAGTTCTACCCAGGTGACTCTCTCCCTATGCTCCACACTTTGTGGAGAGACAACATGGTTCACCTACAAAGCTTAAATTTATTGGAATTAAGAAGGTGGCAGTGGGACCAAGAGGATATGTCATTGCAAGAAAATTGTTCCAATGGGAATGTTATTGGATACATACATTAAGCCGTGTGGACCCGAATGATGAACTTCCTCTAAATTGTTTTTTACACTAATTTTGTATCCTTGCTCTTCCTTCCCTTTCTTTCCCTTCCTCCTTTTTCCCCATCATCCTTTTCTTTCACAGGACCTCCTTGTGAATGAGCTTGCTCAATGGAGTTTTCCTGCAATAAACTTGAACTTGAACTTGAACTTTCCCCTTTCCTCCCCCTGCTTTCTTTTCCCCTCTCCATTTCCCTTTTCCACCTCTCCCTCTCCCTTCCTGTGTTCTACCTTTAGTATTTTGGGTTTGTACATTGAGTGGGTGCTAACATATGCCTGGTCTCTTGTCTCATTGCTTGGGGTGTTCTTACTTACATGTTACTATCAGGTATAGTAATTTTGTAGTTTGGTCTGTGGGGATGTTCTTTATTACGTGTCCTAGTTTTCCTTTAATGGATTTATTTTATATTGGTAACTGGTGTCATTTGAAAGCACTGTATGTTTGATGTGCATAATCCTCTATCTGTCTGTGGGTTTTTGCCACTATAAGGAAGTGTTTGCCTCGCTTCTCCCCCTTATGGTGTGTGTCATACATTGTGATTGTTGATTAGGGCACTTTTCCGCTGTCTCAGTTTTTTGTTTCTTCAATGGCAAGTGTTATGTTTGTTTCCTCTCTATTTTTAATATTGTGTCATTTTTTGGTGAGGGTCCCTTTTGTGGATCACTATGTTTGAATGTTATCCTGGGTATTGGTGCATTACATATGTCTGTGTGTTGCAGTACTGATCTAGTCCTGTTTGTTTATGTATATACAGTGGAGCCCACTTAAGTGCACATCAGATGAGTGCACATCCCACTTAAATACACATGTATTCCATATGCCAGTTTTTTTCCTTGTGTTCAATGCTAAATTTACCTCTTAAGTGCACTAAATGTAAGTGCACATTTCAGTTAAATGCACATTTTGTTTTACTTTTCCTACTGATTTTCAGTCCAAACCAGCTTTTAAGTGCACAGCTTATACAGTACATGTACCACCTTAAACAGATCACGTTATATCTTAATTGGCCACAATACTGTACTATTTAATGAAGCTGGGTTCACATCATCACTGATATCAAACAAGAGAACTGTGGACCTGGAAGCGAAGACTAGCCACACACCTCTGATTCCCAATCTGCCGGCTGGCATGCCCATGCAGGAGTTTATTAACTACACAGAGATGGATGCCACTTTGCCACAGGATATATGTGGGAATATCTGTGGGGACTCAGAGGAGAATGAAAAGGAGGATGAGGATGAGAGAAGCCAGGAGGAGGAGGAGCCGGTAGCTGCAGCTATGGTGCTGTCTAGCATGGCCATAGTAACAAATTTTGTTTTGTCAAAAGGAAAGACTGACTTTAGCCTTCTGTTTAATTTTGAATTCTACACTGAAATACACAAGGCAGAAGATTACAGAGTTTTTCCAAGCAGTACTGTGCCATAAGACTGTGCAGTAATGTAATTTTAACTTGAGCACCTGGTATTTAATCAAATGCATTACAGAAACTGTGAAATGTGCCTGGAAGTGATTTTCTGGTTAAATGCACAGCCCGTTTAAGTGCACAAAAAACTTTTATTCCAAGGGTGTGCACTTAAGAGGGCTCCACTGTATTTATATAGTTTAAATACCTTTAAATAGATTTAGTGTGTTGATTTTACTTATAACTTTCAGATTTCCCACTGTGAGCTGACCGCTATGACAGCGCCACATATCTCATTAATGTTAATGAATTATGATTATTTATGTGGGAGAGATACGTGGGTCAATCAGCTCTGAAGAAGGCTTATGCCGAAAAGTCAGCATATGTGCACACACCAGCGTGTGCGTTAGCTGCACAGTCAGTTGCCTGGTTGTAAGTTTAGTTTTATTGTGGGAGCACTTTACGAGGAGCCAACAGATTCTTATTTTAAATAATTTCTTGGCTTTAGTACTATCACCGCTGTTCTTATAAATTGTTGCACCTCTCTATTTTGGATGTCCATGCTGGGTCACAGACAAAATAAAGTAATTTAACATTTACATTAACGGCGACGTAAACATTCTATTTATTTACCTATATGAGAATTTAACCACAGGTGGATTTGGACAGCTTTTGTAGGCTGTGCCACTAATGTTGGGACTTGCCATGTCCCAATAGCTATCTTACCCTTGTGTTTTTTTTTTCTAGTTCTTGGATCTTTTTTCCCAGGGTTTCCTCGTTTCTCTTGATTCTGTTTCTTTATGGCTGCTGCCAGGCTAATTACCTTTCCCCATATTACTGCGTTTAATGTACCCCAAATTACATGTATTGATTGGTACCTCACAATTTTTGTTACACTCATACACATCTTTAAACTCTTGTTTTATGGTTTGGCCGACGTTCTGATCATTTAAAAGGGAGGCATTTATGCGCCATGTCGTTACCTTCTTAATCTCTCCTAGCTGGTATTGTATAGATATTGGTGCATGATCAAGGGCTGTGTTATAACTCCTATTTTGGACTCTGTTATCTTATGTGTAGCCTCTTTTGATATTAGAAAGAAGTCTACCCTTGAATATTCACTCTTTGCACGTGAGAAAACTGTGTACTCTCTCTCTTTCTCCTTCATCTTGCCACCTTCATATATCTGTGAGCCCTGTATCCCCTATTAACGCATTAAATAGTTGCACTGTTTTCCTGCTTGTGTTTGTGCCCTGTCCTCCATAGGGGAAAGGATGCACTTGAAGTCACCACCCATTATGGCTTGCATTCCTGGCAACTGTATCACTCTTCACCTCCTTTAGAAATTTCCCAGCATTAGTGTTGAGTGCATATAAATTAACCAGATTTATTCTCTCCCCCCATGTTTCACCTGTAATGAGAAACATCCTACCCTCCATCCCCACTTCCACCTTAGTTACTTCTAGCAATGTGGATTTGTCAATTAAATATTGCTGTACCTGCCTTTTTGGCCTCAGGGTGGAAGGCTGCATAAAGTTGCCCTACCTACCTCCTTTTCAACTTAGCATGCTCTACTTCTGACAGATGTGATTCTTGTGTGAATGTTATATTGCATGGCATTTTTTTAAGTTCTGAGACAATACAAATACTCTTAACTACAGAATTAATTTCTTTCACTTTGTATGACACTAATTTTAAACTATTCATTAGCAAGTCTTTAGAGTATCAGCTGTGATATCATACTGTACTTGACTGACTCCAAGATCAGCTAGCTGACAGTTTATATCTAGCTTGACAGTACACCCTCTTAAAACATTTCAAAACAGAACAACTGCAAATAATATAACATTAACCAGATCTTTAACACAATGACATAAAACCTAAAAATCAAAGCGTTGCAAACTCACTCCAAAATATTGGGTATTTATCTTCTGTTGACTCAATCCCTCTAGGCAGCCTTAGGAATATTTAGAATTGGCATAGGTGTTTACTGCCAACTTCAGCCTCTTATCTCCTAAAAACTATGGGGTCTTTTCAGAATTTACTTGAAACTGACCTCACCTGTAGGTCACTAATCCCCTCACAGGTTTGTTGGCCAGTTCCTTTTGACCTTTCAGGGTTCTTGTTTTCCCTGACCTCCCCCGCCAATATAGTTTGCTTAGCGAATTTAATTCCACAAGCTTCATTTTTCTAAGTTTGTCATGTCCCTAAAGCAGGGCAAGAGTCTATGATTATAAAAGAGAGCCAAGGAGCCATTGCCCCTCCCAGAACTCGCCCAGGGCTGTGCCACCCCAACTCCCCCACATAAAGTTGCTGGTCTGCCTCTCTTTCAATATTTACAGCTTATTGACTGCTTTCAGGGGTGTTGGAAAGGTCCCCTGGATGCCACCACCCCCTCCCCCTTTGTAAAAGGGTGGGTTCACTTTCTGCTTGGCTTCCATAGCCTACTTCTAGCTTCTTGTTGTTGGAAATGAAAGCAGCAAGTGGTTCTACCTGACCACACCAGTGTGCCTTACCCCACGCTGATGCCCCCCGTATTAGCTTGTGAGCTGTCACCTCATCTTATTTCAAATATGTATGTCTGCTCTGACGTTTTCATCAATCAAATCTTTATCCAGGTGGCTAGGCCAGTCAGGACCCACCCCAACCCCCTCAGCAGTGTAACCAGTTGGAATTGGCTTTTGTCTGATGCTAGGCCTGAAAGATTACCCCCATCCTCCCTCAGCCCTCTAAAGTTGTACTGGGTATGGCACAGCCCCACCCAAGACCCAGAAGGCAGTGACCCCCCCCTACCTTAGTGCATTCATCCTTTTGGTATTTCTCTCTCACTCAGCTTCAGGTGCTCATCTGGCTATATTCAGACTCCCAAAGAGATAAAGAAAAGTTCAGTGCCTCAACTCTGTCTTTGCCTTTTAAGTTCTAAATCATTCAGCTCTTTGTTGTTTCTCTCCCAGTATCTTGTTCTTCTAATTGCTATCATACGTCTTACTTCTGGTGCTTGCTCATAAAGGTGGTTATATCTTGCTTTAAAAAAGGGCAGGAAGGTATCTTCTGAGCGTGTTCATGTCGCTCCGTTTGTTGTTTTTTGCTATGTCACCCTGATTAGTTTATTTTCTAGCTCTTCCATTTCTAAGTTTGGGCAGTTAATTTGCCATTTCTTAAGTTGGGACATTGCATCTGCTAGTGTTTCATACATTCAAGGGCCAATCTCAAGGTTTAGTTTCAATTTTGCAGGATACAGTAACTGGGCTTTTGTGTCCCTTTTTTCTTAAGTTGCCTGATAACTTCCCTCACCGCTTGTCTCTTACTTTGAAGAGCACTTGAGAAGTCTTGTTCAAAGAATATTGGTTGATTGTCATATCTTACTCCCCTCTTTTTCCAAGCTGCTGCTGGAATACATTCTTTTTGTCTCATGATGCAGCCTTTTGATAATTATAGAATAAGGTCTAGCTTTGGCATCTGTAGGCTTTAGACCAAGTGATGTGTGTGCTCTGTCTATTGTTATGGGTAGGTTCTAAGCTAAATTTAATACCAATTAAAGCACATGTATAATGACGTCTATCATAGTTGGTAAACTGTCATCTGCCCCCTCTATCCTGTGTATGTAAAAAATATTTATTTGCCCACTATTCTGTATGTCTACCACCCTTTGCTGTAGTTCACATTCCCTTCTCATTAAATTCATTAGAAGTCTGTCATGTGTGCCCAGAGTCTCTGGGAGTTCCCCCACCTTGTGGTCAATGGCTGTTAGTTTCTTATTGAGAGTTTTCAAATCAGACTTGAGGTCAGCAAAGGCTGATTCAATTTTATTCACTGTACAGCATTTTTTGTACTACTATTTCCGCTGGTAGATGAGTCTCTCCTTCATTGTCATACTTCAACTTGAGGGATGATGTAGTTGAGGCTGGGGATCATGCCCTCGATGAGGCCCTGGTAACTGAAGCACTCCACTGGGTTTCCTCTACTAATGTTTTCAATTTTGCTGCTGCTGTCACCATTCTGGTCTTGTTCTGACAACCAGTCATCAGGCTATCATTTGGTCAACTGCAATGTTTTTATTTGCTGTTTGGTTAATCCAATTTGCAAGGATTTTATCGGTGTGAGGTCAAAGCTACATCAGAACCATTCCACCATTCCTGTCACCAGAAGTCCTCCCAGTGTTTTTTTTCCTTATGGTTGTGTAGGGTGGGGGGAGTAGGTTCACCATGATTATGTGTATATGTTTGACTCCTGGGTCAGTCTTGTAAATGAACAGTTTCTGTTCAACAGTCCACCCAGTTACGTATGGAGGGAAGGAAGGAAGGAAGAAGCATAAACATAAGTTTGCATATCTAGGGATTTTCAAATTGAGAGCAGAAGTTGTTGAACACAAATAACATAAATGGGGCCCAAAGTGACCATTGTAGTGCTTACCAGTTTCTGAGCAAAAGCTACAGAGGAAGAGTAATTGCTCTATTCAGGCAAACTGGGATCTATCTGTTGAGCAGGATCAGCACAAAAGTTATCACCCACCATTGAACTCTAAGCATTCTCAAGAAGGTTCTCCTGGGGTTTGACTATATGGATATGGTTTACAGTGCTGCCTGAAAACCTCCCTGGCCAGACTTGATCCCCATTCAATCCATCCACCCCTTTGTAATAAACTCCACCCCCCATAGAAACTCCCCCCCGCACTCATCATTGTTCCTTTTACTCTAACCTCTCTCTCTCACATCTCTGGTGGCTGATGCCTATACAACAGTGCCTCCTTTCTTTTCAAATACTGTTTTAGCTTGCTCCTTCCTTCCTTCCTTCCTCCTCCTCCCTCCCTCCTTTCCTTCCTTCCTCCCTCCTCCTCCCTCCCTCCTTTCCTTCCTTCCTCCTCCTCCCTTCTCACTCTGCTGAATCCCACTCCTTCTTGGTTTCCTCTTTCCTAAATCTTCTCTGGGAAGGCAGCTCTCTCCTCTTCTTTGGAATAACCCTTCTTTCTTCCCGCCATGCCTTACTCTCCTTCAAAAGCAGTGTTAGTGGCTCAGCAGGTTGCACACTCATCTCTGATGCCAGAAGATCGGAAAGTTGTTGGTCCTAGCCCCACACCAGAAATGTGGGATAAATCCCAATACTGACACTGTAGTGCATCATGAGGGAGTGCCACACTCTTGAAGTGCTATTTTTCAGATGAGATGTTAAACCAAGGTCCTGTCTGCTTGTTCTGCTGGTTGTTCAGGTTGACATTAAAAATCCCATGGCACTTCTCAAAAAGAGTAGGTGTGTTTATTAAAGGAAAATCAAACAATAATACAAAACAAATAATCTTGATACATCATCATAATAATTGAAGACAAAATCATTTAACCATAAGATGCTTAGTAAAAAGAAATTATAAGTCCAAATAACATAGCAGTATCCTAGAATTATACAAAGTTAATTCAAGCATGTGAAAAAGAAAGTTAAAACTAAATAAAACATCAAGGTTATAAACACTCTGCCAAACACATAAATACTGAGGCACTATTTACAAGGAAACCCTTTAGATAAAGACAGTCGTTAAAAATCACAAGAAGTATTTCAATATCATGCTAGGCTTTATAATAATATTCTAGTCTGGCAACAAGGAAATTTCGTCTATGTCACTGGAGTGTCTGAATCCGTGATCCAAAAGCGTTTGTCTCCACCTTGCTTTTAAGTCTCCCTGAGTAAATGTAGTGATTTCAGATGTATAAATGCTATTTAATTCATACTGAATTTTTGCTAATAATTCAACGTGGTTGATTTGTTTCTGCTGCAAGGAAAATAAAGTACGAACATTCCATATATACCATTTGATCGCTATTAGCACAACATGCAAGGTGCTTCTATTCCATCTTAATACCTGTCCAGTATAATGACCATACATTAATGCTTCATATGGAATGGACCTAAACAGTGGTGCATTTCATTCAGTTGCTAAGAGATCCCAAAAACCCTGAATATGTGAATATGTGAAAAATAGATGTTCTATAGTTTCCAGTTCCTGATAACAGTGTGGCCTACTACAATACCTGTCATCCAACTGCTTATGTTTATGGTTTGTTTTTATGTTGATTTTTCCATGGCAGCTCAACCAGTGTAAGTCTCACATTTTAATAGGTATTCTAGATTCTTTAACAAGCTGTAACAATGAGGAAATGTGAGAGTCAGGACAACTGGGAAGTGTGACTGCTTCGGTAAAAAAGGTTCTCTGTACCCACAAATATACTTCCTTCCTGGATTTTGTAAATAACATAGAGCATGTAACCTGCCACAGTTTAATTTTAAAGAAAGGTTCCTTAATATACTCAGGCACGACTGCAGTTCTTTTCAAGTGTCTCAGTTGACCTTGTTCCCATTGGGATAACCATACTGAACATGTAGAGTGGAGCAGAGGAGCCCAGTTCTGTCCTGAAAAAACTAATAGTAGTCTAAGATTTGTGTAGAAAAAAATACTATAAAAAAGGAGATGGGGTTGATCATTCCTAGTCCTCCCTGTTGTATGGTTAAATAAATAATATTTCTTTTACCGTAATAGAATTCTACCGACTACCCCAATTTGCCTGGAAGAAAATGCTGAGAATAGTAGTTTCTAACTGCTTTGGTGGTGGAACAATGTGACAAATATATAGAAAAAATGGCAGCAAAAGTGTTTTTACAAGATAGACCCTCTTTTTCTTACTGTTTCCATTTGTTTCATCTGCCCACTAGTTGCTGCCCTTGTTTTATTTTTGGTTCACAATTCATAATATCATCTTGTCCTGATCCATAAGTAACCCCTAAAATCCTTTACTGGTCCATTAGTCACCTGAATCCCTTGGATGTGCTTGGGCCTCTGAGACCCTCATCCAATTATTTTAGCCACACACTTATCTTTATTTAGTTCTATGCCTGCGTAATCTTTGTATTGTTCACAGGTCTGTATAGCTATTGAAGCTGATCTAGTGTCATGAGTTAAAATACAAAGGTCATCTGCATAAGGAATTACTGACAACTGTAGAGTCATGTCCCTAAGCACTATATGCTGTATCCATCCTGGTTTGTTGAGAAGTCTCAAAAGGGGGTCTGTGCGGAAATGAAATAAAAGAGGACTCATAGGACAGCCCTGCCTCACTCCCTTCCCCACTTTACACATGGCCCCCTTCCAGCCATGTACTAAAGGGGTCACTGTTGCCATTCTATATAAGCATTTGATCCAATCAATAAATATAGTAGGAATCCCATATTGGGTCAAAGCTGCCCATAAATAATCATAACTAACTGCGTCAAATGCCTTTCATTGGTCTAATGTTATCACCACTCCCTCCAGCAGCCCTCTTTGTCCCTGTTCGCAGAGTTCCCTAAGGAGAATGAGATGGTCAGCTATTTTCCTGCCAGGCACCGGACATGCTTGTGCAGGTGACAGCAATAATTCTGCCGTCCTTAATAATCTAGAGTTTAAAATTTTTGCCAATGATTTAAAATCATTATTAAGGAGAGTAATATGCCTCCAATTTTGCATATCCTTTCTGTCACCTTTTTTAAATAGGTATACAATTTGTCCACTGGTCATTTGCAGAGAAGGTGATTGATGTTTTAAAATATGTGTGAAAACCCCGGTCAATTCAACTAACAATTTATTTCCAATAAATTTATACAGTTCGTTGGTTAGGCCATCATTGCCTGAGGATTTATTTACTGCCAGAGCATCTAGAGCCTGTTTCAATTCTTCAGACTTAATGGGTTGTATCAGTTGCTCTCCCTGTTCCACTGAACACTTAGGGTTATCTAAACCAGAAAAAAATTCCTTATAATTCCTAGCATCAGTGTGTATGGGTGCAAATGACATTTGAGTGTATGTATCTACAATTCTTCGAATTCTCTGGGGTTCTGTACAAAGATTATGATCACTGTCCCATAAACCATCCATTTGTTTTTGTTTGTTGTTAGTGTTACAAATTTCATAAGGGCAGGTATATTCCTTTCTTCCTTGTGTCGAAAATCTTTGCTGGTTTTGCAAATTTTGGGCCTGGTACTGATGGTATGACATCATTTTTTGTTTAATAATATGGATTTGATCCCCAAAATCATGGCCTGTATTATGTGAGACTGACAACAGTTTCCACAGCTGCATCCTATGCTGCAAGTACTGTTCATACTCTTTATTCCTTTTGGCTTTAGACACATTTTTCAGTAAGTCAGTCAATTCCTGAATAGTGTCTTCCCACCATAAGATGGGGTCATTGTACAAATCGTAAACGGATTGTCTAGCTTCAAGAAAATAGTCTAGCTCTTGTAGTACATCTGGGGATTCTAATAAAGAAGAATTAAACTTCTATGTCCCTGGGCTAAAGGTCAACTGATTACGTGACCTACTGTTAACTGTAGTAATTTATGGTCCGAAAATTCAAAAACATGAAGGTCTGCAGCCTGAATTGGAAGGGAGTGGGAAATAAAAAAAAAAATCTATCCGTGTTGCTAATGGTCCCTTAAAAATAGTAGAGGCAGCCAACCCCGGGAATCTATTATATACATCTAACAGCTGTGTGTCCTGAATCATTTTATTTAAGTAAGCCATATTACAGAAGATTTTCTGCATCTTGGCTGTTTTACCTCTATCTGCCAGCAATAAACTACAATTGAAATCACCTCCCTGGATTATATTATGTGTGGAATAAAGATATGGTTGGATAAGCTGGAGGAGAGCTACTCTTTCTGCTTTCGTTTGTGCTGCATAGATGGTTATTATTCTAAACAAGGTCCCATGTATCCTAACTTCAACAAGCAGTGCTCTACCAGTAGAATATCCAACACTTTTATCAGGTGAAATTGGATGCCAGAAAACAATATTTCAACACCAGAACAAGGATCCTGACCCACTGGCCAATAGGAGGGTCCTACATGCCATAATCTAGTAGCTTCCTTAATATCTTGGAGAGTGTGCAATCTAGTACCCTGCAGAAGAAAGATACCAAAACTACAAGTTCATAAATATGAAAAAACAGCCTGTTTTTTCATATTGTTCTTCACACTGTTAACGTTATGTGAATGTAATGTAAGATGGAAGGGAGGGGCAGCTGCAGAATAGGGGGTGCTAGCTGCACATTCGAGCAGACTTGATAGACCTCTAGGCCTTTATCTGCTGGCAAATTTCGTATGTTCGTAGATACTGCATCAAGGAGTTGGCAGGGGCATATCACTCACGGGGGTTGCTTAGAAGCACTTCTTGTTAGTCTAGAGTGTTTGAGCTTCAGTTTAGCTTTCGAGGGTGGTTGTGATGTAATAGTAGTTGTGGTTTCCATGGTTAAGGGATCTTCCCTATCAGAACTAGCTTCTGATAAGGAATACCAAACTGAGGAGTCATCTGACTCGTTGCTGGACATTTCTGGAACATCTGTTAGTGCCTCAAATCTGTTGGCTATGGGGACCCCTGTAGTCTTCTGAACCTTAGGAGAAGGTTTGGACCAATTTTGTCTGCGCCTTGAGGTTTTCTTAGATGTCTCCCTCTCTATTGGGCCCTGAGGGGGTGGAGGGGGCATCTCCTCAGGCATATGCTCCCTTGTTGAGTGGGGGGTAGCAGTACTAACCATCACAGGAGTGGCAAGGAGGGGGGCTTAGTAGCTTGCTCAGATCTACCTTCCATCCTGACTGTGTGGCCTACTTGGTCTTCAAGTGCATTTTGGTCCTGTTCTTTCTGGATATTAGTAGTCTGGGGAAGGGGAAGGAGGGGGTTGTGCAGGTGCAGGGGGCCTACCTCTGGATCTCAGGGCAATCACTATCATGACTCTCTGTTCTTCAACATCAGCCTGCTTTGGCTGATTGTGTGCAGCCCAAGGACAAGTGTGATAAGCATGTCCGTTAGTGTTACAAAGATTACAAAGTTGGTCGTTTCTGTAGTGACCACTAGTATGCCCTTGTTCTCCCAACAAGGTACCTTTTAGTTTATTATAGAGGCTGCTAATATGCCCTGTTTCACCACATCTGTAACAATCCTTAGGCTGCCCCGATTTGATCGGATGACAGCGTTTGAGACAGACGTCCCGCTTTCAGCTCCATAGCGGCCTGTCTGCCCCGTAACTTTTCAGTGGTATTTTTTTTTGATTTTGATGTAGCACAATATCGTTAAAAGGAAAGGGAGAAAAAAAAACTAGAATACAATGTTCAACCACCATTATAGTGTATTATCAAGCGGTAGGCGAGTGTTTTTTAAATCTTCATCGGTTTATTTAAACTGACGGTACGACGCCATGGGTTGTAGTACAGTGCTCACAGAGAAAAACAGCTTGGTAACCACATAGTGCCACATAGTGACGTCAACATTTCTTTTACCTCAAAAACAGCAAGTATATCAGCAGACAGTACTCTTTAAACTACCCTGCAAGTTAAATAGCTAAATTTCTAATTTGGAGATA
Organism: Neoceratodus forsteri; assembly: GCA_016271365.2. Lineage (NCBI taxonomy): Eukaryota > Metazoa > Chordata > Ceratodontiformes > Ceratodontidae > Neoceratodus > Neoceratodus forsteri. Next base: position 100,696,532 of record JADMNL010000030.1, on the reverse strand, counting down.
GTTTGAATCTTGAGCCCTCTCAGTCATTAAATAATATAACTGCATTTAATTACACAATATGGATTCCAGTCAAAATCTTGCGACTATGCAAGAGGAAAATGTAGTCTTAAAGCATCCATTGTCAGACTCTGATAGCAGTTCTGATGACCATGTCCCAAAAATAACAGCTACTAACTCTACGTTGACAGTAGAACATTTTGATATCATGTCTGAAATATCCAGACTAAGCATTAAGATGCCTGAAATGCATACTGACTTAAGAGATGTCAAACAAGAACTTGTAACACATAATATAAGAATATCGGATGCTGAAGCTAGAATAAGCAGTTTGGAAGACACAGTAAATAAAATGAAAACAGATAGAGTGTCCGAGAATCGTAGAATTAGTAAGTTGAAGCTAAGATCAAAGATCTAGAGAATAGAAATAGAAGAAATAACTCAAGATTATTAAAGGAATAATGCCCGACAGGGTGGGTGTTATGCTGGGATAACATCCTGCCTCGGGTGGTTGGGCCCGAGGCCAGCAGCCGAGGGCATCCAACACCCGAGAAGGGATGTTATCCCAGCATAACACCCACCCTGGAGGGCATTATTCCTATTATACAATGGCTCGTTAATTTTAAAAGGCAGAAAGATGAGGAAAAAATGCATTTTTAAATAGATTTTGAGTTTGATTTTCAATGTGGAGGTGTACTGAAGAGAAAAGTAGTTCTGTTTTGGCCAGTAGGTGGTGCTGCTCCTAAACAAATTGATGTGTTTTTGAATCTGTCTGCTGCCCTCCCCACACACACAAACAACTGTATCTTGTTTGCAGTTCTCTCGGTACAGTTTGCTTAATGTACCGGGACAGTATCACTGTAGATAACATTTTGATCGGAGCTGCCAGCGTGTCACTGTTCTGCAAGACTCCCGGTGTTAGCACTGTGAACGGAAGTCTGTGACAGTAGATGGCAGGATGTAGGGAGGAGGATGAAGAATGTGTTTTAGTTTTGGAGATTACGAGGTGAGCTGGGATCGCGGGGCGCTGGAGAAAAGCGGTCAGTCCGTGACTCTTGAGAGTTTGCCATTTACTGTCGAGGATTGTTTTTGAGGCAGTGCTGAGTTTACATATTTCGACATTGTATGTGCTCGCACTATCAGAAAGGCAGAGTGAGTGGACTTCGGGGCTTGCATTTGTTTATGTATTTTAAAGTGTCTGAGCTGGGAATGTTAAGGTTGTGGCAGCGTGGTTACCAAGTTGGTGTGACAGAGAGCACAGTTGTCAAGCAAGGTGGGAAACTTGATTCCGCGCTGCGAACTACTGTAACTGCTGCTTGGGACGACAGTGGAGTGATATTTTGTTCACTTGGAATGCGGTCGTCAGTGCACTGGGAGTAGAGTCGGGATGTTATGCTGGGATAAAATCCCGGTTCCTGTCCCAGTCTGACCAATCAGGGACAAGGATTTTCTCTTGCCATTGTATAATTGGTCTTAAGGAAGGCATAGAAGGAACGGATCCTATCTCTTTTGCAAATAATCTACTTATGAAAATCGCTGGTCCACCTGTTGACACTAAAGGATATGTGATTGAAAGAGCTCATAGATCTCTAAAACCTAAACCAAATGCAGGAGGAAGGCCTCGGTCCTTTATACTGGGATTTTTAAACTGTCAGCAAAAAGTACATGTTCAGAGAGCCCTTTGGGACAGATGTAGCATCAATTTTGAAGGCTGCAAAATCAAAGTCTTTAACAATCTAGCTCCTGAGACTATCCAGAAGAGAGACTCCTTCTTTCATATTAAAAAACATCTCAGAGAAGCAGAGTTAAGATACAGCTTGTTTTTCCCAACCTTATTAAAAGTCTGGTCTGCAGAAGGGACAAGGGAATACAATGGATTTGCAGCTGCAAAAACAGGGCTCAGAAATTACTTCCCTGCTTTGTTTAAACATTTTGACTTTCAACACTAAAATGTTTTAGTATGGTAGCAAAGATGAGGTGGTGGATCATAACACGCATAGCGTTGTTTTATTTCTCAAATTGCTTCCCCTTTTGGAAAAGAAACAAAGAGACTTTTTTCTGTATTTTTTAAACAAATCAATATTTATTGTCCTACGGGGGGAGGGGGCATCACTACAGCAGACTGTGCTTTTTTTGAAAAATCAGAACCTTGACTTGCTATGAGACAAATCAGTTCTGTGTACTCCAGGCTTTGATCTATAGAGATAACAGATTAAGGTCACTAGATGCCCCTGCACTCTGTCTAGCAATCACCTTTCACAGAGGCTGCCCAACTTGTTTGATGAGTTTACGATAATATTCATAAGCTAGAAGAGAAAAGAGATGTCTGCCTTTGTTTTTCCTGAATGATGTTGGTGGTGGTTAGCCTTAATTTGATGGCAGACAGTCATTGAGTTTTTCTTTTGGTTAATTAGATATATCACTGATCAGTCGGCGAGAGATGGGGAATACCAGTAAACTGGCTCCTTTTATTTGGTGACCGGAGTGTCTGCCAGTGCTAAAAATCAATAAATGCTAAAGGGGGAGCATCCTGGTGATAAGAATCCCCAAATGTTCACTCTGACTGATGCAGTCTTTAAAAAAAAAAAAAAAGAGAAGTCAAAAAGTAGAGACATATTCTTTGACTATTCAAGTTTGCCTCAGAGGTAACTATTACATACATTATTTTGGGAAATTGACAGTCACTCGTAATTACTGCTTGGTCCAAATGAAAAAGGAAAGGAAACAAGTCAGGTGCCCCTATTGAAACAGGAGGGGAAGGGGAAATAGGATCTTTCTGTTCTTTTTGCTCTGAGATCGCTTTGGAAGACAGTCCTGATTGTTAATGCAAGGACTATTTTCTATCTTTTTTTTTTTTTGCAGATTCAGCCATGTTGTCTTAAAATAACCCATTTTTTTTAAAATGTTACCTCAAGGTTCCAACGGCATTTTTCTTGGAGATTCCATTGCCACACGAGTCTGCTCTGGTGGTGCATGCACTGGAAAGTGAGGGGAGCACACGCTATGGTGACACACTCATCATCTTTGAACTATGAACTCTGAACTGGGGTGAATTTTTTTTTCTCTTTCAGATGCAACACAGGATTGGAATGGAGGGTGAACAGCTAAAGTAGGTACATTTTTTTTTTACCAAGACGAATGAGATCTGCCTTTTGATTTTGTGTTGATAATAAGCAGCAACTTACATTCTCATAACCTAGCTACCTATTGGAAGCCTCTTTTGTATTGGGAAATAATACTAGATAGGATCTTTCATGGGTGAGGTTTTTTCAGGCAGAACCTGGGAGTATTCAACATACAGTTAGAACTGAAATTGAAATTGTGATCTTAAATTAAACAAGTGGGGTATATAGAAGGGAGAGATATGATTGATTCCTTATCCCATATATTGTTCATTGTACTAATACTTATAGCTACGAGGAAATACAGACTAAAATATGCCCTTTCCTTAAAGCTTAACAGAGAATCGGGTTTCAGAACACTCAAATGTCATGTGAGTACTCTGCAATTTCCTGGTCAATCATTTAAAGAAAGAACATTAATTTGCAGTTTGATTAGAAGCCTTTTTTTTCTTTTTTTTTCTCATTCATCATTTATCTTAGCAATCAAAATACATTTGAAAGGATTGCAAATTTGAACTGAGATGGAATGATTAATTTCAGCTTTTTATGTAAGTTCTATTTGAAAATACTGTTATAGTTTATTATACTATTTATCTTCTTATAGATTTCTGATGTTATGGGGGGGCATCCATCTTGTGAACAGTCTCATCCCAGAATGTATTGGCAAGAGGTCATTACATACTTGATACTTTGGACCTCGGCTTTGAGGGATATATGCCAAATATGTCACGTAGATTTTTTTTTATGACAAAACTTTGTCATGTGAATATATGAACAGATGTATACCCATGTTCATACATGCTACAAAATCTTCTTCTTTTCTTTCTCCTTTTCATGCATTTATCTATCTTTTCTATCTTTTGTACTACATCAGACCGAGAAGTGATAAATTTAGATCATTTTATATGTGTCAGGATTCCATTTTCTTACTAGGTACAACATATACTAAGAAATATTGTTATGTCTGCAAGTGACAAGTTAAAAATTGTAATGTGGAATATTAGAGGACTAAATCACAAGATTAAGAGGCACTCTGTATTAAGACATTTGAAGAAATTAGATGCATCAGCTACCTTCTTACAGGAAACACATCTTAAAAAGAACACTATTCATTAATGCAAAAGGAGTGGGTAGGTAAGGTAACAGGAGCAGGCGATAATTCAAAGAAAGCAGGGGTCCTGATTTTATTTAAATGGGACCTAAATTTTATTCCTATTACTACATTTGAAGATCCACTGGGACATTACATTATTGTGCATGGTAATCTGGGCGAAGAATATTTTACTTTTATCAATATTTACGGCCCTAACTCTGCTACTCATGACATTTTTAATGTTATTTTTTTTAAAATGGACACCTTATTGGACAGCACCATTATTATTATTGCTGGTGATATGAATAGTACTCTAAACCGTATATTAGATAGGTCCACTTTTCAGCCTAACAAAACTAACACTGATAATAACTTAGATAATTTGGTAGGAAATTTGGGCTTGGTGGATGCATGGCGGCGGATCTTTCATCCTGATATTAAAGAATATACATACTGGTCTCAATGTAATAATTCAGGTTCTAGATTAGATCAAATATATACAGCAAAAAACTTCATTCCCAGAATTCTTACAATTAAGATTGAATCACAGGTTATATCTGACCATTCCCCTGTATCATTATTGTTCTACATGTATAATGACTTTCACAAAACACGGGAGGTGGAAGCTTAACAATTTTTTATTAGAAAAAACTGACATTTGTAATAAGATTAATGATAGTATAGAAGAATTCTTTAGATTTAATGACCCCAATGATACTTTCTGGACAGTAGCATAGCAAATTCTCAGAGGGCCTGGGTGCAAGGTGATGTTACAGGGCCCTTCCCTATGTTTGAATAAACATCAAAATTATGATTTGGGTTCCTCAAACCTCATGGGCCTGGGTACCGCTGCACCCCCTGCACCCTTGTAGCTACACCCCTGTTCCTGGAACAATACTTGGGATTGTCTCAAGTGCTACTTAAGGAGGGTTTTAATAAGAGAGGCAGCAATTATCAAAAGGAAAAATAACCAAAAACAACAAAGAGATATTGGGAAAAATTAAGGAAATGGAAACAACACTAATGAGCTCCAATTCTTCTGAGGTGTGGAAGAATTGGTCTAAACTTAAAGTTGAATATAATGAATCCATTAGTAGTGAGGCACTCTTCTCGCTTAGGAAGACTAAATTGAATTATATCGATTCTGGACCTAAGGCCTCCAAAATTTTAGCTTTAAGATTACGGCAGAATAGTAATGCCATTAATATTATGGCTATAAGGAATGAGGACACAGGTGATATGGTAACAAGACATACTCAAATAAATAAGGAACTTCAGAATTTTTATGCAAAACTTTATTCAAAAGAGAATGGAATTGGCTCCTTCCAATTAGATAATTTCTGTAAGGGTGTTACCATTCCATCTGTACCAGATACATTGAAAGAGAAATAAGGGGCGGTAATAACACAAGAAGAAATTCTTAATGCTATTAAACAAACAAACAAAAAAAAAAAAGCTCCGGGCCCAGATGGTTTTTCATCTAATTTTTATAATACCTTTGGACAGAAATTGACTCCTATTTTAGTGGAAGTTTTTAATCAAGCTTTCATAGAAGGTAAACTTTCTCAAGAGATGACTAAAGGTTTAATAACTTTAATACATAAACAAGGGAAAGATTCTCTAGATTGTGGGAATTACAGACCAATATCATTAATTAATTCAGATATCAAACTTTTAGCAAAATTATTGGCTAATAGATTGGAGGCTGTAACTCCTTTTCTGATATCTAGACACCAGACAGGGTTTAGGAGAGGGAGGTTTGCAGCAGATAATACTAGAAAATTATTTCATGTATTACAGGCAGCAAACCAGCAGTGGTTACCTTGTGGACTCTTTTCACTTGATGCTGAGAAAGCATTTGCTAGAGTGGCTTGTTCCCATATATTTAACTCTCTCAAATTGTATGGATTTGCTGACTCCTTCCTGAAATTGGTGCACTTATTATATTAAAACTCTGCATCAGCGGTAGTGACCAATGGTGTATTTTCTCCTTATTTTGAAGTGGCTAGAGGAACTAGACAAGGTTGTCCCTTATCTCCCTTTCTATTTAACGTCACTCTAGATCCCCTAATCAGGTGGATATCTCAGGAAAGAGAAATTAAAGGTATTAAAGTAGGACAACATGAACAGTTGATAGCTGCTTATGTGGATGATATTCTTCTGATGATCTCAGACCCTGCCTCCTCTCTTTCTCATATTTTACAACTACTTCAAGAATTTGGAAGGATCTCAGGATATAAATTAAATAAAGAGAAAACCAACGCCTTACCTTTTAACAAATTCTGCATCAAAGAAGACATTGATAATGCAGGGATTGCATGGTCAAAAGAATATATAGAATATTTAGGTATCCACATTTACAAAAATATTAAGAAGACGATCTCAAAAAATTTATCGAGAGTTAAACAAAAAGTTACAGAAGACTTATTCAGATGGAACAAATTACCTCTAGGTTTATGGGGCAGAATAGAAACCATAAAGATGAATCTCTTATCAAGGTTACTTTATATATTTATGATGATACCTTGTAGCTTAACAAAAAAAATGGATTCAAGTAATTTCTTCTCAGACAGCTCATTTCATATGGGGTCATAAGAGACATCGATTGGCTTACACAAAAATGTGTAGAACTGAAAATAAAGGGGGATTAAAAACACCTGATTTATATTTGTATTTCTTAGCAGCTAGAATTGCTCAATTATCTTCCTGGTTTAGGATAGAAACCACACAGTTATACATTCCATATTGGGTTTATATTGAGCAAGATATTATAAAAAAACAAGGGTTGGAGGTAAGAATCTCTGTTTTTCGCAAAACCATATGAATCACTTAAGAATAAACTTCTTAATGATTCTATATGACAAATCAAGCAGGTTTCCCTTTTACTTAATCTTAATTTAAAGCAGGCTAAGATTCAGCCCATATGGGGCAACTCAAATTTTCTAGAAAATAGTCATCCTTTAAATAATGATATCTGGAAATGCAGGGGTGTCTATCCACTTCAAAATATTATCAAAAATGGTCAGTTCCTTCCATTTCTAAAAATAGTAGATGAATATGGAATTCCAGTAGAAGATAGTATATACTATTCTAAAATTCAACAGATGATAAAAGATAAGTTGGATCTAGAAATATCACTAAACGAAAACTCCACTTCATTCTTAAGTTGCTTGAAAGTTCTTTCATCAATTTCTTCTCTTTATGCTCTTTTTGTTGATTTGATAAGGGGAACAGCCATTGAAACAACTAGATGGTGGTCTCAAGCTCTGGGTTGCTCCACTGAAGATTGGGATTGGGAAAGTATATGGTCTCTACCTTATAAAACATTTGATACAGTAGATCTTAGATTAATACACTTTAAGACACTGAATAATCTATACTACAGTACACGCCTGTGCAAAGATTTAAAATGGGTTTATCTCTCTCCCCACTTTGTCACAAGTGTAAACTCAGTACTGGTACATTACTACATATGTTTTGGTATTTTCCTATAGTTCAGCCATTATGGGCTGCAGTAGGTCAACTATTTCAAAACAATACTTCCATTTCAGATTACATTCAGATAAATACATGTATTGTTGGTCATTTTGAAGAAAATTATCCTTGGATACAAGACCAAAAATACTCTCTTCTCCTAATTGGTGTCTCCATTAGGAAGATCATCTTGAAATACTGGCTAGAAGATACAGCACCCACCCTACAAGAATGGAGATTTAGTATATTGGAAACACTCCAACTAGAAAGACTAGCACTTCTTCTTAGAAATAAAGAGCATAAGCCTATGAGAAAATGGAATGATATATATATAATTGGGTGTCAAACAGATGAGGCATGCTGATGAGTCCTGGTAGGACGAAACACGTGTCTATGTCATCTGTTAGCACCCTTTGCAATCTGTGTGAGAGGCCTTTCGGCACCATGCAATTCTGCTTAAAGTTGAACCAGCATAACATTCTATGGTGATTTGCATATGCAGCCCATGATGCTTTGCATTGTGTGGGCATGTGTGATTTTGTAATTTCTTGAAACTTGGCTTCCCAGCCAAATGCCCTTTGGGGTAACCCTTGCCTCAGTGTTTGCACACAGAGGTTCTTTGTCTTTTAAATAGTTTTTTATTTTAATGGGTTCACCACAACATAACCCAGACAGACCGTCTTAGGGTAGCTGGTTCATTCCACTGGGGTGTTAAACAGATGAGGCATACTGATGAGTCCTGGTAGGATGAAACACTTGTCTATGTCATCTGTTAGCACCCTTTGCAAACTGTGTGAGAGGCTTTTTGGCACCATGCAATTCTGCTTAAAGTTGAACCAGCATAACATTCTGTGGTGATTTGCATATGCAGCCCATGATGCTTTGCATTGTGTGGGCATGTGTGAGTTTGTATTTTCTTGAAACTTGGCTTCCCAGCCAAATGCCCTTTGGGGTAACCCTTGCCTCAGTGTTTGCGCACAGAGTTTCTTTGTCTTATATATATATATATATATGATACTATGTGGTGTAGACTAAATACATAAGCAGTTCTAAATTTCCAAATATATCTCTCTCATATTATCATTCAAAACAGATTATAAATGCATAGCATCTTATACTACTCCCTTAAATATTTATTCAAAAGGTCTATATCTTTTCTCACTTAACCTCTCTCTCTCTCTCTCTCTTTCTTTTTCTGTTGTTTGGCTCACTCTAGATTTATTTTTTATTTAGGATATTATATATTTATGACTTGTATATGTCCATAAATGAACATATTTTACAGTTCATACCTATACTGATATATGTGATGGGATGTTATCGTGTTTATCAATAATTTTTTTTATTTACTATATGAAATGAAATTATCTATGAAAACTGTCATATTTTAGCTATATATAGATATTCTATACTATATTATTTATATTCAATTCAACATTATTTAAAATAGCTGACGAATGACATATTCATTGGTGACCAAATCTTTTTATGTAATCCTTACCTGAGAAATGTATGTTACATGAAGATAGTCACATTAATTGTAATTTTGTTTTTGTGTGGTTATATATACATATATATATATATATATATATATATATATATATATATATATATATATATATATACACAATAAAAAATATTGACAAAAAAAATCCTTAGACTGCCCCTGGTAAAACAACACACCAATGTCTCTCCCAATAAAAAAGTTAATAGGAAGGTGCTGGAGACCAGTCTCAGTTGTGTGCAGAATGACCCTCACTTTCCAGCCTCCAGTCCAAATTTTCATGTCATCAAAAATTGCTTCTGGATTTCCCAGAACAGTGCATCTCTGGTTGAGCCAATAAAGGAGGTCAGTCACACTGACCCCTTCATTCCGGAAAAGTAAAGTTAGTATTCTGTTGGCTGGTTTGGTCAATGGTATTACATCAAAAGGAGACCACTCTGGGGTTGCTCTTACATGATGATAGAGTTCCCAAAATGTTTGTAATCCACTGTTCAGTTTAAAGCTGATATTGAACGTCTGCTTGCCAGACACATGTATTAACGTATATGTTTCAGCTGGCGTGTATTTCATATTGTCAAACAATAGCATTTTTGCAACATACATACGATCCAGGAATATCTCGAAATCTCCTTTGTAAATTAATCTTATAGCATTATGCTGTTTAGCAGGATACACTGTTTCATGGAAGAAGGATGCATAGGAGTGATTCCCCCTTGATTTTTGATGTCCCTCTGAATGAGTAGTGTCTGGGCCATCAGGCCTCTCAGGCCCTGATGTACTAGGACCTGGATCCCTCATTTATTTATTTATTTAAATTTTGGTAACTGGGTAGGCCCACTGGAACCTTGCGGTCCCTTTTTCAGGGGTGACCTGGGATTAGTTACATGTACCTAGAGGGAGGGAAAAAAACAATGCTTTTGATGTGTACAGTGCAGCAAGGCTTACATTGAGTGAGTAAACATACATTACAGTACAGCAACTGATACAACCATACTCAAGACTTTTTGTTAGGTATAGACCATTGACAGTCATGAACTTATATAAGTGTGAAAAACAGTTATACTATCAAGCTATCGGACATATGGAAGACACTGTTGCAATTGCTTAGACCAAAGTTTCAGCAGTGTCTAGGACTTTGGGTGCCACATTTAGCTCCAGATGTGGGTGTTGGGTTAGCCGTAGCGAGTCTGGTATATGCAGTGGTGATACCAAAGTTTCAGACAATACTTCAGGGCCCATATGTTCAGCATTAGCAGTGACATCAGCAGGAATATTAATGTTAGTGTCTAAGTCAGTGCCACGTACCCTGATATGCAAGAACCCCGAGACCCATAGGCCATCTGTAGACATTTCCCAGCCAGCATTTTCTAATGCTGCCTCTACAGACCAATCCAAAATAGATTTTCTTGGGGTAAGGGGGCTACATCCTAGGCCAGAAGCAGGAGCTTCTGAAATTGCCATTCCCAATGTATCGCCCTGTATTGTCACACCCATACTCTGGCTTACATTGACGTTGTTCATATTACCATTAAACACAAATAATGAAGCAGGGTTGCCACGTGCCTGAAATGTAAAAGTAGAGTCCATTGATGGTTGTTCCACAGTCATGGTGCTCCTTTGTGGGGACATCACAGTCATTTGCAAAGTACCACCAGAAGTGCCTGTTGTTTGCAGCTGGGCCAGTGTCTGTACACTAGCATGCACCACCACTGCATCTCCAGCAGATTTCTGTGCATTCCTTGCTGCTATAGTGGCTCGCAACTTCTTCTTCCTTTCCAAGAAACCATGTTCTTCCTGTAGATTGTGCCTCAAGGTTAATCTCCTGCAAAACTTTTTCTTCCGTTTCAATTCCTCTCGATCCATTCATTTCAGGAGTCATCTCAGATTCATTCAACACTGTGTTTGCGTGCTCTGTTTCTATCACAGTCTGGACTTCCAACACTCCTGCCAACATAGTTGGAGCATCAAAAACATTTTTGGTCTCTAAGTTAGGTAAGGCAATGGAGGAGACCAACTCCACAGCCACCTTCACATCTTGCTCCTTCAGCGGCTCCATGAGTATGACCAAACAGCTGGCCAGCGGTTCCCTCTACTGGTCAGTAGGGGAATTTCCCTGATGTCCTGGCCAAATTTCCTCCTATTCACTTAAATTTCAGCAACAGCTTAATCTGATTCAGTATGTCAGTTTGCATCTGTATCTCCCACCTCCCCAGGACAAGGCTGAAAATAGGCAGAATTGCCTAGTCCTCCTTTCCCAGTCAACAAAAACTAACTAAACTAAACTAATACACTCTGCAGAGACCTTTTCCCCTACACTTGCTCCTTCAACAAGTGCTCCCTCCTCAGCCAGTCCAACCTCCTGGCTTTACGATGCCATTTCGACAACATTTTTGTTGACTGGCATCTCATCGACAGGATTTATGTCGACTGCAAATTGTGGCTGACATAAATCCCGTTTGTCTCCTGGTCCTATTTTTTCATCTGGGGACCTTTTCCCCTGAACCTCCCATACGGGGGCTCTGCCCCTCAACCCCTGTACTTAGTATTATCAACTCCAGTTGGCGCTGATTCGGGGAGGGGGTGCAGGACTAGGAGACAGTGTGCTCTTGTGTCAGGTGCACCAACACAGTGACCTGTTGGCAACCTGTCGATTTTGGTGACGGGTTGGTAGGTCGCTGTGTTGGTGTCGCTGTCGGGGGGCATACCCAACCAACCTCCCCATCTATGGCTGTTGCACTGGCTCCATATTTCCCAGTTCCCCTCTCTTTCCATATTCTCCCCAAGTCAATATTGTGCAACATTGTATGTCAGTAGCTCTAATATTCTCATTTATTGCATCTTTTATTATTATTATTATTGTATTACACATTATTTATTGTTGTTCTGTTATTATATCATGTAATTCATTATGTTATTAGCCTGTTCTACTTCTCCATTTGTAGCCTCCCCTCCCCAAAAAATTGAGCTTCAACCCAGTCTGCCTTTCTTGATCAACGATTGTAAATAAATACATTTTAAAAATGATTTTAGAAATGTGTGTGGTTAGTTGTGAGCCACATGCTATGCTAGTGAGCTGGGTCCACATTCCAAGTCTGGGCAGCAGCTGCAACAGGCTGTTAGCAGGAGGTGGTAATGACCAGAAGTGTAGCCAGAAATGTTGGCCTTGTACTCCAATTGATGCCCCCACCCAGGTGTTGGTGATCATATATCATTGTGTACTTCTTTTAAAGGGGACAGGAAATCATTTCTAATTGGCAGCTGTTTATTAAGTTCTTATTTTCAGAAATGACATGCATTCCCCTAAAGTATCCATATTTAACTGTACCTGAATAAAAAGTGATTCAAAAACTGTATTTTACATTGTTTTGTTTTTATGGACAGCATTCTGTTACAGTTCTGTTTATGGAACCAGTAATTTGGAGTTTTCACTATGTCACGGTTTGTGCACAGAATGCTAATTATGAGCTGTTGGCCTATTAGAACTATGCTTAGAGTTCTGTGCACAAACTGTGACATAGCTACAACTCCAAATCACTGGTTCCATGAAAAGAACTGTAACAGAATGTTGCTCATAAAAATAAAACTATACAAAATACATACCATTTTTTTTACATCACTTTGTATTCAGGTACAGATAAATATGGATAATTTAGGGAATGCATATCATTTCTGAGAATAACAACTTTATAAACAGCTGTCATTAGAAATGATTTCATGTCCTCTTTACCTTTTTATTTATATGGACAAAATGCATCATACAGTTAGGTACATACTTTATGTGCCCATTACATGAACAAGCATGAGATACACCATTCACAGTTTTCATTTTTAGACATACAGTTACAAGGCATTTCTCCCTTAATAGCTTTGTACGAAGTCCATACTATCCATTGCTAACCTGACACAAAATGGCCGGCAGGAGATAATGAGTTAAAATACATGTCACCAGTTGCCCTGGGCTCCTGCCTGCATTACTGAAGCTGCCCACCCTTGCCCTGGGCTCCTGCCTGATGAGAGCTACTCCCAGGCACCACCTGCATTCTACTGGAACTGCTCCCAGCCACTGCCTGCATTACTGAAACTGCCCACCCTCACCCCAGGCTCCTGCTCAATTGAAACTCCTCCCAGGCACCGCCTGCATTACTGAAGCTGCCCACCCTTGCCCTGGGCTTCTACCCAATTGGAGCTGCTCCCAGCTGCTGCCTGCATTACTGAAACTGCCCACCCTCGCCCCAGGCTCCTGGCCGATTGGAGCTGCTCCCAGCCACCACCTGCATTACTGAAGCTGCCCACCCCCTACTGAATACCTCTCCTCATTTCTTTCTCCCCTCTGCTGTATCTCCAACCCCCACCTCTGCACTCCACCGCGTCATCATGCTGATTTCTTTGTCCTCTTGCTAATTCCTCTCTATCCTGAGCCACTAATTCCTCTCTGTCCTCAGCCTTCCTTTGTCTGTTGTCCCTTCCCTCATATTAATTATATCTCTCTTTCTCTCCTTAGCTGCCCATCCTCACCCCGGGCTCCTGCCCAATCAGAGCTGCTCCCAGCTGCCGCCTGCATTACTGAAGGTATGAGTCATTATCCTGTGGTGCCTTTGCCGAGCCAGATTACTTTCAGACTTTAAAAATTGGCACTTTTTTCTTTTTGCTTCAGGCCACCAGTGTTAATCCTAGCTCGAGCTGATCCTGTGTCTAAAGCGCTGTTGTTCACAAAGTAGCTGGAGCTGAATAAATAAATAAATTCTTAAAAAGGGGACTATCTTTTTTTGCAGACTAACAGGATTCTCCCTACCTTGGGATTCAGTGCACTGCTAGTCTGCTGGGCTGAGTCTTTTTTTTCCCCCCACTCATTTGCTCTGTGGCTGTTTTTCAGCTCGTTTTGGAAAGCTGGCAACTGGAACACCCCTACCCAGGCTCTCTCTATCCTACTAGCTGTTATCCCCGATGCCTGTGGCATCTCCCCACCTACCCCCCACCCACCCGCTCTATCTGGGCATTTACGTATATAGTGTCTTGTGACCAATCAAGAAAAAGACCAACTCCTCATTTTTCCATTGGCTCGTTATACCAACCAGCCACTGGAGGGCACCCTCAACTAGTTTCCCCATTTCTCTTGTCTTCACTGACTATTCTAATTGCTGTATAGTGCAACAATCTTTCTAGCTCGGGACTGCTCTGATCTTTTACATCCATAGCCCAATTTAGGCTAAAAATTCTATTCCTTATCCACTGTGCTTACACTGTCTTCTTGACTGGTTAACACTGCACAGCTCTCCACTTTCCTTTTACAGTTTCCTCTGTATGCTGCAGCTTTCAGTCACTCTGTCAGTTTGATACTCTCATACCCTCCCACCAGTTTAGGTTTTCTCGTGTTTTAGGGATCTCCAAAAATTAGGTGCACCACAGCATCTCTATAATGATATTTTTGTTTTGCCCTGCCCTGCACCCACTAACCCACCCTCTTGCCTTACTCATACTGCTTACTCTAAAATCATACAGAATGGCCTGGAAATCTCTATTAGTGCCCTCTCTTATCCTGTTTCTGATATTACTGAGTATCTTCACAGTTCTTGATCCCGATAATCACCTCCACAGTGGGGACATGAATCTAAATGATTTCACTTACTCTAACATGTTAATCCTACCAGAAAGAGGATTTGATGTGACCCCTACCCTCCTCCCTAGACTACTCATCTACTATGCCACCACATCTGTTACTAAATGGTGGTATATCTGTAGCTGTAATAGCCCTCAAATTGCACCGCATAAGTTAGGGTACATTATATTGTTGGTCCTATTGTTGTCTGGGGACATTGAATTGAACCCTGGACCAATGCCAAGTCAATCACCCCTAAATTGTACTGGCTATGATATGAAAGGTCTACGCATGATCCATCTTAATGTTAGGAGTCTTCTCCACAATCAAGCAGAACCTGAAGCCTGGGTGGCCAACTACCACCCCGATGTGCTCTATCTGAGACACGGCTAAAGCCCTCTATGCCAGATACCTACTGCATACTCCCAAACTACAACCTTCTTAGGTGTGACAAGCCACCTCCAAAGCGTGGTGGGGGTGTCGCTATCTATCACAAAAACAATCTAAACCTAATTATGATAACTGACAAGCGAAACTCCTTGTGTGAATATGTCCATGCCATACTCAGACTAGGAGCTAAGAAACTTCACATTGTCTGTGCCTATAACCCCCCCAAAGTTGGCAAAATGGCCTAGTGGAGTTATTGGATCATACGGGTACATATGCGGGGAATAATGAACTTATCATTCTCGGAGACTTAAATTTAAACTGACTAAGCAAATCCCAAGATACTCTACAATCCTTGGTGCAGAGCTACAACTTACACCAAATCATTACTGGCCCTACAAGAGTGTCTGTTACTGCTGATTCCAGCACCCTTATTGATTGGGTCTTAATGAATCGCGTGGACAGAATTGCAGGAACAGGTACGCTGCTGGACACTATCAGTGATCATTCCACCATTTTCTGTATATGGAGCCCATCTACAATCTCCACGTCCCCTTCCAAACACTGTATATGCTTCAGGAATCACACCAACTTAAACCAGGCTCATTTTCTATATGATGCGTCTCACACTGACTGGTCCCCTGTCTACCAATCACCGAACACGGATGCCGCCCTCCATGCTTTCCTGAGTAAATTTGTGTTCCTTCAAGATAAACATACTCTGGTCATCACTCTGTGAGTTCATGGTAAACAAACCAGATGGCTGCATAAAGACCTCCTTGCACCCCTCAAAAATAGGGACAAATGCTGGAGAAAGTTTAAAATCTCTAGTCTCAAAGCTGACTTTAACATCCACGGAGAACAGCAATCAAAGTGCAAAATACAAATAAGACATGCAAAAAGCCAAGAGGATGCGGCTGGTGACCCTAAGAAATGTTGGTCTCATATCAAAACTTTCCTCGGTTCAAAGCAAACTCACCTCAATGGTGACATGATACTGAAAGGAGTTCACTGTAATGACTCGGGCACAATTGCCAATGCATTTAATACTCACTTCTCTGACCTCTCCAGATATACCACTGCTTTCTCTCCTGATAACTTAATCTCTGGATTCCCCACTCCAAAGAACACAACTTCATTCTACTTTAAAGCTATCTCAAAGAAGGATGTCCTCAAACATCTCAATTCTATACCAGACAGTACTGATGCTGGGTCTGACTGCCTTGAACTAAAACTCTTAAAGCTAGCTGCCCCGTTCATCGCAGGACCACTGTCCAGAATACTCAATTTGTCCCTGTTTGAAGGAGTGGTGCCCGATATATGGGAACTGGCCAGAGTCACACCGGTTTTTAAAAAAGGTGACAAAAAAGATATAGCTAACTATAGGTCAATAGCTATACTGTCAGTATTAAATAAAGTCTTTGAGAAGCTCATCACTGCACAGATCTCTGAACACCGCTCTAAGTATAACCTCATGCACATAAACCAACATGGCTTCAGAAAAGGTCACAGTACTCAAGCTGCTTTATTACAGCTAACAAATGATGTTCTTCATGCCATGGATCAGGGCCATCAAACCGGTGTAGTATTTATCGATCTGACAAAAGCTTTTGATCTTGTTAACCACCCTCTTCTGCTTGCTGATCTCCAAACCCTGGGTTTCTCGACTGGAGTTGTAACCTAGTTCCGTAGCTACCTATTGAACAGAACTCAAGCAGTAAAGTTCAACTCGGCCATCTCCGAAAAAGCAGTCATTAATGTTGGTGTACCACAGAGATCTATCCTTGGACCCCTTCTCTTCTCAATCTTCATTAATAATATAGCACAAAACATATCCTCCTGCTCATCGTTGCTATATGCCGATGACCTTGTTTTTTACACTAGCTCAGATAATGTTCAGTCTATTAACCATAAGCACTCTATGGACCTACTAAATATTCAGTCCAGGATCACCAGAAATAAGCTCATTCTCAATGCCGGCAAGACCCAGGCTATGCTCTTTGGGTCTCTCATTAAACTAAAACAGAGCTGGGAATTTTTCCGGGTCTCCTGGGCTGATGGTTCCCCACTGGAGATGGTAACTTCCTTTAAATACCTGGGTGTCTTGCTTGATGAATCCCTCACTTATGACACCCATATAACCTCCACTTGTAAGGCTGTCAATGCCAAACTGGGTTTAGCCTACAAAACAAGCTGTATTCTAACCCCTTCTGCAAAGTTGGCCATTGCTAGAAGAATCCTACTCCTGTCACTCTCATATGAATCTGTAATCTATACTAACGTGTCTAAGGCTACTCTTCAGAGGTGGGACACAACTTATAACAATATATGCCAATACGCCTCTGCATTCTCCAGGTTAAGACATCACTGTCTACTGTATTCAGACCTAAATTGGCCCTCCCCTATTGTACACCAGCTCCTCTCTCTTGGGAACCTTCTGGACAGTATATTGCAGTCCAGTATGCCTACCTACCCCACCTCCATGCTGACCCCTCAGCCCATCTCCTACGGCCTCCGATCTTCTGACCTTTCCTTGCTTAGCATTCCCAGATGTAGAACTACCAAAGGGAAATCAGGTTTCTCTCACGTAGCTCCCATTTATTGGAATTAGCTGTGCCTAGATGTATGCCTGGCCTCTAGTCATGCTACATTTGAGAAGAGGCGCCACTCCCTCTTTGCCACACGTGCCCAATGCACCTGTTTCAACCCTCCATAGAGCTTGGCTCCCTCTGCTTGTGCTGCCTTATAGTTTCATTCCTGTCTTCTGTGGTGTGAGCTGGTACCCTGCTCCTTCTCTGTTCCCCCACAAATTCTATCCTACCCCCTTCTTCTCATCCCTTTCCCTCTCTCCTCCCTTCCCTTCTCTCACTTGGCTATATTTCTACATTACCTTTCTCCCTAACTCCTCCCAATAATTTTTTTTTTCAGTCAGCTGGTTGTATGATACTATTTACACCGTTATGATACCCTGTGGCATTTCTGCACTTTAAATGTGATATTACTGTAACTGTTACTCACAGGCACTTACCTTCTATTTGTATAATACACCTTATGTGCCTTGGTCCCACTATTGTCTTAATCTTGTTCACTTCTGATATGTGATGTATTGTACATTTCTTGACACTGTATTCCATGTACCTGTATCTCTCTGTGTTGTGACCTCCCAGGCTGTGCCTGACAATAGTCATTTTTGTGTCTAGTGCACCTACCCGACTATCAAAAAATAAATAAATAAAATATTTCTTATCATTCTAAGTAAGAATATGACTTGAATGTGAGTATTACACATGCCTTCATCACCTTACTGTGTTACCTCGCTATTTATAAGTGCAGTATTTAGAGCAACCTTTTGTCACTGAAATGAGGGACACAGACACTCAAAGTGAAGGACAATGATCGCACTGACCCTCATAATGAGGGACACATCCTCAAACATGGAGATACATGCTCAGAACACTGTGGAAACCATTGTATTTACTTGAACAAAGTTTATTTTTGATTTAACATCTTAGAATATTATGAATTTCTGCTTTAAAGTTTGAATTTACAGCACATTCTCTGTGTGAGCAGCACCTTTTCCATGAGGGATGGATGGGGGCAGAACAGTTTTGAGGAGTAAATGAGGGCCACCCCTCATAATCAGGGAGAGTTGAGAGGTATGGTCAACCAGCTTAAACCTCAGCATGCAGAAATTCAAGGCCTGGAGTGTATCTAGGTAGACATGCCTCTTTTACATACAATATGCATCCCTGTTCTTTGGTGTGCACAACAAATTAGAAGCTTATCACCTGGCTTTGGCATTTCCGTTGTTCGATATCTGAGTGTGGATTTGCCCTTGCAGCTCCATGCAGCTAGGAAGGCATTGGAAACTGTGAGGCATGGAAAAGCAAGCAAAAAAAATCAAAGGGTTAGTTTGCTGTGTCCCTTAACAGCGGCATCTACTTGCCTTCTTATTTCTTGATTCTAAATAATCATGCCCATGCCAGTGTCTTTCTCCTCTACCCACTGTGCATGTAACTTTTTTAACTCATGTTTTTATTGAATGAAAATTACATTTACACATTGGGTAGGTAGGTAAAACTTTATTTTTATAAGCTGGCCCAGTGGAGCTAACGGTTGAGGCACTGGACGCCACACACTTCATGCCACGCTGGCAACCCAGGCTCGGGAACAGACTTGGATCGCTCAGAGGTCAGCCAGGGCAAGGGAGGATTGAGCATTTGCCAACAGCTCTCTTTCCTTGGGGAAGGGGGGACAGTGCAGTGTGCTGTAGACTGACACCCAGCGGTCGTTGGGTGTCGGCACAGGTGCACTGCCCAGAATGGGGAGGTTGCACATCCAGGGTGTTAGACTGCCTTCATAGAGGTGAAGACAGTAATCCCACCCATTGCATATTTGTGGGCCCTGGGGCATAAAACTGGAGGAAAAGACAGAGCTGGCAGCTCCATGATGGCCAGCTGCACCCCTGCTGACCCCCGGCAATCTGGATGTTGGCTTCTGGGGTGGGGGGAGGCTGGCACCCTCATCACCGGCCCTGTCATGGGGGGTAACCTTTGGGATGACAGGTGGGATGGGTGTGGGGAAGTCTGGCCGGAGAGACGCGTCCTCTCTGAGGGAGGGGCCGGAGCTGCCTGCCCACTCTAAGGAGGAGCAGAAAAAGTATATATGGGGAAAAAAATGTTATTTTTATACAGGAAATACATGTAATTTGGACTTTAACAGTCCAGTTTGCAAGACAGTCCTGAGTGTTACTATCTTAAGTTACAATAAAATCACAGATAAAAAAGCAATTAGACACAAGCAGTGCTACAAAGGGTGCCCTTGGACACAAGCAAAGCAATACACGTTAAATATATACTAAATATATATTAAATAAATGTATTAACAAATCATGGGAGAATGGAGTGGTGCCTGAGGACTGGAGGAGGGCAGATGTGATTCCACTTCACAAAAGCGGGAGTAGGGCACAGGCAGGAAACTACAGACCAGTTAGTTTGACCTCAGGGGTAGGGGAAAGGATGGAATCACTTCTGAAGGAAAGAATTGTTGAGTACCTGGAAGCCAGTGAGGCACAGGACCCAAGGCAGCATGGTTTCACAGCAGAAAGGTCATGTCAGATGAACCTAATAGATTTCTTTGACTGGGTGACCAAAGAAGTAGACCAGGGAGGGGCTGTGGATATGGCCTACCTAGATTTTAGCAAGGCATTTGATACAGTCTCACACAAAAGATTAATATACAAGTTAGCAGGCCTTGGAGTGGGTCCCAAGGTGGTAGCCTGGATAAAAAACTGATTGGACAACAGGACACAAAGGGTAATAGTAAACGGAGTCCACAGTGAAGAAAGGAGGGTAACTAGTGGGATACAGCAGGGTTCGGTACTGGGACCAGTCCTCTTTAATGTCTGCATAAGTGACATTGGAGAGCACTTGGAAGGAAAAGTATGTCTCTTTGCAGATGACACAAAGATCTGCAACAGGGTGGAAAGGATGAAAAGGGACTTATCAAGGTTGAAGGAATGGTCAAATATATGGCAGCTTAGATTCAATGCAAAGAAGTGCAAGGTAATGCATCTGGGAAACAAAAATGTTTTATTTATTTAGTTTTTATTGACCGGGTAAGTGCACTAGACA
This sequence comes from Neoceratodus forsteri, assembly GCA_016271365.2. Lineage (NCBI taxonomy): Eukaryota > Metazoa > Chordata > Ceratodontiformes > Ceratodontidae > Neoceratodus > Neoceratodus forsteri. The sequence continues at coordinate 100,675,726 of JADMNL010000030.1, read as the reverse complement.
AATCCTGCCTATTTTCAGGCACAATCCGGGGAAGGGGGATACAGATGAATGTCAACTGACCTTGAACCAGATTAAGCTGCTGGTGGTATTTTTAGTGAATGAGGGAAATTTGGCCAGGACATTGGGGAAATTCCCCTACTCTTTTCGATAAGTGCCATGGGATCTTTAACATCCACCTGAACTACCACCAATCCAGGCAGATGGGACCTCGGTTTAACATCTCATCCGAAAGACGGCACCTCAGAAGTGCAGCACCCCTCTCATGCTGCACTACAGTGTCAGTACTGGGATATTAACTCAAGTGCCAGAATCTTAGAACTGAACCCACAGCCCTCTGATCTCCGGCCTCTGAGGCGAGTGTGCTACCTACTGAGCCACTGACACTGCTGCCAGGGAAGAGTACACAATGGGAGTGAGATAATAACAACAACAAAAATCAAAAGAGACCTAGGAGTAATTATTTCAGATGACCTAAAGGTGGGCAAGCAATGTGAGAAGGTAGTAAGGAGGGCTGGGGGGATACTGGGATGCATAGGGAGAGGCATCAACAGTAGAAAACAGGAAGTTGTTATCCCGCTGTACAGACAGTTGGTGAGACCCCATCTGGAGTACTGCGTGCAATTCTGGAGACCTCATCTCCACAAAGACATAGACAGAGTGGAGGCTGTTCAAAAGAGGGCAACCAAAATGGTGCAGGGTCTGCACTAGAAGACATACAAGGAGAGACTAAAGCAGCTTAATATGTATACCCTTGAGGAAAGGAGGGAGAGGGGGGACATGACAGAAACTTTCAAGTATCTCAAGGGAATTAAAGTACAAGAGGGTAGCATCTTTCAGAAGAAGAGATGTGCAAGAACAAGGGGGCACAATTTGAAGATAGAGTGGGGGACGGCTCAGAGGTAATGTTAGAAAGTATTTTTTCACAGAGAGGGTTGTGGATGCATGGATCAGCCTTCCTAATGAGGTTGTGGAGTCGGGAACAGTGAGAGAATTCAAGAATGCATGGGACAGATATAAGGCAATTCTAGTGGGGGGTAGAAGGAGGTAAGCTGTTGATTAACTAGAATCTGCAGCTTATCCATCAGGTAGGGAAATGAGCAGACAAGGTGGGTCAAGCGGTCCTTATCTGCCATCAAATTCTATGTTTCTATACAATATTTATAATTCCATGCAATGGGAGACCAAAGTACCTTCGATCGGTTATATATATTGACAGGTAAAAGAAAACAAGTCCATAAATGCCAAAGTAAAAGCCCTGTGTCCAATAAGTGTATGTGTTGGGGGTGGTAATTTATTCCATAGAGAAGCTGCCCAGGAATTCAGGGCCAGATATTCAAAAGGGTTGCGCCATGCGCAATAGGGTTGCGCCTGGGCAAGTCCAAACTTGCTCCATTCAGCAATATTCAGCAGGAGGCAGTTGCGCCACAGAAAACATGCTGAGCAACAGCGCAATGCAAATGAATGCATGCTGAACTGGAGGGGGAGGAACCATGCATAAACTGCACAGCCCGATATTCAGCCAGTCTGTGCAGAGTTGTGCAGGCGCAACCCCCAACCTGCGCCTGCACAACTTTGAGCCAAAAAAAAAAGGATCAAGTTGAGGGCCACCCACAGGTGAGCTGCTGCATTGCAGGCGCAACACAGCAGCTGCCACCTGTGGCCGGCCTAACCCCCCTGTGCCCCTGCAGCCCAATCATGGGCAAAAGAGCAAAATCCCCACCACCACCTCCCAGGGCTTGATCGCGGGCAACAATAAATGTTCCCCCACCAGCCCGACCCGCGGGCTGCATTAGTTAAAACAACCCCGAATACATCCTGGTGGTCAGTGGACCGAAAAGCTTGATCACGGGCTGTCAGTGTAAAATACTAGCCCCCTCCTCCCGAACATAGCCCTGGTGGTCAGTGGACCCGAAACTCCCGTTCGGGATGTAAGCAATAAACCCCCTGAACATAGCCCTGGTGGTCAGTGGACGAAACTCCCGTTTGCGGGATGTGGCCAGATAAACCCCAGAACATAGCCTGGTGGTCCAGTGGACCGAAACTCCCGATCACGGGATGTATGCAGTAATACCCCCAGACATCCCTGGTGCCTAGTGTCCCCCACCCCACCCACCCATGAAGCCCACCACCCCTCCCCCGGCGGCGGGCGGCAGCATCACCCGCCTGCCGCCCGCCCACCACTGACAGCTGCCGGTAGGGTCTATCCATTAGTGCAGGCAAAAGGCAATAGGCGTGCGGCCTTTAGCTACTAGGACTTGGCACAGGTGTAAAGGAATGGAGTTTTGGTTTCAATAAAGCACTCCAAGTTTGGGGTGAAGCTTGGTGCACATAGAGTCAATGTGTGACGAGAAGTCTAGGTGTTGATCTAGCCATAGACCTAGATATTTGTAAGATGACACTGAGTCGAGGGTGGACCTGTCCAAGGAGAAGAAGGAGAGGCTAAGTGAGAGTTTAGTCAGCTTGTGGGGAGTTCCAGAGATACTTGAGACATTTTTTTGGTGTTTACTTTAAGGCTGTTGTCTTGGAACCAGTGGAGGGCCTTGGTGAAGTTAGACTGGAGGGTAGAGAAAACGGTGTCAGGGGAAGGAACGGAGGGATAAGTGATGGTGTCGCCTGCATAGAGATGAATGTTTGTTAGAGGGCAAGCTTTGAGGAGGTTGTTAATGAATACAGAGAAGAGAACTGGACCAAGAATTGAGCCTTGGAGGACTCCTGCAAGGATGGGAAATGGAGGGGACACTGAGTCTCTCACTAGGACAGACTGCAGTCTGCCATTGAGGTATGAGCTGAGCCAATTTATTGTGGAGGAAGCCAGGCCAGCCAAGTGGAGTTTTTGAAGGAGAAGTGGGTGGGAGACAGAACCAAATGCTTTGGCGAGGTCTATGAATATCGCTGCTGTGATGTGGTCGCTGTCCATGGTGGACAGTATGGCGTTTGTGACGCGAAGGAGGGAGGAGAACATGGAATCATTTATGTGGACTCCAGATTGGTAGTTGGAGAAGAAGTCTGAGGCGGAAAGGAAGTCGGATAGCCTAGCCAGGACTAAGGACTCCTGTAGTTTGGCGAGAGAGGGGAGGAGGGAGATGGGTCGATAGTTGTTAGGGGATGAAGAGTTCCCACCTTTGGGGAGGGGGATGATTTTGGCTTGTTTCCATTGTATGGAAACAGTGTTTGTGAAGAAGGAGAGATTGAGGATATGGGTGAGGGGGTATGTTATTTCGGGGGCGGAAAGGCATAACAGTTTGTGGTGGAGACTGTCCAGGCTGGATTTTTTTTGTATTTAATGAGTAAAAGGCTTGGAGAACTTCTAAGGGGAGATGGGAGGGAAGGTACAACCTGTGGAGGGAGAGGGGAGTAAGGGGAATGGGGAGTGTCGGGGAGTGTGCAAGATGTAAAAAATGTGTTGAGTGTGGAGGCTATGTTGGTTGGGTCACAGATGGGTGAATCATTGACTTTAAGGGAAGGGATGGCAGCCTGGGGGGGAGCGGTTGAGGAGGGTTTTGATTGTTGTCCAGAAGGATGATGGGTTCGGGCAGGAAGAGAGGTGCGACTTGAAGTATTCAGTCTCAGCTAATCAGGTGACTTTGGTGCACCTATTCCTATGGGAGCGGTATTGGTGGATGCTGGAGAGAGAATTGGAGGATTTTTAGAGAAACCAGGCATGGTTTTGAGCTTTGCATAGGGATAGGATGACAGGTGAAATCCATGGATGGTGGAGACGTCTTACCTGGGAGGCACAGAGAGGTGCATGAAAGTCCCAGATCTGGGTTAAGATGGCATAGAAGTGGTGGAGGGCCACATTTATATCTGTGGCAGAGAAGAGGGGGATCCAGTCAGCAGAGTGGAGGTTAGAGCGAAGGGAATCAGAGGAAAGGTTCCTGAGTGACCAGTAGGTGAAGTATTTGATTAGGGAGTGGGTGAGGTGTGTCTTCCTTATATAGTAAGTGAAGCAGTGATCATTAATTGCATCTGGGAGGAGTCCAGCAGCCGTGACTCAATTTGGGTGGGAGGAGAGGATCCAGTCAAGTAATGTATGGTTGGAGGAGCAGAGGTTGTAGCTAGTAGGGTCAGTGACACAGGATATAATGAGTATGTAACAGAACTAATGTGATTACTTAGACAGCTGCAGAATATATACAACAATTGTATACAGGTTGGTGATAGTTTGAATTATATATATTATTAACAAGAAAATTGCTAAGGACCATGGTACATTAAGAGGAATTGAAGCCAGTAGAAGAAGGGGCCCCAGGTATATTTGTACACTCTGAATGAGTTACTGACAATATGGCTTATTCATTCATTAAGTGCTAGATTAACCATATATTTGGAGGCAGTATAGTGTAGTGGTTAAGGGTACTGGGCTGCAAACCTGGAGACCTGGGTTTGAATCCCATCAGCCCCCACTTGCATATGGTGTAGCCCTGAGCAAGACACTTAACTTTTTGCTCCCAGGTTGCACCTGGAAACTAGCTCTGTCTTAGTATGCCTTTCCTGGTTAAACAATTCCCCCCGCCCCCCCGACCAAAGACATCAAGATTAGTGGGCGTCAGGTCTAACCCTGTTGCTCATCACCCTCAGTTAGCCACCAAATTGTGTTTGTACAAAATATTTGTTGTTCTTTTGCCCATTATTATTCAAGACCCTGTATTATCCACCACCATTGATTATCTACTCAGTCTTGCTTATACAAATGTGGGTGGATAATCAAGGGAGGGGCACTGCACCTAAAGGATTAATTCCATTAGATCGGGAGTTCTCAAACTTTGCCTTGTGAGCCTCCCCCAAGCCTTGGAAAAGATCTTGAGGCTCCCCCTACTACAGAAATCATTTTGGGCCTCCCCATAGTTAGAACAACTATCATACTTTGCACATTACAGGAAGAACCCAGTGAAGTGCTTTTGAATCATTGAGTTTATTCTCATTTTATTGAATTTGTTATTCTCTCCCTTTCTATAACCCCACCTCCCCAGGTCAGCCTACTGGCTCCACACTTCTGACTTTTGGAACCTATTTGCCCCTTGTTGTAACACCTCCATGAGTCAGACTGTTTTCTTTGTCAGTTTTACCCTGCTCTTAAACACCTTCTTGGGGACCATTTTGCTCCCTCCTGGCCTTGCTCCTAGTATCTCTCTGCTTAGCCTTTGTATTTGTGTTTTTCTGCAGCCAGTATAATGGGTCAGTTGTTACCTTGTTCCTATTCATTTGCATTATTTTGCACAGTTTCCAAAAATTGTATTTCCTCCATACAGCTTTCCCCCATGTCATACCAGGAAACAAGTGTTTGTTGGGCATGTCTTTCCTGGTAACCATTTTGTACATAATTCGCATGCTATTATTCACTTTCAGTTTGCTACATCCTTTCACACAAAACATCCAAAACTTGACATTTAAATATAGTACATTTTAAGGCTTGCTTGAGCCTCCCGTGGAACAGGTTGGGGCCTCCCCTGGGAGGCTGGCCTCACCATTTGAGAAACCCTGCATTAGATCAACCACAGCTCTTCATAATATGTTCAGCCCAGGGTGAGAGAATAAGGGGGTCAGACAATGTCACTGAAAGTAGGAAAATAAAAGGGGAATATCAGAAAGAACTGTTTCTTGTAGCGAGTGGTGAATGTGTGAAACAGATTCTCAGAGCAGGTGGTATCAGCTGATAGTGTATCTACTTGTAAACTCAGACTTGATTCCGGTACTTTGAAGAAAAGGTGGTTACATGGTATTCCTACTGTGCTGGTGGGGGAAGAATATGATGGGGCAATATAATCTTCCTTCTTTCCTAAAATGGTATGTTGCATGTCACCTCTTGGTAAGTGGGTGTGCCACCTAAGCAAGGCTATTCTGTCATGCTGAAAAACCCTAGTGTTAATTTAAAAAATGTTAGGCATGATCATGGGTTAAATTGGCCAGGAACCCACCAGAACTTGGTTCCCCCCAACTGTTGCAAAATTGTGCATCACTTTCTGCACCATCATCTTTCTGCATTGAATAATATAGGCAGTTTCCACCACCTATATATGACAGTTCCACCTCCTACAAATCTAGTGGTGTGAGTACGCCACCTAAACAATTCCAGTTTACCACCGGGGCATGGTTTTAAAGTTTGGCCTCCATCTTGGCAGCTATCTCTGCAGGGCCAAATCATGAATTGCACCAAAATGGCATGTGCAGATGTCAAAATTTGGAGCACATAGGCGCTTTTGTTGTAGCAGGTTTCCACACATAAAGGGCAACAGTCTGCGCTAAGAACCCCACACCCATGTGTGGGGCTGGTCCCAGTTTGCACTTTGTGTGCAAAAACTTTGTTTGACTTGCTGTTTACTGCAGTATAGTAGATTGTATCTGGCTAATTCTGTTGCCTTCCAAGCTGACATTTGCTGTAAACAGAAATTCCAGAGTCCCCTGCAGCTGACACCAGAGCAGGGATGTAGCAGTGGGACATTCAGTAGTCTGCAGTGCATTTTTGAGATTTTCTAAGCTCAAATCAGATGTCTGTCAGTCCTGCTGTTCTCCCAGAGCTAAGTACAGTCCTCTGCAGCTGTGCCTAGCCCTGGGAGGACAGCAGGACCAGCAAGCAAAAGATCAGAGCTTATAAAAACTCTTAATATGTGCTGCAGGCTATTGAATCTCCCATTGCTGCAGCCCTCATCTGATATCAGCTGCAGGATTCTGGGATTTCTGGTTACTGCAAGTGTCAGCTTGAAGGCAACAAGAATTAGCCTGATGCAATCTACTATATTATAGTAAATAGGCAAAAAGTTTTTATACTCGAGTGCAGAGTCAGACCAGACCCACACTTAGTGTGGTACCTTAGTGATGCCTGTTCCCTTTAAAGCCATTTGCAAGAAAACCTGTCTAGCTCTATAGGCCCACTGTTTATAAATCTAGAATAGTGAATATCTAGCCCCCCACCCCCACTCCCCCATGTAGACAAAAGTAATAATCAGGGCTTACTCCATTTATTCTCCAAATTAAATATTGAATTCTGATTTACAAGCCACTTTCACAAACGTTAGGGTGGTGTTTCAAGGCCCACACCACGTTGTCAGTGGTTGCAGGAATTTGCAGCCAGCTTGCACAGAGTTCATTTTTATGAGAGCAGCGTCTGACCCCCAAGATGCATTGTAAAATGTGAAGTGCTGGGTTACCAAGAAACACTGTTTTACCAGGCAGATGCAGTGATGCTGTGAAATGTCAGAATATGTATTATGAGAATACTGATTAGAAGGTGAACACTGAAGCCAGGGCCAGACAGAGTGGCATGGCCCAGGAAACGTTGCCGTAACATTTGTGGAAGTGGCTTGTAGAGCAAAACAAAACGTTTAATTTGGAGAATAAATGGAGTGAGCCCGTGATCATTACCTTTGTCTGCATTGGAAGTTGGAAGGGCATCCCTAAGACCTTAGATATTTTGTGTTCCAGAGGAAGGAGCCCGACATCCTTAGGAGTTTGTGGCTCTGCAGAATATCTAGCCGCCGTCTCCCTAGGTCTGACTCCGCCATGGGCGCTAAGAGTTGAGCAAGTCACTCAGCACCCTCCCTGCACTGCCTTCAGCAGTCCTGTCTGTAACGTTACAAAGAAGCTGGATTCTGTTAAAAACAAGACATAATATAGGTTGGCTGTCCTCCAGTGTAAATAAATTGTAAACAGATAGAAAGCTAAAGTCAATCTATTAGGCACCTGTCTTAGGAACTGAGGCGCCTGACTGTATACAAGCAGCACGTTCATAAAGCAGTTAGTGGCAATAAAAACTAATCTATAAACATAAGAGATAACCTGTGCCTTACTGTCAATTACAAGGGCACATGGTGGTTCTGTCACTTGATGCTGGTGACTTTATTTTGGTCTCTTGGATTATTTATGTCACCAGAACCCCGAGACAGAATTATACCCATATGAGTTCACAGGTGGGGTATAGTTTGGTCATTATAATGCACAGTTCATGGAAACTAAGGTTGTGCACTTATGGCCAAAACCAGTAAAAATACTATGGACATTTTATATTATGGTAGAGTACCCCATTTAATGTTAAATGGTGAAACTCTGCACCTTCATAACTTTGCCACCATTCAATGGATTTGTCTGAAATTTGTCAAGCACAGGGCGTAACCATAGTTCTTGGGATCTGCCAACTTTCATACCGGTTGGATATACAGCTGCGGAGTTATTAAGTGACATTCGTGTGCGCATTTACGTTTTTTTGCACATTCTTTGCTTGCGCCTACAGGTTGCACGGTTTATGCGACAGGTCCAAAAACCTCAGGGAACATGTGGCCAGGGTCCCCAATGTGCCTTTTGAAGATTGAGTGAAAAAATATTGAATTGTTCAAAAGTTATTCAAAAAACAAGTTCCCATTATAAGTCAATGGGAAAAGTTAACAAAAAGTTCGACACTTTCGCAAATGCACTTTTTAGTGTCGCAGATAGCACTAGTAGTGTCACAAATCCGCCATTTTGTTTTCAGTTACTGATCAGAAAAATGCTTGATGTTTAAAATTGGGACTGTCTAGGAACACAGTTCTTTTTGTATGCACCTAGTTGGACCCTCAGGATGCTAGCCATGTCTTTATTTTGGGGTTAAACACCCCAGAAATATGTTTTTCAAATTTGTGGGAAAAGTAGAGTCGCAAAGTAGTGTCGCACTTGTGACATTTTTGCAAATTTTTGTGAAAGGTGTCGCAAATCAGGACACTACTTTTCTAGGCTATGGCAAAATGACAGGAATTCTTTGCCACCCTGCTGCAAAAGAACGGTTTGGTGATTTGGGCTGAAATTTGGTGGGAAGGCAGCCAACATCTCACAGATGTGGCTTTCAGTGGTTTGGTGAAAAAAATACTGCACAGATGCAAAGTTACAGTATTCTGAAGTTGACATTTTTCCAATAGACTAACATGGTGGCGACCGTCACATGTTTCGGGCTCAGATCTCGAAACGGCAAGTAGATCACGGAATTTTCGCTTACACCAGGAAACTCATGAATGATGTGAAATTTTTAATTTTTTTTAAAATGTTTTGGAAACCTATATAAACATTATATAATAGGGTTGACAAAGCAGGAGTGGTGGAGGCTATGAAGAGAGATCTGAGCACCCTAGAGAAGTGGTCAGACATTTGGCAGCTGAAGTTCAGCGCTAAGAAGTGTGCAGTGATGCATGTGGGGCGTAAAAATCCACTGACTGAGTACTCATTGGGGGGAGAACTGATAAAGCAAACAGAACATGAAAGGGACCTGGGGATTATAATCTCAAACAACCTCAAGGTAGGAGACCAATATAGTAAGGCAGTAGGTAAAGCTAATGGAATGATGGCATGCATAGGAAGGGGTATAACAAGTAGGAAGAGGGAGGTGTTGATGCCTTTGTATAAGGCATGGTCAGACCACACCTGGAGTACAAGGTACAGTTCTGGTTGGCTCATTTAAGAAAGATATAGATGGGATGGAGAGGGTTCAGAGAAGGACAACAACGATGGTGTGAGGCATGCAAGAGAAGCCATACGAGACTAGATAGAGAGAATTAAATCTATACCCACTAGAGGTTAGAAGAGATAGAGGTGACATGACATAGACTTTTAGGTATATGAAGGGAATAAATAAAGTGAATGAAGGTAGATTATTCAAAAGGAAAATAGGAGGTAAAACAAGGAGTCATAATTTAAGATTGGAAGGGGGAACATCTAAGAGCAATGTAAGGAGATGTTATTTCACTGAGAGGGTGGTGGAACCCTGGAACAGATTACCTAGTGAGGTGGTGTGTGCAGAAACAGTGGAGGAAGTCAAGAGTGCATGGGACAGACACAAGGGGTTGGCTGGTGGGCAGAGGAAAATATCCCTGGGAAGTGGAGACAAGTAGGGGCGGGGGGGAAATGGGCAGACTAGGTGGACCAGGATGGTCCTTTTCTGCTGACACACTTCTATGATATTATGATACAATAGAAATCATATCCTGCAGAAACACCAACACATGTATCTTGTTATTCGGGACCCCATTAACTGGATTCTGCAGTTGGTTTTTTGAAAAATTACCCAGAAATGTGTGTTTAATACATTTTAAAAATATTTTTTCAAGAGAGAATTAGTTTTTTATGGCCTTGTGAAAAAGTATAGGGCCATACGAAAGAAGATTGCCTTCATATGAAAAAAGAATTTGAACTTAGTTTTTTTTCACTTTCTTTTGTCGTATGAAGGAATCTTTTCTTGTGAGAATGACATAATCTCATTCTCACAAAAAGATTCCTTCATATGCAAAAGGAATTTGGACTTACTTTATTTCCCCACATTTCAACTTTAACAAGCCCCAACTCCGTCAGTGTTTGAAGTTAAGGGACAATCTATGTGTCAAAAGAAAGGTCTCAATGAGTACTACAATACTAGCACATAATATCCTACAAAAGAATTCAGTGGCCTTATAAAAAAACATAAACATTTAAATATTACAACTCCCATAGAACATTAGTTCTCGGACCTTGTCATAGTAAGCCTCCCCTAAACCATGGAAAAGATCTTGAGCCTCCCCCATATATTGAAATAATCTTGGACCTCCCCACTGAAAAAATAGCATACTTTGCACAGTGTATCAGCAGTGAAGTGGAACTCTTTGGAGTATTTGGCTCTAATTTTATGTAGATTATTGTAACCCCCCGGTAACCCCCTTCCCCAGGCCAGCCTACGTGCTCCATTATTTTGAGTCACAACCCATTGTTACATCTTGCTACAATCCCTTAATGAGTCAGACCGTGTTTTCTGTTTCCCCTCTATCTAGAATAACCTTCTTGCTCACCTCTGCCTCTCCCTCTCTTACCCTGCCGTTAAGCAACTTTTCAGGGATCCTTCTGATCCCTTCTACTCTAGCTGCTACTACCTGTCTCTGTAACCTTTGTATTTGGGTTGTTCTGCCACCATTCTAATTGCTTGATTGCTTCCTCACATTATTTGTTTATTGTTTCTTTTTGTTTGTAGTATTGTTTATTTTGTATTGCTTGACTGCGTTGCAGTTGCCTTCTGAATTGTATTTACTCCCTACTCTTTTCTGTGTACATCTGAAATTAGACTCGACTTAGTGTGCCTTTCTTTGTCACTGATTTGTAAAGAAATACATAAATTCAATTGCTAGCATCCTCTTTCAGTTTGCCTTACCCCTTTACAAAAATAGCTTAAAATTAACATTTAAATACAGTACTTTTTGAGACTTGCTTGCGCCTCCCTTGGAACAGGTTGAGGCCTCCCCAGGAAGTCTGGCTTCACCATTTGTGAAACCCTGCCATGGGATAACACTGCAGCTTTTACACAATGTAAGGCTGTCAGCCTTTGGAGTTGAGGGAGAATCTATATATGAAAAAAGGTGTCCCAATGAGTACTACAACAGTAACAGATAATAACCCCCCCCCCCATTTAGGAGTTGTATAAAAACACCATAAAGATTAAAAAATAAAAATTCTCATGATACTATAGTAACTTTAACAAGTCATAACTCCATCACTCTGTGGAGTTAAGGGAGAATCTGTGCATCAAAAAGGGATCTCAATGAGCAGTACAACACTAACACATAAAACCCCAATCCCCAAAAAACTCAGGGGCCATATAAAAAATAACAATTAAAAAATGAAAATTCATATAGGATAACATTGCAGTTTTAACAAGCCAGAAGTCTGTCAATAATTGAAGTTAAGGAACAATGTATATATCAAGAGAAGGTGTCAATGACTACTACGATACTAACACATAATCCCCCTAAACATTCATGGGGTATGCACTGCACCCCAAAATTACCTCCAGTATACACCATGGTACCAAATCCAGTGCAATTGTCATCAAAAATACACCAAAGGTAAATCTCGTGTTTCACTACAACCATAGCAAATGTCACACCAAACCAACAATTTACTGACTTACAGATAACAAAAGCAAAATTCGCATGTTTGCACATGTACAACGAACCACTGGCAGTTAAGAGGGCCACTTAATGTATTTTGTCCTTTGAAGTGAGCCCCACAAAAAAACCAATTACAACCAAGCACGTACATTGCTCTTTTGGAGGCGTGGAAATGCCTGCGCTTCCACAGCTAGATGGATGTGTTCATCAATGGAAGGATGAAAGGGAGGGCCCTATACTTCCCTAGCCGGATGGATGTCTTCATGCAGCTCCCAAAGAAACCTGCTTGAATGAGGATACAACTCTACTATCTCAAGAAGTAAGGAAATGCTTTGCAAAAAAAACTGCGTTATGCACCTGTTAGGGTTCAGATTAAACTGACAAAAGTAGGGAAATGTGGTGTTAGGGTTTACAGCCCTAACTCCCCACCCCACCGCCCCAGCAGGAAAAGGAAAAATCATTAAAGATTTTGCCATCCTGACTCTTGGTGAATCAGGGATGGGGTCTTCCTTGGGGTTCTCAACCCTAACGCTCACCCCATTCCATGACCAAATAAGGTAACATATAGGTTTTCTTCAGACAGGGCCTACAGATTGTTGGCAACATGTGGGGAGGCACAGTTCTGCACATTTGAAGGCTATATCACAATGGGGTGAGCAGTAAGGTTGAGAACCCCAAGGAATAGCAAAAACCGTAATGTTTTTTCCTTTTCCTGCTTGGGGGTTGGGGGTGGGGAGTTAGGGCTGGAAACCCTAACACCACATTTCCCTACTTTTGTCAGTTTAATCTGAACCCTAACTGATGCATCAATGCAATTTTTGTTTTACAAAGAATATATATATATATATGTGTATATATATCAGTTATTAAAATAGCAAATATTTGAAAACACAGTCTACTAAAAACAAAAGTTAAAGAAATGTTCAATTTAAAAAGAGCTTATAAAAGATCTATACATAAAGAGTATCCCACCACATTAGTTCCAATTACATACAGTCAATTGGTATTACCAAAGTTGACACAAGGAGAACAAAAATAACATTTTCAAAGGAGCCTGCCCTTAGCCACTTATTCAAAGAGCCGGTCTGAAGAGAGACGCTTAAGCAACTATCTTTTTAAGCATTGAACTCTGTGCCCCATGGTTACATCACACTTGAATGGCCATGCAGCCATGGCCCTCACAATCTACAATAGACTCATTTGGCATTACTGGGGAGTGCTGGGAAAGTGCAATCAATGTGTCTCAGTGGCATTGGACACTGCAGACAACACTATTTCTTGCTTTCAGATGGCAGGAGTGATGAAAAATGTTCTGTAACAGTCACTGGGTCAAACAGAGAAGAGCTTTTCTTTTTAGTGCTGAACTCCACCCCACCCCCGTCCCCCATGACATCATGCTGAGATTGACATACTGCAGGGGCCCAACAGGCAGTCTAAGGTGGATTCACCTGGCATTATTGGGGGTGCAGGGGCAGTGCAAGCAATCAGTCATGGTGGCAATGGACACTCAGAAGTCAGCAGTGTTATTTGCTTGCACACGGCAGTAGTGATGGAAATACATTGTGGAGATCTGCTGTGCAAGACTGCCTCCCACCTAGGCCACCAGGAGCAGTCATGTACCAGCGCAGACCCCTCCCAGGTGCCATATTAGGACCAGCAGAGACCCTTCCTAGTTGCCAGATTAGGACCAGCAGAGACCCTTCCCAGATGCCAGATTAGGACCAGCAGAGACCCTTGCCAGATGCCAGATTAGGACCAGCACAGACTCTTCCCAGATGCCAGATTAGAATCCCCAGGGTTGGATGCAAGTCCCTTCATTGCAGTTGAGTGCATTTGCCATCAAGCCATCAGGCCAGCCCATCCGCTGCTTTTTAACTTGATATACATACTGTACTGTGCTTTGTAATAGCAGTATAAAAGATGATTTATCAAAGAATATTGAAAATGAGTATTTGAGTGACATCCTTACTCTGTACTCAAGATTGCTTTCCTTAATGAATATAAAACTGTCTACTTTTGGTGACATGGCGAGTTCAAGAAAAAAGTGAGTAAGCTACATATTTCTTAAAAACAATACTTCACAGTGGGAACGTGTTATAAAACATTCTACCAGTGTTGTTTCCCTTGGGATTCATAGTGAAAGACATGGGGGCTGACAACTCTCTTCCTGTTGTAGGTCAGAGCTTCAAGGAACTCTGTAATCTTCCCACCAGCTTTACTTTCTCCTAGAACTCACGGATAAAATTAGATGCTGGCTGGACTTGATAGTACAGTGTGAAACATTTCAGAATGAAAACGCAACTTTATAAAAAAAGAAACATTCTCACAGTAACTTTCCCTATTGCTGTGTAAAGCTATCTGTTTAATCGCCTAGCTCTGATATGTAGCTGTTGTGCCTTGGAGCCTAGTAGCATTAAAGCACACAATAATCAGTCTCAGGTTAAAAATGGGTTACGAAAATCCAGTAACTGGATTGGCTGATGGCAGTCACAAGGGACGAGTGAACCAGTCATCAATGCTACCTGGTTTAAAAAAAAAAAAAAGCCTGTGTGCAGCTCACACCTTCTTGCTGCAGCTTGTGCTGGCAGTGAAAGCCCTCTGCTTTGCTCGCTGCCTCCACTTCAGGCATTACATTCAATCTCATGGTATCGCAGTTACAAAATGGGTTAGTCGGGCCAACACAGTCCATTTTCTGTATGCAGTAAGACCCTTCAGGGTGTGGTTTGCTGGGTATACCCACCCTTCCAGGGTTGTGAGGCCCTCTAGCGGTGGCATCAGGCTTCATTACGTGGCACCCTGGGCGAGCAGGTATCCCCCAGTAACTCACATCCTGGCGGATCTTATTGCTTACATAACATGCACCCCATCTTAACAGGCAAAATGCTCATCGCTGAAGAACAGCATTATATGTGGGCAGTAACACACAACAGGTGTATATTTGTTGAGAGATAAAGACATACGGCCACAGGCTGAGTACTTCAAAGCACACACTGGAAGACTGCCTGCATCTTGCAACAAAGGCAGCACCCGGTTTTGTTTTATTTCACAAATAAAATGACCTTATATTATAAATGTGGCTTGGAAAATGCAGTATAATGGGTACTTAAGTACATATTGGCACAGTAGGTGACACGGTTTGTCTAATCAGAGGGCAGTATTTGTGGCAGCCATCTTGACCCATTCTATAAATGTTCCTATGGTGGTTGAACAGTCTGTTATGCATGAATAATAGTGTCTCCTTCAATGTTCTTCGGAGGAGAAAACCATGACCGAGTGATTAGCGTTTCTGACACCCTAAGGGCATGAAGTAAAACAAAAATGTAAAAGAAACAGATTCCTCCATTTCAAACGTGGAACATTCCACTGTTTCAGACACTGTGCGCGAGACACACTCATGGTTATAAGTAGTCTTCAAATCCAGGCAAATCCTCAGTGCTGATTGATTGAGCCAATGCTGGTGATTTGTAATAGGTGAGTCCAATGGATTTTCTAATGGGCAACTAGTGTTAAAACTGATAGTTGACAGTGAAGGAAAACTATCCCCTGATCCCCATGTTGATTTTTTTATATCATTTTATTGATATTTCATGATTCTCCAGAAACAATTTGGAGAATCAAATCTTATAACAAAAAAAAAAAGAGATGATACAAGCAACAATACAACACAACATATAGGAAAAAATTGTTTCTACGTACAATATATCATACATCCAGTATTGATGAAAATCGGTACAGTGACCACAGTTCATTGGGGGGGGTTCTAATATTAAACCAGATTCTTACTGATGACTTGCTGCTTAACCCAACATAACCCTAACATCCCATTATGAAAAATGTAACATAGTGATGGGACAGCCTCAACCCACCTAAAAAACTGGCGAAGGAAGGAGCCGACTGATAATGCATCAGAAGACACTTCTACCTACCATACAGGGTGACTTAGGTTTCTGCTCTAAGCCTGAGTTATCGAACACTGGATACCGGAGGGTACGCTGAGTAGAGGTTGGATTAAGCTTCCCTTGGAATGTTTCCCACCTTAAGGGGTAAGAGAAGCTCCTATTAGTGCATGAGTGGCCCCGATAAGGAAACATGGAAACATAGATAGTGATGGCAGAAAAAGACCAAGGATCCCCCTAGTCTGCTCAGAGTTCCCAATCTGCTATGGGACCTCCCACTCCCCTCCTTACTGCTACCAACCTGAGCAACCACCAAACCCTTCACTCTGTCCTAGCCATACTTGACACTATTTACGGTCTTGGTGCCCACCACCTCCGCTGGCAGACTGTTCCATGGCTCCATCACCCTTTCCATAAAATAACTTTCTTGGAAGTAATTCCAGGAGGAATACAATTCCCATAGGGGGCAGGCCCCATCCCACTGACACTACCTGGCATTATATGTAGATATCAGCATATAGGCCCAGAGCTGGTGACATACAGAAATGGAGGCTGATGGATGGACTTACCAGTCACACCAAAGCCTGTTCCTGGCAGCCCTAATCCATCCTAGAGGGAAGTGAATGATCTAGGGAGGTATAGTCAACTGTCTGTAAGGATGATGTCCCACTTTTCCCCTTCCCATTTCCTATCTATCCAGACCAATTTCAAGCATCATCCTCCCTCGTCAGATCTTCTTTCCTGCCAGAGCCAAAACTTGAGTGCTTTCCTATGGGATTGTCTTGTCTCAAGGGCTCCACTTCAGTTAAGTTTGGATAAGTGGGTCTCTTTGCTGTACAGTGGTAGGCCTGAAGGATGGGAGCCCAAATGAGTGGTGATGTGACACCTTGGAGGATTTCTTTGGACAGAAGAAGCTTAGCAGTGACAGAAATAGGTCCTGGTGTAGATGGAGAAAAAATATGGGGGGAATGAAAAATGTAATATAAAAAGAAAAAGCCAAAAGGAAGCCTATCATCATCCCATACAACTGTGCTTTGTGCAATGTAAATTTGACTCCTTATTTTCACCAGTATTTCACAACTCACAGTTGTACCACGCCAGTGCTTTTCAGATCCTAGTAGTAGCATCTTTGTCTTAAGACCTGTGTACACAGCTGCTGTGCTGCGACTTGTAAGCTGCTCCACTGATGCCACGATCTCCAGAGCCATTCCATTCGTGCATTTACACGGCCCTTCTCAGCACCAGTGCAGAACACGCTGGAGAGGGGCCATGAGTCTGGGGGTAGGGCAGCTGTCTGCAAACACCTCCAGTGACGGCAGGCGGGTGGTAGGCAATACAGATGGGAAACTGCAGCCAGCAGGAAGGGAGAGTAGCAGCGGGTAATGCAAACGGGGCTGCAGTTGATAGAAACAGGAACTGGGGGGGGCAGGGGGAGTGACACAGTTTGAGAACTGGGGCCAAATTACAGTCTGAGGGAAGAACAAACACATTAACTAAATAAACAAACTGACTAGGCACACTTTGTCCTAATTCCAGTGTTCACAATTAGATTGTCAAGTGGTGGTACTACCTTGTTCTGGGCTGTGGGATCATGGGAGGGTAGACATGAATGCTGGGAGCATTCCCTTGCACATCGGAGTGAGCGGTGCAGCCTGTCCACACGGCTACTTACACCACTCACTCTGGTACACGTCCCCGCAAATGCGGCTCAGGGAGAGGAACAAGGAGTGGTTTACCTTGATTGGGTGTCTACATGACTGCATTTGCACCTCAGCAACCTGTGTGCTCGGGTTGATGCAGTGCAAATGTGGCCATGTAAACAAGCCTTCAGAGACATTAAACTCAGAGATGTGACTTACTGTTGTGACTCATGTAGCAGTACATGCTACACCCATTAATGTTAGCATTGCAGACCCCTTGCCTCCCCTGCCAGAACATCCAGGAAACCATATCAATCCCAAACTAAATGTGTCACAAGTGTTCCACTGTGCAGTAGGGAACATGCATTGCACTAGCTACCTTTTGGATGGCCTACCGCTTTTAAGGCTGTCTTGTTAATTTACAAAGACCTGCATAGACTAGGCCCTGGCTGTGTCAAAGAGCTATTGTTTTGTCTGCTCTTAGTTGCCCCATCTGCTCCATTGAGGAGACTTTGTTGGCCATCTTGGGATCCCACCTCAATCAGTCTGGTGACAGAACTTTCTCACTGGCAGCCCCTACCATCTGGAATTTGTTACTGAGCCAGCTTAGGAGCTCACCTTTGACGGAGACATTTAAAAAGGGTCTGAAAGCTTTTCAGTTCTCGCTAGCATTTGGTAATGGGTGGAGATGAGAATATTAATGTCTGGGAACTCAGTTTTATTGAGTTGGGGACATCTAGTATGTGTTTTTTGTGGTAATACCTTTTCTTTGACTAACTTGGAAGAATTTTTACATAAGCTTTCAAGACCTCTCAGGTCCCTTCATCAGGTGCAGAGAAAACGAACCAGCATTTCAGAATATTCACAAGAGTTTGTGGGTCCTAGATTGCTTAACAAATGCTTATTATGCTTGACATACCAAGGACGCGGACTTCCTTTGGTAAACGTGATATTGCATATGCCCTTCCCTCCATTTGGAACCAATTACAAACCGTACTGAAACTAACTAGCACAGTTTCAATAAATTTCTACAAATCGCTAAGTTTAGCCAAAATAAAAGACACCTGTAACTGTCATTAAGTCTCTTCCTTCCCATGTGGCCATATTTATCCACTGGTAAGGTATAATTGATTTGTCATATTAACTGCTTTCCCTTCCCCTTCTACTCCTGGCTTTATCTTTGCTTACGCTCCTGCAACTCTATCAAATCTCTCCTCCTCCCATATCAGTTGTAGACTGTTGTTTGTTCTAGCTGCCAAAATACTGTATATTTGATTTGATTTGATTTGATTAAATCAAATCACACCAGTCATCATGTTTCATTTATCAGTATGCGACCTATAAGTCGCTTCCCTGTCTCATATCAATGTTTACCACCTGCGGTCACCCTATGTGGTACCCTTGTATGTATATCCAGCCTGTATCATGTAACGTGTATTTCATGTATATACTGTTACTACCTATCTGTGTTTGTACTTTAAGTGTTTATGTCACAGGACCTCCTTGTGAATGAGCTTGCTCAATGGAGTTTTCCTGCAATAAACTTGAACTTGAACTTGAACTAACAAAGGGGATGGTATTGAGGAAGCAATTTAATACAATACAGGTAACAACCAGGAGATCATAGGCCTCATGTCATTAAAAGGTGAGAGATCAGACATGCGAATGGTGAGCTATTTATTTATTTGTGTCTAGGATTACAAAGTACCTTTGAGCCAAGGCTCTTTTACAAAGGTTCCATGTCATGCTGGTTACAGGGTAACAGACACTAAAACATAAAACAGTTACAGGTACATGGTTTTAGACAGTAACTTTGCTTGGCAAAATCAGACTGAGCGATGAGTAACTCAAGAAACAATAGGAGGAAGAGGGCAAGAAGTGGAGAGGGCTGAGGGTAGGGGAAGGCATAGGTGTAGAGGGTCAGGGTGAGGCAGCCGAGGGGCCTTGTCAGGACAGACACAGGGCAAGTGCATTAGAAGTTCAAAATGATTCCATGACAAAAGGATCAATGGCTGAAAAAAGTTCCATTAAATATGTAGAATGCCACCTGTTCAGAAAGTTCATTAAGCAGTACCTGGATAAGCGACTACTTTAAGTCAATTATGTCCCAACAACAGAGGAAGATTAAAAAATAAAATAAATTCTTAATGTTAGGGACTAGTGCTGCAGTGGAAGCTGTCAAAACTCGGTGTGGTATCAGGTGATGTGGGAGGAAGACCACATTTTGTTCAACTCATGTGTATCTGTTCCAAAAAAGTTATCCTGTTCTGATGAACAGGGTATTTATTATCTTTAATTGAATTATTTTGACATATTTTATTTCAACTTTTATTGTACTGTTTCTGTAAAGCAAAATTAGCCTTGGGGATAGAGTGCCATATTAACTAAATCGCCTTTCCGTGCCTACCTGTGTCACTTGAAGTTATTTCCATCTCTGAAACTAAGTGCACAGCACAACAAAGCAGGTGGAAAAATACACTTGAGTTATTACAGTGCCTGGAAAACAAAGGAAAAGCACTGTCATTAGCTTGACAAATTTTCATAGGATTCTTTTTTTTTGTTGTTGTAATTCTAATTTTCCCATGTCTTATCCCTCCATTCCCCCATTCAAGGCTGACACAACTGCACCATTCCTCTAACCAGAGGGAAAGGCAAGTGGTTGCTTTCACAGCTGACACAAATGCCGCTTCTTGGTCGGCCTGTTGGGGGGGAGGGGGGCATGAATGCCCAGACAGCTCACACGCTCCCATACCAGGTGTTTAGTGCCCCTTCTTGTCCCTCAGGGAAGCAAGACATCCTTGACATTAGGAATCAAATGGTTAAAACAAGTTTTTAAATAGCTAAGAACTCGGGTATTTTGGTGGGTAGTTGTATGTAGCAGTTTTGCTAAAGTGGTTTTGTTGTTCCCTTCTCGTTTGAGTGGAATCATTTTTGTTATAACCAGGGCCTCTGTGGGCTCTTTTAATCAAAATGTCTCTGTTGAAAGATTCCATCTAAGTGCCAATTTGCAAGCAAAAATGTATTCAAAACTGGGCATTGAATGTCTCTCCAGCCCTGTTTCTCTCCACTGTATATTACAGCTGCATGCATGCATGCGTGTGTGGAGAGTACTGAAGCTGCCAACAATGCCTACTTTAAAGGTAACAGAAACACTGCAACACATCTCATTCATATTTGCATACCCCTTTCTTTTTTTTAAACTGGCCATATAGGCTTTCATCTAGCCAGATGGAAGGGATTTACCCCGTAGTTACCCTATTGTTAATCCACTTCCTGTGTGAATTCTATCTGAGGACAGCTGTCCCAATGGAAGCATTACAGCAGAAGTGCACGCCGCCCTCTGCAACATCCCTCTCCCTTTTCCCATCTGTTGCACTGCTGCCTGTACTTCTACAGGTGGTGGGGACAGAATGAGGCAATGCAGCCCCACCTCCCCAGATGAGCAGAGCATCCTCTGTGGCACTCAGTTCTCCCCCCCTCACAGCCGGCCCTTGACATCCCAGGCTTGTTCTTAAACCCAGGTCTCTGGCATCATGAGCGGCAGCTCTGACGCTGGATCAGTGGGCTGAGCCTCCCTTTTTTCTTTCTGTACATATCTGTATTGTTTTTTTTCTTTTCTTTTCTGTCTCTCTCTGTCTTAAAAAACAGCTCTGTATGTAGGCCCCCCCCCCCGTCTTGCGCCATTATGGTACGGGCAGACAAGATGGGCCTAGCAGTCTGCTACAGGCAGACTAGATGGAGCCCTAGCGGTCTGCTAAAGGCAGACTAGATGGGCCTAGCGGTCCTTATCTGCTGACAATTTCTATGTATCTGAAACATAGAAACATAGAATTTGACGGAAGATAGGGACCGCTGTATCCACCCAGTCTGCCCATTTCCCTACCTACTGGATGAGCTGCAGATCCTAGTTAACCAGCAGCCTACTTCTTCCTACCCCCACCCCCCAGAACTGCCTTATGACTATCCCATGCATGCTTGAATTCCACCACTGATTTTGACTCCACAACCTCCTCCGGAAGGCCGTTCCATGCATCCACAACCCTCTCTGTGAAAAAATACTTCCTTAAATTACCTCTGAGCCACCCCCCCATCTTCAAATTGTGCCCTCTTGTTCTTGCACACCTCTTTTTTTGAAAGATGCTACCCTCTTGGACTTTGTTGATTCCCTTGAGGTACTTGAAAGTTTCTATCATGTCCCCCCCTTCCTCGAGGCTATACATATTAAGCTCCTTAAGTCTCTTCTTCATATGTCTTCCAGTGCAGACCCTGCACCATTTTAGTTGCCCTCCTCTGGACAGCTTCCATCCTGTCTATGTCTTTGCGGAGATTGGGTCTCCAGAACTGCACACAGTACTCCAGATGGGGTCTCACCAGCTGTCTGTACAGAGGGATAATAACTTCCTGTTTTCTACTGGTGATGCCTCTCCCTATGCATCCCAGTATCCCCCCAGCCTTTCTTGCTGCCCTCTCACATTGCTTGCCCATCTTTAGGTCATCTGATATGACTACCCCCAGGTCCCTCTCCATTTTTGTTGTTGTTAGTATCTCACCCCCCATTATGTACTCTTCCCCTGGGTTTTTGTTTCCCAGGTGCATTACCTTGCACTTCTTAGCATTGAATCTAAGCTGCCATACATTTGACCATTCCTCTAACCTTGCCAAGTCCCTTCTCATCCTTTCCACCCTACCCTGTGCATCAACTCTGTTGCAGATCTTAGTGTCATCTGCAAAGAGACATACTTTTCCTTCCATCTGTGTATCTATAAAAGCTTTAACCTGTGGCATCCTCAGAATTCTACTTCGAAAGTCAAGATGTGCACAATATATGTTTTTCATAGCAAGCGCTGAAATTCTGAAACACTTCCATCAACCATTTTTCAGGCAAGAAGTAGTTTTAAATGTCATTTGAAACCATACAGGATGTCATAAATGTACATGTGATTGTTTTAATCTTTAGTTCCTGTTTGCATTTTTTGTTTATATTGTTATTGTCTTTGTGCTTTTGCACCCAGGTTGTCTCTGAAAAAGGGCTCTTGTGCTCAGTGGACCTACCTGATTATCCAGACAATCAATCAATCAGCCAGCCAATCAATCAATAACATGTACTCACTATGCTTTATTAGCACCAGTATTCCATTTTTACAAAACTAATTGTTTTACTCATGTTTTCGTGCCGCTTTACTGAAACTGTATTAACTTTTTTTACTTTGTTTTTATCTATACATTCAGTTACTCCTAAAAATGTATTTCCCAGCTTGTTTATAACTATATTTCTATGCTCTCTACCCTTTTCTTTGCATACCTAGGCCCAGGACGTTTCTGAAAATGGTCCCTTGGACCAGTATATATACCAGTAAATTAATCAATTAATAAATAGATAAATAAACAAGGAATAATGTATGGATGCCAGCCCTGGCGCGGTAGTAGAGCCACTGCTAAATGGCGCTGATGACCTGGGTTAAGGGAGGTAGACCTGGGCCATCAGAGGGTTGGCCAGGGGAGGAGGTATAAGTGTCCCACAGGATGCTGTTCTCTGGGAGGTGTCTCATCCCACAGTATTACCGCCACTTGGGTGGTACAGAGATTTAAATTCACAGGAGGACCCTTGGACCAAGTTTCGGGTTGGCTGCTTCGGCTTGCCAGAAACCAGTCACAGTGCATGCTTCTAGAGGGTGGGTGGGACAGAAAATGAGACTCGAGGTGCAGGACTGGGAAAATAAAGCCTCTACCTGCCACCGTCCATCCCTGGATCTGAGCCACCTTCCACGGGGACACCACTAGTCTTCACATCCACTGTGGGTGGCCAGATGTATGTGGGAAGAAATGCCAAGGAGTACCCAGCCCTGGGGGGAGGGTAAGTCAGGGGCTTCACAGCAGAGTGTTGCGGTTGGGCTGGCGATCCCAAAAGGACAGGTGGCAGGATCTCAGCAGGATGGGATAAGAGTGCCTGGCAGTAGATAGAAGGAGCTCCCTGCCTGACCTGGGGGGAAGGGGGATAAAATACGTTAAAAAAAACAAAGACTACTGTATGGACAGCCATCCACAACAAGGTTGTTTCTCCATCGAGGGGCTGAGATAACACCGTATGGACCTCAAGAGCGAAGCTCGAGAGGCCCATGCTGTTATCTCAGCTCTGAGATGGAAACACAAGGCGAGATGCGTGAGGTTGCCCATATTTTATTTTTTATAGTGTATGGTTTTTAAAATTGTTGTAGAACAGTACATAAAAGCCTTCAAACTGGGGCTTATTTTGCTTCAGCTGTACGGGAGAACTGTTACCTGCCTTGTACTGTATTTTAATGTGCTTCCTGTATGCTGGCAAGAGGTCTCAAAGTTTTAAAAGCACTATCCACCTGCCAGCCCCTGCTTCCCTCACAGATAGGCAGAGCAACGTTACTTTTATGAAACAGTAACCGCAGATTTCAGCGAGCCACCGGGGAAGGCTATTAGTAAACCTCGTTCTTCTGGCGGCTTTAACAGCTGAAAATAAATCAGTTAGTGGTACTGCTAAGTGCTTTGCTTGTTTTATTTCAGACATATTTTTTAACAAACCCATGGCTGATATTTTAATTTTTTTTTTTTAAATGTTCTTTGTTTTATGGAGTGGTCATGGTTGAGTAAATGAAATTATCAGGACTTGGCCTGAGGGAAAACATTGATTATCTGATGGTCGAACATGCACGACAACTTTTAGTATGTACATAACAACTTTTGAGCAGCCACTGAGTTCTAGACAGAATAAGCCCTAATCATACAGTACAAGTGAGGTGTGGACACAAAAGCCATTGTACAAATCTGTTTATTTGAATTACTGTATGTATAAATCTAAAATTTTACATTTAGTCATAGAGTAAACTCTCATCACAGATTTATACATATAGTAAACTCGCCATCACTTTGACATGCCCTGCCCCCCCAGTGGCACTACTTTCTCACAATAAACAGTATCAGGTTAAATATACTCCCTGTTAAACTCACAAAAAGCATTACACTTCATTCTGTCTACAAAATCCACCTCACTGTGCACTGTAGTTCAGCTAAGAAATAGAATTGTTTTTCTTTAAACTGCACTTTTTTCATTTTTATTTTTACTTCAAATTGAACACTACAGAGCAGATTCACCTACTCACCTGCCAGCTATCCCCACAGCTGCCTTTCTATAGCATCAAATAAACTGTTCAGTTTACTTAACTAAAGCAGATTCTTTCTTTTTCTTTAAAATGCTCTTTTTTTCTGTTTGAAGCCGTGGTGTACAAATCTAATCAAGTCCCCTGTCCACCAGCCTCAATCTTCCCACCCGCCTACCCCCATGGCTTCAACACCATCAGTCTGCCGCTTCAGTACATTCTGTTCCTTTTTCTCAGGATCACCCCAAACATAAACACAGACCAGTGCCTCTCCAAATGTTGACAATTTCTTTCTGCACCAGTTTTAGTCCTGGTCCACTCTATAGTCCTCCCTGATCCTCCCTGCAGCACACGCTCCGACGTCCACTACTCTTCTCTCTTTAGCTTGCTCCATTCTTTTCGGAAATGACTAATCAAACAATAAGAAACAGCAAAAATGTAAGATAAAAAAGGATAAAGTCCAACGTGCCAGTGCCAGTTCCCTGATGCACAGAGCTGATGCCGGCAATCCAAATGTAATGGCGGCTCCAGCTCACTCGCTAAAGCCCGCCGCCATCTTGACTACAAATTTTTAAAAAAACATTATCTCAGCCAATGAGCTCTGATGCAGAAATGTGAATGAGCTGCAATGCAGGAACATCACCACTAGCATCATGATGACACGTCCATGGCAACGGGGTTGCAGAGGCACTATTTCACCAAATAATCCCACAAACTATGTAAAATAAAAAAGTAAAAAATATAACCAAAAAATAGCCTTTTACACAAGCTCCTACCTTACTGCATAAATGGAACATGCAGGAGGAGCTTGTGTGATACCCAGTTACTCATGATGTTTGACCTCGAACACCTCACTCATGGCTTATGCCTCTCGTGAGGTTACCTGAGGTGAAACAGCATCCATATAGATGAATAGGGGATCATACAGCCCCTCCCCCCAGCATATCCCTTATGTAAACTACTGTAACCTTGTGATGACCTATTGTTTTAAGCAATATGACTCCTATTGTAGTTTATTGACTGTTGTTGCCTTGTTACTTATAATTTCCCTTTTGTATTAATGTCTGGATTGATGTCTCTGCCCTCTGTCTGTATTTGTAACCCACTCCTCCCCAGGTCACACCTGGAAATGAGGCTTGGCTCAGTGGGCCTTTCCTGGTTACCAACTTTTAAATAAATTAACAGAATCAACTCATGGCTTCCAAAGCTGTGTTTGCATGGCAGTAGCATAGCACTGGAAATACAAACTGCAGCAGCGCGGTCCCTACCTCTTGTCACACACGATTTGTCTGTCTACACGGACCCTCTCTGCACCGCTGCAGTCTGTGCTGGTGAGGGGCCATGCATTGCGGGGGAGCCGGACATCTGTCGATTGCTGCAGTGCAGGCAGTCTACATTGCCACTTAAGCCTCTGTAAGCCGCTCGCTCCTCTTGGTGCTTCCAGCTTGACAGAGAATCTGGGCATATCTTAGCGAGTAGCTTACCTCGATCCGGTATATGTCCACACAACACATTTGCAGTATTCCAGTGCAAATGTGACCGTGTAAACACGGTTCAACACTGATGCCCACAACTGGCATGGGCTGCTAGATTAAGAAAAGTGGAGCAGATCCACATTGTGCTCTGTTTGCCTCAGTGTAGCAGCCTATGCCAGTAGTGGTATCAAAATAAGAGTCACTGACTGCAGCCGGTGATGTCACTTGTTGGAACACCAATTATGGCACAGTAGGAGGGGCTACATACAGAGTGTTTTTTAAAAATGAGGGAGACAGAAAACAAATTGGTAGTGTTGCTGTGTTTCTGCTCCCCTTTAAAGTGTGTTATGCCACCACAAGTAACACTGTTTTTGTTTAGTGTGTGCTGCCGCATGGTCCTGTGGTTCCTGTTTTTACTTTTTAGGGCAACATTAGGTTCTGGAGTGAGCACTTTCCCCCTTTTTTTTGTTACTTGTGGAATTGCTTTTTATTGTACAGTTAGAACAGAAAACATGTGTGAAAGAGAGCCACACATTCAAACATGTTTCAGGTCCTTATTTCAGTGGTTCCACCCACTCCAGGACAGTCACGTATATATCCAAGAGAATGCTAGACATGCAATAAGATGGGAGAATGAGGTAGGGGGCTGTAATAGTTGTGCCAGATGAGAAGGAGGATGAGAGCATCCATCAGGGGAGAAGAGGACAAACCTGGGCAACATACGTCTCTGCTGTCCCTCATTACAATGGACGTCCCTTATTTTGCCTCTCAAAATTGCTCTGTCCCACATTAAAATGATACTGTCTCTACTGAGAAGGTGTTGTAAACTCAAGACAGTAATGCAGAAATTCATCATGTAAGCGGCCGCTTACAGGTGCAGTGGCTGGATTTCCACTTGCAGCAGCGGCGACCGGGTTCAGGAGCGGACCTGGGTCACTGGAGGACTGGCTGGGGAGAAGAATGGAGTGTCCCATGGACTGCTCTCCTCCGGGAGGGTGGGGACACCGTCTGGGGCTTGGTGGAGACCGGGGCATGACAGTTACTGGCGTGCAACAGAATTCAGAGGGCTGGGTGGGACGAGGATGTCATTGCACATCCCGCCTACTGGGGAAAAAAGGGAAGAAAAACACCCTGTTTCCGACACCTTGATGGCGCCTGCTCTGGCTGCATTGGCTCTCAGGTTGACTCCCACCTCTCACGTTCGCGGTGCCCTTGGCCGGAGTGCCATGGCTCCACCCCTGGGGGCAAGCCAGGGGGTCTAGGGAGGGAGCAGCTTATGAGTGGCATGGCGGGTCTGTGACTGGGCAGATGGTCCCAGCAGTAGGGGAAAACAGGGACAAAAACACAGAATAAAAAAAAAAAGAGATTCATCATGTAGAAAATGCTAAATGTAAATTCCACTTTTCACAAATTAAAGGCACTGATTTGTACAGTGTTCTTGTATCACCATGTTGGACAATGTGCCCCCCATTATGAGGGCCAGTGTCCCACATTTTGACAGTCTGTGTCCCTCATTTAATGACAGAAGGTTGAAACGTGTGCTGAGCAGGAGAGCAGTGAATGAGAACTGATCTTAAAAGCAAAGTCTAATTTGTTTCTGCTAGTAAAGCTGCAGAACAAAGTTGCCACCAAGAAAAACAACCACACTGCAGTAACCAACCAAAGAAGCCTCAGAAGGGGAAGAATTATAATCAGTATCAGTGGGGTGACTTCTTTTATTTAAGCAATAAGGCACTCTCCAGTGTTACCTTAACAGTCTTCTGATCACCCCCTAGCGGTGAAATGTAGCACAAGGCACAACAGAGTGCCACATGTCGCTACCGGGTGATTAACTGCCTGTTAATGTAACTCTTGGGAGTGCCTTATTGCTTCAAAAAGGAGTTATAGATCTGTATAGGAGAGGAATTTCATTTTACGTTATGCTGTTATGTACACTATATCTCAAAGCACCTTATATGGGTTACATTGTGCCTTTATGCACACTGTATCTCAAAGCAGTTTATATAGGTTACATTGTGCCATTATGCACCCTGTATCTCAAAGCAGTTTATATAGGTTACATTGTGCCGTTATGCACACTGTCAATCAAAGCAGTTTATATAGGAACATTACTTATTTATTTATTGAATTTTGATGACCGGGTAGGTCCCCTCTTCAGGAGTGACCCGGGAGTTACAGGACAACATATTGTAAATGTTGATGGAAGAAAAAGGCCCAATGGCCCATCAAGTTTGATCAGTACCTACCTGTATAACTTGCCATTAGGCATACATGGGCTAAAGGTAGGCATAGGTAGGTAGGTAATATATCCCATAGGTCAAAAGGTTCACTTCTGAAACACAAAGTGGCCAAGGGTCAGCTTACAGCTGGAAGTGCCCCCAACAGACTCGCAAATCCTTACAGGGAGACCAGTGAGCCACAGCACGGTGGGGGGACTGCTTTAAGTGTGCTGTTATCCTGGTGGAAGTAGTTGGGGTGTTCTATCCCCAACACTGAATGCCACCGCCGCTTAGGGATGAATCAGTGAAGCACCATTGGGAAAGGTGGCCCACTGAGGAGCTCAAGCCTATATAAGAGCTAATGCTACTGCACTTAATGGCTCCAATGCGGCCTCTCCCTGCCTGGACATCACAAAACATAATACTGGTGCTACGGTTCATGAGACAACTGTCGGGATGACCACCGTGGTCAATAACCCCTGAAAAGACTCTTTTGTGCATCTTGATGGGGATTCCACCATAAGTTAAGTGATATTTTTAAGTATTTTACTGGTATCACTTACCTTAGGAATCCCCCCCCCCCAAAAAAAAAAAAAAAACACTGACATGGCAATACTATAAGACAGAGGGAGGTTAAACACACAGGGAGGGCAAGTGAGTTGAGGTTATACAAATACTCTGCTTCAGACTGTTACCGATATCAGTTGATGGTATGCTTTACAAACTTGTCAAAACAATATTAAATGGGTACCTATTGGTATTTCATGGTGAACAAATTTAATTGAGATGTATGGCCTTGTGCAAATAATGTAAAACTAATTGACTGTTCAGCTGCAAATTAGGATAACACTTCTCCCAAGGTGATATGATTTACATTCCAAAGCGTTGTCAGCAAAGTGGGGTATGTGCTGATAAGACCTGTTTACAGAGAACAGCCAAATTAGTTTGTTCCTAGGTCTGGATACCATCAGAAAAAAAATGTTCAAATGTGCAGAGATTGAAGATGTTGCGGCCCTGATCTGTGGTCTTGTAAGGATGTTGTTGGAATCCAGCAAGAATAAAACCCACCCAGTTGACGAAAAACACTACAAACTACATTCTTGTTTCTTGAACTGTTTGATTGTTTTCTGTACAAGATGGGAATATGAAGGGACAGGATGCTGAGCTGTTCTGTAGACAACTAAAATGCACAGTTGTTTTATTGTTTATTTAATTTTGTAGCGTGAACTGTTTTTAACTAAGCCATACACAAAGGCATTAGTTATGTTTCAAAGCCAGCCACCGCTCAGTTCGGAAGTCCCTTTTAATGGGATTGTACAGCAGTTTGCTAAGGAACATTAAAGCTATTCATTTGATTGAAGCTTTGCTTTGTTTAGAATATACTGCTCAAGTTAAGGGTGAAACTTTGTACAGCTGGGTCCAGATTTGGCACCGGCACACATGCCAAATGCTGGTAGATTTTGTATATGGCCAATATGCCTTTTTTTAGCTAGTCCTGCTGGCTTGGGTTGGAGGAGGTAACCATTACAAGAAGTATACTAGCTGGGATGTAGAATGGTTATGGGGCCAGTGAAGTTTACTACCATTGCAAAACCTGATTCAGACTTCTGTGCAGTGTACATGTTACTGTTTGATCCTGTTTGCTTACACACGTTTTATTTTCTGTATGGTAAATTCTAAGATGGGAAACCTGTATCAGCAAAGAGACTTACTGATTCTTTCTTTGGTGTTAACTGGTTTCTAATACACTGCGAGGATGCAGATTTTCAAGATGTGAATTGGGAACATCTTCTAATGTTTCTGGGTTCTGTAATAAAATCCCTGCCTGAATTTTGCCTTTTTTGCGTATTGGGCACCTTTTTTTTTACCTTTTTTCACTGTAGTGTTAACATAAAGGTAACGTAAGCCATAGTCATTCATATCAGTCAACAATCATAAAAAAAGAACAACAAAAACTGTTCTTAAGTATGTGTGGTGGTTTTGATAATGGGCCTGCAATGATTTGTGGTGGAAAAGAAAAGGGAAATCTGTGATCAAGTAATGCTGTAGTTTTCCTTTCATTGGCCCTCCATGCGGGAGTTTGACTTTCCTAACAGCAAAATCTCCTTTTTGATGTCTGCATCAACATCTTCAACAATACTACAGCAGGTCTGTCAAAAAGAAACCTGTTAACATTTGCTTACCAGTTAACCATTTCCTGTTAATATTGGTAGGTTTCTTTACAAATTTTTGCTGACAGTTATACCCATTCACCACTGCCCTAATTACATAAATCTTAAATCTCATCATCGTAAATCACAATTAAGAATGTCTTCAAGGGATTGCATTTACGAACTCAGCAGCTAACTGGTTAAAGGCTTTAGCATGCAGTCTGGCCAGCAGGAGCTGGCTGTGCAGAGTAAGGGGGACGCCAGCCTGTCTCCAAACTTTTCGGCCCTCCCTGAGTGCAGAGACGAAGGAAGAGCCCTCTATAAATCACTGGAGATTAGAGACCCCGCTCTTGCAGGCTCTGCAGGGCTGCACTGCTTAATGTCAAAGCCTCACGTATTACTTTAACAGCCCTCCTTTTCTTTATTAAATCTGCTTTGAAATAAAAAATGATGATCTTTCCAGTAAGGGGGAGAAGGTCTAAAAGGATTTACAAAGTACCTGTTATGTTACATTACTGAGACTAATAACTGTTCAGGGAGTAGGGTAGCATTTTTGCACCACTTCAAAAAAATACAAGGAACAGGTTTATAACGTTTTTGGAAGTAGTTTTGCTTTTGGGGAAATAGAAAAGGTCAGTTCTGCTTCTCCCAGTTTTTAAGGTCCATTGTTGCTTCATCTTCCCAGGCGTTAAACCACTTAAGATCAAAGTAGGGAGCTTAAAGACAATTCATTTAAAGAATGAATCGTACTTATGGGACTTGTATTTTACCTGACATTTTTGGGGGTCAGGGTTGGGGATTCCTCATAAAGACAGTAGTGCTGAGAACTCCGGTTTGTGTGGGGATGTGAACCTTAATGTATTTATTCCCTCATTTAAAATGTTGGCTGTCGGGATGGCCCCACGAGATGCAGCATCTCATTTTGATGAGGCTCCCAGAAAAGCAGCAGCAAAGTAGGCAGTGTAGCACAGTGGTTTAAGACTCTGAGCTGCAAACCTGGGTTTGAATCCCACATACCCTACTTGCATACTGTGTGACCCTGAGCAAGTCACTTAATGTCTTTGTGCTCCCAGGTTGCACCAGGAAACAAGCTTTCAGCTAAGTGCCTCTCCTGGTTAAAAAAAAAAAAGAGCAAGAAGGCTTCAGACAAACAGCAGACACTAATACAACAAGACTGGAAACAACTATGTTAATAATGCTTTAACTGACCACTGGCTTAGCAAGAATCAGCATATAAATACCTGTTTTCCTCTGTCTGCAGTAGGCATTCAAGCTCCTATTTAGACTGACCTCCCCCTCAACTCTTTGACATTTCATTGTATAGTTTAGTGCCAGTTGCAGTAACCATCAGTAACCATGGGATGAACTGCAAACTGAGGTAGTGGAAGCAAAGTCCGTGACAGCGTTCAAACTGGGCTGACACAGGGCTAATAATGCAAGATCAAATGCAACAGGAGAAGTAGAAGGCATTAGGCAGAAGGGGAGTTAGGTCCTGGGATCTGAGTAGGTCCAAGGATCACATGGGCAGACTAGATGGGCCATGGTCTCATTCTGCCGTCTCTTTTCTATGTTTCTGTTTCTGTTTCTAAGCAGAATGGATCTCACTTGCTAAGGAGCAGCTTTTTAGTAATGGTACTATAGGCCACCACGATGGCCCAGGGACCCTGCTTTGCATTGTTGTGCCAGAGACCTGACTAGGAACAAGCAGGGCACCACATTGGAAGGCAGGCCAAAGACTACTGTGGCTCCTGCTTGGCATTGCAGTTAGAGTGGGATGTCGCTAAGCACCCAGTGTACCACACCAACCCTTGTGGTGCGCCTGGGGAATATGCTTCTCTGCAGGATGTCACTGCATGTGTCCGAGGCCTGGTAGGGATAGCACATGCCAGGAAGAGGAGGGCTGGGAGAAAGCCAGAGAGAAAACTCCTCTTATAAAATGGCTTGACTCAAACAAGCAATCTGATTGGTCAAAACTGGTCTCATGACTGCACATTGATTTTAAATACCACATAGTTCAAATGTTTCTTTTTTACCTTTTTAACTCTTAAAACCATTTTATAAGTACAATAACACACTCCAGGGTGTGTGGTAATGCCATAAATTACCACACTTCCTAGGTGGTTGAAGGCACTCGGCTGCACCTTGTGCCTCACAACCCCTGTGACGTGCAGTAATTTAGCATTACTGCACACCCTGTTATGTGTTATTGCTTACATACCATCTATATGACAGCCTGAATTGCTATATTCCCCAAGGTCCCAGTGCCTACTGGACACTAGATCCTAGCCCACATAGTGGGCTGTCTTGGTGGGAAGGAACGGTCCTCCCCATGGAGCCAATACCACGAGAGGGAAGTTGTGGGAGACATGTGGAGTGGTGTTAGACCTGGAGAAAACTGGGAATCAAAAGGCCAGAACAAGTTATATCTCTCGGAAGACTAGCATGGCGAGGGAGAGAAAGTTCGGTTGTAATAGAAACATAAAAACATAGAAATTGACGGCAGATCAGGACCGCAAGGCCCATCCAGTCTGCCCACTTCTTTTTCTACCTTATGAATGTGCCATAGGCCTTTGCTCTGTCAATGGCCTAGCTATTCCTACTCATCTGTATTGCTCCATTATGCCTATCCCATGCCTGTTTGAAGCCCTGCACTGTGTTCATATCCACCACTTCCTGAGGTAGGCCGTTCCATGCATCCACCACTCTTTCTGTGAAAAAGAACTTCCTCACATTACCCCTTAATCGCCTCCCTCATTTCATGCTGTGTCCTCTTGTCCTGCTATTTTTCATACTGAAACATGCTAGACTCTTTCACCTTGTTAATGCCCTTAAGGTGTTAGAATGTTTCAATCATATCACCTCTCTCCCTCCTTTGGTAGAATGGCAATCTGTTTATAGCTCTTCTTATACTGGCAGTGGTTAGACCACAGAATGTTGCACCATGAAATCCTAGGGTTGAATCCCACTATGCATTATCTCACTGTAGCAAGTCACTTGCATCCCCTTTACTTCAGTCTTCCCTGCTGCTGAATTTGGAGGCACCAGGGCCCCACTGCAAACACTTTGGGCCCAATACTCAGTTTTAGGTGCCAGTACAGTGCAGTTATTTGCACTTTGCTTCTGCTTACACTGTCCTGACGCCGGTGATATTCAGATGGACAGTGTGTGCTGATGGAGTAGCGCTATCTGACTGAATATTAGTCCATATCAGTGCAGCGCTAAGTGGATCTGCGTTGCTCCGACATATACCAGGGGGCTGCATGTAGCCCATGGGAAAGGCACTGCCTGGAAACAGGATAGCACCAGGTCCCCTGTCAGTCATGGTCAGCCTGAGCATGCAGATGAGGCCTGGGCTTGCCAGGTGCTGAGGGGGCCATCTGCATGCCCATTATGGGCTCATTTGCATGCGGCACAGCAGCCCCTTAACTCCTCCTTCTTTTTTTTTTGGGGGTATTATTTTCTCTCCTCCAGCTCCGCACGCCCCCTCCTCCATTGTTCCTCCCAGCACCATCCCGGACATCAGACCCCTCCCTTGTGCACCCGTGACTTACCCTTTGCAGCAGGGTGGTGGGGAGCGACTCAACCCACCCCAACGGATCCATGCCAGGAGGTGCCCTTCCGAATGGCGCGCGAGGAACAACTTCATGCTGCCGGGCTCGCGTTTCACTGTTTTTCCTCCCGGCAGTCATGGCGTGCAATGGCCAGTGATTGGGGCCGCCCGCAAGCGTGCCCCAATCAGGCTCACACGCCCCCACCCCCCATAGCTTGCAGCTACGTGCTGTCGACCCCCAGCCTCCGCTTAGGTCAGGCAAGCCCGGCCGCCCAAATCCCCTCCCTGGAGATGGAGAGCAGTCCCTTGGGCGCTCAATCCTTCTCCTCCCCGCCCGACCCACGGCAACCCATGCCCGCCTCGAACACGAGCGCCCGGCGCATGAGGTGTGGCAACCAGCGAACTCCCCTTCTGGCGGAAAAGAAAGCCCTGGCAACATGGTGGTCTCCCTACCCCACCTCGATTGCCCGCTTCACATAGCTTTAAATTTACCTTGGTGTTCCAGTGGTACCCCACCACCACCCGATTGCCTGTTCTGTAGCTTTCAGTATTTCCTGGTGGCACAGTGCTAGCCAGCCCCAGTCACTTGTTCTCATAGTTACAATTTAACCCTTGTGGTCAGTGGTCCCTCCCACCCCTAATCACCCATTCTCATAGCTTTACTTATCTCCTGGTGGTCCAGTGGTCCCCTATCACCCCGACTGTACACAACCCCCGCTGAGAACCCCAGCCCCCCGAGTGCCAGTTCCTTGAGATTGGCAGCTGGCACAGCCCTCCTCTCTCACCTCCACAGCTGGCAACTATCTGACAGTCATGGAGCACTATCATGTATGATTACAGGTGGGGGAAGCCACTGAACCACCAGGGTAGACTTAAAACTAGGAAAATGGGCAACCAGGGTGTGTGGGGACTACTAGGCTGCCAGGGAATACTGAAACTATGAGAACAAGCAATCGGGGTTGGGGGTATGACTGGACAACCAGGTATGTTATTACAAAGGACAGTGGGTGGTTGGGGAGGGTGGGTGCAGTGGCACAGGGGTGAATGACTGGAGTACAGCCACACTGACTTTGGGGGATGGGGGCATGGTCTAAGCACACGTAAAGAGGTGGCTTGGCCAGATATAAACAGTGCTACTCAGGGGAGCTGTTTGCCATTCTCAGACCTTTGAAAATGCCGCTGCACCACTATACTATGAGGGGACCCTCACATTTCCATAGGCGTAGGTGATATTTTAGCACCTTGGCACTGCCGGGTTTGAGAGGTTTTTCTGGGGCCCTTGAATATGGCCCAGAGCACTAGCACAAACCAGGGTTAACACTGGCACTAACCACATTTCCGCCAGCTAACCTTTGACTATTGGGGCCTCTGCCTCATGAGGAAGAATTATTCCACAGTATTGCTGATATACTTTGATTTTATACAGACCTCTCTGTGTCTTGTTTAGATTTTAATCATTTTAGCTCAGTGTTTAGAAGTAATATTTTTTATGTTACTCATCATGTACCCAATTTGACCAGATATCAAGATTTTGTTAGGCTGTTGTAATGGGGAAGATTAAATCTTGCTTGAGCAGCAAGGCCCATCATGCCGAACTGGGATACGGTAAAAGTCATTTTAGAGAGGAAATTTAGTTACTTGCTATTTAATCTGTTTTTTAGAATCCATGCAAACAAGCTCCTGCAAAATTTACTTGTTTTGTTGAGGTGAACTGTCAAAACTGCAAAGCAAGAAAAGATTTACAGACTTGAAAAAACAATCAGTAGTCCACAAGATCTAAACAGATGGCTTGTATTAAACATTAACAACCTGCCTTTTTTTTCTTGAAGACAGACAGAAACCTTGCAAGACGTGGATTTTATAAAATGCACTGTTGCTGATTTTTTTTCCCTCTTTTATGTGAGCATGTTTTAGAGGGTGACAAATATTTAACATCCCATACTGTGTCTTTATTATTGGCCAAGTCAGCACCCAAAACAAGAGACTCCCAACCAAAAGTGTTCCATTACGAGCACCTTCCAGTGAAAAACCTTAAAGGGGAAATGCTCTTTAGTGAAATAACCCCACCACCCGACAGATAAACCCCTGATTAGGTGTTTCACTTAAAAAAAAAAAAAGTATTCTTTAATTACATTTCAGCAGCTTTATTTTACTTTGTACCCCCCGATATGTAAACTATGACCATGCTGTGCTGCACCGTTTCCAGTATGAGTGTTGCTCTGCGCAGCTCACTTATACTCATTCGGTGCAAGTGAGCCACGAGAGCTGAGCTCACACTTGAAAAGGTGCCATGTGGCCATTGTTTACATACTGGGGTGGGGGGTTATGAAGTGAAATACAGCTGCTGAAAGGTAATCAACATTTTATTTTCAAGTGAAACCCCAATCGGGTTTATCTGTTGGGTGGTAGGGATATTTCAATAAAGAGTATTTTCCTTTAAAGTGATTTTCAAGTTTACTGTAAAAAAATACTGTTGACATCCGCAGATGTTAAGTCTCGTAACATTACAAAAATACAGAATTTCAGAATATTCCATATTGCATGACGCAGGACATTTGTATGGAACAGGCTGTGTGCCCCATAGACTTAATCTGTTCTTACTGCTTTTCCTTCACTGAAGTTATAATCCTCTGTTTATGACATCACAACTATTTCCTTAAAGGGGCACTGTCAGCTGTGTCTCACTTTACTCAAAAAATTTTAATTATTGTGCCTCTAGGCACATACATTTCAAGCAAGTACCACAGGATGCAACTGTACATCCCAAAACAACAGCTTTTACCTAGTTTGTTGAATGTTTGCATTAATTCCCTTTCAGTCAGGTCTGCCGTCCACCGGAACGCGTATCGCTAGGGAGAGCGCACGTCTATTCAGGAGCGCGGTCCCGAAGTTCACTTTTTGCCATGACCATGTAAGAAAGTCATTTATGTGATACATCTACCTCTAATTAAGCTTTTCTTGCCTCTAAATGACAAAAACGAGGGGTTGTAATGCCGCATAATATATATATATTTTTTTATCATGGCACATTTTCTCCCTCTGCCGGTTGGCCCAATCCCTCCGACCCCACCAGCCCGTCCCTGGAATCACTGGCTTCTTATCTGCCCGGCCAGGGGCGGCACTCTGGGTCGGTCTTCACCCTGCTGACCACCATTTTCTGGTTCTTCTTTTCCCGGAGACCCCAGGGAG
Organism: Neoceratodus forsteri; assembly: GCA_016271365.2. Lineage (NCBI taxonomy): Eukaryota > Metazoa > Chordata > Ceratodontiformes > Ceratodontidae > Neoceratodus > Neoceratodus forsteri. The sequence continues at coordinate 100,638,610 of JADMNL010000030.1, read as the reverse complement.
TCAGCGGTGCCCATGCGCGCCGGACTGCGCCGGTCACGGCCTCCTTCCCCACCCCCTGGCCTACTGCCTAGGTCCCCCCTGGACCAAGCTTCCTCCAGCTTCCACTGGGGGTCGCCATCAGCCGAGGGATGCTGCGCTTCCTCCACGGAGAGGAGAGCCTGCCTGCCAGCAGCTCCGCCCCTACCCCCATGCCGACCTCTGGCACCCTGGACTCATTCCTGAACCTGGGTCGCTGGCATGGGTCGAGGTAAGACGCCAGTGCCTCAGCCCTCTATGCCACCGGGCCGGTTCTCGCAATATATCTTTTAAAATGGGAAATGAAATTTCATGCACTGGCAGCTGGTGCCAAAATCCGTGTATGCTCAGGAGTGTACGCCTTGTGCATACGCGATTTTGCACTGTCAGCTGTTCTCGCATGCTAGATTTTGTCTCCTGTTTTAATGTATATTTTGCAGCATTACTGCCCCTCATTTTTGTAATTCAGAGGCAAGAAAAGCTTAATTAGTGGTAGATGTATCACATAAACACCTTTCTTACATGGTCACGGCAAAAAGTGAACTTCGGGGCCGCGCTCCTGAACAGACGCGCCTTCTCCCTAGCGACATATGCTTCCGTGGACGGCTGACTTTTAGGTGGACTGGACTGAAAGGTAATTAATGCAAAAATTCAATGAACTAGGTAAAAGCTGTCGTTTTTGGCTGTACAGAGGCATTCTGTTGTACTTGTTTGAAATGTATGTGCCTAGAGGCACAATGGTTATAATTACTTGAGTAAAGCGATATAAAGCTGACAGTGCCCCTTTAAATAGAGTGTAATGTCACATGTTACAAGGATAAATCAGTGTCAGTGACTCAGCAGGTTGCACACCCACTTTTGTGGCTGGAAGATCAGAAGGTTGTGGGTTCTAGCCTGACACCTGGAACCTGGGTTAAATCCCAACACTGACACTGTAGTGCAGCATAAGGGGGGGTGCTGCACTCCTGAGGTGCCATCTTTTGGATGAGGCATTAAACTGAAGTCCCATCTGCCTGTTCTGGTGGTTGCTCAGGTGGATGCCAAAGATCCCATGGCACTTCTCAAAAAAAGTTGGGGAATTTATTTCCCCCATTCTCTAAAAAAAAACCAAAAAAAAACACCAACAGCTTAAACGTAATTCGGTAATACTTAAAGTTTCCTTGACTACAGTGTAACTACACTGTAACTGCATTGCAGCTGCAATACAGTTACATGTAACTACAGTATAATTATCCCACCCCCCCCACGGGTAATAAATGATTATCTACCCCACAGTTACATTGAATCTGACACTAAAATAAAGTTTGTCCCCTAATTCGGTATGTCATTTTGTATCCTTCTCCCCTGACAAGGCTGATAATAAGTAGAATTACCTAGCACTCCTTTCCCAGTCAACAAAAACTAAATAAGTAGTAAAAGCAGAGGATTATGACGTCACAGCAGGAATAAGCAGTAAAAAACAATGAAGTCTGAGATGGAGAAATCCTGCTTTTTTAAGAATCTTCTCCATAGAGCCCCACTGTTTGATCTTCAGGCTGGAGACGCTAGAACCCTGTGGGAGCAAACATTTTTGCTAGGCTGCCAACAGTGGTGTCGTCATTGGCACATACATGACACCTCATACCAGAGCCAGTAACCATCATTGACACCCTAACTGCCTCAGTTCTGCTTTTCCTGCTGGCTAGTGCACATTGCAGGAGTAAATATTAACTGTCTTAGTTCCTTTCCTTCTTCTAACTTATTTCTGAAAGTGTAATGTTAGCTTCAAGAAAGCAAAAGCCATCAAAACGTTCGGGTTGCTTTTATGGCATTTGTGGTGTAGGAAAAAATATTGTCTGCACAGACTGACATACATTTTGTTACACCTGCCTTGGACCCAACCATGATCTGGAGGCCTATGATACCTGCATTGCATTTGATGTCCAGACATTGGAGCGCCAAGCTCTGAAGATGGGACAATCTGTCCCAGACTTTGAAAGCAGGTCATGATGACCCAGGCGATCTGATGGTACATAGCAGGACCATTCTTCTGGTGCTGTGATTGCTCTGAAGAGACAGTTGAGGTGCTAAGCTCTCCCTCTCACCACTGAGCTGGTGTCATGATGGAATCTCAGGTGGCACTGTCAGGCAATCCTTAACCCCTTCTGGGTGTTTGCAGAAGCACCCAATACATTCCAGTAACCGTCAGCCCTGAACCAACTTGTCAGCAGGGGCAGCACCATCTTTGGTGTTGACCACTGTCCCAGTGACATTGATGCGGTCTGGCATTGATGCTGCTTGTGATGCTAATATTGGGGCCTGTGCAGTGGCCAGGACAGGTGTCAGTGTCGACTTCAGCAGTGCTTTAGCCAGTGCCGGCATCAGTATCAGTTCCAGTTGAGTGGTCAGCACTGGTGTCGGTGCAGGCAGTGGTATTGTTGACAGGGCATATTGATGTTGACTCCAGAGCAGTCCCTGCAGCAGGGACTGGCCAGTGGCCATTCAGCCAGGGGCACCCTTTGGACACCCATTCACTACACACCACCAACGTTGGTGTTACTGGGTTGGGATGCTTTGCACACGAGGACTCCAAGTGGGCCACAGGGTCGAGACTGGGAGTGCACTGTTTTGTGATTAGCATGCTGCCAATATCCTTTTAGGCTGCAACCTCAAGTGCCTCTGTTCTTGTTTTTTTCTTCAGTTCTGTTGATGCCACTTCTACGCCACCGCCTCAGCTTTCCCTCAGTGTCCCCTCCCCATGGTGCCTGGCTCTGCCAAACCCCAAACCCCTCCAGCTTCCTACCTCCATGCTGCTGCAGTTTCAGATCCCCCAGCTGACTGGGAGCTGAGGGTTTCTGGGTTGTCCATCTTCGTCCACTGGGGCCATCATCAGTCTCAGTGGTGTTATTTTTGCCCTGTTTCTCCTGGCCCCAGGGACACAGGCATGCATGGAGTTCCAAGATGTGTGTGCACACATTGCATGCTGCCGCCTGACCCCGGCCTGCATCTCTCTCACCCACAGCACCTCGGCTGCACTGCAACCTGTGGTAACCCTGTTGGTAGTATTGCAGTAAGGATAGTGATCCACCCATCCTGGAGGAGAAGAGCATCCCCTGATCCCCTGGCCAGTGACCTGAACTCGGGTTGCTGGCTTCCTGAGCGATAGCACTACCACCGCACTTCCTCAGTCTCTTTTTGATAGGGTGGCTTAGACCTTCAGGCCAATTTTCCCAGCAGCAGTTCCATCAGTGCTCAGTGCTGGTTTAAGGAAACCAATCCAGTGCCATTTCTAGTGCCACCACCAGCTCCATTCTCCGGGTTGGGGGAGTCCTGACCTCCTCTCCCTTGACATCCTCCCTAGAAGATAATGAATCATTGATCCATGTCTCTGTGCCATGGAAGATTTACTCTTCCACTTGTTCATGAGGGAGATACTGGAGGCACTTGGCTGGCCTCGCTTAGTGGGGAGTAACTCCAGTGCATGCCACTGGGCTTCTTGACGTTGTCCAGTCAGGACACATCACTGTGTCTTGCACTTTGAGATGCCAGCATGGTGGTCTGGAGGCACCCTTTACTATGCCTTTGTTCTGAGCAACCTTCTGACTAGATAGTTGGTTCCCATTGGGTCTCCTGGGAAAATCAGTCACTCCACTGTGGGGTTAATGTTCCTCCTGAAGCTGATGGGGGGGGGGGGGCAGACTCATTTCTGCTACTAGGTCATCCTCACCCACTGCCAGAATCTACACAGATGGGCGCCTTGGAGATGAAATTGTTTATTACTGGCCAGTTATCCCTGACTATAGTGTCACACCAGACCCACATTGTGGCTTACCAATGATGTCTGTGGTCACAGATGTACTCCTTGTTGTCTGAGATGAAACTGAAATGCCTTGGCATAGCTACTAAGGGTGTGGAGGTAGCTCAGCACCAAGTGAAAGCACCTTGCAATGCCTGTGAGGTGGCCTATTGCTCAGCAGCATCTGCCTCAGACAGATGTCATAGCTATGCCTGTCCCAGTTAGGTCCTCTTGCCCACCCTGTGGCCCGGAATGCCTGGGGTAATTTCCTCTTCTCGCAACAGGTGGTGTGGCAGCTGTTGGAGCCAGCTACCATTTTGGTCCCTTGGGATTAGTTATACTCACTCATACTGCCTATGAGTGAGGATGACCTGGGCAGTCTGATGTCTCCATTTCCCTAATGAAGATCGAGGTTTTCATGCCTCTTTGCTCCCTCTTTAATGGGGAGCTTGGTACTTGACCAAGGATAGAGGCTGTGTGGAGAGCATGGATTCATGGAAGATAGAAAATGATTTACTAACTCCAGACCTTCAAGAATATCTTCTCCACAGAGCCACACTCACCTGCCATCTCCTCCTTTCTATGGGGATCCAGAGCCAGAGCTACTGGCTTCGGTTGCTCACCTTCTTGGATAGTACACCCAGTTCTACTGGCAGCTTTTTCATTCTGTGTCCTCAGGCTGATAACCTCTTAAGGGCCTGTCTTACCTTTTGATCCATTGGTCATTTGTGTGCTCTCATTGGCACTAATAAAAATTAACAAAAAATAAATAAAAAAATAAAATTGGGAATATTTTACACTGAGACATTGGTCCTCTCTCATCTACCTTCTTAGTCTTTCTTCATACCCTTTACAGATGAGGGACATCCATTTTTCTACCTGTCCCAGTGGGGTGCATCCCTGTTTTTTCTCACACAGCTGTCCTCTTTTTCTGTGTCTAGTCATTAATCCAGATTAATCTTCCAGTGTCACAGATGGGTCTAACACCGTTGCTGTGACCAGCTAACCGAAATGGCAATGAAGCCCGATGGCAGCATGCCTTCAGTGTTTTTTCTCATGCCATCACTGTCCGAGGCCCTATGTCCCAAGGAGGCTGTTTCTCACATCTGTTTTATTCCCCTTTTAGGTCTAGAACATGAGTTTTTACTCTGGCGTTTCAGATAGACTACTGAAAATTCTAATTTTGGTAAAAAAAAAAAAATAGAGTTATTGTATGCATCTCCTGCAAAATGCATGTTTCTTTGTGTTTTTCATATGGCTGAGATTTTCTCTACCGGGTATTTCAAAATACCCACAGACCAAAATTAGTTTTTACGTCATTCTTTTCTTGGGCGTTGGACTATGAATCAGTTGCATTCCTGCCTATTTTTTATGGTTGGTCTCATTTTTGTGAGCTTCATGACAACAGAGGTTTGCACCCAACCGTGTGTTTCTTTTTTTTCTTCTTCTCTCAGTTTAGTGGTTCTGAGTTGCATGTTTTCAGCCCCTTTGTGGGATGAATTATCATTTTCTATATTCTGTAGGGCATCGGCTGTCGAGACGGGCTGTCAGTGTTTTCGGTCTGTTTCAAAGGCATGCTTTTTTCAGCAGTCTCTCAGTGCTCTAGCCCCTAAATCATTTTCTGCCAGGTGGATACAAACGGATTGAACCGCGACGCATTCATTGCTCTCTGAGCATCTTGTCATCCCACGCATTTGGGGCAGAACCTGTATACTCTGACTGCCTGTTGTTTGCAATACCACAGTTTGCCCTGGGCACTATTGGGCTGTTGCTCCATTTGTTTGGGCACAGAACATTCTGCTTAAGAGCATTTTTATTTATTTTAGTCTTTGGTAACCGGTAGGGCTCATTAGGCACAAGTGCCTGTTTTCAGGGACAACCTGGGAGCACTGGGAGGTAAAGTGACTTGCTTAGAGTCACACAGTATGCAAGGGGAGGGTGTGAGAATCAAACCCAGGTCTGCTAGATGTACCAAGTTCATTCACAGCTCATTACTCTAACCTCTAGTCTATACTGCCAGCTCCCCATTTAGAGGGCAAATTACAGAGTTAATGCCATTTTTTCTCCCTCCCCTATGCTTTGGAGGTGATAATCCTGGCTCAGAACTTCCTATATGTTTGGTTTATGTTCAGCCTGCCCACCCCATGGGGGGGAAGGGATCCTGGGGACAGGAAGCTCTTCCCTTCCTTCCCATTAGGCTTTTATATTTTATATTCCATTTTTTCTTTCTTTTTTAATTTCCATTTTCTTTTCTTTATGTTACTGCAACCACAGTGCTGGTTTTCCACTCTCCTTGCTAATAGAACTGAGGCAGTTAGGGCGTCGATGGTAGTTACTGTTTACGGCACATGGTGTTGCACATTTTCTGGTGCTGACACTATTGTCAGCACCCTGGCAAAAAGGTTTGCTGCCACGGCATCCTAGCTAGCGCCTCTGGCCCTAACAGCAAAGAGCGTGGCTCTGTGGAGAAGATATGAGTTACAGTGCGTATCTTTTTCATAATGACAATATCTTTAGCAGTAAAAACTAAATGGAAGGCCCGGGAATGCAGATTTTGGCGTAATTGTATGTAAATGAATTTTTGATGATGCCAGCTGTGACTTATTTGCTGGATCCAGAAATTCTATTTAAAGGAAAACTGCAAAATTACAGGCCTCACCCACCAATGGCTAACCCCTCCCCAGATAGTGTGTTTAGCACATAAAGTAGTTATTATAACTACCTTAAAATACTATTTTTTATCTTTTAAAAATGCTCTGTAAATTAATTCAAAGGCTGCCCGCCACCATCTCAGGTGTTCTATGCTCTCTGCATTTGATGTATACTAATGTAGTTTCTGGACCTTTATGACCAATAGTTGAGTCAGCAGGGTATCGAAGCAAAGATCAAGTGATAGAAGCCCGAGCTGCATGTGATATGGCAACAGGCAACCTTTAAATGAAAGTTACAGACCTTTATTACAGTGATAAACAACAGTATTTTAAGGTAGCTGAATTACTTTATGTAGTAAAATGTTAACTGTATGGTGGGGTAGCAATCAGTGATGGAGACTTCGTAGTTTTGCACAGTTTTGCTTTAAGAATCCTAACAGAATGTTGTTGGATCAAGTTACATATGTCTGTCTTTATCGATTTGCCATGTTCTAGCAACAGGTTAATGGTTTACCGCAGATTTATAATACTGAGATAATTATGGTTGAAGCCCTGTCAAAGATAACCCACTGTAGCGACAATAAATATTTTAGCTGGTAGACACTTAGTCATCAGTCTTACATAGCATCATTCAGTTTGTTTGTTACAGACAAAAACAAAAACAGAATGTATTTGATTTGGTAATGAAGATATCTTAATGAAGCTAACAGATAGTTTAACTTGTCACATAATATTCTGAAAGATTATAGAAACACCTTAACAAAACCAAAACTGAGTCTACTACACATTTATATGCCATAGGATCTGTGCTAAAAGGGAGGTGCATTTTAAGTACCCTCCCTTACCAGGTCTGAGGTAGGACCATTTGGACTGAAACAGATGCCCTCTTATTTTAGCCTGGCTGTTGGGGTGCAGAGCCTAAAATGAACATTCCAACACTTCCTCACTTCCCTGGTGAGTCTCTTTCATCTGGGTATTGGAGGTGCTGTGTGCTGCTGCATTGATCGAAGTTAGCAAATGACTTTCTAAACAAACTGACTTTGGAAAATAAGTATGTTTGTTACAATTCTTTGATTCAAGTCAGGCTTTATGAATCTTATCCAGTAACACTTGACTTGCTTCGCCGTCCCATACATCCCATAGAATATAATGGAGAAAGAGGCACTTGCATCATGCTTTAAGGGTTCCTAAATAAGGCCCTATGAACAGCTGTTTCTTAGGAGAAGTATAGCATTTGTTTCCTATTTTCTGTCTCAAGACCTCCAAATGTCTACGCCTCGAGCCACATTACACCCCTAGAGGGTGACTAACAGATCATTAACATAACCCCTGGTCATGCTTTATTGCTTAAATATATTCGACCAATCATGGGGAGGGACATACCCAGGTCCTTTGCAGATTTAGTGTTAGGCTTTCCTGTGCTAATGAAGGGGAGCAAGCAGAGCCATAAATTGTCATATCCACCGTATGGCAGCATTAAAATGCATCACAATAAACTGGCTATCAACCCTCTTACCCCACACCATGGAACAGTGGAGAGTGAAAGTCAGTAGCCCTGTTTACAAGGTCACATTTGCACTGAAGTAACCCGTGCACTCGGGTTGCTCCAGTACAAATGTGACTGTGTAGACATGTACCTGATCGGGGTAAGCCGCTCATTAAGACGCTTCCAGATTCTCCGGCAAGCTGGGGATGCCGAGAGGAGCAAGCGGCTTAAGTGGCAGTGTGGATTGTCTGTGCTGCAGCAACCCGTCCATCGGTGAGCAGATATCCACCCTTCCCAACGCACAGCCCCTCACCAGCACAGATTGCAACGGTGCAGAGAGGGGCTGTGTAGACAGACAGACAGCGGACGGCAAGTGGTCAGTACCGCACTGTTGTGGTTGGATAGTTGCAGTGCTACTGCCATGTAAACATGGCTAATGAAATAAAGAGAATGGAGAAAATCACTAGTGACTTGAGGGGGAGAAAGTTACAGAATTATGGGCTCCATGGCATAGCTTTAACAATATGGAGGAGGGGACTAAAACAGTACTGATTCTGAGTGAGCAAACCATGAGATGTGAAGGCTAGACTGGTATGAAATACAAATGAAGTCTAGGTAGCCCCCGGATTCGGGCACACACCTCAGTCCCCAAATTTATGCTGGATGGGAGCTTGGTGGTCCACAAGTGGGGGGAACACTCAGTTTGGCTATGTCTATGCCTTTGCTCTTTTTTTACAGGTGGAAAGGCCCAAGAATCACATGGGCTTTGGTCTCTTTTTTTAGGAGGGAATGCTACGCTTTGGGAAGAAGACATGTACAAGAGCACTCTTCTATTCTATGGATCCAGATATTGATCCCTGTCTGATGTATATCACTAAATGTGGGACTGTGCACTTTTTTTTTTTGCCACCTTCCTGTGGCTTCCCACGGCCCACTCTTCAGGCTCTCATGATTGTTGCTGTCCATCTGCCCAGGTGATGTCAGCTCTGCCGCGTAGCACCCATCAGACCCCACCAGTTTGGTTCGATTAGTCCGTGGCTAGGGCTAATCCAGGGACGTTGATCCGATGGGCAGGAATGTACCTGCCGTGGCATAGGGAAACCTACCCACGGCTGTCATGTGGGGGCCGTGGTCATCCATTTTCACATTTTCTGAGGCTCCACTCACCACCTTGTGATGCATTCGTAGCGGTGTCCTGGGGGCAGGGGTGCTCAGCATATGGTCATCCACACCAGGAACACCTCCGCATTGCTACCACCAGGGGCCACCACCAAAGCGATGCACAGCAACCCACCCATCTGGGGGGAGAAGCGCTCAAGGGACGCCTGACCTCCCTCCCTGTCGGGTTTCTGCTCCTGGTGACCCAGAATCAGGTGTGAACCTGGGTCACCAGTGTACCAGGAGGATGCCCATTGCTTGGTGCCATGGAGCCAAGCATACTGTTTAATACTGTCCAAGAGGTAATTGGTTCCTCTGGTCATATGTTATGAGGGGCGGAGACACACTAAGGATTGTGAAGTTTGCTTTTCAGTTGAATGCTTCTTTTATAATGGGGACTTTTATAACCTGAAACGTTGATTACAGCATCATTTTGAAACTTCATTTCATGAGTACAAAAACGTCTGCTGTATCAAGTATGATATTTCCACTCAATAAAAACATTTTTGAAGTTAAAAAAAGAAAAGGCATCCTGTACAAAGCAGTGGCTACAAGTCGTTAAGGCTGTGAATGGCAGTCAGAGGCAGTGCTGAGTAATGGTAGTTTACTCACCTGGTAAAGGTGATTGTGGTACTGTATATCCATAGCACTCCCGTTCCTTACCATATGATTATGTATGCCTGATAGGCTGCTGATGCACATGTGACCTAGGATCGAATTATGACTCCTCCACCAAGCCCCCTCTGTATCCCTGTAGTAGTCAGTTTCAATACTTCCAGAGCTGTGAAAAAAATTGTTATTCTGCACGCACAGACAGTGTATGAGGTGTTCAAGGCTATAATGGATTTCAATAAATCTACTTTATTATAAGTTATGCCTGGTTACATCACAAACTATTTCCCTTTAAAACCTTAAACCAGGGTAGTGAATAAGTACTGGCAATGGCACATAATTGAATGCTACATATGTACATATAATAGTCCACCTGTATCATGCTCCCCCGGGTGGGCTGGAGTGCCACGGATATACAGTAACACAATCACCTTTACCAGGTAAGTAAACTACCATTGTGTTGCCTGTATATCCATGGCACTCCCATTTCTTACCATAGGGTATGTAAAAAGCAGTGCCCAGAATTAGGATGGAGGGGGAGCTGTTTGATAACGCAGTCTATCAGGTTGCTGTCAAGAGTACCTTATGTCCAAAAGTGTTTTTCTTTGGTAGGATCGTGTCCAGTCTGTAGTGTCTTGCGAACGTGTTGATTGTGGACCAAGTTGCGGCTGCACAGATCTCTTGGGCTGCTGCTGAGTTTCTTTCTGCCCAAGAGGTTGCCACTGCCCTGGTGGAGTGGGCCTTTATTCCCATGGGTGGAACCTTGTGACTTGCCTTGTATGCTTCTGTTATGGTCTTCTTTAGCCACTGATAGCAATTGTCCCTCTTGCTGCTGATCCCTTTTGTGTCCTGCAGCGATCACGAATAGCCTCTCTGTGTGCCTGAGTGGTGCTGTTCTTTCTATATATATTTGGAGTGTCTCTTGACATCCAGTCTATGGAGGGCCCTTTCTCTGTCATCTGTGGGCTCCTCAAAGAATGCTGGGAGTTCTGTTGTTTGGTCTGTGTGAATGGGAATTGAACTTTGGAATGAACGAGGGGACTGTTTGGAGTGTGACCCCTTGGTCAGTGAAGGTAGTAAAGGGTTCTCTGCATGATAATGCTGTAATTTCTCCAACCCTGTGGGCAGAGCATATTGCCACTAGAAAGACAATTTTTAGTCCCAGCCAGTATACATCAGTACTTGATATTGGCTTGAAGGGGGTCTTAGTGAGAGCATTTAGTACCAATATTAGGTCCCATGGAGGCACGCTGTGTTTAACTCAGGGGCGTAAGTTGGTTGCTGCCTTGAGGAAATGGATAATGTCTGGGTGTGAACCTCGATTGACCCCTTCTGTTGTCCCAACTGCTGCTCCTTTTGCCGATAATTGGACCCTCAGGGTAGAGGTGGCTAGACCCTTGTCGAGTCCCTGTTGGAGGTACAGTAGAATGTCTGATATTGAAGGTGATTCTGGTTGGGTTCCCTTTGAGCAGCACTAGGTTGAAAATATTTTCCACTGTCTAGAGTAAGTTGATGTTGTGGTGTCGTGCCTTGACTGAATCATGGTATCTATGATGGATTTGTGGTACCCTGCATTCAGCAATCTCTCCCTTTCAGGAGCCAGGACGTGAGTCTTAGATTGTTGGGGTTTGGATGAGTCACCTGTCCTTGTATTAGTATATCCGGTCATATTGGTAGAGTCATTCTGTCCATTACCATCGCTATGATTGTGGCAAACCATGCCCTTCTTGGCCAACAAGGTGCTGTAAGCATTATGATCCTTCATGACTGATGGATCTTTGAGAGTACCTGTGTTATCAGAGACAGTGGAGGAAACACATAGGCGTAGTCTTGTGTCCATGGCATTGATAGGGCATCCACCTCCATTGATTGTGGTTCCTTGAACCTGGAATAGAACTTGTCGGACTGTGTGTTCTTGCTGGTCGCCGTGAAGTCCATGGTTATTCTGCCCCATCTCCTCTGGACCTGATGGAAGACGTCTGGATGGAGCTGCCATTGCCCCGGATGTATCTGCTCTCAGCTCAGCCAATCTGCCATCATATTCAGCTTGCTGGCAAGGTGTATAGCTGTTATGTGTTTGAGGTTCCGTTGTGACCATGTCATGATTGCCTGTACCTTTGTAATTCTCCCGGTCACACCTAAAAATAGGCACTTGGCTGTCTAAGCGTGCTTACCTGGTAAACAAAAGCTAAATAAATAAATGATGGAATTCATCTCATGTTGGAGTCCAGCACTCTTGTATCCCTGCTTGGTTATGAAGGCCACTGTTGCCTTGTTGTCTGAGCATATTAATATTGACTTGTGTGCAATTTGTGGTCAGAAGGCTAGCAACGAATTGTGCACTGTTCTCATCTCCGCACGCTGATTGGCATCTTCTTCTCCCGGGTGACCATTGACTCTGAGCTGATTGGTATCCCATGGATGCTCCCCAGCCCCATAGACTTGTTTCCGTTTCTATGGTGACATTGTGTGATATCTCTAGGGGTTGGCCCTTGGAGAGGTGCTGTGTATTTTTCCACCAGTATAGTGATGTTCTGACCCTGTCTGTCATCTTTATGTTCTGTTACATGTTTTCTTTGGTTGGTGAGCCGTATTGTAGTAGTAACATCTGGAGTGGCCGTTTGTGCCACCTCGCCCAAGGTATTAGATCTATGCATGAGGACATGCATCCCAGAAGTTGTGAGACCTGGACCATGGTCGGGTCCGTGGTACATAACAGACGATTTGTTAATCCTATGATGTTGCTGATCCTCATTTCAGTTGATCTGACTGGGGCTGTCTGTGTTTCTGTCCTTGCTCTGAAATGCTCTATGCATTGGGACGGTGTTAGGCAGCTTTTGTCCATGTTTACTACCCAGCCATGGTCTCTCAGTGCCTGTAGTGTCCGTCTGGTTGCGTTCTCTGAGCTTTGGTAGAATCTTGTCTTGATGAGCCAGTTGTCGAGGTAGTGGGTGATATGTACTCCCTCCTGTCTTAGTTTTGCTGCTAGTACCACTGATACCTTTGTAAATATGCGTGGTGCTGATGTGAGACCGAATGGAAGGGTCTTGTATTGGAACTGTTGTCCCAGTATCTGGAATCTGAGGTATTTTCTGTGCGATGGGCACATTGGTATGGTGGATTACACTTAGGTCCATCGAGGTGAGGAAATCTCCTGCCCTGATTGACCGAAGTGTAGCTCTTATTGTTTCCATCTTCAATATTTTTGTGGTCATCAACCTGTTTATGTACTTGAGAACCAGTACTGGGTGAAAGTCCCCTGTCTTTTTTGGGACCAAAAAGAAGATTGAGCAGATTTTCCCACTGGTTTTCTCCTGTGGTACCCTTTGAATTGCATTTGTTGCTAGGAGCACATCTAAGATTTTCTGTAGCTGTTGTGCTGAACATCTTTTTGCCACTGGTGATATTACCACTCTCTGTCTGTTTGGTGTCTCCCGGAAATCTGTTGCATAACCTTGAGTTATCACTTCATTCACCAACCTGCCTGACATTGTTGCCATCCAGATAGAGCTGAATTGTTGTAGCCTTCCGATGGGGTTAAAGGCAAGTGTTAGCGGGGACTGGTTGTTGTATTGCTAGTGTCTTGCAGTAGTCATTGGGAGAACCTCCTAGTGAACTTTCCTCTCTGGCCCGTGAACCTCCTTTTGGATGGGGCTCCTCTGCCTCTGTAGGAACTGTTTCCCTTATTTTGGTAGTTGTACCTGCCTTGAGTTTGGTTCTTTCTGTCTCAAAAGGAGCTGTGGAACCTCCTATCCGGTTGTGAATGATAGTTTTGGGATCGCCGTCTGTAGGATGGTAAGTATCCTGTGTCCCTGTCTCCTTTCCCTGACCTCAACATCGTAGGAATTTGTGCAGTCCTTCTCGAAACACTCGGTCTCCCTTGAAGGGGAGTTTGAGTAGCCGTGCCTTGGATTCATTGTCTGTGTCCCACAATTTTACCCACAAGGATCACCTTGCTCTGTTTGCCACAGTCGCTGACATGGCATTCATCTTTAGGGCATCAATGCACATGTCTCCTAGGTACTTGGCCGCTTGCAGTGCATGTTCCAATAGTTCTGCCTCTTGTGACTTTGGTGTGAGCTTTTTGCCGATTTTCTCAAGCCATCTGATTTGAACCCTTGTGGCATAAACTGCGGTTGTGGTGGTTCTAATTGCCTGTCCTGACATTTCATACATTATCTTTAGCAACTCCTCCACCTTCTTGTCCACTGGGTCCTTTAGCACTGTGGTACCCTTTGCTGGAAGGACCGTCCTCTTATTGAGTTCTGCTATCTTTGAATCAATTTTTGGAACTGTGCACCATATTTTTAGGCTGTCCTCTTGCAGGGGATACAGTCTATCCAGAGATCTCTTTTCTGGAATTCTTGCAGGGTCTGTTGCCTCCCATTCCTTGATTATAATGTCCTTAAGTGTGGGGCATACCGGAAAGAAGTTTTCAATCTTTGGAGGTGGCTGGAACATTGGGTCCAGTTTGCTTTCTGGTGGTGGTGGTGGTGGTGGTGGTTGTTCGAAGCCCAGCGTGATGCAGATAGAATGGACCAGATCCATAATCTTCTTGATGGAGAACAGCTTTGAAGCTATAGAAGAGACCTCCAGTGTTACTGGGGCTTCAACTATTTCTGATTCATGATCAGATTCATGCTCGCTATTGTGGTACAAGTCCACATCGTCACCTTCTTCATTCTTAGCACCATCCAGTGAAGTGTCGTGATCGCCACCTGTTTCATGTGGTGGTGTTAGGCTCTTGCTTGACTGGTGGCTCTGGCTCTTCCAGTATTAGTGGTGGCCACTGGTGTGGGTGTCAGTCCAGGGAGTGGTCTGGTATTACTCATATTGGTCATGCACTCCAGGCCCTGGAGCATGAAGTTTTGTTGGCCCTCCATCATGGCCGCTGTGGCCTTTTGGAGGGTGATTGTGGCTGGATCGACCTGCCAAGTGTTAGGCTTATTCCTGCCCTGCTAGGGTCCTGAGTGTCCATGTGGCGGTCTGGGCCATCCAGTTCGCAAGCTGGGCAAAATGACCCGTTCTGTTGAGGTAGTAGAGGTACCTCACAGGACTGGCACTCCCTCAATGCTGACGTCTGTAAGACAGCAAGGGGATGAGGGACAGTTATCCTTAATAAGTCCTTATTGTTATTTTTTGATATATATAGTCAATGCTAATAACATGTCCTTCCAGGCCATTTTGCCCTCAGAAGCTCCCTTAATAGGGTTGAACTGCTGACTTCTATGTAGCAGTTAAATGCTGAGATGTTACTTGCTTCAAGATTATGCCCTTGCCCTGGGTGCTGGCCCTTTAAAACTGAAATGGATGGTTTATCAAATTAATGCCACCCTTTAATCATACTCCTTATAGGCTTATTTCTCAAGGGTGTGTGGTATATATGCAGTAAGGACTGGCCATGCTGCTTGTGGTGTCCATTTTGTCCTTTTGCTTCGGAATGTCTGCCAGTTGCCCTTCATAAGATGGCGATGGTGAACTGAGCGAGTTAGCGCATGCGCAGATCATCAGGCGTGACTATGCTGTAGTTGCCTGTGCCTCGTAGAGATGGTGGGGGAGTGAAATGCACATGCGCGGTGTAAAACACCCCGTGTGTGCTAGGGCGCTGTAGGGCGCACGCGCTGGGCATGCATATCACCGCAAGAACAGCCGCTCGCCAAGGGGAGGAGGAGAAGAAGAAGAAGAAGGGCGGAGGAAACAAGGAGGGCTCCATCTTTAATTACCCTTCCCTGACCACGGGCTACCTCAGAACAAGCGCAGGCATCCCATGAACAACTGCCAGGTTGTGACCCTTGAAAACCCTTAGCAATGCAGTCAATTAAGAGTCGTGAGCCAGTGCTGATGGACCGGGGGGGGGGTTCTTTAATTTTGAAGTTATAGCCAAACTGATGTCCCATTTAAGCAGGGACAGGCAGTGGTGAGGGTAGGCACAGTGCACCATCGCCCCGCTACGTAAGGGAGGCGATGTGCTTTATCAGAGAAAATGCTGCCACTCTGCTGAGTAAGGGGAGTGATAGCAACTCAATTTGGCTCCAATCCATGTTGCTAGATGCTGTTCCTCACACAGTATAGACGCTGATTCAGGGGCTGCACGTGAGAATTGAGCCAGATATCCTTGCTTGGAAGGGAGGAGTCTGGCTGGCGGTCCTTTTAAATTAGCTACTGGCTCATGCTTGCACCTTAAAACATACACAATACTTTAATGATAATCTCTGCTTTAAAGGATTCCTAAGATCAAACCGATGCTATAGCATGCAGTCTGTCTGTAGGGCTTGTTGTAGACAATATTTATCAAATAATTTCCTGGCTAGTCAGAATTGCAGTTTATAAAGTACAATGGTGATTACTGTCTGTACAGATAAAGTACTATAAATATCGTAAATGTATTTATTTATTTATTAGAATTTCAGATAAATACCTGTGAGCCAGTGGCTCTTTTCCAAAGGTTCCACATCATTATACAAAGAATAGAAGTACAATTTGTGTGAGATTAGCAGGCAAGCAGTTGGAATGCAGATTTCAGTACAGTGTATACATGGTCTAAAAGCGACAGGTAATATAATTAACAGCTAGAACATCACAACCAAGCATACATTTAAGAATGATGAGTCACGACAAACAATATTTACATGAATTAAAGCTGCCAGAAGGGCATTGTCAAAGGAAAAGTAGAGTGGAAAATTGAGTTGCTCCAGTTGTGCCAGGTAGTGTAGGAAATTGGAAGAGAGAGAGTGAGCATAGAGGGGTAACTGGGAGAGAGGTAGAAGGAGAGGTGGGTGGGAGGCAAGGATCGGGGAACTTGTGCAACAGTGGGTGGGGCGAGCAGATTAGAAAAGGGAGAGGGGAAGAGAGTTGAAGGAGGGGAAGAGAGGAAGGTGGTGGACCAGGGATAGGGAGAGAGGCAGGGGTATAGAGGGTGGAGGGTGGTGGCAGGCAGAGGTGGGGATAGTAGAGATACCTTAAATACCTTAATTCTCCCATTGCACTGGTGCTTGGGGAAGTGCTGCAGCCTGAACAGATGCACATAAGAAACTGACTACCATAGGGATACAGAGAGGGCTTGGTGGAGGAGCCGTAATTCGATCCTAGGTCACATGTGCATCAGCAGCCTATCAGGTGTACATAACCCTATGGTAAGGAATGAGAGTGCCATGGATATACAGGCAACACAATTATTGAATAAACAAAGTGAACTGCTGGGAACTGTTTAGCAGGAGTATAGAGTCAAGAACCAGAGGTCACGAGTAGAAACTGGTGGGAAGAAGGTTTAAGAGGGATGTGAGGCAGTTCTGTTTTACGGAAAGGGTGGTGGAGCTGCGGAACAGTCTGCCAGTGGAGGTGGTGGGCACCAAGACCACAAATGGTTTTAAGCATGGCTGGGACATAGTGAAAGGTTGGTGGCTGCTCAGGTTAGTAACAGTAGGGAGGGGAGCAGGGGGGTGGAACGGGAGGGATTAAACACCATATGGATAATAGGACCCAGGGCAGAGAGGGAGCTCTTGGAAGACTAGATGGACCTTTAGTTGTCTATTCTGCCATATACTGTATGTTTCTTGGTAGGAGATTACATATGCAGTATTGAACAGTTACTGTCTACAGCTTATGTGTCTGTTTTCATTAAGTATAGCAGTTAGAGATGTATACATTAATAAATAACAGTCATGCAGCTGTAACACTATATACTGCTATTAAGCAGGAGTTGAGACAGACGTTCATATAGCAGCAGAGACAAGAGCTTCAGGGAAGGAGAAGAGGAAGGGGCAAGTTGGGAGGCAGTATTGCATAGTGGTTAAGAGTACTGAGCTGCAGACCTAGGGAGCTGGGTGTGAATCCCACAGCCATTACTTGCACACCATGTGACCACAAGCACGTCACTTAACTTCCTTGTGCTCCCAGGATGCATCTGGAAGCAAGCCTCAGCTTAATGTGCCTTTCCTGGCCAAAAAGTGTCAATAAATAAATAAAAGTAGCACAGATAGAGGTGTTTAGAAACATGTGCAGCGGGTGCAGAAATGATCAAACATGGCCTTTGTAGAGTGCAACAAGTTCCCTGCATGTATAGGGTCATGTACACAACCTGTTCTGCACCATTGCGAGCGGCACAGATGAGTTGCACCAGTGCAGATCAGGTTGTGTAAATGACTTGTGGAGTGCTGTACGTAGTTGTGTTGTGGCAAACCACAATCCCTGTTTTGGTGGGATCGTGTACTGGTGCGATTGTGTACTGGTGCAGGTGTTTTGGCTAACATGTGAACTGCTTCTCCGACTGCACCAGTGTTGCCTGCAGCAAATAAAAAATGATACCTGTACCCTTCATTCCACTGACTTAAAACTGTTGTTTGAAGATTGTCTGAAATAGGCTGATAAGCAGTGGGAAATGTTTATGTTTTAACCCCTGTCAGTTGTGCCCCGACCTGACGTATAAGTAGCCGGTTCTGAAGTTTAAGCCCCTGTACATTGCTGATAATAACCCAGTGCAGTGAGCAATCCATTACCAGGCAGAAATGCAGGAAGTTCGGTATGAACCTCTGACTGACCCTGCAGCGCTGCACAGCACCGGCTTTATAAACAGGTGTCAGATGCGATGCTGGTGGTGCGGCAGCAGTACAAACGAAACTGCACTGCAACCAAAAAGTTAGTGTAAACGTGCCATTTGGTATTTTTCCCAGATTGACGTTACAGCTGGCTGGAGCAGCTACAGAGATGGCCCTGTCACCAGTTGCTTTGTACACCCATGGGACTAGAAGCAGGTCTTTGTAATTCTCATGCCTTTCACAAACTGTTAGCAACTTGAAACAGATTATACAAGGTATTTGTAAACAGACCTTTACTTACACATGTGAAGTGAATTACAATTTAAGATTCAGAATTGAGAGTTTCAGTTGCATGGCTTTCCTGTAAAACTGGAGGCCAACTGTGAGGAAACCCTTAATTAGCACATAAGTGTTGGGTATATTGTGGAGATCAAAAGCCAGAAACAGGGACAGGGCTGATCTGACACAGTAGATACCTGATAACAGTTTATTGTGGTGTAACAGTTAGTAAATTCAGAGCACCTGATATTATCAGGAAACATTCCACTAGTTTCCACCTGAGCTAGGCTCATCAATTGTAAATGTTTGCCTTTGTTTGTTTTTTACTGCCTAGAATTTATTTTCTTTAATGACCTTCAATTTGTCCTCTGAAACTAAATTGGAAGTGTTGCACACTTCACTGACTGTCATGCCACTTGTATTGCACATCCTTTCTGACTCTATGCACATTACCCCTCATGATAAGTAGCTGATATTTTTGCTGTCTTCATCACTGTGCCTTACATACTGATGTAATATTTTAGGATTTTGTCCTGGTTGGCACAAGTTTATCTTGTGTTGTTTGCTATTTTAATGATGAAATTGTGTAATCCTATCTGCTTCCTCTCACCTAGGACACACCTGGAAATGAGCTTCAGCTTGGTGTGCCTTTCCCGGCCACCAACATTTTTTTTTTTTATTTAGTTGTTTAACCAGGTATAGCACACTAAGCTGAAAGCTTTTTTACAGGAGCGACCTGGGAGCACAAGGAGGTTAAGAGACTTGCTCAGGGTCACACAGTATGCAAGTGGAAGCTGTGGGATTCAAACCCAGGTCTGGTCTGCTGGATGTCACCAAATTTGCAGCTCAGAGCCTGAGACCACTGCGCTATACTGCCTCCTAATTTTATTTGCCTGCCTATTTTAACAACATAAACATAATAATTATAGTACTGACGTTATGCATGCTTTCATACAGCGTTCACTGACTGTTTTGTGTTTTCTTATTCACATGTCAGTTTATCATTTCTTTTCTGTATCACTATTTTTTGGCATCCTGTCACCTTTCTCAGAATCTAGTTTCCTTTGCTTCTACTTATAGAAACATAAAAACAGAGACAGTGATGACAGAAAAAGATCAAAGGTCTGTATAATCTGCCTGAAGTTCCCTATCCGCCCCGGGACCTGTTGTCTATACAGGGTTTTATCACTCCCGCTTCCCTGCCTACTGTTACCGATCTGAGCAATGACCAAACCCGTCACTGTGTCCCAGCCATGCTTGAAATCAGCTATGATCTTTTTACATTGAAAGGGACACTGTCAGGCTTTTAATCAATGTTTCATTGTGTTTTCAATGACAGCATAAGCAGAGATCTTAGCAGGCACTTACAGGTAGGAAGATAATAATAATAATGATAAACTTTATTTTTATGGTGCCTTTCAAATACCAAGGCACCTAACAGATGTAAAATCACAAATCAAACATCAACAACATAAATTACATAAAATCAGTAGTATCATCATACCGTCAATCACCGAATGCCTGATGCCATGAAAATGTTTTCAGGGTGGCCCAGTAGCACTGAGGTTGAGGCACTGGGCGCCACACCTACTTCTACAAGCTGGCGACCCGGGTTCAGAAACAGACTCGGGCTGCCAGGGGTCGGCAGGGGTGGAGAGAGATCGACCGTCTGTAGACTGCTCTCCCTCTCCAGGAGGGGGGGTATCAATTGGCAGTGCTTAGCAACCTCTGGCAGAGGCTGGGGATCTGTGCGTTGGCACTACACAGAAGGGGGTGGGCTTGGGGCATGATGCCGGGAGGGAGCACATCACGCTAGGGACAGGAAACAGTGAAAAAAATGGCTCCAGTCGTGGCGGCATGATGGCCGTCTCAGGTGAGATTGTTCGGCTCCGAGGTGTACGGCAGTACTGGATCCTGGTTCTGGTGGAAGGGCATGGAGGAGGGCTCTCCATCACCCCACCGCGGGGGTAGCAGCCGCGAGACCTACATAGGAGCTGGAGGGATGTTCGGGACGGCAGCCTGAAGACCGAAGGGATGCCAGGACATCAAGGCAGACAGACTGGGGTCAGGGGAGAAAAAGGATTAACAAAAAAAAAAAGTTTTCAGGGCTTGCTTAAATCCCTCCATGGGTGTGCACTCCCATAACCAAGTGGGTAGAGAATTCCAGAGGGTTGGGGCCACATGCATAAATGTTCTGGCCCCAGAAGATTTCAAGCACACCCTTGGAATCTTTAGCAACCCCTCGTTGGCTGGGCGGAGCGATCGCTCAGGGCAGTAGGGGACCAGGAGCTCTTTCAGGTAGTCCGGGCCCAGTCTGTGTAGGGCTTTAAAAGTCAGAAGACCGACTTTAAAGGTAATCCGCCACTATACTGGCAGCCAGTGCAGTCCACGTAGCACTGGCGAAATATGACAGGACTGAGACAATAGCATCAAAAGCCGGGCCGCCGTGTTCTGCACCAGTTGTAGGCGATGGATTTCCACCCCAGGTAGCCCTAGGTAAAGGGAGTTACAATAATCTAAGCATGAGGACACAAAGGCGTGAACCAAAGTAGGAAGGTCACCGGACGGAACCAGGTGCTTAATCCTGGAGATATTCTTTACATGGTAAAAGGAAGATTTGATGACAGCCGACATTTACAAATGCAGGGTCAGCCCTTCATCAAAAATTACCCCCAGGTTTCGCACTCATTCAGAGGTCGGGAGTGATAGGCCCCCAAGAAAAAGTCCAGAGGGCAAACCAGCCCCCAGTCCCCCTATCCGGCGGCCTGGGTCCACAACCAGCACTTCAGTCTTTTCCGAGTTCAACTTCAACCAGCTGGAATCCATCCACTCCTGGATTTCTGAGAGACAGCTATTGAAGACTGAGAGAGCTCCATCCTGGTCAGGTGCAAATGAAAGGTAGAGCTGGGTATCATCAGCATAACAGTGAAACCTCAGCCCATACCTGCTTACAATGTCTCCGAGGGGCAGCATATACACCACGAACAACATGGGGGACAACGCTGAGCCCTGAGGTACCCCATATGACAGAGAAACTGGGTCCGACGAATAAACCCTGGACACCACTCTCTGAGTTCTTCCCGTGAGGAACGATGTAAACCACCCGAGGACTGTACACAGATGAACCTCAGATGGCCAGGTGGCACCCTGTGGTCCACAGTGTCAAACACTGATGGGAGGTCCAGAAGAACCAAGATGGAATGGCTCTTCCGATCTTTAGCCATCAGGAGATTATTGAGCAGCCAAACCAGTGCTGTCTCAGTACTATGTCTCTTTCGAAATCCAGACTGGAGGGATTCATAGATGTCATGGATGGTCAAATGGTCCTCCAGGTGTGTGGTCACTACTTTCTCAATCACCTTCCCTTAAAAGAGAAGGTTAGAGATTGGTCTGTAGTTTGCATGGAAGTCTGGGTCCAAAGAAGCTTTCTTCAAGAGTGGTGTCACCACCGCCTCTTTCAGGAATGTTAGGAAACTCACCTGTTTCCAAGGAGCAGCAGACTATCCGCGTTAGGACCAGACCAATGGAATCCATCCAACCCAAAATCAGGGAAGTTGGTCCTGGGTCCAAGCTACAGTACATAGGGCACACATTCTGGATGATCTGCATGACCTCCATGAACTCCGGTCAGTCGAAGGTACTCCAGGAAAGCTGAGGAGCCGTGAACTTGTGCTGATCCAAAACAACGCTCATAGAGTGTGCTGGTTGGAGTGCCGCCCTGATGTCAGCCACCTTAGTCGCAAAGAATTGAGCAAGTTCATCGCACTCTACTTGCAAAAAGGCTTTCTGGACTTGTAGACAGGCTGGGTTGCACAATCTGTCCACAGTTCGAAACAGCTGAGCTGGTCAATTCTGAGCAGCCTCAATCTCCCCAGACAGGCACTCTGCTTTCTTACGGGTGATTGCAGATTGATAGACTTCATAATGGTCCATCAATCTAAGGTGGTCGGCATCAAGGGTGAATTTTCGCCAGCAATGCTGTAACCTTTGTCCTAGTTGCCGCATCTCCTAAAGTCCCATCAAACCATGGGGATCGAGGGTGAAGGAGAGAGGACGTAAATGGACTGGAGCAATGAGATCCAGAGCCGCCGAAATGGCCGAGTTATAAGCCATCACAAGGGTCTCTGGGTCACTTTTTGCCACTGGGAGGAACAATAGGTCAAGTACCGCCACTAGACCTTGAGAAATTACATCTTGTAAAGGATGGTACCTGACCATCTCCACAGGGGTAGGCCTACAAAGGGTGGGCGCTAAAACTAAACCCCATGGTGTAGTGATCGGATCACCCAACTGGTTCCACTACCAAGTCAGAGGCTTCGATCCCCAGGAAGAAGACTAAGTCAAGGGAGTGACTGTGTTTATGAGTAGCAGTGGTAACTATTTGTGTGAGGCCCAGAGATGTCATCAACTGGAGGAAGTGCTGTCTAAATTGTGAGAGTTCGTCGTCGATCCAGGCATTGAAGTTGCCTAGGACCATCAGCCTGGGTGACTCAAACGCCATGTCAAACGACAAAGTCTACAACTTCCTGAAGGAATCGCTTCTCATCTCCGGGTGGACGGTAGATGAGGGCAATCCGACAACCTACACCTGCTACTACGGTACACTCAAATGACTCCATCTCCTCAACTGGTACACTCGTGTGGTTAAGTTCGGTCTTAAAACAGATCGCAAACCCCCCCCCCCAACAATCCAGTCTCGGGCAGTGTATCACCGAATACCTGGCCAGAGCTAAAGCCTCCAAGATGGGGCCAGAGTTCTCATCCAGCCAGGTCTCGTGATGCAGGCCAGGTCCACCATTTCAACAAGATCTGCAATAATTGCAGTCTTGTTTTTAATGGACTTGGCATTGCATAACACTGTCCGAGTTGGATGAACCTCTGGGGCTGCCCGAACCACCTGCCTACCACAATTGGTAGTGCCGCCAGGTATGGAACGGACATGGCAGCCCACGTTCTAGGTTCCATTGCATGGGGGTGTCTTCTGGATCTTACCACCCTGATGCGATGGCCCCTCATTCATCCTCGCTGTTAGCACCCCCCCACCCCCTCCCTCGCCTCACAGCATGCCCAGCTGGCTGGTAGAGTTGAAAACTGAAGAGGGAAGGAAAAAGGGTGGAGGGCGTGGAGAGCTGAGGTGAATAGCGCACAACCTTGGGGGCAGGCCTCCAACACATTAGCATGCACATACATACATACATACATACATGCCTGCACATTTTCTTCCTATAATGAGTATTTCTGCCACAAATTAAACTCAAGCGGACTGGCCTTAGTTGCCATTGCCCACTGTGTGCACATCCATGATACTGCCATGGCACAGAGACTTGTGCCAAACTCTTGCATGAACGAGTTCGGCAATTTTAGGGGCACATGAAAAAATATCTCACTGATTAGTGCCCACTGAACTGAGCTCACCAATACCTGTATGTGTTTGAATGAACATTGTATCGAATTATATTCTCCATTTGAAAAATGAAGCTGTGACTCAGGCATGGTGCATCAGCAGGTAGCTGAGTGGCAGAAAATATGGTGGGTCTGTTTGAGTTTAATTTTGAAGAAATACTCATTATAGGAAGAAACATGCATATATCTTGCTACCTGTAAGTGCTCAGCAAGATCTCGCTATGTTATTTTTTTTTAGTCTTTGTCACTGGTAAGGCCTATTAGACTCAAGTGCCTGTTTTCAGGGGCGACCTGGGAGCATTGGACGGTTAAGTGACTTGCTCAGAGTCACACAGTATGCAAGTGGAGGTTGTGAGAATCAAACTCGGGTCTAGTCTGCTGGAATGTACCAAGCTCGTTCACACCTCATTCCTCTAACCTCTAGGCTATACTGCCAGCCACAAATTATTAAATTATTAAAGACACAATGAAAGAATCACTCAAAAGCCTGAAGTGTCCCTTTACACATTTGCATGTGTGTTTTCCTTTGTTTCCATGCATGCTGGGTCTGATAGACTCCTCAGTGTTCACAGTGTCGCTGCACGTTTTTATATAAGAATTATTCAATGGATGCTCAGTGCATAGTGGTCACAAGCATCACATCCTCAGACCTACCCCATTCAGATGACAAAACCCTTGGTTTGGTCACTCACTTGGTGGTCAGTGGAGGACAGTCTCCTCCAGAGCTTTCCTTTCTCCCAACCGCAGCCTCAGGTGACTCACCATGGATGCCTCCCTGTTGGGGTGGGGGGGCCCTAGTGTTAGGGCCTCCAAACACAAAGTGACAGATCTTCAAAGCCCCATGAATGCACTAGTCCCTGGGTGCACAGGGCTTGTGGCATTCTCCACTGGTGAGCGGGATTTTTACCCTGTGCCAGGTGCTGCAAGATAGACCAGCTCCCTCCCTGCTCTACCTTGCCACATTCAGGGGACCATTTTCTGAGGCTTGCATGAAATATTTGGTGCAAGCTGCCGTGAAGCTGAGGAAATGGTTGACAACTGCACCGACAATAGAAAAATGACTTTGACGCGAGACTTGATGCAAGCCCTGCACTGGCCTTGATAATCGGCCCAAGGTGTCTGGAACCAGTCAGAGACTCATCTCCACATCAGTGTGCTAGAGTCCAGAACACACTGGAAGATGAGCTCAGCTGAACAGAGGCTGATCTTTATGAGTGGTCACTAGCTCCAGATGTTGTAAGATTGCTATTCGACAAATAGGGCACCCCAGATGTGGACCTTTCTATGTCCCAACTCAGTGCCAAACTGCCTTGATTCTGCTCCAGAAATCCAGGACATGACATTTTTCTGTAAGGATGTAAATGACAGAATCTATTTCTGTTTGCATTCCCTCTAGTGCAGAGGGTATTGTTCAAACTAGAGGCACACAGGGGCAAGAGGACACTGACCACCTCCTGCTGGCCTCAACAGATATGGTTTCCTCTGCTGAACAGATGACCAGTCAGCAAACTGCGGATTCTTCTACTCGGGCCGGACTTACTGACTCAGGGTCACCTGGTCTATCCCAGCCTGCACTTTCTTCACCGTCAGGCCTGGCTCTTGAAGAGTTAGAAGTAAGCAGGTACACTGTATCTCAGAGGGTCTCTGAAATACTTTTGGCTGCCCTTAAACCTTCCACTAGGAAGACCTACACAGTCAAATGGAAAAGATTTCCCATCTGGTTCTCCAAAACCCACATGGACCCTTTAGGTGCCTACCTGTCAAGATTCTGGAGTACTTGCTGGACCTTTCTGATGCTGGCCTACTGTATTCCACAGTTAATGTCAACTTGTTTGCTATTTCTGCATACCAAGAGTCCTGTGGTACCCTCTATCTGGCGCAGCTGCCACTGTTCAAGAGGTTCCTTAAGGGCATGTTACACACAAGACCTCCCATCAGGAAGCCGGTGGCTGCCTGGGATATCGGCCTTGTGCTGAATATACTCACCCACAAGCCTTTTGAGCCTCTTGTGTCATGGGAGCTTCTGTTTTTAACTTGGAAAGCAGCATTCTAATGGCCATCACTTCTGCTCACAGAGTGTATGAAATCCATGCCTTGGTCACGGATCCTCCATATACTGTTTTCCACAAAGACAGAGTAGTTTTCAGCTTGCACCCTAAGTTCCTACCAAAGTGGAGTCAGAGTTCCAACTGAATTAACCACTAGTGCCTGGGTCATGCCTGAAAACGGTCCCTGGGATCAGTGCACCTACCCGGTTAACAAAGTCATAAATAAATATTGCTGCCTACCTACTTTAACAACTTCCAGAATGAAGGCGAGTGCACACACTGTTCTCTGGATGTTAAGAGGGTCTTTAGGTTCTGCCTTGACAGAACCAGGGATTTCAGGCAATCCAAATAGCTCATTGTCTCCTTCAGTCCTAATCGAAAGGGACAGCCTGTTACAGTCAAGTGCATTTCTGCCTGGATTATGAACTGCCTACACCACTGCTATGCCATGGCTCAGGTTAAGCTTGCAGGCTTAATGCGTGTTTACTCCATAAAAGCAGTTGCCATGTCCCTAGCAGAGATTAAGCTCTGTACCTATCGGTGACATCTGCAGAGCTGCAACTTGGAGCACAGTGTGCACTTTTATTAAGCACTGTACCTTAGATGTCCATGCCAGGCAGCATTCCACCTTCGGCAGTTCAGTCCTGAATGTACTTCTGTCCTGAGTGAGCCCTTGCTTCTGCTGCCGTAGTCCAGTGGATTTTGTCTGAGCTTGGTACTCTGACCCACTAGTGTGACTCAGTGGTGAAGACTGATTCCTCCTACCCGCCATCCCCCGGGCTCACTCCAGTAGGTTTTATTGGTGTTCACTCCTTGTTCTTGGTTTGGGCTGTGAAGACACTGTGTTACTGGTATGTTGACCTTCTTACATGTGTCACCAGGGCTGTCTTATGCCCTTAGGTTAAGTGCATAAGTACTTCTTAGGTTGTGCTGCACCTCCTTGGTAAAAAAAAAAAAAAAAAGTACAGAGGTGGTTAACAGCTGGTGCTGAGTTAAGCCATGCAGCCCGAGCCAGTCTCACGGCACCACGCATGTGCACAGCTTGCCTCAGCGCCAGCCTTCCTGAAAAAGTTCTGGCTCCCATGGGGTCCTAAGCACCTCCACTAAGTCCTACTAGTGTGAATCAATGACGAAGATATTCGTAGAAGATCAGGAGTAGCAGGCCTCTGTTTGGGAATCCCCTACCCCCAGGTTAAAGGCATTCACTTCAACCTACTGGTCCACTGATCCAACTATATTTTTGCAGGTTCCCTAACCCATCCTTCAGTACTAGTTTTCTTCTTACCTGTTCCCAGCCCTCAGTATAGCAGTAATAGCTTAAGTTACAGCACTCCACACTACGTGTTTTCCCCTTTAGACCCTGCACCAACCTCATCAATCTGCTTTATACTGTATAAGAGAATGAATTCACAGCCACTAAATGTCACGGTTTTTCCGCTCCAACATTTCCATGGCAATTGGATTTAGCGCAAGAGCAAGCTAACTTGTGAACTGCAGTATTTATTTTCACTTTTATATAATTTCCGCTGGATTTCAAAATAGTGAATATAGCTAAAATTTTATTTAGGTGAAAATAATGTCATACAGTATCTTACAGTTTGAAATTGACTAAATGAGTGTGCAAAATCAGCACAATGAATAAATACAGACTATGTAAACTTGCAACAAAATTTGTTTCTAAAAATAGTTTTTGTGGTTGTCTTGTTCAGAGAAGCACTGTTTGGTATGCCTAATGTTTGTTTGTTTGTTTATTTTTGGTAGTTTTTTTTTTTTCATTTAAACACAATCCTTTAGGTAAGTGCCTGTTTTCAAAGGATCTAGAGTCAGGTATATAGACATTAAAATGCATATACAGAAAAGAATATTGTAAAAGAGTGCACAGTATTAAGTTATGGGTATTTAGGCAAACAAGTGCTATATACAGAAAAAATACACTGTCAGGAGTACACAAGACCTTCAAAGCAGTTACAGATACCAGAAGCAGAATATAATGTAATATAGTAGAGTGTTTTATGGGGGGTGGAGGCACATGTTTGCCATCTACTTCTGATCGCTTATACCCAGGTTGTCTGGTTTGAACTGATGTGATTCTTTGATTTGAAGAAATTGAAGCTCCTTGTTTTTAGGGTTAAGTGACAGAACTGTTTATCGTGCACCTGAGGTTGTGCATTTGTGATACCTGGAATGACTGCCTTGTGTTCCGGGCAGTCTTCTGCCTATAACTAGCTTTCTTTGCAGGTTACATGGCAAGCAGATGAAATCTATAGGAACAGCACACTCTTGCAGTGCAGTGATCATAACCAGTACACTATACTGCTTCCCCTAAGTGTATCCTGGCCGAGGCTCTGTGCATCCCGATGCTGGTTGGCAGCAGAAGGCATTCACAGCCCCAGTCTGCCATGCTACACTGATGCAGAGCCAAGCGTTGCAGCAGGTTTGGGTGGAGCTTGCCCTGGACCATGGGCATCCAGCAGAGCGTCCGTGCTGGTCTGCTGATCCTGCATGTGCAGGTGTAGGGAATGTCGGGATACAGCAGTCCTCCAGGACTGCGGCATCCCAGCAGAATCACCTACATTGTTGTAACCACTTCGGACTGGTGCTAGCGATGTCCTTAGACCACAGTGGATGCTCTTAGGATAGGGGGGCTGGTAGGGAGGATGCCAATGGGGCCTGTGAACAAAGAAGTGGCAGGGCAGAGGGGGGCTTGTAGCTGCTAATGCTGCCCCATGGCAAAGGTAGTGCCCCCAGTGCCTTTTCACACTATGCAGTTAGTGCTGGGGGTGCAGTGCACGTCCACACTGCCCCTGGCCCAGCTGCCCATGTAACCATGCATGCAGCTTGGGATCAGGTGCAGAGGGAATAGCTGACAGGGCTTTGGATGCTCAGAGGTCCCCACATATGCTAAACACGACCTCTGCACAGCATGAGGCCTTGTAAATCCTTCTCCATAGATGCCGAAGGGGGTGCAGGGTTTTGAGGATCAAGTCATAGTATTCAGTTTTTTGGGGCAGTATCATGAACACCATGAGATACCCAAAAAATCACAAATGTTTGCCCAATCCTCTGGCATCTTTGTGCTGTTTTCCTGGATTCTGAACTACTGACTGGTGTGATAAAGGGCACAAACATTGGAACAGTTCTGCCAAAACCACCACAGAAATTAGAACAGGATTTTATTTCAGTTACAAACTTGACATTTTAATTTGTATCTATTCTCGTAGATGAAATGTAAATTCTGTTTATAGTGCCATTGTAAACTGCTTTAATTAATGTTCATTATATCGGACTATGATGTAACCAATATAACAATCTTGCCTGTTTAAACTGAAACTGTCACTACTGTAACTAATGCACTTTGCACTATACCTCGGCACAGGACACTTTTGAAAATAGGACCATGGTAGCCCTAACAGTTTTATCCTGTCAAAAATAACATTTTTATTATTACTGTTACAACTACTTGTGTCTCAAGCACTCAGGGATCACATGGACACACACACAAGCTTAGCACACACTATACATCACCAAAACACACACAAAGCCAAGGCGGACTTCTCTTTGTCCTGGAAAACCACTCTTTAATTAAGTCACAGTTTTAAAGGACAGTTGCGTTGCCACATAAGATAGGAAATGCTCTTAACTAAAACATATGCAGACTTCGAAACTCAGTGGGGCGTGTGCCAGGGACACTGGAATGTGTCACAGTACCAATTTATCTGAATTACCTTACAGTAACACCACCATAAACTGCTATCAGGCATCTACTGCCTCATTCTGGTCCCTGGTTTTGGCTTTTGATCTCTACACCTTATCCAGCAGCACTAGTGTACTAATTAATGCTTTCCTTACAGACATTCTAGTTCTCTTCTGTTGTAAATGTTTTATTTTTGAGTAAAGACATATACAGATGCATTAGAGCAGGAAGAGTACACATGACTGTGTAAATCTGTTACCATGAACCATAATGTGTCAATATATTCAATATACAGAATGATAAAAAACAAAAGGGTATAAATATCACATTGACTAAATTCATTCCCCATTTAATGAAGCATTCAAGATGAAGAAAAAAAGCTACATGGCATGTTTAATCTTCAGAAAAACAATATCTATATATGTCATTTTAAACCAATGTACCAACTTTAAGAGCTGCTACCACCTCAAAGAAAACTTTCGAAAGTATAATATTTTGGTACAATTCAGCTTGCGGGCCATATATATTCTATAGATGTTTCCTCACCATTACTTATTATTGAGAAATTTGCATGAATATATGATCTCTATCCCTTAGAGTTCATCTTCCTCTGTAGCTTACTTCCTACTTCAAGTCATAATCCTCTGTCTTGACATCACAATCTGTTGCATTGGGAGTAACTGTGATGTCACAAGCAGGGCATTATGACATCAGGTAAGGAGAAAGCAACAGGAATGAAGATGAACTGCTCAGGAGAACAAAGATGCTGTTTTCATACAACTCACCTCAGTAATAACATAATGGAAGGAGAAATATAGAACTAATGTGAAATATAAGCTAAAGTGTGTCTGAATATTATTTTTGGGTAAAGTTCTGAAGGTGTCAACTGCTCTATAAGTGCTGTTTTTTTTTTTTTCCATTTTATAGCACAGCAGTACAATTACTTTTGAATTTTAAAATCAGAAATTCCCTTAACCTATGGATCTCATTCTGTCAGTCTATCCATCCATATGGGACTCCACGTTCCTGAGTCTTGCATCAAAGAAGCATCCTCAGAGGCTCTGAAATTTTGTGCAAAAATGTTGTATTATGAGCAGGCAAAATTTGTTGATAGTGTCTGGTGTAGCATACAACCACGTTTTGGCCATTGTCCTGCTCAAATGGATACTTGGAACCAGAGATGTGTGGTGGGTGTTTAGTAATGGCCAATTCCTTGGAAATACTGATGCCCCAAATTTAGAGGTGCTGTCCTTTCCCCAAGAGTGTACCACAATAAAAATTAGCTTTGTATCCTTGTATTATTTATTTATTTATTAAAATGTTTCACAAGGAAGGCACACTGAGCAACAAGTAACTCGTCTCCAGTGCAACCTGGGGAAGGGTACAATAGGAATGAGACATTAAACATTCAAATTACAAGATCAACGTTAACATACAGTTGTAAGGCAGGTGTTGCAAACTATGTTGCAACAGTGTTGTGCATAACATGTAGAAAAGTGGACAATAATAAGTGCCAGGTTAATAAGTAAAAAGTGCTTACGTGAAAGAAAGGGGAAGGGAGGGATGGAGGGAGGGTGAGGTGGTTCTTTGAACTTTACTTCACCATAGTAGTTTAAGATGCTGTGATGCAATGCAATGACTTGAACCTGGCGTGAAAATTGGAAACTGATGGTAGCCTCGTTTGGTCTTAGAAAACAGAAACAGTATGCAGTGATTTGCATATACTTTCCATGATGCTTTGCACTATTGGGATATGTGTAATTTTGCATTTCTTTGGAACCTGATTTCATTACCAATGTCCTCCCTGGCTTACCCTTGCCTCAGTGCCTGTCTGCTGAGGTTCTCTGTGTTTTAAAGTGTGTCTACACTTATTGTAACTTGTTCTTCCCCTACAGTGTGCACCACTCACCTGCCATGCCTCTTGCATTACTGCCAACAGCTCTTTACACACATGACATTGTGCAGCAGTGCATGGACGGTATGGAGTCGCCACTGTATTTCTGCTACACTGGGGGGTTATTACTGGTTGATGACAGCACTGGTGGGTCCACACCGAGCTCTTTTTATATCAGTGCCTATAATGGGTGGGATAGTGGGCTTGTTGGACCATATCAGACTTTTCTTGACATGAAGAAAATGGTCTAGCAAGAGGGCATTTCAGGGCAGGTTTGTATTTTGAGAGTTTACACAAACCTGGAGACCTAGGTTTGAATCCCATAGCCACCACTTGCATACTGTGTGACCCTGAGCAAATCACTTAACTTCCTTGTGCTCCCAGGTCTCACTGTCATCGAGGCACAGGTCAGGAAGCATAGGAAAACTAGGAGCAGTTGTAGAATTTACCAAAAATATTTATTTGTACTAGCAGTAACATAAAAAATAAAATTGTTCTGTATAACTATTTACAAAGGCAAAATAAAATAGAGGAGCTCCATTAGAGTTTTCCTTCAGTCTCTGTGTCCATCTCTGCAGTCAATTGCAGCTCTGTCTTATAAGTCCGTCCAACCCCATTCTTAACAAGCATCCTGTTTTTTCTAAAATGTCCTTGTAAGTATCAGGCAGGTGCTGCTAGAGCACAGTGTCCCAGAACAGATGCCCCTTTTCCACAGCTCTTGCAAAAGGCTTAAAATTTTCACTCAGGTAACCTCTTGAGTTTCCAATAGCTTTTTGCAATCATCTCAAACTATAATTATATACATTTCAAAAATTAACACTATATAATTTCCAGATAGAGGGATCCCAATGTCAGTTACATTTCCACATTATGATTTGCATATATTTTTATATCAGCAGATATGTAAGGGAGAAAAAGACAAACAGCAAGGGAAGAATGAGAGATAGCAAGAGGAAAATAATTGTGAGGCTGTGGGGTGATCAAATCCTAGGTCTCACAGGAAAATTTGGTTGCACAACCAGACAGAGAAGAGACAGAAAAGGAGAATAGAACAGAGCCCTGCATTCAAACTCTTTCCATGACAACTGGGACAGGGTCCTATTCAGCCCTGTCACACACACCTGGAAACAAGTTCTGGCTTAGAGTGCCTTTCCTGGTTAAACAGTTTCCCATTCCCTTTCCTTTAGATTGCTTATTCCTTAGGGTTGACTTCATCTCGAGCTGAGACAATGATTTCCCGGCATTGATGAATACCAAGGATGACTTAAGATGTGTTTGTAGTTGCTGCAGCCTGCCATGGTGGACTTAGTGCAAAAGCCTATTCCAAGCCACTTTTATCCCAGGTAAAACATTTCAGCTCCCACAATGTGATTTGCATACTGCTACCCACAGCACACTGCATTCAGGATTTGCAGTACCAAATCAAATCATTACTGCAAACAGCAGAGCACTGCACTTCACAGGGAATTTCTTGCCCATGGTGACTAACCACCTCAGTCCCATGCTAGAAGAAGCTAGCAGTTCAGTGCTTAGATGAGACTAGGCAAAGCAAATGTAGTCGTCTTACCATAACCGACTACCATTATTATAATACATTACCATTTCACCATGACTTTCAGTTAGAAATTTATTGAAAGTAAGAGATTGATGACACTGGAGACTGAAGCCTTCTGTTCATCCATAGGTCAGTAGCAGTGTAGCTATTTCTGATCCCCTTCAGGTTGCAGTCTCTTTCAACAAATTTTCTCTACCTGTGCCCTTTCTCTGCACTTGTCCCCACTACTCCTGCCTCCCTGACTCCTCCTCATTCCTCCTTCCCTCCCTCTCCCTCTCAAGTGTCCTTCTTGTCTACCTCTGTTCTGTTACTCTTTCTGTACTCTCATCATTCAACCCCTCCAAATGCAACAGCCCTGATGGGATTCACACATGAACATGGTTACCTTTCTGATACTGCTATATCGTCTTCGGCGTACTCAACCTAAAGTTCCTTGCATCTGGAAAAGGACTGCAGTACTCCCTCTCAACAATGAGATTGGGGGGTGATCCCTCTATGCCGGGATCTACCACCCCATCTCCTTTACTTCCACTCTGCTAGCGGTGCTTTCACCAGGGCACCTAATGGGATTATCCTCCTGTTCCTGCTCAAGGTAGCATCAGACATCCTCCTTGCATGTTGTTTTGTATTCCATTTGCACTTTGCTCCAGGATTTGTCTCTTTAGTTGCCGCATGTAAATAATTACTACCATCTGGTGTGTTCACCTCATTCCAGTGTATAGCAGGTTGAATTCTTTTATATGTTAGTTTTCATTGCTTTGCCTGGAATAGCTCCCCCCCCCCAAGACCACCTAATCAGATATGTTATCTGTACTGGGCTCCAGTGGGGGTGTTCCCCTTTCTGCAACACATAACTGTAATATGCTCTGTTCTGCTGTCTGAACTATGTATACTCTCCCAGGTCTTACATCTATACAGGCATTTACTCTCCTAGTGTAATCTACCCAGTAAAGAAAAACTAAATAAACTCCTAGAGCACCTAGTGCTTTTCCAGCTTGCCCTTTTCCTAGCCTTTCCTTTCTAAATATCTTCAATTCTGACTTCAGAAAGACTCCCTTGGGCCTCTCCACTCTTACCTCTCTGCTTGGGCTCACTGATACCATTCTTTTTTTTTTTTTTTGTGAATTCTTTTTCTCTCCTGGTCACCGACTGCTGGGGCATCTCTCTGATGGGGACTCACTCGACCAGCCTCTACCGTCCACCTGAACCCCTCCCCGACAGAGGAATCGGGTGTTGGGTCCCCCCTCTCCCACTGGATCCATACGGGAGGAGGCAGGGACCACAGAGAGTCAAGTCGGGTCAGGGCCAGTATGGACTTTTGGGCTTGGTTACTCGAGCCCTGTCGTTGCCTCCCCAGCATCCGAGGTTTTCCGCCTTTGTTACTCCCCTCGAGGCACAGATGTGCAGTGACGTCTGCGTGTGGAAGATGCAGACCACCCCCTCCTGTTGACGTCTGCTGTTGCCTCACCCCCATCTGCAGCCCTACTCCTTGTAGTGCCCCCAGTCTCCACTGGAAGCTGTTACTGAGCAGGGAACCCCCAACAACCCACTCCAGGAGAGGAGAGCAGTCTTCCGGATGCTCAATCCTCTCCTCCCCCTGCCGACCCCCAGCGCCTGAGTCTGCTCCCGAGCTTGGGTCGCCGGCATGGTGCAAGGTGTGGTGTCCAGTGTCTCAACCCTCAGTGCCACCATGCTGGCCCTCACTGATACCATTCTGAAGGGGATGGATCAGGGCCTGGTTACCTCCACCATCTTTGTTGATTTTGTCAAGGCTTTTTGCTACAGCTGTCCCCCCACCCCTTTCTAGAAAACCTAGCTAAGGCCGGCCTCTCAGATCTCAGTCAGGTGGTTTGGATCCTGTCTGGTGTTCAGATCTGTGTATGTGGTTCAAAGTAAAAGATGTAGATGAAGTGAGTATGGTAGATGACTCCATGGCATACAGGATCTTGTTGGGGGCCACCAAAACTCTCACACTGGCCCTGCTCCCCTCCTTCTGTGCTCTCAGAAACTTTGACACACACAGTTTGGCTGTGCCTTAACCTAAGACCTCTGTCAGCAGGCCATATTATCTTGCCACATCCGACATCTCTGACATAACCTCCTTTCCCATGTTCTCCTGTTCCTCTCGCACAGCTCTGAAATCTCTCCTCCATGAATATAACATTTAAACAACATGAAGTCTTGCTGTATTCTGACTATTGCAGTTAGCCCCAGCCTTTAAACTGCCCCGGAGAACAAAGGGTTAACTTTCTATGCAGAGCATAGAATGCTGAGCTTGAGCTCGGTTAAGGTCTCTGTCTGGAGCCCTTTGAAATCCAACCTTCAGATTCTTTACTCTGCCTCACTGAACAGTCGCTCCAGAGATTTCTCCTTCAGCTCAGTTCGAAAGTCGGTTAAAGTCTCGGTAAATTGTCGGTTTTAAACCGAATTTATTTCCGCACAGTCGGTTCAGTCTCTGTCTGTGGTAACGTGAGTAAGAGATAGGTTTTGTTCTGATTTTCTGTGTGGAAACTGTAAAGTGTTAGATCGGTTCGGCTGAACCGATCACTTGTTGTGAATCTTTGTGTTTTACTGTAGAGTGTGGTTACTGGTCCTTATCAGTTCTAAAAAAAGTGTTTTGAACATTTTTTTACCATACCTGTGACACGGTTAGGAACCGATAAGGGAGTCTTGCCTGGCGGTTGCCATAAAATGGGTAAGTTTGGTTAGGTTGGCCATATCTGAGAAACCCGATTAAAAAAAACCAGGCCCACTGGGTTTCAACACTGCAGTGAGTGTGGGGAAGTCTTTGCTAAAGCCGATCCCCACACCACCTGTGCTTATTGTCTGGGGTTTGACCACCTTGATACAGACTGCCAAATATGTAAAAACTTTCCTAAGTCTACCGTGGAAAAAAGATTAGGTAGACTTAGGGAAAAGGAGGCAGAGAAGTCCGCTGATCTGGATGGCCAGCCTGGTTTGGTTCCAACCGAACCAGAAAGAGTGCCCTCTGACCAGGGCGATACTTCTTTGGGCAAGAGGAGAGCCGATCCTGAGGGATCGGTTCCTACAAAAAGGAAATGCAAAGAAAAATTGACCGGTTCGGATCCAGAGGTTCATGTTCCGACCGCCGAGGAGATAGCCAGAGCGATTCGGATTGTGGAATCGCTTCACCTGGTTCCGACCGATCCGGCACCTTTTGGCAGGGGTTCAGTTCGGTCGGTTTCCCCGGTTCAAGATTATACCCCTGAAATTTTTATGAACCAGAGTTTGGGGTGTTGAAGATGATGGTGAAAGTCTGGATGTGCCTGTGGAACCAGACATCTTCCCAGACAGACTTTCTGGTGTTTCTCCTCCTAGGCTTTCTGAGTCCCCTTCCCATTTTCTGTTTTACAGAAAAGTGGCTGAAATCCTCCAGCTTCCTATGGAGGAGGCAATGGAAGATCAAGAGGAGCCTGATTATGTGGAAATGATGGACATCCCAGAGTCCAGGAGACTGTTTATTCTCCTTCACAAATCCTTTGGGAAGCAGACACAATAAATCCTGAAGTCTACTAATTCTGTACCTCCTGTTGACAGATGGTTGGACAAGAGGTACACACTATCAAGCTCAGATACAGAGTTTTATACCAGCAATGCAGCCATGTTGGGGTAG
Source organism: Neoceratodus forsteri (assembly GCA_016271365.2). NCBI lineage: Eukaryota > Metazoa > Chordata > Ceratodontiformes > Ceratodontidae > Neoceratodus > Neoceratodus forsteri. The sequence continues at coordinate 100,601,872 of JADMNL010000030.1, read as the reverse complement.
TGCAGGCTGCTGCCTGTGACAAGGCAAACATTCCCTTGGCTTCACACCCCAGACAAAGACTCAAGGAAGATTGATGCCATGGTGAAAAACAGTACATGGCATCTTCCTTGGGACTCACGAGCAAATTTTATGACCCATGTAGCCAGGTACCAGAAGTCCAGGTGGGACACTGTACTGGCACTGACTAAACAGGCCTCCCCCCAGCTAGCCAAGGAGCTGGAGGAGGTGGCTGCAGATGGGATTGAGGCATCAAAGGTACAGTTTCATGCTACTGTGGACTCCAATGATGTGTCATCATGTCGTGGCTACATTTGTGGCTCTTTGGAGAATGTCTTGGCTCAGATGTACTAGCCTGTCACAGGACACCCAGGCTAAGGCCATGGATTTTCCTGTAGTGGGTAATTCTCTGTTTGGAGAGCAGACAGAGAATTACATGAAGAAAATGGACGAGCACAGGACCACTTATAGGAGTGCTCAGGCCAAGGAGAGGCAGGCAGCTCCTCAAAGGCAGCAGTCTAGGGGCAGGGGCAGGCCTTTTCATAGGCCTTTTTACCAGCCACAGGCCTCTTCTCCCTTTTCACAGAGGGAGTTATTCAGAGGGAGAGACAGAAGGGGGATGAGCAGAGCTGCATCCACTCCTCAGCCTAAGGCCCCTGCCAAGCAGACACCCTGATGGGCCTGCCCGGGTCGACTCTCCTATTCCAGTAGGGGGCAGGCTGGCTCACTTTGTCCAGGACTGGATGTCTATAACCTCAGACAAGTGGGTCCTGGAAGTAGTAAGCCAGGGACTGGTTCTCAGCTTCAAAAAATTTCCGAAGATGAGAGCCAGATCTTTTCTACCTGCAGGTCTCTCAGAAATCCTTGCCCTAGAGGAAGAGGTTTCATCTCTTCTAGCCTTAAAAGCCATAGAGAGAGTTCCTACCCTACACTGGGGCAAAGGTCTGTACTCCAGGTACTTCCTTACCCCGAAAAAGTCAGGGGAGTGGCGACCCATCCTAGACCTAAGATACCTGAACCAACATCTTTTAAAACCAAAGTTCAATATGGTAACTCTGGGAATAATTCTTCCCTGTCTAAGGCCAGGGGACTGGCTAGCCTCCCTGGACCTCAAAGATGCCTATTTTCACATTCCCATCAGGTGCTCCCGCAGAAAGTACCTCAGGTTCAAGTTGCCCTCAGGCCACTATCAGTTCAAAGCAATGCCCTTTGGCCTAACATCAGCCCCAAGGGTTTTCACAAAGTGCCTAGCAGTAGTTGTTGCCTTTCTAAGAAGGCAAAAAATTTCCATTTTTCCATATCTGGACGACTGACTCATAGTGGGCCAGTCTCTAGACCAAGTCAAGTCAGACCTGCAAGTGACCCAGCAAGTGCTCACTTCTCTAGGATTTCGTTTCAACCTTCCCAAGTCAGTTGTCGAGCCAGCGCAGCTCCTTATATTTATAGGGGCAGAGCTGGATACTGTCATAGCAAGAGCCTTTCTTCCCCTGGAAAGGGCAAGAGTTCTTATAGAACTGTCTTCTTCCTTCAGTCTTCAGGTGTCTCGACCAGCAAGGCATTTCCTCCAGCTCTTGGGCCACATGGCTGCTTCTACAGCAGTGGTCCAAGGGGCAAGATTCTAGACGAGGGACATTCAGTTCCATCTGAGGGCCTTTTGGTCCCAGAGGAAGGGTTCCCTTACCAAACTGATTCCAGTGACTCGGACACTGATCCAAACCCTTCAGTGGTGGCAGGATCAGGACAATTTAAGGCAAGGGGTCCCATTTGCCACTCAGTCTCATTCAGTGATCCTTACCACGGATGCTTCTCTTCTGGCCTGGGGCCCATCTGGGGCCCTCACTGCCCAGGGACTGTGGTCCCCTCAGGAATCCTTCTCCATATCAATCTCCTAGAACTCAGGGCAGTTTTTCTGGCCCTGCAAGCTTTTCTCCAGTCAGTGCAGAACAAGGTGGGTCAAGTCAGAACAGACAACACCGCCCGCCATGTGGTACATCAACAAGCAGGAGGCACTCGCCCACGCCTTGTGCACAGAAGCTCATGAAGTTGTGGTCACTGGCTTATTCCTGCAAACCTCTCTAATAGCAGTCCACCTTCCAGGGAAGGACAATGTGCTAGCAGATGCACTGAGCAGGATCTCACAGGGCAATCACGAATGGTCCCTGGACCCTCTGGTCTTGAGGGTGATTTTGTCAAGGTGGGGCACTCCAGAGATAGATCTCTTTGAAGCCCCAGACAATCACCAACTACCTCTCTTTTGTTTCAGACCCCCAGTCTTGGGCTCAGTCCCTCTGGATGCACTGATTCTGAACTGGGAAGGGAAATTTCAGTATGCCTTCCCTCCCTTTCCTCTACTGTTCAAAGTTTTAGTCAAGATTAGGTCACAAGCTTGCAAAGTGATTCTGATTGCTCCAGACTGGGCCAGACAGCCTTGGTACCCCCTGTTGCTGTCCATAACAGTTCATCTTCCCCTGTCTCTTCCCAGGAATTACAACCTGTTAACCTCCTCTCAGGGGAGGATTTGGTACCCCAATCTTCAGTCTCTCAATCTCAAGGCATGGCTCTTGAAGAGTTAGAGTATGCAGATTTACATCTGTCTCAGGGAGTTCTGGATATTCTCAAAGCCTCTCACAAGCCCGCCACTAGAAAAACCTGTAACTCCAAATGGAAGAGATTCAGCATTTGGTGTTCCAAGAAACATGTTTCCCCAGACTCTGCTGAATTGCCTACAGTTCTGGATTATATTGTCCATCTGAATGGCTTAGGCCTCAGACCAGCTGCTCTCAGGTGCACTTGTCGGCTGTTTCTGCTTTTCTGTCAGTGGGGAAGTCTTCCTCACTATCATCTCATCCTGTTTTCTGTAAATTTTTTAAAGGATTGCTTCATACCAATCCTCCCTTTAGAACCCGCCCTGCCTGGGATTCAAATGTTTGCATTGCTCAATTACATAACCTCCCTTTGAACCTGTGTCCTCAGCAGAGCTTAAGTACTTTACTTGGAAAACTGTTTTTAGTAGCCATTACCTCTGCCAGACATATCAGTGAATTGCAAGCCCTGTCAGTGGAACCTGATTTTATCTCTTTTCATAGGGATAAAGTGGTCCTTAGAACCAATAGAAGGTTCTTGCCCAAAGTGGTTTCAGATTTCCACTTGAATCAGTCTATGTCTCTCCCTGTTTTCTTCACCGATCATTCTTCTTCAGGAGAGAAGAGGCTACACAGTTTAGATAAAAGGGTCCTTAGCTACTATATAGAGCATACCAAGGATCATATGTTTGATTCCCTCCAGTTGTTCCTCACTTATGGAGAAGTGGGAAGGCAAACCTGCCACCAAGAGAACTATTGCCAGGTGGATTGTGTCTTGTATACAATTCTGTTATGAGAAACTAGGAAAAATTCCACCTTCAGGCCTGAGGGCTCACTCCACCAGAGGTACAGCTGCTTCCCTGGCTGCTGCCAGGGATATTCCTCTCTTAGAAATTTGTCAAGCAGCCACCTGGAAAACAGTCCATACCTTTACCAAGCATTACTCTCTGGATATCCAGGCTAGGAGTGATGCTCGGTTTGGCACAACAGTACTTCAGAGCCTATTCCCAAAGTAGGTTCTGTCCCTCCTCTATGGAGGTACTACTTGGTAGTCTGCAATAGTCAGAATACAGCAAGACTTCAGGTTGTTTGAAGAAAAAATTACTCACCTTATTAATTATGTTTCTTCTAATGGAGTCTTGCTGTATTCTGACTCTCCTCCTGCCTCCCCTCTCAGAACCTGTTTTTGGGAAGTGGGTAGGCAGGTGCAGTGTTGCACCTCAGGGGTGCTCCTTTTACACCCTCTTCTTTTTGTTTGGGTGTTTGTTTTATTATTATTCTTATTTGGATTGTTTTTGATTTTGGGTTTCCTGGCTTGAGTCTTCCTTTGGGAATCCAAAATTTTTGTTGCCAGTTGGCTAGTAAAAAGTTACAATTTCCACATAGGATAGTGAGTTTTGCTCGTGAGAAATCTGATGGTTGGATTTCAAGGGCTCCAGACAGAGACCTCAACCGAGCTCAAGCTCAGCATTCTATGCTCTGCATAGAAAGTTAACCCTTTGTTCTCCGGGCAGTTTAAAGGCTGGGGCTAACTGCAATAGTCAGAATACAGCAAGACTCTGTGAGAAGAAACATAATTACTAAGGTGAGTAATTTTTCTTCTTGCACTTGGTTATAATCCATTCACTTTACCATATCCCATTCTCCATTCCTCCTTATACTCGTCCCTTGTACCCCGCACCTGTTCCATCAATTACCATTCTCTCTGCCCTCACTTTCCCACCTCTTCCTCACAGTCACTCACTACTACCCCTCCCTTCAGGTTATAAGTATTATTCTTGTACTTTTACTCCTCGTAGTAATAATGTGCGCTGTTGGCTGGCATGTACTGTGTTAATACTGTATCTACCTTTATTGTGTGTGTGTTATATATATATATATATATATATATATATAGTTTCCCAACTGCCTTTCTCAAAGCAGACGTAGCTCAGCACGCCTTCCTGGACAAATGTTTTAAATAAACAAATACATAAGGCAGGCTCTCCCACAATGCCCCACCCATGCATCTTAGTGGTGACTGACCTATTCTGGGTGTAGAAGGGAAGCGCAGCATCCATACATATTCAGCCTTGAACCTCTTTGAGCACGAAAGCACCAGGCATGCCGGATCTTGCCAGACTGCATCTAGCTGTCTTGTGATATGGACTACCGTCCACTGGGAGGCATGCAGAGAGGAAAGTCTTATGCTGTTTGTGACCGAGCTAAGACTAGAATCTAAAGCTCTGTTTACATGATCACATTTGCAGTGGAAGTAACCCGGCGCTCAGGTTGCTCCAGTGCAAAGGCTTCTATGTAGACACTTACTCGATAAATTAAGATGATTCCAGATTCTCTGGCAAGCTGGAGACACTGAGCGAAACGAGCAGCTTACAGTGGCTTAAACTGTAGTGTGGGCTGTCTGCACCATGGCAACTCATCCATCCATGGCTCTGGGGCATGCACTGCTGAAGTGACATAGACTCGTGCATGAATGAGTCTCTGTTTTCAGCAAGTGCTGGGAGCCAGTTTTCCCAGAAGAAGACAGTCTCCTGAGCGCAGCAAAGTAGCTGCTATGAAAAACTGAGGGCTGTAACATTCTCAACTTTCCTGCTGAAAGATACAGCCGTGGTTTCGGGCACGCACATTCACATAATCGCTTACGTCAGCGAGCAGCTAGTCCAGCCCCTCCCGATGCATGGCTCTCACCAGCGCAGATTATCACGGTGCAGAGAGGGGCTATGGTAGACAGGCAGACCATGTGTAGCAGGTGGTCGGTACTGCATTGTTTCAGTCAGAATTTTGAAGTGCTAGTGCCATTTAAGCACAGCTTAAGTCTCCTCCAGCAGTGATACCTTTATGTATTATTCACTGGAATGTATCTTTAAAGCATTGGGTTGGGATTTGCCGAGAGAAAATGGGTCTACCTGCCTATTAGTTTGCCACTTCATAATGCAACAATGCTCCATGAATACGGAGCGCAGTGTGGAGCAATTAAACTAATACATTTTTCATTACCTTTATTGAAAATTGTTACTATTTTGACATGGAAGAGAAATATCAGTGATACTGCAGTATGTGTTATATAGAGAATAATTCATAGACGTCTGTGTGTTACAGATTTTTTTTTTTTTACACACCTGAGGTGTGTGATGATCATAAACCTTGACAGCTAAGCTGGAAAGGTCTTGGAGGTCATCACACACTGAGGGTATGTAAAACAAATACATAGACATAGTCATCTATGTTTTAATTTTATAATTACTGACGCAAGGAGTCTATGTCACTACTTGTTCTTCAAGGTGTATTTTGGTTCTCTTGCTGGTGATGAACTGCTGCCTCTCAGTACTGGTAGTGATTGTAAACAGCACTCCATTGTAATCATTTTTTTCTTCTGACGGGTTAGCGTCACTGCAGATGACACCGAGATAGCAAGAGCGACTCAGTATGTCAAAGGGTCACAACACGAGTGAAGGTGCTAAGCGGCGCTGACACTGAGTTACCCTTTGTTTACTGCGTCTGTCTCGAGAGCGATCTTCCCCACTCAAAGATTGAAGGAAGTGCTGTGGAGCTGAAGCACAGCTTGAAACAAAATGCCGTAATAACTGGGTATGACATCATACCTGGCTATTATGACATTTGATCAGAGCTCATTATCCGCTCATTAAAAGGGTGAGGGAGTCACCAGTACTTATATGATAGTTGTACAAGTAGGATTATGTGTAGTTTGCTTGTGAATTACTAAATCTCATGTAATCACCATTAAAAGTGTAAAAGTTTTTCAAAGTGATCTACAGTCGATCAATGGGTGAGGTTGATCGTGTATATAAATTAACCCAGATTACAACACTTTTGGCCATTTTATGAATAAGTGTAATAATCCACTCTGGGTGTGCATCAGTGCTGTAATAACCTCACTTCCTGGGTGGTTGACGGTCCAAGGCACTCACAACCCACCAAGATCATTCGGGTATTACAGCATTGCTGCACACCTGACCGTGGATTATTCCTTATTTATGTCTCAGCATTCCCATACTGTGTGTCATATTACATTTATTTATACAGTTTATTTACTCAGGCTAGCCCAGCTGAGATGCAGTATCTTGTTTTCTGTGGGGTCCTGCTTTTACTTACTTTTACAGTCGGCAGACTGAAGCACTGTGAGGTTAGAGACTTGCTGAGGGTTACATGAGTAGGTGGCTTTGCTGGAATAGAACATCAGGCAAAAAGAAGAGCTCAACTCCTATATATAAATCATTCCATGTTTGTTGTATTGTCATGTCACCATACTGCAGAATCAAAACCAATGTTTTGTGGCTTACCCATTACCCCACTTTTTCAAAGTGCTTAGTAAACATAAAAATATATGAGACATAAATGTAACTGGATTTTTAATTACTGGTCCTCATTTTTCAAATCTGGATAACCAGACTTTTAAATCGTGTTACAACCACCTGGTTGATATTTTGTATTACAACCAGGCGGTTGTAGTCAGTGCCTGTCAATCAAGTTCGTGCTTCACAAAGCTCATTGGCAACTAGTCTGTGTGTGGGCCGGCCAAACATCTCACCCAACATGGTGGCTCCATTACCAAGCACCCACACTCATTGTTTCTCTCACACCGTCAGACTCATAATAGGTAAGTTTTTAAATATTTTTCCATATCTGTCTGGTTGATCCTGCCTTCACAGTATTTGAAATCTATCTGGTTGATCCTGCTGTTCCTGCCCATTGAGTGGGGCTCTGACACACAGCACCTACATCGCCAACGGACCCCGACTGATTAGTTAACTTATCGTGGTTTGCACTGTAATTAAAAAAGTAATGAAAAAAAAATGAATGCCTGTACTGGAAAAGGAAAGAGAGACAGGCAGTGTGTGTGTGTCTCTGTCTGTCTCTCTCACTCACTCAGACTTAAAAATGAAAACCAGTAATCAACAAATACATGGCGAAGGGAATCTGAGAATTTTACACACACCGTGTGAGATGCTTTTATAAACCTCTTGAGCTTCGCTCTTGGAGTTTATGTATATCTCACCTTGGGTGTGTGTAAAATTCGTTACACACACCCACCCATGTATTTTTCTGTATTTTTACATAGGTATTATTTCTCAAACAAAGCCAAATATCACATATGCATATTTTCTTTATATAGGTGTTGTTGAGGCACAGGTCAGAAAGCATAGAAAACCCAGGAGCAGTTGTAAAATTCCCAAAACTGTTTATTTGTAGCAGTAACATAAAATAAAATAAACCTGTTCAGAATAACTATGTACAGAAGCAAAATAAAATCTTCTTGTAAAAAAATCTCCCTTGCAGTTCAGCTTAGCTGTTTTATAAGTCTTTTTCAACCCTCATCCTTTGCAACATCCTGTTCTTTGTAAATTTCAGGAGCTGCTAGAACATTGAGAACTTCCTGAGGTCCCCACAGCAACTGCAAAAGGCTGAGACATTTGTACTAAGTAACCTCCAGTTTTCATAATTGTCTCAAATTATAAATATATACACATTTCAACAGTAATACCATATTTTCTAAACAAAAGTGATCCCATTATCAGTTTCATTTCCATATATTGATTTGCACATATTCTTATATTACTAGATGTAGATATACAAGGAGGAAAACAGAAAGCAAGAGAAAACAGAGATAGTGAGAGGCAAAGATTGCTAGACTGTTTGGTTGATCAAGTCCAAGTCTCACAGGAAATTTGGTTGCGAACCAGACAGAAGAGACAGAAAAGGAAAGCATACGGATCCTTGCATTTACACACTTTGTCCATCAAAAGGGACAGGGTTCTAGTCTACCCTGTCACAATTGGTAATACCTTATTAGACCACACACTTCTGATTTTAAACAAATTACATTTTCTTAAACCGTCCTGTCTGGATCTGCTGCCAATGTGATAACACTGATGTACGCTCTGTCATTTACATGACTGTCTCTATAGCTATGAAATTAAAGGTAATTAAAAGCTGTTTTTTTAAATGGAAAGGTGTGGTCTAAAAGGTATTTACCTCTATATAGAAAATATGCATATGTAATGCATGGCCTTGTTTGAAAAATAATATTTATGTAAGAAAAGATTTGATTAAATTTATCTTTTCATATGTTCTTTATCTTTAGATAATTACTGTTGTACCTTGAAAAAGTGGGGCAATGTGAAAGCCACAGAACGTCGATCTTATCTGTGTCATTCTTCACCATTCATCACTATTGGGTATAAGCTGGAGGATTAGGACCCCGTGGGAGCATTTTTTTTGTTTTTTGCAAGCGGAGGAGCCAACGCAGAGATGGCGCCACCCTTGAGGCCAATGTATTACGTGGCGCTTGTGGGTTGACCAGTAACTGCCGTCGACACCTCATCAGCCCCAGTTCTGCTTCTCCTGCCGTCGAGAGAGGACCTCATGTAGAAGTTTTGAAGTTGAAGCTGCATCTGCGGCCTCAAATTCTGCTCTCCTTGTTCTCGTGTCTTCTGCCAGTAAGATCTTTCCTTTATTTTTGACAATGCTGAGTGCCTTTGTTTTGTTTGCTGTGTTTTGTCTGGTCATGTCTCATTCTGGGGACAAAAAGAAAACTTGAGGTGGGTCCGTTTCCTGTGTTGTGTCCCTGCAGCCAACTTTTTCTGTCACGGACCAGCATGATTGGTGCTTGACCAGCTTGGACCGTAACACAACATGGATCGCTTTCGATGCCTGTTTTTCCATGGACCTCCAGGTTTTGGAATTACACACTTTAAAGTCGGATGAGCGCTGCTGACTTTGGAGAACAGGCTCACACTCAAGAAGCCAAGGTCAGGATTCTGGCCATGGAGGAGGGGCCCCCACCTGTTCTAGTCTTGCTTCGTGGGGGCTCCTTCTATCATGCAGGAGGGACAGGTGGAGGCACCATCTTGGCAGTTGTCTCTTTGAGGTGAAGGCTCTCCAGTGTCATGCTTTGGGGCCTGCGGGCTGGGCCAGCGTCAACCTCGGCGCTGCCTGTCAGTGCTGCCCCTGACTCCGGTGCCACTTGTGGTGGCACTGGGCCAGCCTCCACTGCTGCTTCTAACTCCAGTGCTGTTTGCAGTGCCAGGGACAGAGGTGGCACCGTGGGCAGCACGGGGCCGGTCTGCGGTGCCGCCTCTGACTCTGGTGCTGTTCGCAGCGCTGGGGATGAGGGTGGTGCCGCTCACGGTCCTGGGACCAGGAGAGATCGAGGAGTCATCCAGGTTTGGGCCTCCTCCTCTGGGGAGGACGATTCGGTGGCTGACCTGGATTGGCTCCCAGATTCCTCAGAATCCTCTGATTCCTTCTTGTCTAGTGCTTCCGCTCCCACTCAGCCCCCTACTCGGGGGTGGGTGAATTCCGCTGGTTCCGGGGTCAGTGGTACTGACCAGCCCTCGGATGCCCAGGGGGGCACCAAAGGGCAGCCCGGAGCTAATGACCCATCTGCCTCCTCGGGGGATATTCCCCCTCCTGTGCTTGTCCTGGCCAGCCTGACTTCTGGATAGGCTGGGGTGTCACAGGCAGGGGAGGGCGCTTCACCCCCCGACTGTCTTCTTGGAGTCAGCTGTGGGGTGCCAGCTGCCTCAGCCTGTGGTGAGGAAGAGGGTTCTCTTGGAGTCTGAAGGGTTGAGTGGACTTGGTTCAGCTAGCGACCTCCCGGGACTCACAGGGCTCAGGAGGAGCCGAGCATTGGGCCAGTCTTCTCCTCCTCGAGGTCCACCCAGTGGACATCTTCTTTGGAGGTCAGGGACTGCCCTTGAGGGCTCATGCAGCCCTAGTGGCCTCACGGGGAATTCTTCTCTTGGGCTCAGCTCTGGCGGTTCCAGCTTGGTTGAGTGGCCTTTGTCTGCTGGGACCACCAGGACTACTCCTCCCTTGAGGTCTCCCAGACGTCCTCTGCCTGGGCAGAGACAGTGCCCTCCTCTGAAGTGCCTGGCCCCATGCTTCTGCCAACCCTCCCTCCCAGGTATCACTGCTCCTATGAGGCCCCTTACCTGGGAACAGTTCAGGGCCATGGCTGCACTGTACCCTGCCTACATCCAAGTCATGGACGAACAGGTGTTCCACCACTTCCCAGTGCAACCTGACCATGTCTCTCCGAGCTCGTCAGCCCTCATCTTCCTCCTTTAAGGGAGAGGAGCTCCGTCCATCTTTCCCCAGCAGCTGATCTCTCTAGTCATCAGCATTTCCTGTCACAGTTGCTTGACGAGCTCCACATTTCCACAGTAGAAGAACGCAGTCCGGACTGATCGACGCATTCCTTCTTGTGTGAGTACAGTGCGGCTGACCTGTTGGTCCACGCCTAGCCTCCTCCCTTCTGGAAGGCATCGCACCGGGTCTGGCGATGTTCCTTTGCCCCAGCTCCAGCCCCAAGGGACATTTGCCAGTAGTATTGCGCCCCCCCGGGGTCTCCAGGAACTCTGCCTCACCCTTCTTTGGGCATGACACTCCTGGGCACCCCTTCTGGGCAAAGAAGCCTGAGCCATGACTGACCCCCAGATTCAAACTCAGATGAGTTTGATTTTTGGGACAGGAGAGTTTTCTTCTTGGCACGGATCTTGCTCTGTGTGGCAGCGCATCAGGCCCACCATGCTACCTTCAACAGGTACTTGTGGTCATGGCTAGGGCAGGTTCTAGCCTCCTTACCTGCTTTGGATTAAACCAGATGCTTCATTGCCCTCTCCATATGAGGCCTGAGCTTGCAAGGCACCAAGGCAGCATAGTACGATGCCAGCGAGGTGGCCTCCAGGATAGTGGGGACAGCGATCTGCATCAGGCGGTCGGCATGGCTTTGTCTCTCCTGGTTGTCACCCCTGGCCTGGCATAGGGTGACTTCCTCCGCCTTCCAGAGAACCCATCTTTTCTCCCGTAGGGTGAGGCGAGAGCTTCAGGGGCACCTTCCTTCTCCTGTGAGGAGATCCTTACCTCACCTGGATTAGTTCCAGGCCTAACCAGGCCTGCAGGGGTTCTCTCCTCCAGTATCTCCCCTAATGGAGGCTGAGGGGGACACTGTCCCTTAGGGAGGTGCTGGGCCCCCTTTGGGGGGCTCGTATTACACTAATAGTGATGAATGGTGAAGACTGACACAGATAAGATATGAAAATGACATACCTACGTAATTCTTGATCTTTCTGTGTATCTTCACCATTCATCACTAAATCCTGCCCACCTTCCCTCTGGGGCCTCAGTCTCTGGGCAATTTCCTCCTCCTTGCCTGTCTTCCATTTGGAATCTGGTCTTAGCACCTCCCCCCTTCCCCATCTAGAATCGAGGGAGGATTCCTCTGTGTAGGCAAGCAGGGAGGGTTGTGCTGCTGGGGATCGCAGGAGCTCTGTCCCTCTCCTTCAACTTAGGTAACTGTTGGTGCTCTGGCTCCCTCTCATGCTCTTGAGGGGGGCCCGGGGGAAGGGGAGCTCTTCTCTTGATCCCCTCAGTTATTTTCCCCGCTGGAAAATTGTTTTTCCCTCTCCATTTCCTCATGTGGCAGTATCCTACTCTCCAAACATTCAATCCCTACCCTGGGGTGTTCTCCAGGGTATCTTTTAGAAATCCTCCTGTCTTAATAGTTTGGTAGGAGAGGAAGACATCGCCCGCCCTGAATCCTTGGCCTGCCTCTACCTCTCAGTGGTTCCATTCCTCAGGCCTTGGCACCTGCTAGGTTGTCTTACTTCTGTGGCTTGCCTTCTCAAACAGTCCAGGCCGACAGTGCGGGGGGGGGGACGCGGTGTCTGCTCCTCCTCCTCTTTCCTTCTTTCCTTCCTTCTACCCCCCCACCCATTTCTTTTTGCCCAGAGATTGGGGTCCACTCACCCCCAATCCCATAGGTTTTCTTCTTTCCTGTCTTCTCTGTGGCATATTCCTCCTTTTAGTTTTATATCCTTTCCTTTTTCTATCCCTCAGGCTCCCTTGCCCAAACCCTCCATCTCCTACTTTCTGTCTCTTGCCAGCGTGCAGAACTGGGGCTGAGGAGGTCGATGGCAGTTACTGGCCAACCGAGCCCATGTAATATGTCGGCCTCGAGGGCATCTCATGCCGTCTTCTTGCAAAAAATAAAAATAAAAAAATGCTCCTGTGGGGTCCTAATCCTCCGGCTTATACCCAATAGTGATGAATGGTGAAGATGCACAGAAAGATCAAGAATTATGGAAGGTACATCATTTTCATTTTTTGATTCTGAATTATGGGGACTTGAAACACAATAAATGTGGAATAAGTTATTGTATATATAGGAGTTTAACTCTACTTATTTATTTATTTATTTATTTATTAAATTTTGGTGACCAGGTAGGCCCACTGAGCCTGATATTCTGAATTTCATGCTACAAGACTCCTCCAGTTCTATTTACTTATATCTTTGACAAGGATGAGGGCATCCAGGGACACCCCTTTTCTTAATACTCTGGTGGAATTTGAACCTGGATCTCCTGGTGCCCAGTCCTGTGCTCTAGCCACCAGACCATGACGTGTCTATACTTGTTTATATGAGATTGATAACATATTCACGTACAGTGTGTATGCTTTGTTCAGAAGGAAGATCAGAGGGTCATCGCTAAATTGTAACCAGGGATCCTGTAAGGAGGCGTGCTTTGGCCCGGCAGCTAGCATTAAATTAGCACAGTACAACTTCATAAAAACAACAGAAGACACAAGCATTGCAGAGTCAGGAGTCATGAAGTCAGCTAACCACACAGTGTTAAAGGTCACCTGAGATGCAAGTTAAGCAGCCACAAGGAAAAGTCCAATTCCTGTTTAAATATTAGGGGCACGAGGCTTGACTGGCAGCTGTAATTGATATGTGTAGTACTAGCTGGGTTGGTTACCTGACAGAGTAGAAGGAGATTGCTGGGTGAAATTGTTCACTGTGGCGATGAAAGAATACAATCCGACAGTGTTTTTTTTTTTTTGGTACATAAATAATAACCTTGCAGAAAGGGAAACGTCACTCTCATACCAGAGGTATTTAGACAAAGCTGTGCACCAAACGTAGGTTCAGTTGCCGAGTGCATTTCCACTTCATTGCACTGGGCTAAGAATCCGAAGTACATTCTGACAGAGTTTTGACCTTTGTCATCTATTAAAATGTCCTTATTCGCAAATCTGACTTTGGGCTTCACTGTTGCTGTCTGATGCTCAGAGTGCTTGCCAGAAGCAATTTTACTGACACCAGTAGGTTCAACAATAGTGTTCTGGCTAGGAGATGATCACACCAGGCCAAACACTGCAGTTATTTTTTTATTTTATTTAGTACAGTCATTCGGAGTAGAAAGGTGTAACTGAGCAATTTAAAAGAAAAACTTCAGAATGTAAATGGTGAACTCTGTTTCTCTCATTCAAACCGTACAGCACTGATGTTTAACTTTTACGAAAAATAAGCTCAAAACAGAGCCATCTCTTATTAGTTAAATAATATCTCTTTGTAACATAAGTGAAATGGAATATTATTTGCTGCTGTCTCGTCACCTCCCAAACCAGACAGCTTTTAAAGAAATTGAGAAGTGGAAAGGTTCGAGTGACTAAGGGGAAGGGTCAGTGAAGAGGGTTAGCTAATCAAATCAGATCAATAGCAGTGGGAGGAGTATTAAGGGAGAACTTCCACTCAGGGAGTCCTAGTAAGCAAACATCCCTTGATAAAGAAAACACTCGTATATCTGTCACATCGTCAATTCTCAGTGTTTGCTTACACCCGAGGTGCTTGTCACTACGAGACTTACAGCTACTGGAGGCTGTTTTCCAGAAACTCCCTAAGAGCTGCATTTAGTAAGAGCTTTGTGATACTCTGCGTTAAGTTGAGTGGACACTGCTTTTTCAAGGAATGTAGGCTAAGGGAGTTAACCATTCACAGGGGAGACACGCTGAAACCCACAACTGATACACCACACATTACACAGTAGTTTCAGTGATGGGTATTTTAAACAGCTAAAGTAGAGTTAAAAAAAAAAACAACTCCCAGTCTACAGCTAAGAGCACTGGTGACTGTACGTCTGTCAACAGTTCTGTCCTGGGAACAGTGCAAGACTGAAGATAACTGATGTGCCAAAGGAATATTCTGCACAAAAATGTTGAACCCGGAGACACTATTGTAAATGCAAAGCTTCATCTCAATCAGAATTTTCCTAGTGAAATATTTCAATGAATTAAAAATTACTTATTGTGTTTGGAGGAACTTTGAGCTTAAGAATCCTATTTCAAAGGTGTCCAAGTCGATCAAGTTACAACAGTAGAACAAGTTACAGTCGACAGCAGCCCAGTACAATAAACAACAGACTAATGCAATAAACAAGAATTTTCATATTATAAGGCGCAGTGAGTTAATAGATGAGGGTCATGTATTTATTTCAAAAGTTTTACCTGGAAAGATGTACTGAGCTGGTAACAGCGTGTTCCAGATGTGTCCTGGGGGATAAGGGATGGGGAGTAAACAATGCAGGATGTGCAAATGAAGATAACACACTGAAGATATGAGAGTAATACAAATACTGTACACTACAATACATACAATAAAAGTAGAATACATTACAATTGTGCAGTCATGATATTCAGGTGGATAGTCAGGACAACACAAAAAAGATATAGAGCAATGTAATTATGGAAGAAGAAGAAGAATCAGCATTTATGTATTTATATTTATATAGTGCTTTTCATACACAGTGTATCCCAAAGCGCTTTACAAGCAATAATAGACTAGTAGTGAAGTGACTGAATGTGTAGTGGCAGCCATATTGTACATCAACACCCAAACACAGCCTGGACAATTGCATGATCCAGGTTTATGGGAAGGGGAATGTTGGCCAGGACACCAGGAATGTCCCTTACTCTTTGCGAAGAGTGCCCTGGGTTCTTTTACTTCCACCTGGACACCCACCAGGATGGGTAGAAGGGACTTTAGTTTAACATCTCATCTGAAGGACGGCACACCCCAGCAGTACAGCACCCCCCCCAATACTGCACTCAGATGCCAGTGTTTTAGGTACGAGTCCAATCCCGGTGTGGGATGAGAATCCATGACCTTCTGATCCAGAGGCGGATGTGCTACCAACTGAGCCACACTGACATCTGAGTACAAGTAAGTAGAAGTGTAATACAGTATTGTGAGTGTAGAATGAGGTATTTTACACGCTCGAGGTCTGTGATCACATCACAAACCACAAGAGCAAACACTGAGTAGCTTGCAAGGTTTTTATTTTTGATTATTTGTTTAGCCGTTTTTTCCCATTTCCCCCCCCACCCTCACATCCTTGGCATGAGTGCATGCATGTGGAGGCATGCGCAAGTCAGGCAGTGTGGGAACCCCACCCTACCAGTTGCCCATACCCACCTGTGCTGCCACTGGACCTCCACCCGGAGGCAGCAGGACTGCAGAATGGTGCCCCCCCCTCTCTGGGAGAGGACAGTCACCATTAGGCAGCTCAGTCCTGTTCGCACCCTCACCCCCATGCCAGCTCCCTAACGAACTGAGGGCATTCCCGAACCGGAAGCCACCGCGAGCGCGAGGTAAGACGCCCAGGCGCCTCAGCGCCACCGGCTGGCACAAGTTTTTTTATAACTATTTATACTGCTTCATTCATGAGCTCTTGCCTTTCATCGGCTGCCCCAGCCATCTCCCAGCCCCAGCACCTGGACAGGTTCACTTATTGAACCACAGTACCCTGCAAGGTACCTGTCATAGTGGGGCCCACGTGAGGAAGGCAGTTCCTTTTGGGGAACAGATACTTGGAGGCTTCACTGGGGAGAATATTAAACTTCACAAAATGGGTTAGAAAAAAATCCTGAAACCTGATTGTCTGTCAGCAGTCACAAGGCGTAGGTTTAACAAGCAACATAAAATAAAAAGTGTTGGTACTGTTCCTGCATAAGGACTTTTTTACATATAAAACTTGTTCTTTAAATGTTTTAAAATACTTGTTTTTAGTTTTGTTGCCGAAAAATTCAATTTTTAAGTGCAGTAAGACCCCCAGGGTGTAGGATATTGGAGGTACCTGCACTTCCAGGATCTCCAAGGCCCTCCACCTTCAGCGTTGACCATACCTCTCTCCTCCCCTGGAAACTACCGCCCTATTTCCCTCCTGCCGTCCCTTGCTAAACTGCGAGAGAAGCTAGTCTACTCTAAACGTTCATTTTCTAAGAACAGTAAGACTCCTCAGGGTGTGGGATATTGGGGGATACCCTCATTTCCAGGCACTGTAAGGCTCTTCACCTTCAACATTGGCCATAATTGCCTCCTCCCCTGGCAACTACTGCCGTATTTCCCTCCTCCCCTCCCTTTCTAAATGCAAAAGAAGCTAGTCTACTCTAGGCTTCTCACCTCTTTCAGTTTTCTGTCACCGTTTCAGTCTGGTTTTCAGAAGCAGCACTCCACCATCTCCTACCTGTTGCATGCCACTGACATCATCCTTTCCGGATGGATCAGGGTCCTATCACAGCTGCCATTTTCATAGATCTAGCATTTGACTCACTCCTCCTGGATAAGCTGAGCTCAGCCAGCCTCTAAGCTATACCTGTTTAAACAACTAAATAAATAAATAAAAAATAAATAAATAAAGCTCCCACTACTGACTTGTTCTGTTCCTACCTAACCGGCCACCAACAATCAGTTCAGGTTGGAGGCATGTTTTTACCTTCCCTTCCCATCCAGGCTGGAGTCCCACAGGGTTATATCCTAGGCCTCATCTTGTTCTTGATTTTTTTGAATGGTCTCCCCTCTGCCTGTGTCAACTCGTGTACACACGTGTATGCAAGTGACACAGTCCCCTTCTCTTCCGGTCCTTCTACATCTCCAACGGAAAATCTGCTCCAACAGAAATTAGCCATCTCAAGGTCAACACTAAAAAAATGGTGTCTATGTTCTTTGGTATCAACCAAAAATTGGCCAGGCTCTCGAGACTTCTGGTCTTCACCACACTGTATGGCTCCCCCTCTTGAAGTGATGCCATTTTTCAAGTACCTCGGTGTGTGGCTTGACAGTAAACTTGGCTTCTCAGCCCACATCGATGCTATCCATGCAAAACTTGTCCTAAGCTTGGTGCCTTGTACCATAACAAAGACTGTCTATCCCTGCTGGTCCTCTGCGAGCTGATCACCAAAATGGTGCTCCCGGTCTTTGACTGTTCTGACGTGGTCTGTGGTACAGCCCATTCCACTTCCCTAGCCAGACTGGACCCCTCTGCAATGTCTTTGTCACTTTGTGACTAATTCCTCCATGTATGCACCACTGTTTCTACTCCTCCCTGTCTGTCCTCCTCCTTCATTCACATCACCAGTCACCCAGCATTTTCTTCATCTCCAAGAACTGGTTTGGCTCCTGCCATCCTATCTCACCTCTCCTCTCTCCAGTCCCCCTGTCCTGCTCCTTCCACTCAAGGGGACCAGCTAACCTTCTTCACATCTCACCCCTGCCTCTGCTGGGCAATATGCGTGTCCTATCACTTGCCTTTACTCTGGAACCAGCTTCCTCAATCCGCTTGTCATTCCACTTTCATAGGGTCCTCAGGCATCAGCTGAAACGCCTCCCTCTGCCCACCTGCACCTGTTTCCCGTAGGAGATCCCCTCAGTGATATGGCTGTTTTTAGGTTTTTATTCCCCTCTTCACAGCTGTTCCTGTGTGCACTGTTTTGACTGCCATTGTACTGCTTTTATGCCAATCTCAATTTTCTGCGCGCACATGTGTTTGCACAACGTATTTGCACTTTATCCCGTTCCATGTTTGTACCAGTTAAGTGTTCTTACTGCTGAATGTCTGCACTTTACCTGCATCATGTAATGTACTGTATCGTTTCACTGTTACTCCTGTAACCCTTCCCCCGGGTTCCACCTGGAAATGAGCTGTGGCTCAGTGTGCCTGTCCCGCTTACCAATTTTAAAATAAATACTACACTCTGCACTTGTAGATATCCCCCAAACCCCACACTCTGTCAGGTATTATCACTTACTTACTACACAATAGTCTGTTTACATAGCAATTACTCAGTACTGCTAGGTAACAAGAATGCAGCAAAATTGCCACTTTGAATTCTGCACCAGTACCTTTTGCTCAAAGAACCGTAGAACTGAATATGCCTGGAGACTGAAGTACCTTCATGTTAAAGATGTTTATTTACATTTTGATTATAATTTTACAAATCTTAGCATTTATTTGAAAATTATTCTGTATTCACTCCCCACCAAACCAAACAAGGGAGAAACTCTGAATAGGGGGGTCGATACCAGTCCATTCACAGAAGAAAGGGTTTTGAAAGAACTCTTGAAACTGAGGGTGGACAAAGCAATGGGGCCTGATAGGATTCACCCAAGAATACTAAAAGAACTAAGGGTAGAACTAGTAATACCACTGACTACTCTCTTTAACAAATCATGGGAGGATGGAGTGGTACCTGAGGACTGGAGGAGGGCAAATGTGATTCCACTTACAAAAGTGGGAGCAGGGCAGAGGCAGGAAACTACAGACCAGTTAGTTTGACTTCAGTGGTAGGGAAATGATGGAATCACTTCTGAAGGAAAGAATTGTTGAGTATCCGGAGGCCAGTGGGGCACAGGACCCAAGGCAGCATGGTTTCACAGCAGGAAGGTCATGTCAGACAAACTTAATAGATTTATTTGACTGGGTGACCAAAGTACTAGACCAGGGAGGGGCTGTGGATATGGCCTGCCTAGATTTTAGCAAGGCATTCAACACAGCCTCACACAAAAGATTAATATGCAAGTTAGCCAGCCTTGGAGTGGGTCCCAAGGTGGTAACCTGGATAAAAAACTGGCTGGACAACAGGATGCAAAAGGTAATAGTAAACGGAGTCCACAGTGAAGAAAGGAGGGTAACTAGCGGGTACCGCAGGGTTTGGTACTGGGACTGGTCCTCTTAATATCTTTTAAGTGACATTGAGAGCACCTGAAGGAAAGGTATGCCTCTTTGCAGATGACACAAGATCTGCAACAGGGTTGATACACAAGGTGGGTGGAAAGAATGAAAAGGGACTTGGCAAGGTTGAAGGAATGATCAAATACTTGGCAGTTCAGATTCAATGCAAAGAAGTGCAAGGTGATGCATCTGGGAAACAAAACCAGGGAAGAGTACACAATGGGGAGTAGTTAATAGCAACAACAAAAATCAAAAGAGACCTAGGAGTAATTATATCAGATGACCTAAAGGTGGGCAAGCAATGTGAGAAGGCAGTAAGGAGGGCTGGGGATACTGGGATGCATATGGAAAGGCATCAACAGTAGAAAACAGAAATTGTTATCCCTCTCTACAGACAGTTAGTGAGACCCCATCTGGAGTACTGCATGCAATTCTGGAGACCCCATCTCCCAAAGACATAGACAGAGTGGAGGCTGTTCAGAGGAGGGCAACCAAAATGGTGCAAGGTCTGCACCAGAAAACATACAAGGAGAGACTAAAGCAGCTTAATATGTATACCCTTGAGGAAAGGAGGGAGGGGGACATGATAGAAACTTTCAAGTATCTCAAGGGAATTAACAAAGTACAAGAGGGTAGTATCTTTCAGAAGAAGAGATGTGCAAGAGCAAGGGGGCCCAATTTGAAGATAGAGGGGGGATGGCTCAGAGGTAATGTTAGAAAGTGTTTTTTCACAGAGAGAGAGAGAGAGTTGTGGATGCATGAAACAGCCTTCATGAGGAGGTTGTGGAGTCAGGAACAGTGGGAGAGTTCAAGAATGCATGGGACAGGCATAAGGTGATTCTAGTGGGGGGCAAGAGGAAGTAAGCTGTTGATTAACTAGAATCTGCAGCTTATCCGTCAGGTAGGGAAATGGGCAGACTGGGTGGGCCAAGCGGTCCTTATCTGCCGTCAAATTCTATGTTTCTATGTTTCACCCCTTGGAAATTGGTCATAAACACTGAAAATGGTTATAAATGGTGCACTCTTATCAGTTGCTTAAGCAATATTTTTTAACGTAATTTTTGGCATGAGGCTTATGCTAGAAAACATCCATTACAGGTTGATCCATATTTGAGAATGTAGTTCTGTTTTATTTCAGTGCTCCCTGGCCAGGTTATTAAGACAATTTATAATGAAGGAATCCAATGACAAAAAACATTCACCACCTTCATTGCTTAGCTTTATTTATGATTATTACATTTTCCACTGCAATTAGTTTTCTATAAATCAGTATCTGCCTACTTTTAAATTTCAGCTCTGTTAAGAATTGCAGCTGGTTACACTTCTGTCATATTTCTGAGTGTCGTCTTCCTTCAGGGTGTGCTCATTGATACCCAGAGAGTATAGGAGATGGAAAACGATGGTAACTGTGTGAAGACTGTCTGCTGTTGACGTAACACTAAGTTTCATGTGCTCCTTGTGAGTTTTGATTAATATAGCAAAGTAAACAGTGCCTTTGCCATTTTCAGGCCATGTGCTATAAGAGGGTAAATGAGGATTCTTTGTTGCAGGTTTTGTCCCGTCTGTTGAGGTTTTGCCCAAAATATGATTTATTCAATTATGGCAGTCTTTCTTGAGAGTCTGTTTCTGTTTTATTTTAACAGTAAGTGAGGGCAGTTACAGAACTTTTAATATAACCTGTAGTGTACCTCCCTTCATTTTTTTGTTCAGTTAATGTAAAGATGAATTGAAGTGGTGGCCTTACTGTGCTCACAGTCTCTCCCACAACCACCCCAACTGCCCCCAGTGCATTTGACTCGTCTGGAGCTGCTGCTGTACTAAGGTGTGTGTTGTGCTCTAAAGAGCCAGCGAATCCCTTGCCCTCAGATCAGTTTGATCAGTTCCATTGTTCTGTACTAATGTAAGTGAACGGATTAAAAGAACATGAATCATTGCAGACATCCAAACGAGCCATTGTTCTCTAAGAGAAAGTGGTCAGGATTCTGTAAAGGCTTTTAAAGCACTTTAGAGATGTTGGTAAATGAGAAATATGTAATTAAGTCATTTTGGAACAGTAAATAGCACGCTCAGGGCCTCAGCATTGTTGGCACTAAGCTATAAGTCTTTGAATTCACCAGTTTTTTGAACTATGCTGGAAGGAAAGTCAGTGTAGTCAAGTGCATTAGCTCTCAACCTCTGTCACAGTGAGCCTTCCTAAGCTATGGAACATGTCTTGGGCCTCCTATGTTTAAAATATGGTATCATACTTTGTGCACTTTTCTGTGTCTAAAGCGAAATGCCCTTGAATAAATTACTTAGAAACATAAAAACTTAGACAGTGACTAGAAAAAGGCTGGTGGGCCATTCAGTCTGCCCGAGTTCCCTATCAAACCCCAGGACCTATTGTCCATGCAGGGTACTAGCCCCAGCTACACACCCTCCTATTCCCCTCTCGATTGCCGCCACCCTGAGTAACCACTATGCCCTTCACTCTGTCCCAGCTGTGCTTGAAACCATTTATGATTCTGGCATCCACCATCACGGTTGGCCGACTCTTCCACATTTCCACCACCCTTTCCATAACATAAAACTTTATCACTTCCCTCTTGAACCTCCCTCCTGTTAGTTGCCACGCATGCCCTATGTCCTTGAACTGTTACTCATGTTAAATAGTTTCCCACTGTTCACCTTGTTTATTCCTTTCAGAAACTTGAAGGTCTCTATTATATCACCCCTCTCCGTCCTGGTCTCCAGTGAGTACATGTTCGGAACTCGTATGCATGTGGCATCATCAACATCTGCGCCTGTTGTATTTGATGCCTGCAAGAAAAGATGCAAACCATCTCATGCAGTTTGTAGATGTTGGTCATAACCCCCCAACCCTTGCCAGGCAGTCAACTGCGTTTGTGACTAACTGTGTGTGAAGTTTGCCCCAGCCCGCTACCCCTGAACAACCAACAGACAAGTGTGCAACTGAAAGTGTGTGAAGTATGTTACAGAATGAGCTGATTTTAAGTTGCTGGTATGTTTTCACTCTTCTAGCTCAGAGAGAGTTTTAGCACCT
Source organism: Neoceratodus forsteri (assembly GCA_016271365.2). Classification (NCBI taxonomy): domain Eukaryota; kingdom Metazoa; phylum Chordata; order Ceratodontiformes; family Ceratodontidae; genus Neoceratodus; species Neoceratodus forsteri. The sequence goes on along the minus strand of JADMNL010000030.1, from coordinate 100,579,439 downwards.
TCCAAGCAACATGGTGTAATCATCCAAAAGGTCAGGGCTGTGGTGGAAAGGTTGATAGACTCCCCTGCAGAGAGAGGTTTATAGTGTTCATTACGTTGTTTTTGTAAGTGTGTGGAGATTTATTTGCCATTTGCTCTCTGTACAATAGTGCAGTGGCTAAATGGTTTTAACTGATGTCCTGCTAATACCTGTGAAATGTGCCAACCCATTATGCCTTATTGAAATTCGTCCGTGGATAATTTTTCTAACACTGCTTTGCCGAAGCCAACTGGCACATGACATGACCTCTGCTGTAAGGAGCTAAATAAAAGGGTTGTAAAGCTATCAGTTATCTTTGGGGATTAGAAAGCAACTAAAATACTGACTTCTGTATAAGCAGTGGTGCATTCCTGCTAACTAATCTGAAAAGATAATGTTAACCCAACTCGCCCCTGTTTTCAGTAGGTCGTGTTTGCCATCTCCTGGACCAGAATGATGATGAAGCAACATCTGGTGCAGCTATGGTATTTTATATTCGGGAATTGCTGGTAATATAAACATTGTTGCAGAATTATTTGAAAAAAATATATATTTTTAGCCAGCTGGCCCAATGGCTTGGCAAGGCAGATTGCCTTGCCACCTGCCACAGAAGTGACCTGGGTTTGAAAACAAACTAGGGTCACTTGAAGGGTGGCCAGGGGAAGGAGGTGCGAGCATCCAATGCAGGCTGCCCTCTTTCAGGGAGGAAGGACAGCACGTACCACTGCTTGGCTGCTACCTAGCTGAGGCTTGGTGATGAGGCAGTGGTTGCCCACCTGGTTTTCCAGGTGCGAGTGCTGAGGCATACTGTGTCTTCATGCAGTGCGTGCGCACCTTGGCACACATGTCAGTCTGGGGGAAAAGCTGTGCAAAAAAAAAAACCTCTAGCAGCTGGATGAAGGTGGCATCCTGCTGGCTCCGCACCACCTACCTAGGCGCACACCATGGCGGTTCAAGAGGTTGGAGGTAAGTCCTGGGTAGGGTGTGTGACAGGGCTGGGGAGCTGCCAGAAGGGGGCTGCTAGAGGGATACAGAAGGAGAAAGAAAGAAAGAAAGAAAGAAAGAATGAAGACAAATCCTTTTAGCCTGCCCCTCAGTGTTGTGCCAGTGCTACCACTTGCAACACAGGTAGTCTGGGTTTGGGTTTCCTCATGGATGTAAGGAGGGCCAGTGAATGGGGGAGGAAGATCGAGGTATCCCAGAGGACACTTTTCTTCCCTGGAAATCACTGCTGTGCTTTCTACTTGGGTGAATAGAGGGTAGCAGTGCAGAGCACAGCCAATCAGGAGGAGACTGTTGGTTCACTTCCAGTGCTGCTGTAGCTTCATACACTTGTAACCCCCTGCAAATGGGGTTCCAAAAGACTTCAGAGCTTGCTTGAATGCTCCAAGCCTGAATGGTGTTTGGCATTTAAGCCATTTATCAGTGAGTGTTTTAGAACCTCTGGTACTGTCTCTTTAAGAGCTGTCTGCTTGCAGACATAATTAGTTTGTATTGGGGACTGTGTGTTTCTTTGATTGAGTACCACTCAAGCTGCTGCCAATTCACTTCATTTTGCAGTCACTAGGAGTGCAAAGGGAACCTATCTGAAAGATGTAACTGTTTGCCAGAAATTATTTAGAGTAATAATGAAATTACAGTTTGTCTAACCTGCTTTCTTTGCAGTCAGAACTGTGTCTGCTAGTTCCTATTCTAGTTTTGAACTGCTGAACTGGACCAATCAGTGTGGGGTAAGCTAGCTCTAAATGGTGCCTTGGACGAATCAGAACTTGACTCATAATCTGAGCCAGCCACAAGAGGATTGTATGGGCAGTGACTCTGGGAGATGTAGTTTAGACTTCAGTGCCTTTTGGACCAACAGCAGCAGTCTATTGTGAGTGACAGCCAATCCAGTCAAGAACTGGGAGGAACTCAAAGGAAGTGCCCGTTTTGTCGGTTGGAGTTTCAGTTGAGCTTTGGCAGTGAAGAAGGAGGAGCCCTGTGCTTTTCAGTGTGCAGTTTTAGTCAAAAAATGTGTGTAAGGCCCAGAGTTCCGGTCTGCAGCTTGTGTAACAACTGATTAGGACTGAATCCGTCCTGTGAAAGAATCAAGGATCTCTGAAGAGTAGAAACCAGGCTCACCCTGTAGAAGACTGGAGGAATTGCTGAAAATGTACTCGGTCTGTCAGGAACTGAATCTGCTGTGTGTTCTCCCGGTATTGTGCAGTAATTGCATCGGGATACAGATGCAGCCTGCCTGGTATAGTGCTTTCTTTTATATGGATGTGTGAAGAGGTTTGTGTACCTCAAGTGAGCCCTGCTGACATTGAAGGACCCTATCTTATTTGGAGGTCGTGAGTACTAATTCAGGGTCGCTCCTGTTGAATTGCCACATTAAATCCAAATGGAATTACTGTACTGCTGACTGTTTAATTCTCCTTTTCTCTGTGTGAAAGGGCCCTCACTAGCTGCCACGGTTTGACTAGCCACTAGGGCTTGGGTACCCAGGGACAGTAACTCGATAGGGATAGGCCTGTGCACAGAGCCATAGGTAGATTATTAGAGTGATAAGCTAATTAACCTGATTTCCCCTGTCCTTGTTATATCCCCCTAAATAAATCAGAGCTGCTTGTTTCAGCAAAGTTATACTGCCTGAGGTATTTGTCTATGTTAAAGTACTGTACTGTGATTGTTGCACTGTATCTCATTTCACAGGAGGTCCCAGTGCGGAACCAGACCTGGGGGTAAGTGTATACTGTGAAGGTAATTCTGATATATTGTGGGCCACTAGTGGGAAGAAGGGGTTGCAGTGTCCCAGAGGGCTGTGACCAAGTTAGTTTAACTATTGCAAACCCTGACCTCTGGGTGGAGGCACCACCATTGGATCCAGGCCCCTCAACCTGTTAGTGGCAAATCAGGCAGGGTAGTAGCCCCTGGGATAGCGCCATCTAGTTACATCTTGGAGGCTCACCGCTGGGATTGTGTGTCCTCTAGTGGCCATATTTACTGAACTACTGTTAAGAAAAAATGGGTACTCCGACAGAAGTGGCTGTGCACCGGCTGGTGGAGTGGTGTACTGGGGAGGAGATCGAACTCAAAATGCTATACTTATCCTGGACATCCCCTGGGTATCAATACGGACACTATGCAGGAGTACTTTCCAAGGTGGAAGGTTTACAAAACCCTGTGGTGGTGGGTCGCATGCTAATCTGCTCACCCACACTTTCCTGGCCCTAGTAGAGTTTAAGGATCCCATAGATAGCTCCAAAGTGCCACAGACCATTACCCCAGAGGAGCCCTCACTGCTTGGAGAGTGATAATTATGACAGTAAAGACCGGGGGAATCAGCCCCACCACTATCTGAAACTTTTGAGGAGAAATTTGCTGAATGGTTGCTGGGAGAGGGAAACTGTGGAGGACTTGAAGAAACTATTCTTGCCACCTGGGGTGTTCCTCCCCAACACCTTCTCCTGCTCCAGTGCCCGTAATGGTGGCTGAACCAATGCAGACTCCTATTTCTGCACCTGCCATTAGTCACGACTCTTACCAAGGTTGAGGATCTTCTCTGGCACCCTTCCCACCCCCAAGGGGAGGATGACTGGGAGACCTGGATAGACTATGTTGCCCCCCAAGTGCTAGAATGGCAATGCTCGGAAGGCGAAAAGCGAAAGAGTGTTAGTGAGAGCCTCCGAGGTCCTGCCCTGGCTACCATCCGTGCTAAACGGGCCAGTAACCCTGAAGCGACTGCACAGGCCTATCTTGAGGCCTTGGAGAATGTAAGGGAGCCCAGATTCTGATGAGGACCTATGGTGGAGAGTAAGAAATGCACAACAGTACCAAGGGGAGTTGTTGTCTGTGTATGTCTCTCGCTGGAAAAATTGTTGCAAGAATGCCTCAGAAAGGGTAGTTTGCCAGCGATTGAACTGGACCGAACCAGACTGGACAGAATCTTAAGTCTGCCCTTCTCAGAACTGCTGTTGCTTCAGTTACGCCTGGCAATCGACTGGAATCCCACCCTCCATGATGAGTTAATGAGAGAAATTCGAGGAGTTGAGAAAGGCGACTGGGAGGTACCTGCACCAACAGCTGTGGCTACGAACCCGAGTGACTGAGGGTGACCCATCAAGTGAAGTTCAGGGCAGACGTTGACAGTCAATGAGTGCTCTGACAAGGAAAAAGATATGCCACAATGGGGCGAACTGTTGAGAGAGATCCGGGAATTCAAAAACAGTCCCTTTATGAAGGCCACGCCTGCAAGTACGGGCCCTGACCTATATCCGACTGCATCTGCTATGGGGGTGGGGTACCCACCATGTATCTCCTGCTGATAACAGCTCCAAACTCAATTCCTTGACCATGGAAGTGGAGAAACTGACGAGATGTCTCCAAATGCTTATCACGCCAGACAGAGATGGCACCCAGGTTTCAGTTAGTAATACCCCGCCCTGGCTCCCAGTGTGGCGCCCGGCCAGCTCAAACTCCAGAAAGTATGTTTTGCTATAATTGTGGGAAAGATGGGCACATGAAAGGGAATGCCAGTCCCCAAAAGACACTGACAAAGTTGCATATAGGCTACAAGGAGAGCTTGGAGAAGAAATCAGTGGTTAAGAGTGCACGACATGATCCCAGTGAGGGCACCAAAATGCTAATTCATCCTCTTGTGGCAAGGTCAGTTGCCCAGGCCCCCACTACCGCCTCCAGACTGGTCCAGAATAGTGGGTCCCTCCATGGAGACCACTGTAAAGGTGAATGGAGTGTCTACAAGAGCTGTATTAGACAGTGGCCCCAAGTGACAATTATGTTCCAGGATTGGTATCAGAAGCATTTGTCAGACGTACACTTTACAACCATTAGAAGGACTGCATGTATGGGGTTAAGTGAGAAGGCCTACCCTATTCCGGTATATCCGAATTTGCTGTCTTTCCCACCTCGTGGCTGGAGTGGCGAACAAGTAGAGACCCTAGCCTTAGTGTGTCCCCCACTGGACTGTATGATGGTGTCCCTTTGTTGATTGGAACAAATGCTCATATGTTCGGAAGGCTGGCACAGTTGTGTTATGAAAAACAGGGTCAAAGACTAGTAGAGCTTTAAGAGTTCCGCTTTAATTAAGAAGGCCTATGAGGCACAGAGAGATGCTGAAAACAGAACCAGAGGAACCGGTCGGAATTGTATGGAAGAAGGATCCTGAGTCTCTGATCCTGGCGCCAAATGCCCAGTGTACCTTACAGGGAGAGGTCCGTATCAGAAAGGATGTTAAGAATAAAATATTAATGTTGGATGCACCAGGCGATGGAAAATTGCCAGAGGGACTGCTGGTCAAGCCTAGTATTTTGCCCGCTAGAGCCCATGCTTATGCCAGAAGGGTAATGGTCCAAGTTCATAATGTGTCTGAAAGAGACATTCGAGTAAACAGAGGTTGCATCCTGGCTAATGTGCATTGTGCAGACACTGCAGTGCTACCCAGCAGCAAGAGTTCAAAGAAGAATGACAGAGTAACGCCTGACTTGTTTGATTTCGGCGACTCCCCGCTGCCAGCTGAATGGAAAGTGAGGATCAGTGAGAAGCTTGCCCAGAGAGACCAGGTGTTTTCTTTAAAGGAATGGGATGTAGGATGCGTGCAAGGAGCTGAGCACAATATCCGGCTGCATGACAAAGACCATTTCGTGAGAGGTCTCGACGCCTGGCACCTGCTGACATAGATGATGTGAGGCGGCATCTGCAAGAGATGTTAGCTGCTGGTGTAATACAAGAATCCAGAAGCCTTATGCTTCCCCATTGTGGTAGTGAGGAAAAAGAATGGAACAGTAAGGATGTGTGTGGATTATCGCACCTAAACCGCGGACTATCCCTGATCAGTACACAATGCCCCGCATTCAGGATGCTTTGACTGCCTAAGCGGGAGCAAGTGGTTCTCTGTGCTGGATCTCCGCAGTGGGTACTACCAGATCCGATGGCCCCAGAGGACCGTGGAGAAGACGGCCTTTATCTGTCCGCTTGGTTTATGAATTCATGAGGATGCCTCAAGGATTTCAGGTGCCCCAGCCACTTTTCAACGATTGATGGAGCGTGCAGTGGGGACATGAACTTACTAGAGTGCCTGGTATACCTAGATGATGTTATTGTGTTTGGCAGCTCACTGAGGAACATGAGAGCAGATTATTTAAGGTATTGGACCGACTGGAGGACTTTGGCCTTAAACTGTCCATTGATAAGTGTCAATTCTTTCAAACATCAGTAAAGTATGTGGGACACATAGTATCCACCGAGGGAATAGAGACCGACCCAAGTAAAGTTGAGGCCTTGACCACCTGGCACAGCCCAAAATCTAAAAGAACTGCAAAGATTCCTGGGATTCTGTGGTTATTATCGGCGCTTCATCAAGGACTATTCAAGAGTGATCCGCCTTTACTTAACCTTACTCATGGGTACCCCAACCCACAAAAATACCAAAAGTCAGCGTCCCTCAAGACTGAAAGAGTGTATTTTCATCCGAGTGAAGTATTTGGGGCCCGCTGGACTCTGATTGTGAGACTGCTTTCATGAGATCATATATCAACTTACCCATGCTCCAGTGCTGGCCTATGCCGATCCAAGAAAACCTTACGCCCTGCACACTGATGCTAGCTTGCAAGGGTTGGGGGCTGTGTTGTACCAAGAGCACGAGAATGGCCTGAGACCAGTGGCCTTTGCCAGTAGAAGCCTGACCCCATCCGAAAAGAACTATCCTGTACATAAGTTAGAGTTCCTAGCTTTGAAGTGGGCTATTGTTGACCAATTCCATGAGTACTTGTATGGGGCTAAAATACTAGTAAAACTGACAATAATCCTTTGACCTATGTGCAGACCTCAGCTAAGTTGGATGCCACTGGCCATAGGTGGCTTTCTGCATTATCTACATATGACTATGCTCTCGAATACCGAGCAGGTCTGAACCACATAGATGCTGATGCTCTCCCGGAGGCCTGTTCCCCAGAATGATTGGGTCCGATTGGCAGAACCTGACATTCGGCACTCTGCCGGAAGTTTGACAGGGAGGAACAAATGTCCACGGACGCAGTGGACTGCATGGTGGATTGCTTGGGAGCTCTCAGAGAATTGCATACCTGCTGCTTATTGCCACTTTTCTGCAATAGACATTGGTGCACTGCCTCAGCTGGACAATGACAGTATTCGGCGGGCTCAATCTCGCCGATCCCATGATCAAAGCAGCTTTAGAAGCCTCTATGCAGGAAAAGATGTGTCCAAATTACGCTCCACTGATTTGAGAACTGCACTGTTATACAAAGAAGGTCCTAAGTTGAAACTGATCAATAAACTGTTATACAGAGAAACAGTAGACAGAGGGGACAAGTAGACAAACAACAACTAGTGCTGCCCACTGCCTTTGAGACTCAGTACTGAGGTCCTTGCACAACCACATGGGGCACCTTGGTATAGACAGAACACTTGACTTGGTGAGATCCAGATTCTATTGGCCTAAGATGGGGCTGATGTGGAGCAACACATTCAAACTTGTAGTCGCTGCTTACAGAGGAAAGCTTTGCCCCAGAGGGCTTCCCCTTGTTAACATCACCACCAGTGCACCCATGGAGCTGGTCTGTATTGATTTTCTGAGTTTGGAGTCAGATCAAAGAAATATCAGTAATGTGCTGGTGGTCACTGACCATTTCACGAGATATGCCCAAGCTTTCCCCACCAAAGACCAGAAAGCATCCACTGTGGCCAAAGTACTTGTAGAAAACTTTTTTGTTCACTATGGGGCTCCACAAAGAATCCATTCTGATCAAGGGAGAGACTTTGAGAGTCGTCTGATCAAAGAGATGCTTTCTCTGTGGGGAGTGCGAAAGTCCAGAACCACTCCTTACCACCCCAGGGGACCCACAGCCTGAAACGCTTTCAACCTGCATTTTGCTAGATATGCTAGGCACCCTGCACCCAAAGGATGCTTCAGATGGAGCCAACAAATTAGCACTCTGGTACATGCTTATAACTGCACTAAAAGTGATGCCACTGGATTCTCCCCCTACCGCCTGATGTTTGGAAGAGAAGCTCACTACCAGTAGATGTGTGTTTTGGGTCTCTCCTGATGGGGTTCAAGCTGACAACTATATACAGTATGTGCAAAAGTTAAAGGCCCAGCTAACTCATGCGTACCAACTGGCTCAAACCATGGCTGCCAAAAGAAATCTGGCCAACAAAGAAAGGTATGATAAAAAGGTGAAAGCACAGAACCCAGGAGGGAGATCGGTATTGCTAAGAAATCTGGGACTGCATGGCAAGCACAAGATTGCTGACAGATGGCACCATCTCCCTCACATTGTAGTGGGCAAACTAGATGATCTGCCAGTGTACAAAGTAAGGCCTGAGAATAATTCAAAAGATGTAAAACAATGCATAGAAATCATTTACTGCCCATTGGACAAATCTTAATTGAGTCTGAGCCCCTAGAAGATGCCCCTCTGGACCAGTGACTAGAGCTGCTGCTAAGAAAAGATCAAGAAAGTCTGCACCTACAGAAGCAAAGTTAAAGTGTTCCCTCCACAAGTCCCAGTTGAGCATGACTGTCAGTCCATATCGGAAGAAAGTGAGAGTGACTTTGAATACTATCCTTCTTACTGAACTGAGTCAATTGTTTCGGGCAATCCCTAGTCAATACTGGAGATGAAGCTGGGCCTTCTGGACTGTCTAAGCCCCCAGCTTCATCCCTGGAGCCAATGCTCCCAGAAAGTGAAGTGCAAAGCATCAGATCAGATGAAATGGAATCATTGTGCATGGTTGAACTGTTTGAGCTTTCAGGGAGGAAAATGATAGATTGGGGCAGACTGGTGATACACCCAACAAGAAGAGTATTTTGAGTGCCCTGACAGTCCACTGCCAGTGTCCAAAGCTCTCCATGCGAGCCAAATGTTGTGGACTCAGAAACTGTAACTCCTGGAGCTGAAAGTGCCCCAAGTTCTAGCCTCTCTACCCCATGGAGACTCCCTGACAAGTGAGGACAATGCTGAAAATGAGGCTCAGAGTGCAGAGACTATAACAGTTCCCTAGAAAGACTGGTCGAGCTGTAAAGCCTGTGGTGCACCTCAGTTATGATTCACTTGGGAGGCCTGTGGACTTGCCTCTCAATGTTGTCCATAAAGGAGTGTATGTGTCCCCGAGCTCATTGCCCAAACTGAGCATCAGTGCTAACTCCAAGTTACTTGTGTTGCCCTTCATATGGTGCCCTTGCCCCATCCAGCCCCAAGGTAACTGACAGGGAAGGGCCCTCTCTTCAGGTTTCATGTACAAGAGGTAATAACTTGAGTTATGGTACAATGTGTGTGTAATACTGTGTAAAGAGTGACGACTGCAATGTTTCAGAAATGTGTTCTTGGTAAAATGATATATTGACTGATGATTACATGTGCGAGCCTAATGCAAATGTATATGGTTGCAGTTGAAACTTATGGGTACTTGCTTGACGCGGACGCAATGCTTTCCCAGGCCAGGAAGGTGTAACCCCTGCAAATGGGGGTTCCCAAAAGACTTCCAGGAGCTTGCTTGAATGCTCCAAGCCTGAATGGTGTTTGGCATTTAAGCCATTTATCAGTGAGTGTTTTAGAACCTCTGGTACTGTCTTTAAGAGCTGTCTGCTTGCAGACATAATTAGTTTGTATGGGGACTGTGTGTTTCTTTGATTGAGTACCACTCAAGCTGCTGCCAATTCACTTCATTTTTGCAGTCACTAGGAGTGCAAAGGGAACCTATCTGAAAGATGTAACTGTTTGCCAGAAATTATTTAGAGTAATAATGAAATTACAGTTTGTCTAACCTTGCTTTGCAGTCAGAACTGTGTCTGCTAGTTCCCATTCTAGTTTTGAACTGCTGAACTGGACCAATCAGTGTGGGGTAAGCTAGCTCTAAAATGGTGCCTTGGACGAATCAGGACTTGACTCATAATCTGAGCCAGCCACAAGAGGATTGTATGGGCAGTGACTCTGGGAGATGTAGTTTAGACTTCAGTGCCTTTTTGGACCAACAGCAGCAGTCTATTGTGAGTGACAGCCAATCCAGTCAAGAACTGGGAGAACTCAAAGGAAGTGCCCGGTTTTGTCGGTTGGAGTTTCAGTTGAGCTTTGGCAGTGAAGAAGGAAGGAGCCCTGTGCTTTTTCAGTGTGCAGTTTTAGTCAAAAACGTGTTAAGGCCCAGAGTTCCGGTCTGCAGCTTGTGTAACAGCTTGTTAGGACTGAATCCGTCCTGTGAAAAGAATCAAAGGATCTCTGAAGAGTAGAAACCAGGCTCACCCTGTAGAAGACTGGAGGAATTGCTGAAATCGCACTCGGTCTGTCAGGAACTGAATCTGCTGTGTGTTCTCCGGCATTGTGCAGTAATTGCGATCGATACAGATGCAGCCTGCCTGGTATAGTGCTTTCTTTTATATGGATGTGTGAAGAGGTTTGTGTACCTCAAGTGAGCCCTGCTGACATTGAAGGACCCTATCTTATTTGGAGGTCGTGAGTACTAAGTCAGGGTCGCCTCTGTTGAATTGCCACATTAAATCCAAATGGAATTACTGTACTGTTGACTGTTTAATTCTCCTTTTCTCTGTGTGTGAAAGGGCTCCTACCAGCTGCCACGGTTTGGACTAGCCACTAGGGCTTGGGTACCCAGGGACAGTAACTGATAGGGATAGGCCTGTGCACAGAGCCATAGGTAGATTATTAGAGTGATAAGCTAATTAACCTGATTTCCCTGTCCTTGTTATATCCCCTAAATAAATCAGAGCTGCTTGTTTCAGCAAAGTTATACTGCCTGAGGTATTTGTCTATGTTAAAGTACTGTACTGTGATTGTTGCACTGTATCTCATTTCACAGGAGGTCCCAGTGCCGGAACCAGACCTGGGGGTAAGTGTATACTGTGAAGGTAATTCTGATATATTGTGTGGGCCAGTAGTGGGAAGAAAGGGGGGTTGCAGTGTCCCAGAGGGCTGTGACCAAGTTAGTTTAACTATTGCAAACCCTGACCTCTGGGTGGAGGCACCCGCCATTGGATCCAGGCCCCTCAACCTGTTAGTGGCAAATCAGGCAGGGGTAGTAGCCCCTGGGATAGCGCCATCTAGGGGTTACACACTATCTTGGGGGATAGGAAGAACTGAACCAACAAACATCCCCAAAGTGCTGCAGCGTAATACTGGAAGGACTCTCAGGACCCACCACACTGACAGCCCATCCCACCAAGTACGGACCCAGGTGGGATGATGACCTGAGAGCCACACCTCAAGGGGCTAGCAATAGGGAAATGGGGTAACTGGCAGAGATGGCATGGTTAGGGTTGAGATGTGTCCCACACAGACAGAAGGGGGCTGCTCCAGAGACAAGGGAGAAAAATAGTAAATGATAAAAAAAAAATCCTTTTGAATAATAAGAGATCCAGCTCATGTTTTCTTTCCTTTCATAATCTACGATGAAGGCTTTCAGTTCATGAATTCTGTACCATTGCCAGACAGGTAGCGGGGACCCCCTCAGTATGTACTTTATGTGGATTAGTGAGGAGAATAACCTAAACTGACACTGACACCTCCCCTCAACAACAATTCTTTTTATACCTTTGATTGATTCATTCTGGTTTTCTAACTTGTCTCAACAAGTCTGGCATGGCAGAAATGGAGGAGTACAGCATTGTCTGCTGACTGTTTAACCCTTGCAGGGATAGCAGACATTGATGTAAATATGAGCTGGACCACTTGAGAGGCTACTGCAGGCAGAAGATCATTTCTACCACAGTAAAAAAATGTTCTGGCCAGTATAGGGTGAACTCTGATGATGAAAGAGCTAACATACTGACTGAAATTGCTAACTTTCAAAAGTAGTGAACTATTGTTTCTTGTATTAACTACTGTTTTTTATATCTTAAGTATTTTTTCTTTTCTCTTTTGCTAATTAGAAGAGGAGCTTCTCACCAATGGGAGTGCAGCTTGAGCAGTGGCTAGTGACATCACAATGACTGCTGCTGGACGCAAAACAGAGCAGTGACATAGAACAGAAACAGGGCCCGAAGCATGGAAATCTGATGGTAGGGATTTTTTTAATCCTAACTCCCCCCACCCCCATGCACCATTTCCATGAACTCAACTGATCTGAATGCCAGAACACAATCCAGATCCCAATCCTGAAGGGTCCTGCACAAACCAAGCTAATATCCATAGTATTTCAAAAAATATGAGTCATCACTTGCTTCATGCAGGGCACGACTTCTTGTGTCACGTAGGTCCCTGAGGGCCCTGCGTGAAACAGAACCTATCTCCTGACTCGTTTCAGGCAGGGGGTGCCTCCTAACTTGCTTCACAAAGGGCCCTCTGCCTGTTTGAAGCAGAAAATGCACATGACCCTTTGTAAAACAGGGCCTGGTTCTGGGTGAAGCATGAGCTGAGCCCTAAGTTGTTTTATGCAAAGCCCTTTGGGCCCTGCTCAAAACAGGACATGAGTTCTAACTTGTTTCATGCAGGTTTGGGAAACATGGTGCACAGAGGCCTTTGGGCCCTGTGCTAAACAGGACCTGACTTCTAACTTGCTTCATGCAGGGGCAAGCAGGACTCAAGACTTAACTTACATTGGACAGGGCTGTTGGGGTTGGGAACTGGTTTGTGTGTTTGCATTCAGTTCGTGGAGGTGGGTGGCGATGGCAGTGGGGAGAGTTAGGGTTCAGAAATCCCTAACATCAGATTTCCCTACTTTTGATGTTTCAAAACCCTAACTTTTACATTATTGTAATTGCTTCCATGAATTTTCTCTTTTAGATAGCCATAGTACCTTGATGGCTGCATCTTGAACAGCCCACAACATGGCACAAATCAGCAAAAGAGAAGATAAGTCCATGAAGCAGGACAGGCAGAGCCATTTGGGAACAAACTAAGAAATGGGTCGCGCTCATATGGTACCGGTCCAGGATGCTGCTGGGAGGATTCGCTGTCCCCAAAGGCACAAACCAAATAGGCAGAAGTCAGTGCACTCACAAGGAACAGATAAATACCTATTTAAGCATTTATAAATCCATTTTATTCCAAAATGGACAAATACAGATTGCAATTAAAAGACTGGAAGTGTTTGCCGGTACAGACACACCAGCACTTTGACCACAGGTCTTCATCAGGGGATCACTATTTTGAAGACCTGTTTTTGAAGCACTGGGGTGTCTGTATCAGCAAACACTGTCCTATCTTTTGTTTGCAACCTGCATTTGTCCGTTTTGGAATAAAATGGATTTATAAACACTTACATAGGTGTTTATCTGTTCCTTGTGAATGCCCTGACATCTGTCCACCATGCAGAGCCCTTTGGGCCCTGTACAAATCAGGAAGAAAGTCCTAACTTGTGAAGCAGGGCCCAAAGGAGCTGTGAGTTAACCTTGTGTTTCCTAACTTTGGGTTTTTTGTTTTTTTTTTAGATTTTAACCTCAAATGTTCAACATGGTCTTTTTTCACCCCACCTCATGAACATGACAGCTGTTGTTTCTCAAATGTTGCCTGAAACATCATTTGACAGTACGACCATGAAATTACCCTTTGGCCAAGATTTGAAAAACAACAGCTGTCAGGTTCATGAGGTGGGGTAAAAAAAGGTTATTTTGAAAATGTTGGGTCAGAATATTAAAAAACAATACATTTATGAATAAAAGCAGAAAAAGTATGAAAAAAATAGTAGGTCCCGAGAAACTATATTCAGTTAATTCGGGTCTTAGACACAGTAGGGAGTGCATTGCTGGTTAGTCAGAGGATTACAGTTGGGTGGCAAGGTGCGGGGGATCAGGGTGGGGTGGGAAGGTGAAGGAGATGCGATGCTGGACCATTTTCTTTTTACAGGTACATTGGAGGAGACAATGATGCACTGTTTTCTTTATTACAAGATTAAACAATAACTACGTTGGATGACGTTTCATTTTTATAGGTACCTACATATGGGAAGGGAGTGGGTGTCATGAGTGCTAAGAGGGTAGAAGAAGGTGGGATTTACATGCAAGAAATGGTCACTGGGTTTGGGCACCCAAGTGGTCACAGGTGTTAGGGATAGCAACCAAACATGGGCAGCTCAGTGGTTAAGTAAAATTAACATTGAAAGCAGTGACCACTGGGTTTGAGGACTGTGCCAAATGAAGGGACACAGTAGCTGAAGGGGTGGTTAAGGGCTACCAGGCTTGGACATCCAGGTGGACAAACAAAAGGGAGAGGGGCTTGATATTTTCAGTTTTGTGGTACGTGTCATAGAAACAATCATTCCCATTTCTGTTTTGTTTTGTTTTTTTGTAACTTTTGACCTTTACTTTGTCTTATTGAACCCACATTTTCAGGGTGGGCATAGCAGCACCCCACCTTATAGACACATAAGTGCCATTTTGTGAATGCACCCTGAAACGTGTTTTGGTGGGTGAACCCCAAAAACACATTTCAGGGCAGATTAACAAAACAAAAACACATTTCAGGGCAAATTAACAAAATTATATGCATGCATCCATGAGGCAAAGCAAGAACAAATTTTATTTATAAAGTGCCCTTTCCAAAGGCTCAGGGCACTGTACATAGTTAAAAGAAACAGCAACAGTGCATGATAAAACAGTTTAAAACATGACAGTAAGTACAAAATTATTTAAATTTATAAATATTAGCTAGCTAAGGAATGCTTACTCAAATAAATATGTTTTCAATAGGTTTTTGAAAATCTCCACTGTACCCGCAAGCGAATGATTCCTAGAAGGGAATTCTATAACATAGGCACCGCAACCCCAAAAGCTGTGTCCTCAGAACGTTTTAGATGGGAGGATGGGACAACCAGTAGGCTAGCATCAGTGGAGTGGAGGGGTCTGGTTGGGAGATAAGCCAGAAGATCTTTTAAGTTGTCAGGTCCCAACCCACATAGGGCCTTGTGTGTTAACAAGCAAATCTTGAAGATTAGGCACCACTGCAAAGGAAACAGTGCATACGCAGCACTGGTGTGATGTGGTCCCTCTGAGAAGTTCCCGACACCAGCCAAGCTGCACTATTCTGGACCAGTTGCAGGCATTTCAATAAACCTCCTGACAGCCCTAAATATAGCGCGTTACAATAGTCCCACCTAGAGGTAACGAAAGCATGGACGAAGGTTGCCAGGTCAGCGGGAGCTAGATGCGATTTCATCCTAGTAATATTTGGAAAATGGTAAAAGTCAGATTGGACCACCTTTGACACCTGCTGATCTAAGTATCAGCCTGCCATCCAGAATGGCCCCAAGATTCTTAACCCAATCAACAGGGACAAGAGGATGACCATCGAATGCAAAGAAAGCTACAGCATCGCCTGTCGACTGGCTCAGTCACCATGACCTTAGCTTCCTGGATTGAGACATAACCAGTTTGAGACCATCCAGTCATTTATTTTGGCCAGACATTTCCCCACCACTGAGGCCACTAATCCTTCCCAGAGGACAAGAGAGGTAGAGTTGAGTAGCATCTGCATAGCAGTGAAACGTAACCCCATACCATTTGATGGTGTTCCCCATAGGCAACATGTACATGAAAAATGATACAGGGGCAAGGATCGACCCTTGAGGAACCCACAGGAGAGTGCAGAAGCCCTAGAGATGAAATTACCTAGAGCAGCCTGCTACATTCTCCCAGTTATGTAGGATTCAAACCAGCCCAGTACTGTGCCGGTAATACCCATGTAGGTCCGGAGTCACCGCTTTCACTTTCAGAGAAGAGCTTTAATATGAAACAGTGCTTGTTTTTAAGAATAACCTACACTGGCCAGCTCAATGTTCATCCCAATGTGTATTTGCATTAAAAAAGTAGACCTTGCAAAAGTCCAAACCCGCTCATGAACGAGTTTTGTTGTGCTCTGGCACCATAGTCGTTTGGGGATGCATCTGAGGTGTAAGCAGGTGAATTAAAAGTCAGGATGGTCAATATGCTTGGTTTATAAAATATATTTTGTCCATTATTATTAGTGCTTGAGTGCTAATATATGCTATCAGTGCACCGTTAGCTGGCAAGAGACACCAACTTTCAGCACTTCATTTCATTTTCATTTCAGTTTACATTTTATGCTTGTAAGCAGGATGAGCAAAACCTGCCGTCTTCACCAGTGACAAGTTACAAACATATTTAGACTTCACAAAATAGTCAGCAAAAGCTGACGTGTCCCTTTAATTTAGTGACTGTTGTGTGTTTTCAACCTTATAGAACTTTTACGATCATTACCAAAATTGCAGGATTCAGAGATCCTGGGCCCAAGAATCTGTATGCCCCATTTCAGGCTACTCCATCCAGAAACAGTCATGTTATTAAGGTGCAAAAATAGGGGGTTAACATAGAAATGCATTTGTAACCCTAACTATAGGTGCACCATAAAATATATATGTGTATACCACAGGACTGCAAGTTAAAAAGTGTAATCTTGACCCAACACAGTATGCTCAGAAATTTGTCTTGTCCAGATACTACGATGAGCATGCTCAGATAATTACCTCACATGCTAGATGCTTTTTTTTTTTTTTTAGCTGCCTTGAGTTGATAATTGCTTGTAGGCTGAGCCATTGAACAGAGTGGCATAGTTTACATTTGCACTTTTTGTTTTGTAGCTTTCTACCGTTTTTATCACGAAGTGCAATAGGCAGCAAGGAGAGATTCAGTAGCCTGCAGTGCATGTTAGGGCTTTAATACTCTCCTATCAGATGTTTTCCAGTTCTGCTTTTCTCTAGGAGCTAAGTACAGTCGTCCATTACTGTACTGAGCCCAGAGAGATCAGTAGACCCAGCAAACAAAAGATCAGAGCATTTACAAACTCAACATACGCTGCAGTCTATTGAATCTCTCATTGCTGCCTACTGCTTTGATGTCAGTTGCAGGGGATTCTGGGATTTGTAGTAACAGAAGATGTCAGCTTAGAAGTCAACACAATTAGTCTGATACAATATACTATACTACAGTAAACAGTAAGTAAAATGTTTCTGCACACAGACTGCACATTGAGACCAGCCTCACATTTGGGTGTGGGGCTCTTGGTTCTGACTGTTCCTCTTTAATGCTGATAAGAGTTGCTGTTGCACAAAACTCAAACCCTTCAAAGTTTGGAAATGTGCTGTTGGGGTTGTTAACCCAGTGCCTTGAAGTTTGGAAATGGCTAATAATGTCTCTCTTCCTCTGCCTCCTCTCTCTCTTCCTGTCCCCACCCCTAAACCCCATGCCCCTCAATCTCTCCCTCTTCAATATCCCACACCTTCACTCTCCTCTCCCCCCACCCCCATCTCCTGAGTCCTTCTGTCCACCCTGGGATGTTGCAATCCCTCTTGCTAAATCTTGAATCCTTATGTTGCTTATGCCTCTGTTCTCCCTCCTCCCCTCATTTCGCAGTCCCAAATGGCTAAAGTCACACTCGCATCACCCTATCTTCCTTCTACTCCTGCTTCTTGCTGGCGATGTTGAACTAAATCCAGGCTCTCTTCCTCCTACTCCCCCCCACCTGACATCCCTAAAGGCCTAAGCTTCTTCAATCTAAATGCCAGGAGCCTCCTTCCCAAACTAGATGCACTCAAAGTCTGGATAGCTGAATACTCCTCTGACATTCTGTGCATCTCTGAAACTTGGCTGTCTTCTAAGGTCCCTGACTTCTGCCATGCTCTTCCAGATTACAACCTCTTCCACCAAGATTGATGTAAACAGGGCAGGGAGTAGCTCTGTGCATCCCTAGTTCCTTTCCTGTTCCATCAATCTCCAAGAATCTGTCCACACCTCACATGAACTCATTGTCACTAACCTCTCCCATCACTCCACCATCCCAGTTTATGTTGGTGTGCTGTATATTATGCTTCTGCTAGGCTCTCTTCTGCCTCCCTGGTTTGCTGCATAGCTTTGGTTGCTACCCTTACCACCTCTGGAGAGCTTGTCCTCCTAGAGGATTTCAACTTAGATTTGCTCTCCCCCTCATCCAAGACTACCTTATCTAAAACTGAATCATTGAACCTATCCCAGTTACTAAGTGAACCTACTCATCTTAACCGACGCTCCCAGAATCACTCCCTGTTGGATTGGGTGGTCTCCTCCCATCCCCACCACATCATCGCTGCTGGCACCTCCCGGACACCTTCAGTGATCATTGCCTGACCTATTGTGTTAGGAAGGTGTGTACCCTGCACTCGGCCCCAAGTATATATGGTATCATCCCGTCAGAGCACTTGACACACGCTCCTCCACTGTGACCTTGCTGATGTGGACTGGTCCCCTGTCTTCTCCACCCTGACATTGACACAGCCCGTGGCCTCTTCATTGGCATTCTCATGTGAGTCTGGCACTCCCATGCCCCTCTCAAAAAGCCAAGATCAAATGCTATCATTACCACTGAATCACTGCCGACCTCAAAGCCTTGTGCAAATCCTGGGACAGAGCGTGGGCTCATTACAAATCCTCCCAAACCCAGTCTAACCTCAACTGTACAGGTCACTTAGAAACTTAACTACCAAGGCAGTCCAGAGGCTAAGGCTGAGTATTTCAAACTTCACCTTCAATCCACTGAAATTCTCCAGCTAAATTCTGGAACATCATCCACTCCCTGTTTGACACCGTCACCCAGACCGCTCACCCAGTCCTTTCGGTGGATGGTTCATCTGTCTTGGATCCCACCTCTGTTGCTACCATCTTTAACAAATTTTTCACCATGTGTGCACTCCCTGCTGATCCACCATCCACCCCAGCTGCCCCTTCCCTCCCGGTCATCCAGTGGATACCATCCCGCCCCCATCTCCCTTCTTAAAGTCTACCAAGCTCTAGTGTCCCTCAACCTTGCCAAGTCCAGCCCAGATGGCCTGGACCCCAAGCTTCTCTGTATCTTTGCTCCTGCAGTTGTCCTCCACCTCTCGCATATTCTTAACCTCTCCTTATCCTCCAGTATGGTCCCTCTGGCTTGGAAGGTTGCAGATGTTATGCCCCTTCACAAGGGAGGAGACCCCTCTTCCCCTGGAAACTACTGACCCATTTTTCTCCTCTCCTCCGTGGCTAAGCTCCAGGAGTCCTTAGTCTATTCCAGGCTCAACGATTTCCTAACTTCCTCTGATACTTTCTCCAGCTTCCAATCTGGTTTCAGAAAAATACCACTCCACCATTTCTTTCTTGTCTCGGATCATCAGTTTCATCCTATCTGGGATGGATTGGGGCTACATCACCGCAGCCATATTCATAGACCTGGCTAAGGCCTTTGATTCAGTGCCCCACTCTACTTCTAAACAAGTTGCACTCTGTAGGAGTAGCTGCTCCTGCTGTAAATTGGTTTGGCTCCTATCTCGCGGGCAGACTTCAGTCTGTTCAGGTAGGTAATGTCCTATCCCCTTCTGTCCCACACCTTGCTGGTGTTCCACAAGGATCAGTCCTTGGCCTGATCCCTTTCTCTCTCTTCATAAATGACCTTCCCTTCATATGCCCAAACTCCAGCATACATATGTACACTGATGATACTGGCATCTACACCTTTGGCCCTTCCACCTCCGATGTCCTGGCCTCTCCAACAAGACCTCCACAATGTGCTTAACTGGTTTCATGATTACCAACTCAAAGTAAATGTAAAAAAAAGTCTCAATGACTTTCAGCACTAGGCAAAATTGGTCAGGCTCTCAACTCTACCAGTGTTCACCACTTTGGAAGGTGCCCCTCAAGTAGTCCTTCTTTCAAATACCTTGGGGTTGGGCTTGACTCAAATCCAACTTCTCACCAATATAGATGCAATTCACTCCAAACTTCACCCCCAAGCTTTGAGTGTTATATAGTAATAAGACTGCCTCTCTCTCCCTGTTTGCTGCGACCTGATAACGGAAATTATTCTTCTGGTATTCGACTGCACTGACATTGTTTATGGTTCTGCTCCTGCGACATCCGTTACCAGACTTGACACTTTCTTTAATGCTTTTTGTCGATTCGACACCAACTCTTCTTTTCACACACACCAATGCCACCTCTACTCCTCTCTCTCTCTGTTTATCCTCTACCACAAAACACCTATCCCATAGTCTAGCATTTATTTCTAGATACTGGTTTGGGACCCTTCCATCTTATCTCTCCTCTCTTCTTTTCCTCTCCACTCCTACCTCTTAATCTCTGTCCTCCAGTTATTCCCGTTCCTTCACTATCCCTCATTCCCATTCAGCTGTTGGCCAATTGGCTTTCTCCTATTACCTCCCTTGCTCGGGAATCAACTCTCCTCCGCAATTTATCTCACCCTGTCGTGCCCTGTCCTCAAGCACCTACTCAGACCCACACCCAGTGCTACTTGCTACTGCTCCAAAACCCGGCCTAACCTTGCCTCTTCTTCCCCATGATCCTATATTAGTGAGTAAATGTTATGTAAAAAAACTGTATTATCTGTTTGCCTCATTTGTACATTTACCATTTGTTTTGTTTTGTTTTGTTACTCAAATAGTATCAATTTTTACATGTCATATAGTAAATTTATTGTTCTCCCTTTGTTGTATTTGTCTTCCCACTCCCCAGGTCGCATCTGGAAATGAGTCTCGGCTCAGCATGCCTTTCCCAGTTACCAAATTTTAAATAAAATAAAATGTGTGTTAGGGCTTTCTTCACCCCTCCTCTGCCCTCATTACTTAAGGCCAAGATACAGGTCTGGGTCCATGCATCAATGGTCTGGTACTTCATACAGGTCCAGCATGTTCAAAATTTGTAAATAGCAACCCATATACCTCCCCATACTTGCATGACCCAAGGCCCACATGTAGTAAGAATGTCTGTGGGCATTTTTCTGCCTGCAGGTTTTCCCCATCTAGCTAGGCCTTTTAGAGACTTAAATGGCAGGCTGAAACTCTGCCCCTTCTCAGTGTTTTTGAGGTACACCCTAAGTGTCACTTCTGACTGTATGTGCAGCCCGTGCTTGTACCAGAAAGGGAGCACTGAGAAAACTAGTGTGTGCAGTACTGTAGTGCCACTTCACTGGAGTTTAGTCAGTAGCACGAATGAGCCCATATACTGGTCCCTTTTGCTACACAGTGGCTGGCCCTCGTATAAGGCTCCCTAATGAGGATGGAATATATCTTCAGGGTACAAATGGTGGCAAGATCCCTTCCCTGGGGTGCAGGAACACATAAGCTACTCTACCCCAATGAAAAGCTACTTTATTATTTATTACCCATGATCCCAATCTCTGGTCTCTTTTGCCAGGTCTCTCTGTTGCTGGGCCTCTTTCACTTTGCAAAAATATTTTGTTGATTTTTATGTATAACAATGAACTTTGCAAACTAATTTCTTTTGAGCGGAGAATAAAACTAATTTTAGACCTCTCTAAATGGCATAATAATGTCACCTGTGATAGGAATGGTGGTCGTGGTATTTTTTGGGGGGGACCCATCCCTTGCATGCTCTTCCTCAGGGGGTGCCTGCTGTTTCCTAGCAGCTTCAGCCTTAGCAGCTGATCTCTGGATCAATTCTTGCTGCTGGTCTTTTGAAATCATCTGCTCCTCATCCACAGTGCTTACCTTATTATGCATGGCCCAAAGGCACTGATGAGAGGAGTGACCCTGTTTCGCATAAATTGCACCAAAATGGATTCAGACAATGTGATCCCATGTGGCCATATTCAAAACAAAGATTGCAATGTGGCCTATCGCACACTGCACTCAGGTGGGTTGGTTCACCACACTTGTCGTGGCTTGGGCTGGCCAGGGTAGAAGCACAAAGCACAGCCTTCGCCTAAATAAAAACTACAGGGCAGGTGTTGTACTCCTGTGTTCGTATTCCACAAGTTCACCGTTACCTTTCTTTCCATATGAGCTCTGGGTCTAATATTGGAGATGGTCTTTCTAAGGTATCACATTTCTGTTGGAGCCAATACATAATATCAGATATGTTGACCCTCCCTCATTACAAAACAGAATTGTAATTAGTTTCACAGTAGGTTTGGTCAGGGGATGGCCACAAACGGCACCCATAGTGCTGTAGCCTTCAATGTCTGGTCTTTTCCCAGAGTCTGTGAAATGATTCCGCTGTTTTAAAACTTAGTGTCATATACTTCCTCCCCTGAAACATGTATGAGTGTGTGCAGCTTGACAGCGAAAAATTCGATGGAGTTCTTCAGTAGGGTTCTGGCAATGTGTCTTATCCGTGGGGTTTTCCAAACCACAGCATACCTCAACCTCTCTGCATTACAGTGTGGCACTGACTCTCCCTGACACTGAAACAAGACTGCCATCCTTAGGGGACGGTCCCCTCCCTCTGTTACCCTGGGCAACCATTTCAGGATGACTCAGTGCAACCTGGAGGAGGTATATGACCCCATATCCTTGAGGCCTTGTGGCCTGTATTTCAGAACCTGCCTTCTGTTGAGGGTCCAGGTGCACTTGGACCTGCTTGGTCCAGGCCTTCAGCAGAACCTGAGAGCCTTCCTCAGCAGAACTCAGAGACTTCCTTCTGAGGTGTCTGCATCATCAGGTACCTGCCCTAGCAATGGGGTGACAGGATAGACACCCCTGAATCAACAATTTCGTGTTCAGAGTTGCTTTCCTGTAGTACAGGTTCCTGTAGATGGGGCTCCTGAGGGTTGTCTGTGTTTACCTCCCTTAGTCACACTCACATTCCCACATGTTCATGTTTATTTTCACAGTATTATGCTCATTTCCACAATATTATGCTCATTTATCACAGTACTGTGTTCATCGTTATTTTCATTAACAGTGCTAGTAACATTATTTCCCACTGAGTCAGTAGCGTTTGTGGTAACTTGTAACAGGCAATGTCCTAGCCGCAGCCGACACCACAGTTTGCTCAGTAGGGCCCAAGCTCATCCATCAGAATCAGGTCACTGTCCTCTTTTGAGACTGAAACATCACTCTGCAGAAGCTGCTTCCTAGGCACAGCAGCTGAACTTGTCCAGGCCTTCAAACTTGCTTCCTTATAACTCACAGACACAGCCCATGCAGCCAGCAGTGTATCAGTTAGCACAGTACCCTTTCTGTTGAATCACCAAGTGTTTGGCAGAGCTCTGCATTCTGTTCTGTTTCTGCAGGGTTTCTTCCCGTTGTGCAACACCTGCTAACTGGAGCTTTGGAGACCCAGCCTGAATCTCTGCTGAAGTACGGATCAAACCTGGAAGCCAAGACAAGCCATCGGGGACGCTTCACCCACAGCTTTCAAAACATTATCAGCTGGCGATTCAGCATTTTGCGGTTGAGTGGGCAGCAGCTGGCCACATCACAGCTCCAGCAGCTTGTTTAATTCTTTTGAATCTTTAGTCGGCTGCACAGGGGCGTCTACAGATGTGACAGAATATCAGTGGGCATCAGATTAGGCTGAGAGTGTTTGCCTGTCAGGTCCTTCGCAGTCTTCTCCTGCCCTTCCTCAACCAACAACGGAGCAAGTGTCTCCTACAGTCGGTCATGCCTCTCTCCAACTCCTTCTCTTCCTGACCTGAGATTTCCTGCATGGCTTCTACCTGCATGTCAGCATCACTTTCTGAGGGTAATACATGATTATAACTGTGAGGCTGGCCAGCCCTATCGTCACTTCAGTTTTTGAAGCCAGTACCTTGTAAGACATTTCCCTTTACTGGAGATACAATACCAGACTTATATTGATCACCATAGCTGTCGCCAGTATATTTTCAGAATTAAACTGCATAGACTCTCCATCCCCCTCTCCACCGTCACTGTCTTCCACAGTGTTGGCCATCGTGGCAGTCTGCTGGATGGTCAGAGGTTCCCCCTACTGGCAAGAATAGTGGAGGTTTTTTTTTTTTTTTTTTTTTAAATAAAACTTTGCTTGGAGAAGTTGGACTGAAAGATGGGAACTTTGCAGAGCTTTGCAAAGTGTGAAATTGTTTGACTTCGCACCGACTTCACGGCAACATTTTAATTCTTTGCATCTTTAACCAGGAGAGATAGCCTAGGCAGGGTTTGTTTTCATGCAGTGGCATGGCAGTTATATTTGTATGAGCGTTATCCCCAAGGGCTCAGTATGCTGTCAGTATAAATTAGATAATACATAAATATATAATGAGCGTAAAAGCGAGGCACGTTATTAAAATAAAGTGCACCAAGTTAGGGACTTTTTGTGGATGACATCGATGTGGTCATTTCACCACGCGTGGTACACTATATGCCAAGTTATAAAGCTTGTAAGCCTGTTATTGGAGATCTCTATACTCTGCATTCTTACTAAAAGATATGCTCTTACAGGCTCATTTTGAAACAGTTCAATAAAAAAGTCATATTTTAAAAGAAAAAGAAGTCAAGAGTTTGATCCAACCAAACACTGGGATATTTGAAAGATGGTACGTTGCTGAAGAGTGCCATCCAGAGTTTTTAAAACTGGGGTGCAGTGGAACCTAGCAAGTGTGTTTGCTGTCAAAGGTCATGGAGACCGTTTTATAGCATTCAGAGAGAACAGCGAATCAGCCATGCATATTTTGATATGAGAAGATTATATTCACAGCTTGTAATAGTGTGTTACAAACTAGTTTGCATTTTTCAGCTACCACATTGGATGTATGTATTTGTGCAGCACACATACCTTGTTAGCTTATAGTTCAATAGCAACTTTATCCAGACTTGAGATTTCTGAAGAAATGCAATGTTGATAATTAGTTCTGTTTAAATAGGAACTCTTGTTGTGGTAAACTGGATATTTCATAATTTATTGGGTGGGTTCTTACAGTAATTTAAAACAAATCTTAAATGTTTGCCTTCATGTTTTACAGTATCTCACCAGCTGCTGTGGTTTTGAGCTTGTAACATCCCTTGTAAATGTAACAAGTTATTACAGGAGTACCTTTTTAATTTACATTCGCTCTCATGTGCAGGTTCAGCTCTGAGAGATTAGTAAGACAAAAAATGGCTGAGAAGGAGGATATTTCTCATTCATTTTAGACCAGTCATGATGAGTTTGACTGGAGGCAAAACTGAGAACTAAACATCTTTCTGTGATGGGCTGTAACCAAGATAAGCATTTTTATTATTGCCATTAGATTGCTGGTAGGAACTAGAATAAAAGGTGAAGTGGGAATCTCATGAGTGTTGGACCAACTTTCAGATATTAAAGAGATCCACAGTAATAAGCCCCTGCACCATACCTATCGGCACCTTGTCGCCAGAGGATCCATGTAAAGTTATGATGTCTGTGAAGTTTTAAGTAAAAAACCGGGTCCCAAGGACTTCCTGTTTTTTTGCTGCCACCCACACGCTGCCACCACGCTCACTAGCATGAGGATGAGATGCCAGTGGGAGCGTGGGGCAAGCTCCATTATATGCAACTGGCAGCAGCTTTTCCATCTGTTTGAAATGATACACTGGCCACTTGGCAATGACACATGGGCATCGGTCGACTAACAAGGGCCTTGTTAGTCAACCGGTGTCCATGTTTCATTGCCAGGTGGCCAGTATATCATTTAAAACAGATGGAAAAGCTGCTGCCTATTGCATATAATGGAGCATGCCCCCCACACTCTCACTGGCTTCTCATCATCACGCTAGTGAGCGTGGGGGCGGAGCGTGGGCGACAGCAAAAAAACGGGAAGTCCTTGGGACCCGGTTTTTACAACGATGTAGTTTTTTATTTACTTAAAACTTTACAGACATCATAACGTTATATGGCTCCTGGTGGCAAGGCACCTGATAGGTATGGTGCAAGGGCTAATTTCATTATATTGGTGAATCTCTTTAAGAATTGACCATTGATAGTACAGCGTGAAAAAACAACATAGTATTTAGGTAAAATCCAGCAGATGTTTCATATATTTTTCTTTGTTTTTCTTTTGTGGAAACGATGAACATTTGCTTAAAACTATTTTCCAAGGGCTGACTCCATGGCATGGCAGTAGTGCTGTGGCCTGCCAAGCTGTGACCCGGAATCAGTAGCAATCTCCGGTGCAGGGAGCCGGCCAAGGGGGGAGAGGACTGGGTGTCCAATGGACTGCTCTCCTCTCCTCTCCCAGAGAGTGAGGACAGGGGGAGAGAGGACTGAGTGTCCAATAGCCTGCTCTCCTCTCCTGGAGAGTGAGGACAGGGGGAGAGAGGACTGAGTGTTTGATGGACTGCTCTCCTGTCCCAGAGAGGGAGGTTGGGGGGGAGAGAGGACTGAGTGCCCAATGGACTGCTCTCTTCTTCTCTCCCGGAGGGCGAAAATGGGGGCGAGGACTGAGTGTCCGATGGACTGCTCTCCTCTTCTCTCCCGGAGGGCGAAAATAGCAGGGACTGAGGTCCGATGGACTGCCTTCTCTCCCAGGATGGAGGCTGTGGGGAGAGAACTGAGTGGCCGATGAACTGCTCTCCTCTCCCGGAGAGGGAGGACAGGGGGGAGAACTGAATTTTGATGATACCAACTGTATATTTTTCACAGAAATGATACATATGTGTTTTAATGCAAGGGGCCTGATTTTCAAATGGCTTCATGTGACATGCAGGTCCTTTCAGCCTCTGTTCGCATTACAGAGCCAGAAAGCTTGGCCACCTCCAAAGTTCTCTAACTTTGGGGCACAGTTGCCACAATTTCATTTTTAATTATTTCAAAGAGTTGGCCAGGAAAGACACACTGAGCTGTACAGCTCATTTTAGTGTATGTCCTGGGGAATGAGCAATTGGATAAGTTGGATACAACAAGATAAATATTGCAAGATGAACATTAACAGTAAATCTGTGGCAAGCAGAGTGCCATTCGTTAAAAAGGTGCCACATGCATAATTTTATTACGCATCCTGCATAAATCACAGACTGTCTTAAAAATGCAAGTGCTTTAAAAATAAGAAGCATTACAAAAATAGAGGAAGCAGAACACATCTCCTCATGAATTTTTGGGTTAACATGGATGTTTCTCTTGTTTAAGCTTCCGAAGAAGGACTTGTTGGTCCGAAAGCTAAAGCAATTTGTTCTTTTTGTAACATCCTTGTTGGTCCAATAAAAATATCAAACCATCCGTTCTGAATTTTCTCTTTATGAAATACTCTCAATATTTGATCCCGCCAGTGTCTTCATTGTGTGTTAACTGTAACATAGCATGAAATGCACTGTTTGTATGGTTTTGTAGAGTTTTGTTTTTTTATGTGCAAATGTTTTAATAAAATACAGGTTTCACAAAAATAGAAAACAAGCTGCACGAATTTTGACACAAACTGGCAGACACCGACAGATGCAAAAATCTCATCGGTGTCAGCATCTGACCCATTTGATAATCCTGCCCAAGATCTTTGTCCTGTGAATACCACTTGCTGTAGCTACTTGCCTGAAACTAAAGTCAAAGTCATCTGTGACAGCAGTCTGTTGCCATGGAAATAATTATGATGTCACAAGCAGAGGATTAGATCCTCTGTTATAGAGAAGCAGAAGTAGATGAATTCTAAGGGACAAAGAGCTTGCTTTTGTCCATGACACCTTGGAAATTATGCTTGTTTTCGTGAAGTGTTTATGTAGATATATACTTTAGAGGGAAAAGGCAAACCAAGCTGAAGCTCGTTTTCAGGTGCAGACTTAGAACATGGGAGGTAAAGTGACTTATTCAGGGTCAGACAGTATGCAAGTGGTGGTTGTGAGATTCAAAACCAGGTCAACTGAGTATCCAGGTTCACAGCTTGGTGCTTCAACCTCACGCTATACTGTCTCCCACCACATCTATAGTAATGAACAACCGGGGGAGAAATAAATAAAGTATGGGAAGTGATACTTTAAATGTGTCTAAACATTATCATGAAACTTTCCCCTCAGGCATTAGCAGCTCTTTAAGGTTGCAAATCACAGTCTAGCCTCTGAGTGAGTTGCACAACACTCTTTCAGTGAAGATGCTTGTAGTCTGGGCAATATTTCAGCACTTATCAACTGAAAATGGCATCTTGTTTGCTCATATTAAAAGCAAGTATGCCTATTTTTCTTTCAAATGTTGCATTTTCATTTTTTTTTTTAATTCACAGTTTCTCTAGGTATTTCCTCCTGGTGATCCTCTCTCTCTCACCCATGCCGTTGCACTGTGACTCCTCCGATGTCCCCTAATGCTTTGTGGCTGCCTTCATTCTTTCCATCATGGGACACCTTCCTGCATCCCAGTACGCCCCCAATGTGCTTGACTTCCACCACAGTCATCTCCCTCTGGGTGGTGGCTATGACAGAGGGAGATAAACCAGTTGTTGGCTGGTGAGGTCGGAGAGAGAGTAGCAGGAACATGTTACGGATGCACTTGCGCCCACGCCAGAGGAAGGAGCCATCCTGGAGGGCTTTTTCCTGTATGGCTCCCACCCATTCTGGGTCACTGTGGGCAACTGCAGTGGCAGATGCCATAAACCATTCCCATAGGCATTGTGGTTGGCAGCCTGTTGTCCTCCGTCTCTGCCTGCAATGACTGGGATCCCAGGTTTAGGACACAAAGGGAACATAATCCAGTCTCTTGTTTCAATTGTTATAAATCATGTACATGATGTTAGCCAAATAGCCCTCAGAACCACAGAGCTTCATATCCTGCATACAGCTGTCATCTTGTGTGTTATCATTAGGTTGACCGATCCATGTAAGAGGCAGGGAGAGCAGTGCAACATGCACTTTTTTACATTAAAAAAACATGATGTAATGTAAGATTATATATTACATATGTCATCTTGCACAGTTCGGGTGCTTCACTATCCTCTTGCCCAAACTACATGAGATGATACTCTTAAACCATGACAGACATTTTGTACAGCACATGTAAACTTATATAATATACGGTCAACTCTAATAATTCACAAATAGGCAGTCGTTTTACAAGATGTCATTTAAACATCCAAACATTTTACTTCCACAGCATTTTTAACTGTGAATTACTACCTGTGACTTTTTATGCACAGCTATGTGCTGCATGAGCTATTCAAAGCCCATCTGTGACACTGCTGTAACAGGTTTCATTTCAAATCACAAACATGGTGACACATTGTTACATACCAAATGGGGCTGACAGAGTTAAAGAGTGGAGAATGGTCTGCCCAGATGTCCCCAACTGCACTGCCTTGCCGACAGCTCAAGTTAGGAAGTGAAGGGTCAGGTCAGGAGGCAAGCCAAGGCAGAGACAGCTGCTCCAAAGCAGTGTGTCTCAGCTGTGGAGGGTTGGCAGTGGGCTACCTCACCACGGAGACCCCTGTGGCTGGGCCAGGGAGCTTGCTACTGTCCCAAGACTCCCAAGGGAAGCAGTGGACATGTGCAAGGCAGATAAAGGCATTGTTCACGCCAGGGGAGGATGGTGGACAACAAAACTCTGGGGGGGGGCTAGTCTGCCATCTAAATGCTGACCAGGGATGGCCTGAACAGTGTATATCCCTGCAAGCAGGGTATATCCCTTTGTGGACGAATTGCCAGAGGGGAGAAAAAACTATATAGGTACCTGTTTGATACTGGAGAGAACAAGTGTGGCATTCATATCTCAAAAAAAATGTTTAGTTAAATCCCACACCTGTATCATTGTTACCCTAGGTACATGGGGAGGTAATGAAATCCCAGCGATAAAGATACAGTAAATCACCATTTGCAAGTCTGAAAAAAGTGGGGTTGTAAGTTACCACACGGACAAGGTCATGTGGGTAACACGGTGCTCCTGGTATCAAATTTTCCGTTTAAAACTTTTTTTTAATTACTATGGTTATGGTATTTATTTAAGTACCATAGTATGTAACATTTCACTATTCTATTCTATTCTAACTATTGCCTGCTGGTAATTATGCTACATTATACAATGGCAAGAAAAAATGCTGGTCTCTGATTGGTCAGTCTTGGGCAGGACCCGTGATGTTATCCCAGTACAACATCACGGGTCCAGTCTCAGCCTCACTGTGAACCTGCAGATGATTTTTTGCTTTTATTATGTGCTGATGATGTGCTTGATTGTTTCATCTTCTTTTAAAAAACAAAAATATTTTTCCACACAAAAACATCTTTAAAATGATTTTTTATTCTCTATAACAACGAGCCATTGTATAATAGCAATAATGCCCTCCAGGGTGTGTATCGTTTGGGATAACGCCATGCCTCAGTTATTGGACGCACTCGGCCTGCAGCCTCGTGCCCAACCACCTGAGGCGTGACATTATCCCAGCACGACACACACCCTGTCGGGCATTATTGCTTAAATTTACATCTGGATACCACTGCACCCCAAACAGGACATGTCAAAGTTTAGCTGACAACTGCATCTGTTTGATTTTGAAGCATATTTTTATTACTCAACTGCATTGACCTCAGTGGATAAGGTAAACACTGTTCAATTTCCTAACTATGAAATATACCTTATGTATAAATTGTTTTTCATAAGAAGTTATGTGAATAACAAGAACACAGCATCAAGTCACGTGGGTAGCATGGACATCACAACAGTGTAAGTGGGGAGGGGCAGAGCCAGAAATCCAGCCAACAACGGCTCTATTCTTGAGCTCCTGATTGTTGGCTTCTAATAGCTTTGAAAACCTAATTTAGAGATTTGCATTTGAAATATCATCTGGCTAGTTTGACGGAAATTAGGCTGCTGAACATTTTGAAACTAAATCTGACACTAGGGCGCATCCAAAAACTAATGCTTTCCAAGATTTCTTCAAGCCGCATTGAGACACTGAGAAAGGGCCAAGAAGCCCGACCCACCCAACACTAACCAGGCATCAGCAGGATCTTCAGCGGCCTTGCTAGAAACACTACAACTTGCAGTTAATGCATTAACCAGGATTGTGCAAAAAATGGACCAAAAATTGGATTCCTTCACCCAGCTCATGACAGCTGCAGAAACAAAATTGGAGGCAGTGATGGAATCGGTGAGGGAATCAGAAGGAACAGCCAGAAAGGCATTGGTGGTGGCCTCCTCAATGGTAAAGGAACAATTGGCACTGAAAAGCCAAATTGAACAACTTTGAAATGCTGGGCGTTCAGTAAATATAACGATCCTGGGCCTCTCTAAAGGAGTGGAAGGGGACGATCCGAAAAATGTTCTTACAGAATGGCTCCCTGAAGCATACTGGATGTACTGCTTTCACTGTGGTTTGTGTGCATAAAATTATTCCCCGATGGGCGAGAGCTGTACAAGAAAATCCACAAACTCTTCTAATGGTACTGACAACTTCTGCTGAGAGAGAGAGACCTATTCCTGTCTGTGGTGCAAAACAGAGGATCAGTGATGTACCAGGAGAGTAAAATCCTCTTTTTCCCTGGCCTGTTAAACATGATTTGGACCCATCGCAAAGCTTTTGATGGGGTGAAAAGAAAGCTGAGAGAATTGGAAATTACCTGCTCCCTTGCCTACCCAGTCTGGCTGCACTTCACTATAGGATGGAAGCAATACCAGTTTACTGACCAAATAAGCAGGTCATTGCATAGAAGGACATGTAGCCAAACAGTGCACAGAAGGAGCAGGGGAACTCTCCTCAGACCAAGAAGAAGAACTCTGACTTTCAGTAAGCTACCGTTTGCACTTTGCTGTTTCTTTTTCCGACACTGGACCACCACTGAATTAACACTTCCACCTATCACTAAACACCAATTCCTGGGCCCTGGTTTAAGTTTTAATATATTTGTGCACATCGCAGTGAATGGACATAGGGGGTTCGTGAGCATAACTGATTTAGTACTTTACTGCTGATATGACAGCCATGGACTAAATGCTTGGAAGATTCCATTAAATGGTAATCTCTAGAGCTGTGGTTTAAAATCAATATTTGTAGAAGTTGTTAATACTGACAAGTGGCTCATTCTAGGATTTTCTATGTTTCATGTAAATGTTTTGATAAGTTGCTGCACAATGGTAGGGGAGTATGAGGGTTTAAAATGGCGGAGCCTGCCTTTTCCCCAGAGTTTCATGCCTCGTTGTATACTATGCCGGTACAAAGGGGGAGAGAGTCATGTATGCTCAGCCTCCAGCATGGCTTCCTTTGTAACAAACGGGAGCATCAGCAGCATTTGCATGGCTGCTCAGTTTTCCTGCATGGTCCCTGGGACTGGTAAATCTAGTTGCGCTGGTATATCCAGCACTCCTCCTCAGAGAGTGGTTAATTCCATGGGCTGATGGAGTAAGGGGCTTTACCAGGTGGTAGGGCTCAAGGGTTTCTGAGCACCATGGTAAGTCCACGGGGCACTGTGTACCCTCATACGTCATGAATTTTGCTTGCTCACGAACATTGCTGTGAAATTATGGTACAGTGAAGGGACTCAAGAATGTTCATAACTTCAGGTTCTAAAATATTGAAAATTTAACTAAGGACCTGTTGTTGTACGGTCGGTCACAATTATACTGCTAACCATCGCAATGAAAACGTTTTTTGGGCACTGATTACATATTAGGCTTCAATTTAAATAACAGTGCGTATTGTATTAAAGGATTTCCCCCAATGCTGTACCAAAAGGAACAGATAATCTGCAGACCTGTCATAATGTACTCGTGAATATGAACTTTCTAATGTACCTGTTCAGTGTGCATGCATGTCATGTGATTGATAAAATTCTATAAATAAAATGTTAAAAAAAAATATAAGTGTTCCAAGTCCTACTAGAAGGCATATTTGCAAGTATGTGCTAATGTATGTAATACAACAACTATATGTATTTTTAAACATTTTACTTATAGCATTATATTCTTCACAGACATTTCATATTATACAACAGGGATTGAATCTCGCTTGAGGGCCCCTGTGCACGAAGGGGCAGAGTGGCTACGCGCCATGTATCTGGGGTGCATAGCCACTCTGCACCCAACGCGCCCCCCACACAGGATGCACTATGGGGGGGTGGTGGCGCACAAGACCAATGCATCCAATCTTCCCGGTCTGCAGACCACACCAGGAGTGGGCTGGGAGCGTGCCAGCACGATGCACCATGCACAACAGTGCATACTGCTGGCCATGGGGGTGTGGAGGAGGGCGCAGGGTACGACAGGGAGAACCCTGCCGTAACCCCCTACACACCCCACACATACACCTGGACACCGCCCAGACGGGGAGGATAGCCTACACTGCCACTGGGACTACTGCAGCAGGACCTCCCCATGGCTGCTCAGCGCCACCCAGCACACATCTGTATGCGGCCCCTGCTAGATGCCCCCTCCAAACTCCAAGACACTACACGGGGCACCGGCCCATGGATGCTTTATTTATTTTATTTATTGAATCTCAGAATTAAGACCTTTGAGCTAGGGGCTCTTTTACAAAGGTGCCGTGTCAACAAGGAATTATACAGAGGAGGGAGTAACAGGCATGAGTACATTGGGTACAAATAAGCAGGCTGGGGGAGGTCCAATAAACCCAGGAGACATTTGAAAGTAAACCTAGTACATACAATGCATGATAATGCTGATATTAAGTGCTAGGGTTAAAAATACATAATAATACTGATATTAAGTGCTAGGGTTAAAAAGGTAACCAGACGTTGGTGGAGGGCAGGTGTACAGGCAGAGAAAGCCAGTTAGAAGCAACCCCCGGCCCGTACAGCACAGCTGTCCAACCCCTGCCACCGGTCCACCCTGGCATGTGGTGGGGTACAGTGCCCCCCCAGCACTGCCAACAGACCCCCCCCATCCTGCCACTGCGACCTGCTCCAGGGCCACATCGTGGGAGGGCTGGCAGCTTTGTCCCCTCTCACCACCACAGCCACCGGCCGTAGGTCTTCCACGGGGCATGCTGCCAATGCATGTCCCACCACGTACGGGATCCACTCTGTGTCCCAGTCCGGGCATCCGATTGGCTGCCCGGCCAGGTCTGCATCCCCACCTCCGGCCACCCTGCGGAGTCCTGCACCTGGAGGGGGCGGGGCCACAGACAGGTGGCAGATGGTAGTGAATAATGGCCAGTGCGCACCTATCCACAGGTGCGCAGCTCCGCGGGCGGTATGCACTGATTCCGTGTACCTCCACCCCAGTAGTGCATAGGGGCCGATATGTGTAGACAGGACAAGACAAGAAACACAGACAAATACAAGTTACAGGACCCAAAAGTCCATAATGGACCTTATAAGAACCTTGTTAGTTGAATCCTGACATCAGTTGGCATAAAAACTCATTTTGAAATTGGGACATCAGCTTTAAAAAGAGGCTTCATTCAAGTGAATGGAGTCTTTCATCTCTCTCTATAGAGACATCACAAAATGTCAGCGTGTAGGAGCAGATCACAGAGTCAGGAAGTGGAAAGGATTGTGCTGCCAGCCCCTTGGGGGCAAATTATAATCCTTCCTTCCTTAGTGGCTAATAGAAAAATTTGTAAACATTGTGGTGGAGCTCCCATTGAGATAAAGAGGCTCCATGTTTCTGCTTTTAGCAAAAAGAAAATGCAAGAAATGTTCACTTTTTTTTTGTCAACTTTATTTCTATACCTACGACCTCAGGGCATCTCTCGGATGAACCTCACCCAACCTAGGCACCTACTACCTGCCTGAAACTCCCCCGACCAGGGAATCGGGGACCGAGACACCTCACCCCTACCCATCAGACCCAGCTGGCCCCCCGGATCTAAGCCCCCGGGGTGGGACCACCCGAACACCTACCTGGGTGACCTTTCTGAACTTTAGACAGCCGGGTCCGGGAGCGCAGCTCGGGAGAGCTGGTCAGGGTCCAGCGATGGGTATGTGGGCTGCGGTCTCCCGAGGTCACCATCGCCTCCCTGAGTGCCAGGGATTTTTCTTCAGTGTGCTTTCCCCCAGGAGCGCAGACATGCAGTGACGTCTGCTGCCTCTCCACCCCTACAGTGTTGCTCCCTGTCGTGCCACCAATCTCCATCAGGGGCCACTATGGAGCGAGCAAGACCCACAACCCACCCCTGGGAGAGGAGAGCAGTTCTCAGGACACTCAATCCTCTCCCTCCCCTGCCGACCCCCGGCGGCCCGAGTCCACTCCTGAACCCAGATTGCTGGCATGGTGTGAGGCGTGGCATCCAGCGCCTCAACCCTCAGCACCACTGGGCCTAGAAAGGTTCACTTTAAGTGCATTAAGTAAAATGGCAGGTAACAAAGCATGCACCTGAACTTCGAGCCATCGCTGGAATTTCAGGTCTTCTTTGTTATGTAGTCAAGCAGACAGCCACACCCCAACGAATGCAAACTTTGTATGAATTTTTATAAGGTTACATCCCCCACCTCCCAACCTTAAAGAAGAACAATTTTCTAAAACTGTAGAACAATCCCCAAGGTCCCCACTGTTAACGTTTCATCTGACTGGGCATGTGCACAGACTGTGACAAAATGTATAGAATATGGACCTCCAGCAGACCTGCATAACATCGGACAATGGTTGATGCTTTGTTTGGGACCCCACCACCACCCCACTCCAAACACACAGCTCCACAAAAGTCTGGTTTTAACATAGAAGCACTTATTAATGCTATCAGAATGAACTCAAAATCAGACGAGCACAGTATTTATTATATATGCACCTCCAGCAGACCTGCACGACACCAAATAATGCTGGCCTCTTTGTTTTTACCCCTGCCGAAGTCCAAATGCACAACTCCACAAGGGTCCATTTTTAACACCAGTATTTATTCAGCACACCACCACACAAACAAGGGTCCTTTTTTAACATTAATTAGCAACACAGGATTTATTCATTTAGTATGAACCTCCAGCACATGCGAACGCAAACAATTCCACCCCACCCCCTCCAAACAAACAAATCCCCGAGAGAGATTTAACCATTTAAAGCACTTAATATGCTCTTCTAATATAGTGCCCCATCACATATGCACAAGGGTCAATTTTTTAGCTCTAACACCAGTAATAATTTTTTTTTTTACTTTCTGTTTATCCCCCTACACCCCTCCAGCTCTGCTTCCTCAGGACCACCTGTGGAGTCACCCCTGCTTCCAGCCTTACCTGATCCGTCCCGGCTCCCCATGGAGTCACGTTCTTCCCCTGGTGGGAAGAGGTGGGGCCCGCATAATTCCAACTTTCTTGTCTTCGGCCAGGCATCGCGCCAGGCAGGCTGAGCACATTGAGGTCTTGTCCGATGGTCTGTCTCCCCAGAGCCGGAAGGCATTTTCCTCTTTTCTTGACAGACGTAATGTGCACCCTGACGTCGTGGCACATAGCGCAAATGTCCATTATGTCCTCCCCTCTATGTCTACCTCGGTGCTTGCTATACCCCAGCCCTCCGCCTGGGGCCAGTCAAGCACCGAGTCGCCTACCCTCCCTCCCTGGAGAAGACTAGCTGTCCTCGGACGCCTAACCTTCTCCCCAGCTCATCCTCCAGCTTCCCGGACTGGTTCCCAAACCCGGTTCACTGGCATCGCGAGTGGTAGTGCTACCGCTGCACTGACGGGCGGCCCAGTATTCATTTTTAATGTGAACTCAACACAAAACATGCTGATTTCGGTGCTGCCCTTTGTTTGGTCCTCCACCCTCATCAAACAAACAATTCCCCAGGAGACAAAGTCATTTGAAGCATGTGATAGTGCTTTTCTAAGTCCCATCACATACCCTACCGCTATGTGCACAGCATTCCGAGAGTAGCAATGGGAGTGCAGTTCACTGAAGCAGCTGGAGATGGTAATGTTCTCATGGAGCTCAGCTTTGGAAACACTGACACTGTTCAGGTCTGAAGTGAACAGACAAAGGAAGCTCACAGGACAAGCATGGACTTTTAAGCGTTTCCAGAACTGGGAATCACGGACCCCACCTGCATTTTGGGTTTGTGCTTGTGTGGTTTATGCTCTGAACCCACAGTTCTGTGCATAACAGAAGGATGCCACTAAAGGGGGATGACAAAAAACAAAAATATCTTGAGAAAATAGAAACGTGAAAAATCCAAGACAGTAAAACAAAAACAGCGCAAACCTTCAGTTTTTAAGCTGTGAAATGTATTTGCTTGCAAACAATGCTCCTAGCACCTCAGGGTGCACTACCCCTTTGCATGGCTCCCATGTGAAGGGTAGTGCACCCTGGAGGCGAGAGACATTGTTTACATGAAGTAAATTGCACAGCTTAAAATGTAAAGGCTTTGTGCTGTTTTTTTTTGCTCGCTTGGTTTCAACAGTTACAGCGACAGCCTGCCTCTTATAGCGCATTTTTTTAAATTTTGCGGAATGAAAAATCTAAGATTCCTGAAATGTAGGGTGAAGTAAATGAATATTAGAAATATATTTAATTTAGAAATACTCTGAGATAAAAGTTGGAGCTAGCACACTGCTGGAATGGGTGTGAGGATGACACCGCATGTAGGGAATGTTACCATGGCAGGAAACCTAATAAAAAACAAAAAAATGCTCATTTGGCAACAGTTATAATGTTGGGCATCAAAAAGGCTATGTTTGGGCTTACAAAGCCAAAAACTTTGTTTTCTTTCTTTCTTAATTTTTTTTGCATTGTTTTAAACTGACTATTTAGCATGCTGAGAGTGACAAGAAGCAATGTCACACAATGGGAGATTTTCAAAGGGGTTATATGACACTTCAGATGGGGCCCCAGCTAATAAAGAGACAACATCAGCTAATATTATTCACTGTATATCTTTATTGAGTACTGTAGTGAGAGCCAAATTTAGAACATTTAAAAAAAAACAGCCAGCCCGTGGCACTGAGGATTGAGATGCTGGATGCCACACCTCGCACCACGCCGACCCGGTTCGGGAACAGACTCTGGTTGTTGGGGGTCAGCAGGGAGGGAAGGGATAGAGAATCCAGAGGACAGCTCTCCCTTTCTGGGGGTGGGTACTGGGCATGCCTCGCTCCTCAGCGGCTCCTGATGGAGATCTGGGATCCTGCAGGAGAGGCGATGCCAGATTTAGGGGTCAGAGCGGCAGCAGACATCTGCACGTAGGTGCGCCAACATCATTGCATGTCTGCGCTCTGAGGGGGAAACAATATGGAAAACCTCAGTGGATCAGGGAGGCGACGGAGACCCCAGGAACCAAAGACCCACATCCCATCACCAGACTGACCCTCCACCGGCTCTCTTGAACCCCTTGATCTGGCCCAGGACCATTCTTCTAATTGCAGACAGGCCGCCAGGTAGGTGGGAAGGGCCCTGATCTGGGGGGCTGAACGAGTCCATGGATTCGGGACGGGAATGCTCAGTAACGTTTCTTCTGGGGAGGGTGGTTTCAGGTCGGGAGTAGAGGCCAAGGTTTAGTGGGTGCTCCCAAAAAATGCCATGGCCCACCGGAGAAGAAAATAGAAGCTACAAAAAAAACCTACATTAATTTACAGGTGATACAGCTCCCCTATTATTCAATATCTATATAGATACCTTATTAGATTATGACTTAAATGATCAATGGGACTCTCCAAAAATAAAAGATCAATACATACACAACCTAGCATATGCAGATGATCTAATTCTACTATCACTGACCCCTAAAGGGCTAGAATTAAAATTTAAATCTCTTGTGAATAAATGTAAAGAATTGGAATTGAGAATAAACCTAGACAAAACAAAAATAATGATCTTTGGAAATCGGTCATCAAAACCAATGATTTTTCTACAATGATGCCCCTATTGAAATAGTGACATCTTATAAATACCTTGGTATAACATTACACTCTAGAAACTTCTGGCACATCATATTAAGGAACAGATTAATAAGGCAAATGTAGAAGCAAAAGCACTGCAAAGATTTAACCTTAAATATGGAGGTTTTACGGTAATACCTGCTAAAAAAGCAGGAGGCAAGAATTACCCCACTACTATTATGTGGAGCGGAAATCTGGGGATATAATCATTATCCACAACTGAAACCCTCTTTATATTATTATAAATATATTTACAAGTTCCCACTTCAATGGCTGGATCAATAGTTAGAACAGAATTAGGTAGATTACCTTTGATTTCCCTTATTAACCTAAGGATAGTCACATATTGGTTGAGATCAATAAATAATATAAATAATGTTATGCCATTGAACTGTATAATGGAAAGGAATCCTGGCATAAAGAAGGTTTTACCTCTCTATGGTTAAACCCTTTTTCAAATATTACACAGTATAGAGTCAACTCACCTATGGAATGATTGGCAAGCGGAAATAAAAACACGAAAGCTATAAGGTTAATTTGAAAAAAACTTTACAAAAGCCACACAAATTCAGATGAATCAAGTAAGGAGCCAAAGACAAGCCCTGTGGTTTGCTCAAAACAAAATTGATTCCAACATGGAAGAATACTTATGACTTCCTTTATCACCATACATACGTAAAAGCAATAACCTGGTAGATTTGAACTTATTACATCAAAATACATTTACTTTAATAAATTAAAATTAAATGAATCAACTCAGGATAAATGTCCTTGCAATAGAGGATTCATTGAATCGTTAAAAGCATGTATTAATTCAATGCCCTTTATTTAATTATATTAGCTTTTAAATATTTGGGAAAATTCTTAGTAAATATGCAAATTTAACATATGATGTGATATTCATATTGATGCACCCAATGACTGTTCAAGATGCAATACTGGTAGGGAATTTTATAATGTCTGTAATAAGTGTTAAGAAAAAAGCATACCGAAAGTGACTCAGAGATAAATGAATTGTTTTTTATACAATCTGAAGAATTTTGACCAGCATACTTTCTTATGAGAGTTATTCTAATGAGATAAGGAGTCTGTTTAATCATATTTTTAATTTATTTCACATTTTGTATTTTTAAATTTAAAAATTGTAATGTCCAGAAATTTTTCTAATTTTTTGGAAGAACAATGAACTTGACTTGACCTTGACCTACAGGTGATACCAATCTCTGGAGTACTGTATACAGACTTATATAGAATAAAACAAGATAATGCCTATATAGAAAAAAAATTAAGATAATGTCACACCATTAAAAAATTGGACTTATGTCACACTATTACAGAAAAAAAAATTATTTGAATTAAGGTTAGTGCAGACTCACCTCACTGAAGTGGGAGAAGCTTGTGAAATTAAAAATATTCCAGTCACACAGCTGGACACTCACTTAGCCAGTTTCATGTTCATTGTTTTCACTGTCACATATTATTAAAATGATTGTATATTATATTAAGTAAAAAAAAAAAAATGAATTACCCAACTTTAAATAACAAGGGTGTCATACAGTCTTGGGGTTCTGGTAATACAAACCAACTCTTGTTTTTTTTGTATCA
The DNA here is from genome assembly GCA_016271365.2 of Neoceratodus forsteri. NCBI lineage: Eukaryota > Metazoa > Chordata > Ceratodontiformes > Ceratodontidae > Neoceratodus > Neoceratodus forsteri. The sequence continues at coordinate 100,539,435 of JADMNL010000030.1, read as the reverse complement.
TCAGACCCCACTCCGATTGAATTACATCCATTTAATTCACAGTTTTTTTTTTTTATATAATTGGAAACTTGACCATATCTGCAACCTGTTCAGTCTCCCTACTTACTGAATTGATTCTTGTGTTTGGATTAAAATAATATTGATTCTCCCCCCCCCCCTTTTTTTTACAGTCTTTTGTTGATGATGCCCATTTCTCACCCAGTGTGCAGTTTTGGTCCGTTCCGGACCCCAGTGGCACTGGTTGGGTAGAAGTCTAGAGGGAAACTTTGCCTGCAGAATTCTACTCAGCTGATGTCACCGTGTTCTGAAACTGATTACTAATAAAAAAAAAAAAATTTATATCAGGTGGGAAATTGGCAACCAAAAAAAGGAACAAACCTGATTGTCTCAAAGTGAACATGAGAAATATTGCAGATGGAAGATCAAGGTGACAAAGCCATGCCCATATTTCCAATTATATTAAAAAAGTGACTATCACATACAAGAAACGTACATTGATATGGGTAGAAAAAGTCCTGTGATCCATCCAGCTTGCCAGAAAGGCCCTAACGTCTAGTGAATGACGTGGCCCATGCTTCTGTTTTTGACACAGCATCTTGTAGATGCTTCAGTTTGGGACACAGCTTTGTAAATTTTTGGTATACTGAAAATTTTTATGTATCGTATTATTGCACGTATTAATTGTGTGCTTTAGCTGTTGCAATATTACATTATATGATCTAGTTGATCTGGGCCTGTGCATTTATTTATTTAAAATGTTTTACCAGGAAAGGCATACTGAGCAGGGCTGCTTGTTTCCAGATGTGCCTGGGGGTACAAAATCAATATACAGTATCAAACAGCAATACATTACAATACAATACAAAGAATAGTCTTGCAGGACATACACAGAAGGCAATAGAAGTGCAGTTACAGTATGGCAAAACAGTACTCAGGAGTGGGAAGTGTTGCATTACAGCACAACATAGTGCATAGTGTCGTTATTCTCAATCAATCAATCAATCAAAATCTTTATTTAACCAGATGGACACCATTGAGCAAGCTCATTTTTGAGGTGGACCTGGGACAAACAAGTAGGTAAATACAATTTCGGTGAGATCAACATACAGTTTCAATTATGTGTACAACAATTAGGCATAGGCAGTACAAATGCAAGGAAAAAGGTGCAGATAATTGTAAAACATTAATTATAAATAGACAATTCATGCAACACATATAAAGTGCAGAACCTGGAGGAAACAGTAAGTACAGAGTGAGTTCTGGCAATAATGTCCAGGTCACATTGGCATTAGGCGAGAAGAGTACAGCAAGGGAGGGAGGGAGATTATGTAATCTTATTTCTATTGTTCTGGTGACTGCTATTAGGTTGTTGCGTGATGCAATTTCTCTTTAAAACTCATTCTATCTTGTGCAGTCATTTTGGGTTGGGTTAGCAGTGGATGGTTCTGGCGCCATATAAGCTACCAGTAAGAATGGGTTAAAGAGCACCAGTTTTGGTGGTTGGTTCCAGCTCCTCAACAGCAGGTTACCTGGTAAGGACTTCAAAAGTCAACTTGACTAAATTTATTAATGGGTCTTTTTCCAAGGGGAACGGATCATAATTCCTCGGTTGGAGGAGCCTGCTGGCTTATCCCTTCCTTGTCCCCGATAGTAGCGGATGCCGTCCCCTGCATACTCACGTTTTGTAATGTATGAGTTTGGAGAGTGTGGAGGTGCACTGTAATGATAGCAGTGGGTGATTTGGGAAGTTTCAGTTTTTATATATTAGAGGGCCACAGGAGTGAAATCAGAGCCACTGCTCAACTAACATGGGCCTTGTTAGTTGAGCGGTAGCTTTGATTTGACTCCTGTGGCCTCTCAGCACAAAAAATCCAAGATTTCAAAACTGACTCTGTTGCTATAAATAGAGTGTACCCTGTGCCTCTCTAGACTAATAATCACAAAACATGAGAGCATGGGAATGGTGCCTGCTACTATCTGGGACCAGGAAGGGGAAGGATCGGGCAGCCCGGCTCCTCTGACTGAGGAATTATGATCCCCTGGAAAAGAGCATTAATCAATTCAGGAAAGTGGACTTTGAAGTCCTTAACAAGTCAGCTGCTGCAAGGGGGCTTGAGCAAATACTTGCAAATGAGTACAATCGGTGTTCTGCACGTTATTACAGTCTGCAGTATGCGGCCCGTGATGCTCTGTCTGTTAAGGCTGATTTGTCTTTAACTGTATATACTCACACTACTGTCGTTTATGTGACATTATTTTTCATTCTGCTAAACTCTTTTGCTTGCTGTTTTATCTCATATGTGCCTGTTTTAGTAATCGTTTATACCATTATACTTTTGTACTTTATTGCTGTATAGTTCTTAATCCTGTTTCCATAAAATATGCTTTGCTTTGTGCTTGTGGTATATCGTAAATGCTGCTTTGGTCATTGCAGTCCAGTACTCTCCTGGATCGTGCCTGAAAATAGGTATTCTGGGCGGAATTTCCAAAAGGATCTGCCCAAGATGCGCCTGCCCCAATGCTGAAATCAGAAATGCTTCCAAACCTGCTCGACCACCTATAATATATGTAACCCCCCTGCAAATGGGGGTTCCCAAAAGACTTCCAGGAGCTTGCTTGAATGCTCCAAGCCTGAATGGTGTTTGGCGTTTAAGCCATTTATCAGTGAGTGTTTTTAGAACCTCTGGTACTGTCTCTTTAAGAGCTGTCTGCTTGCAGACATAATTAGTTTGTATGGGGGACTGTGTGTTCTTTGATTGAGTACCACTGAGCTGCTGCCAATTCACTCCATTTTGCAGTCACTAAGAGTGCAAAGGGAACCTATCTGAAAGATGTAACTGTTTGCCAGAAACCATTTAGAGTAATAATGAAATTACAGTTTGTCTAACCTGCTTTCTTTGCAGTCAGAACTGTGTCTGCCTAGTTCCCCATTCTGGTTTTGAACTGCTGAACTGGACCAATCAGTGTGGGGTAAGCTAGCTCTAAAATGGTGCCTTGGACGAATCAGAACTTGGACTCATAATCTGAGCCAGCCACAAGAGGATTGTATGGGCAGTGACTCTGGGAGATGTAGTTTAGACTTCAGCGCCTTTTTGGACCAACAGGAGCAGTCTATTGTGAGTGACAGCCAATCCAGTCAAGAACTGGGAGGAACTCAAAGGAAGTGCCCGGTTTTGTCTGTTGGAGTTTCAGTTGAGCTCTGGCAGTGAAGAAGGAAGGAGCCCTGTGCTTTTTCAGTGTGCAGTTTTAGTCGGGAAACGTGTGTAAGGCCCAGAGTTCCGGTCTGCAGCTTGTGTAACTGCTTGTTAGGACTGAATCCGTCCTGTGAAGAGAATCAAAGGATATCTGAAGAGTAGAAACCAGGCTCACCCTGTAGAAGACTGGAGAAATTGCTGAATTGCACTCGGTCTGTCAGGAACTGAATCTGCTGTGTGTTCTCCCGGTATTGTGCAGTAATTGCGATCGATAGAGAAGCAGCCTGCCTGGTATAGTACTTTCTGTTTTACCATATAAATGTGTGAAGAGGCTTGTGTACCTCAAGTGAATCCTGCTGCCATTAAAGGACTTTTTGCCTGTTACTGTTCACCATATAAATGTGTGAGGAGGCTTGGTTAGCTCAAGTGAATCCTGCTGCCATTAAAGGACTTTTGCCTGTTGCAGTTTGCCATATAAATGTGTGAGGAGTCTCGTGGAGCTCAAGAGTTGCCCTGCTGACATTGAAGGACCCTATCTTGTTTGGAGGTCGTGAGTACTAATTCAGGGTCGCCCCTGTTGAATTGCCACATTGAATCCAAATGGAATCACTGTACTGCTGACTGTTTAAACTAATTTTCTTTTCTCTGTGGGAAAGGGCCCTACCAGCTGCCACGGTTTGGACTAGCCACTGGGCTTGGGTACCCAGGGACAGTAACTGGTAGGGATAGCCTGTGCACAGAGCCATAGGTAGATGAGTAAAGTGATAAGCTAATTAACCTGATTTCCCCCTGTCCTTGTTATATTCCCCCTAAATAAATCCGAGCTGCTTGTTTCAGCAAAGTTATACTGCCTGAGGTATTTGTCTATGTTAAAATATTGTACTGTGATTGTTGCACTGTATCTTATTTTACAGGAGGTCCCAGTGCCTGAACCAGCCCTGGGGGTAAGTGTATACTGTGAAGGTAATTCTGATATATTGTGTGGGCCACTAGTGGGAAGAAAGGGGTTGCAGTGTCCCAGAGGGCTGTGACCAAGTAAGTTTAACTATTGCAAACCCTGACCTCTGGGTGGAGGCACCGCCATTGATCCAGGCCCTCAACCTGTTAGTGGCAAATCAGGCAGGGTAGTAGCCCTGGGATAGCGCCATCTAGGGGTTACATCTTGAGGCTCACCGCTGGGATTGTGTGTCCTCTAGTGGCCATATTTACGAACCACTGTTAAGAAAAATGGGTACCCGACAGAAGTGGCTGTGCACCGGCTGGTGGAGTGGTGTACTGGGAGGAGATCGAATCCCAAAATGCTATGCTTATACTGGACATCCCCTTGCGTATCAATACGGACATTGTACAGAGTATTTTCCAAGGTGGAAGGTTTACAAACCTCGTGGTGGTGGGTCGGCATGCTAATCTGCTCACCCACACTTTTCTGGCCCTAGTAGAGTTTAAGGATCCCATAGATAGCTCCAAAGTGCCACAGACCATTACCCCAGAGGGAGCCCTCACTGCTTGGAGAGTGATAACTAAGGACAGTAAAGACCCGGGGGGGAATGAGCCCCCACCACTATCTGAAACTTTTGAGGAGAAATTTGCTAAATGGTTGCTGGGAGAAGGGAAAACTGTGGAGGACTTGAAGAAACTATTCTTGCCACCTGGGGTGTTCCTCCCCAACACCCTCTCCGCTCCAGTGCCCGTAATGGTGGCTGAAGCAATGCAGACTCCTATTTCTGCACCTGCCATTAGTCACGACTCTTACGAAGGTTGAGGATCTTCTCTGGCACCTCCCACCCCCAAGGGAGGATGACTTGGAGACCTGGATAGACTATGTTGCCCCCAAGTGCTAGAATGGCAATGCTCGGAAGCCGGGAGAAAGAGGGTTAGTGAGAGCCTCGGGTCCTGCCTGGCTACCATCCGTGCTAAATGGGCCAGTAACCCTGAAGCGACTGCACAGGCCTATCTTGAGGCCTTGGAGAATGTATGGGAGCCCAGATTCTGATGAGGACCTATGGTGGAGAGTAAGAAATGCACAACAGTACCAAGGGAGTTGTTGTCTGTGTATGTATCTCGCTGGAAAAATTGTTGCAAGAATGCCTTCAGAAAGGGTAGTTTGCCAGCGATTGAACTGGACCGAACCAGACTGGACAGAATCCTTAAGTCTGCCCCTTCTCAGAACTGCTGTTGCTTCAGTTCGCCTTGGCAATCGACTGGAACCCCACCCTCCTATGATGAGTTAATGAGAGAAATTGAGGAGTTGAGAAAAAGGCGACCTCGGAGGGACCTGCACCAACAGCTGTGGCTACGACCCGAGTGACTGAGGGTGACCCATCAAGTGAAGTTCAGGGGCAGAGGTTGACAGTCAATGAGTGCTCTGACAAGGAAAAGATATGTCACAATGGGGCGAACTGTTGAGAGAGATCCGGGAATTCAAAAACAGTCCCTTTATGAAGGCCACGCCTGCAAGTGCAGGCCCCTGACCTATATCCGACTGCATCTGCTATGGGGTGGGGTACCCACCCATGTATCTCCTGCTGATAACAGCTCCAAACTCAATTCCTTGACCATGGAAGTGGAGAAACTGACGAGATGTCTCCAAATGCTTATCACACAAGAGACAGAGATGGCACCAAGGTTTCCAGTTAGTAGGCACTCAGCCTGACTCCCAGTGTGCATGCCTCGGCCAGCTCAAACTCCAGAAAGTATGTTTTCTATAATTGCGGGAAGGATGGGCACATGAAGAGGGAATGCGGTCCCAAAGACACTGACAAAGTTGCATATAGGCTACAAGGAGAGCTTGGAGAACAAATCAGTGGTTAAGAGGTGCACAAAATGATCCCAGTGAGGGCACCAAAATGCTAACTCACGTCTTTTGTGGCAAGGTCAGTTGCCCAGGCCCCCACTACTCTCCAGACTGGTCCAGAATAGTGGGTCCTCCATGGAGACTACTGTAAAGGTGAATGGAGTGTCTACAAGAGCTGTATTAGACAGTGGCTCCTAAGTGACAATTATGTTCCAAGATTGGTATCAGAAGCATTTGTCAGATCCACTTTACAACCATTAGAAGGACTGCATGTATGGGGGTTAAGGAGAAGGCCTACCCCTATTCCGGTACATCCATTTGGCTGTCTTTCCCCACCTCCTGTGGCTGGAGTGGCTAACAAGTAGAGACCCTAGCCTTAGTGTGTCCCCCACTGGACTGTATGATGGTGTCCCTTTGTTGACTGGAACAAATGCTCATATGTTCGGAAGGCTGGCACAGTTATGTTATGGAAAACAGGGGTCAAAGACTAGTAGAGCTTTAAGAGTTCCGGCTTTAATTAAGAAGGCCTATGAGGCACAGAGAGATGCTGAAAAAATAGAACCAGAGGAACCGGGTCGGAATTGTATGGAAGAAGGATCCTGAGTCTCTGATCCTGGCCCAAATGCCCAGTGTACCTTACAGGGAGAGGTCCATATCAGAAAGGATGTTAAGAATAAAATATTAATGTTGGATGCACCAGGCGATGGAAAATTGCCAGAGAGACTGCTGGTCAAGCCTAGTATTTTGCCGCTAGAGCCCATGCTTATGCCAGAAGGGTAATGGTCCAAGTTCATAATGTGTCTGAAAGAGACATTCGAGTAAATAGAGGTTGCATCCTGGCTAATGTGCATTGTGCAGACACTGCAGTGCTACCCAGCAGCAAGAGTTCAAGGAAGAATGACAGAGTAACGCCTGACTTGTTTGATTTCGCGACTCCCATTGCCAGCTGAATGGAAAGTGAGGATCAGTGAGAAGCTTTCCCAGAGAGACCAGGTGTTTTCTTTAAAGGAATGGGACGGGATGCTGCAGGAGCTGAGCACAATATCCGCCCATGACGAAAGACCATTTCGTGAGAGGTCTCGACGCCTGGCACCTGCTGACATAGATGATGTGAGACGGCATCTGCAAGAGATGTTAGCTGCTGGTGTAATACAAGAATCCAGAAGCCCTTATGCTTCCCATTGTGGTAGTGAGGAAAAAGAATGGGACAGTAAGGGATGTGTGTGGATTATCGCATCTTAAACCGGGCGGACTATCCCTGATCAGTACACAATGCCCGCATTCAGGATGCTTTGACTGCCTAAACGGGAGCAAGTGGTTCTCTGTGTTGGATCTCCGCAGTGGGTACTACCAGATCCCGATGGCCCCAGAGAACCGTGGAGAAGACAGCCTTTATCTGTCCGCTTGGCTTCTATGAGTTCATGAGGATGCCTCAAGGATTTCAGGTGCCCCAGCCACTTTTCAACGATTGATGGAGCGTGCAGTGGGGACATGAACTTACTAGAGTGCCTGGTGATACCTAGATGATGTTATTGTGTTTGGCAGCTCACTGGAGGAACATGAGAGCAGATTATTTAAGGTATTGGACCGACTGGAGGACTTTGGCCTTAAACTGTTCATTGATAAGTGTCAATTCTTTCAAACATCAGTAAAGTATGTGGGACACATAGTATCCACCGAGGAATAGAGACCACCAAATAAAGTTGAGGCCTGACCACCTGGCCACAGCCCAAAAATCTAAAAGAACTGCAAAGATTCCTGGGATTCTGTGGTTATTATCGGCATTTCATCAAGGACTATTCAAGAGTGATCCGCCTTTACTTAACCTTACTCAAGGGTATCCCAACCCACAAAAATACCAAAAGTCAGCCCCTCAAGACTGAAAGAGTGTATTCATCCGAGTGAAGTATTTGGGGCCCGCTGGACTCCTGATTGTGAGACTGCTTTTCATGAGATCATATATCAACTACCCATGCTCCAGTGCTGGCCTATGCTGATCCAAGAAACCTTACGTCCCTGCACACTGATGCTAGCTTTGCAAGGGTTGGGGCTGTGTTGTACCAAGAGCACGAGAATGGCCTGAGACCAGTGGCCTTTGCCAGTAGAAGCCTGACCCCATCCGAAAAGAACTATCCTGTACATAAGTTAAGAGTTCCTAGCTTTGAAGTGGGCTATTGCTGACCAATTCCATGAGTACTTGTATGGGGCTAAAATACTAGTAAAAACTGACAATAATCCTTTGACCTATGTGCAGACCTCAGCTAAGTTGGATGCCACTGGCCACAGGTGGCTTTCTGCATTATCTACATATGACTATGCTCTCGAATACCGAGCAGGTCTGAACCACATAGATGCTGATTCTCTCCCGGAGGCCTGTTCCCAGAATGATTGGGTCCGATTGGCAGAACCTGACATTCAGGCACTCTGCCGGAAGTTTGACAGGAGGAACAATGTCCACGGACGCAGTGGACTGCATGGTGGATTGCTTGGGACCCTCTGAGAATTGCATACCTGCTTATTGCCACTTTTCTGCAATAGACATTGGTGCACTGCCTCAGCTGGACAATGACAGTTGTCCATGGCTCAATCCAGCGATCCTATGATCAAATCAGCTTTAGAAGCCCCCATGCAGGAAAAGATGTGTCCAAATTACTCCACTGATTTGAGAACTGCACTGTTATACAAAGAAGGTCCTAAGTTGAAACTGATCAATAAACTGTTATACAGAGAAACAGTAGACAGAGGGGGACAAGTAGACCAACAACAACTGGTGCTACCCACTGCCTTTCGAGACTCAGTATTGAGGTCCTTGCACAACCACATGGGGCACCTTGGTATAGACAGAACACTTGACTTGGTGAGATCCAGATTCTATTGGCCTAAGATGGGGCTGATGTGGAGCAATACATTCGAACTTGTAGTCGCTAAGCTTACAGAGGAAAGCTTGCCCCAGAGGGCTGCCCCTTGTTAACATCACCACCAGTGCACCCATGGAGCTGGTCTGTATTGATTTTCTGAGTTTGGAGTCAGATCAAAGAAATATCAGTAATGTGCTGGTGGTCACTGACCATTTCACGAGATATGCCCAAGCTTTCCCACCAAAGACCAGAAAGCATCCACTGTGGCCAAAGTACTTGTAGAAAACTTTTTGTTCACTATGGGCTCCACAAAGAATCCATTCTGATCAAGGAGAGACTTTGAGAGTCGTCTGATCAAAGAGATGCTTTCTCTGTGGGGAGTGCGAAAGTCCAGAACCACTCCTTACCACCCCCAGGGGGACCCTCAGCCTGAACGTTTCAACCGCACTTTGCTAGATATGCTAGGCACCCTGCACCCAAAGGACAAGCCTAGATGGAGCCAACAAATTAGCACGCTGGTACATGCTTATAACTACACCAAAAGTGATGCCACTGGGTTCTCCCCCTACCGCCTGATGTTTGGAAGAGAAGCTCGACTACCGGTAGATGTGTGTTTTGGGGTCTCTCTGATGGGGTTCAAGCTGACAACTATTTACAGTATGTGCAAAGTTAAAGGCCCAGCTAACTCATGCGTACTCAACTGGCTCAAACCATGGCTGCCAAAAGAAATCTGGCACAACAAAGAAAGGTATGATAAAAAGGTGAAAGCACAGGAACTCCAGGAGGAGATCGGGTATTGCTAAGAAACTGGGACTGCATGGCAAGCACAAGATTGTTGACAGATGGCACCATCTCCCTCACATTGTAGTGGGCAAACTAGATGATCTGCCAGTGTACAAAGTAAGGCCTGAGAATAATTCAAAAGATGTAAAACAATGCATAGAAATCATTTACTGCCCATTGGACAAATCTTAATTGAGTCTGAGCCCTAGAAGATGCCCTCTGGACCAGTGACTAGAGCTGCTGCTAGAAAAGATCAAGAAAGTCTGCACCTACAGAAGCAAAGTTAAAGTGTTCCCTCCACAAGTCCCAGTTGAGCATGACTGTCAGTCCATATCGGAAGAAAGTGAGAGTGACTTTGAATACTATCCTTCTACGAACTGAGTCAATTGTTTCGGGCAATCCCTAGTCAATACTGGAGATGAAGCTGGGCCTTCTGGACTGTCCAAGCCCCAGCTTGTCCCTGAGCCGATGCTCCCAGAAAGTGAAGTGCAAAGCATCAGATCAGATGAAATGGAATCATTGTGCATGGTTGAACTGTTTGAGCTTTGGGAGGAAAATGATGGATTGGGTCAGACTGGTGATACACCAGAACAAGAAGAGTATTTTGAGTGCCCTGACAGTCCACTGCCAGTGTCCCAAAGCTCTCCATGCGAGCCAAATGTTGTGGACTCAGAAACTGTAACTCCTGGAGCTGAAAGTGCCCGGTTCTAGCCTCTCACCCCCATGGAGACTCCTGACAAGTGAGGACAATGCTGAAAATGAGGCTCAGAGTGCAGAGACTGTAACAGTTCCCCTAGAAAGACTGGTCATGCTGTAAAGCCTGTGGTGCACCTCAGTTATGATTCCCTGGGCCGCCAGTGGATCTGCCTCTCAATGTTGTCCATAAAGTGACATTCTCCTCCCAGCTGCCTATGCCACTACGACAAGCAGCTGGTCGAATTTTTCCATCTGTAAAGGGTTGAACCATTTATGTTCACTGAAAACAAATGCAAGATTTTAAGTTGCCAGACCAAACCTGCACACAAAATCCGTTCACCACAGTATTACAGGAGGGTAAATATCTGACAAACCTTCTCAGAAGCTAAGTAATTAGTATAAAAAAACTCTTCAGTTCTGTAACTGGTGTGGTATCCCTGCACTGTGGTCTAGTGTCCCATCCAAAAACAACATGGCTCAGGTTCACTGCTCACACTGACAACAGGACAAAGTCAGGGGACTACGAATCATCAAAGTGAACTGCTGTTACTACAAATTTTTTTTCTTATCCATCACAGGAGCCAATTTCGTGGGGAAGCTATGGAGACTGTCACGATCATTCTTTTTTGTCAATTCAGTTTCTCACCTCTCTTATGGTGGGGATGACGCCTATCCTCTGTCAGCCCTGTATGTAGGGATCTCAACGCTCCACCGCCAGACTCCACCACAGCTGCACAATGGGAGGACTGTGGCTTACCCCCCTCGGAGGGGCCCTCCTGGCAGGGTAACGGGAGGGAGACCAACATCATCCTGGAGCCCTCACCCTGACTTATGCTGGGCTTTGTTCGATCGGAGGGAGTGGTAGTCTGTTGGGGGCATCATGGCGCTTGCTCGAGAGGGGCTTTCTTCTTGCAATTCCTCCGGAAGCGCAGATATGCAGTGGCATCAACATGCGACTGGTGCACTCCTGCACCCGCCTGCAGGATGTCCGCCGCTGCCTCCAACCCATTCTCGGTATTCCCAACTTCAGAGCTACCAGCCTCCGCTGGGGTCACCAGTAGCAGGGATACGCTTCCCCACCCTCCCAGGAGGAGGGCGGTCATCCTTGGACACTTGATCCTCTCCTTACCCTGCCGACGATCTAAGCTGGCTCCCAAACCCGGGTCGCCAGCATGGCGCGAGGTAAGGTGTCCAGCATCTCAGCCCTCAATGCCACTGGGCCGTCCAACTATCATTCTTAGCACTAGGTTTGAGGCTTTAACTATATACATGTCTGGTTTGAAGGCACACAGAAAATAGGAATTATATCACATTAGTGCACGTCATCATCACTGGTCTAGCCCATTAGCTCCCTATTTTGATGATGTAATTCATTCATGATGTAAAATATTGCAGATAACGTAGTACTTATTTCATTGAGTCTTTCAAAATGCATCTGACTCTCACCCTGCTAACCACACAATTGCTGTTTGTGACATCACAGTCTGGTGTCATGATGAGCCCCTATGATGTCATACACAAAGGCACTGTGAGGTTAACAGGGGACAGGAAAATGTTTTCACATGTTTTCTGTACAGACCTTTTAGATGGACTACCAAGATGTGCTATAAATCTTGGAAAGCAGCATAGAAAATGAAAAGAATGTATTCTCTAGTAAATTGTAATAGCTGAAGCATCTTATTTATGAAAGCACATGTGTTGTAGGGCAGACCTGCTCTTTAAAAGTGTTACACATACTATACAATACATACTATAAACAGCCTTCACTCCCTCAATCCCATGCAACTCACCTAGTGCTCGAGCCACCGCTAAGAATGGGATCTGATCGATGACGGTGTTCGCCGCACAGGACCGCTATAGGGTCAGCTCGTCTCTTCCATACAACCCGATTAACACCAGATTTGTTAATTACACTACAAGGGGAAAAACAGAGGAAAGCAGTTTATAAAAATCGATAAACCACACCTCTAACTGAACAGTCTTAAAACTATTCATTAATGACATGAATATCAAACTTACTGAGAATTATTTCACCTTTTAAGTGCATCTATTCACCTTTATCTGCTTGAATCAGTTATATACACATTGAATAAATTATAAGACAACTAAATTACAAGGCTGTAATCTCATCAAGGGAGCCTGCTGAGATCATAAAACAAAGAGAGCACAGCCTGAAGTGAATTGTAAATGTCAGCAGACCCCAGAGGTGGAATTACAGGCATTGCCATTTAGGCCCTGTACAGACTATGCCTCAAGCATTTTAAACACTGTTAAAATTGTTTTAAGAGGGCTGCGTCCAGATTGCAGCACGGTAAACACCATGCTGCAATTAGTTTTCTAAAACTGTGCTAAAACCCTACTCAGAGCAAGGCTTTAAGCATGGTTTTACACAAACATGGTTCTCTTAGTCCAAGGCATAAATTAGTGTTGAGAGTTGATTAGTGGTCTGCTAATCAAAATGAAAAATGATTAGCAATCAGCCAATTTTAATTTGCAGTTTTCTAAAATGGGTATTTTACTTTAAACCATATAATTAGTATTTATAATTGCATATATTAATAAAATATATATTGTACACATAATTTGAGACTGTATCAGTTTAATTTATTTGCCATTTTGACCAAATTGTCAGCACAGCTTTCCTATTACCCCACCTCCTGTACCGATACATTTTCAAATCCCTGCCAAAATGCAATTCCATACCACATAACGTTATTCCATGCCACATGTCGAAAAAGTTAGTTTGACCAGGATTTGAAAATGGCAGCTGTCATGTTCCTGAGGTGGTGCAAAAAAATGGCTATGTTGAAAATTTGGGGCCAAAATATTTAAAATTGAGAAAGTTACGAGCGAGCGTAGTAAAATTTTAATCTATGCACTTAACTTGGCCATAGTTACATATTTTGACCCCAAATTTTCAATATAGCCTTCTTATGACCCCACCTCATGAACAAGGTTGGTGAAAATTTTCAAACCCTACCTGAAAGGTGATTTCGCCAAGCAACCGCAAAATTACCTTTTGGGTCGGATTTGCGAAATGTCACTGACATTGTTCATGAGGTGTGACCCCCAAAAGGCCATGTTAAATATTTGGTGTCAAAATATGCAAAAATGGTCAAGCTATGCATCAAAGATGAAAACCCCACTGAAATACACTGAACCACATGTATCTTAGTTTCTCATATTCAGATAGGCCTCCTCCACAGGCACAAACACTGCATGACAGCCGATGCCCTTAGACTGGCTATAAACAGCTCTGTCATGTCTGTCGTTGACTATGGCCTAGCCATCTACGGCTCAGCTTCCCCTACTGTCCTTCGCAGGATACTGATGGCCCTTAAATCTTGCCGACTCGTAACGGGTACTGCCCGTCTAACACACACCTGCGATCTGTACGCCCAGGCCAGGTGGCCACTACCCCTCAGCAGGATTCAATGCCAGACCTGCTTCGTAACCAACAAGGTTCTCCTCGGGCTCATGTTGCCAGGTGCTGAAAAGCTCCTTACTGTATACAACAGCACCCAGCATACCAGAAATGCGCAACACCAAATCTACCAGGTCCCCAGATGCCGGACCAGAATGGGTCAGAGGTCTTTTGCTTAAAGAGCCCCTCTGTGGTATAATTCGCTCAACAAAGAAACATCTACTATTGCTACGCTTGGCACCTTCAAGAGGCAACTCCAACCAGTCAGTGTGATTGCTTCCACTAAGAGGTTCACCTCTCCTCTCCTCTCCTCTCTCACTGGCCTAAGCTGTCCCATAACCTCCCCTGGGGTTGCAATTACTATGGCTCCTGCTTCTTCCTCTTACTGCCTCCCTCCATGTCCACCCCCTCTTCCTTAGGCACTTCTTGGATATGGGTCCCTTCCTACTACTATCAGGCACCCACCTCTACTACCCCCCCCAAAGACAATGGCCCCTCAGCCAGCCTGCTCTCTTCTCTACTCCGCTTACCCTACCCTCACTAACTCCATTCTCAGGTGTTATTTTTCACTTGTAACCTGCATTTATCTACATGTTGTTGTCTCTCTCCCAGTATGAATGTATTCTTAGCCTAGCCTACGCCGTGTATAAAGTCTAACATTGCTGACCATTGTATGTATGTTTCCCCTCCATCCTCTGACGTGGAACCTTTGTAAATGAGCAGTTCCTGCTCAAAGGCATTTGTAATCCTAGAGTTTAATAAATAAATAAATATTGCTGTCGCCGTTTCCAGCAGCAAGACATGTCTTCGACTGCGGGTGTGGATCTTCACCCTGTGACCTGTTCAGGTGAGTGAGGGTGTGTGTGTGGGGTGCACTGGGGTGTGTGGGTGCTGAATGGGAGGTGGCGGGGGGTGTCAGATTGGCCAGGAACAGTTTTTTTTTTGCAGGTTAAAAAAAAAAAAAAAAAAAACACAATTGAGGAAACATTTTCTTTATTCTAGATAAGGACGACGTTCGGATGGTGGTGGAGGGGGTGTTGCTTAAAGGAGCTTAATACGTATAGCCTCGAGGAAAGGAGGGAGAGGGAGGACATGATAGAAACTTTCAAGTACCTCAAGGGAATCAACAAAGTCCAAGAGGGTAGCATCTTTTAAAAAAAGAGGTGTGCGAGAAGAAAAATTACTCACCTTAGTAATGTTGTTTCTTCTAATGGAGTCTTGCTATATTATGACATATGCAGTATAACCCCAGGTTAGAACTGCTCCGGAGGTGAAAGAGTTAACTTCTATGCAGGGCATGGAATCTTGAGCGTGAGCTCGGTTGAACACTCTGTCTGTTGAAGCTCAAACTTAAACTGTCAGATCTTTACGAGCAAAAACTCACTAAGGTTCTGTGTGGAAGCTATAAACCTACACTAGCCACTGGCTACTAACTACAAAAACACCTTTTTGATCTTGATCCCAAAAACAAAGACTCAAGTCGGGGGATTCAAGAAGAAACTTAAGCACAACACCTAAGCACCCTAGAAGGGTGAAATGAAGTGGGCATCAAAGAAGTGCCAACACTGCACTGCCCACCCACATCCCAAAAATACAGGTTACTCACCTGTAACAGGAGTTCTAGGAATGGTATATGTTGTTCATCCACACTCATTGGCAGTATCCTTGCCGCTTTAAATCTTGCCGGAAGGTCTTCAAGCTTGCTCCTCCCACCCACCCGGGTGGTATAACTCTCGGCTCCGCCCCATGACGCCAGATCTGGCCCGCTGGAAGCTCAGGTTGTGCGTCGAAGCCGGGGAGGTCGGGTTGGTCGTGTGGATGAACAACATATACCATTCCTAGAACTCCTGTTACAGGTGAGTAACCTGTACTTCAGGACATGGATATGTTGTTCATCCACACTCATTGGCAGACTCCTAGCAGTTCTCCGGGAGGAGGGAGGCAAGACGCACACCCCCATATACTTACTTGGGAAAGAGAGACTGGAGAACCGAGGCCCCAAAACCAGCATCCCGGCGTGACTCAAGGTCGATGTGGTAGTGGGTAATGAAGGTGTTTGCTGACTTCCAGGTAGCAGCCCTGCAGATTTCCTGGATAGGGACGTCCCTGGAAGCAGCCACCGTTGCAGCAGTATGGCGGGTAGAATGAGCTCTTATCCCTCTGGGAGGCTCCATGCCCGCTAACTTATAGCAGAGATCTATGCAGGAGGTTACCCACCTGCTTATCGTCCGCTTGGCTGCAGGTCTGCCAGATGCGGCTTCAGCGTAGGTGACAAACAGCTGGCGAACCTCTCCCCGAATTTCAGCCGTGCGCTCCTTATAATAAGCGAGCGCCCTTCTAGGATCCAGAGTATGGAGCCTATATTCGGCCTCCGAGGTGTGATTGGGGTAGAACACCGGCAGAGTCAACACCTGGTTAAGGTGAAACTCCGACACCACCTTCGGAAGGAATTTCGGGTGGGGGCGCAGGACAACCTTGTCCCTGTGGAAGACCAGGTAAGGAGACTCGATGGAAAGCGCCTGGAGCTCTCCCATCCTTCTGGCTGACGTGATAGCCACCAAGAAGGCGGTCTTCCACGACAGGTGAGAGAGAGCACACCTGTGCATAGGTTCAATGGCTTGCCCATGAGCTTTGCCAGTACCAGCAGTAGATCCCACGGAGGTGGGGGTTCCCCACTGAGGGAAGTGATCAAGGCCTTGAAAAGCGCCAGACCACCTTTCTCCTGCCACCGACTGCTTCCTGTCCCGCCGCTGTAAGCAGAGATGGCTGCCAGGTGCACCCTTAGGGTCACGACCTAAGCCCTTGACTAGAAAGGGACCATAAATAGTCCAAGATGCTTGCCAAGGAACAGGAGAAAGGGTCCAAGCCTTGTTCTGACACCAAATGGAAAACCTTTTCCATTTGAAGGCATAGCATTTTCTGGTCGACTCTACGGACGCCTCAACTACATACTGAGGACCCGTCGGAAAGACCCAAAGCCTGGAACTCTAGCCGCTCAGGAACCAGGCGCCAGGTGCAGGGATTGAAGGTCCGGATGGAACACCTTCCCTGATTGACTGAGAGCAGGTCCGGGCGAGCTGGAAGCTGCCGCGAGTCCTGGAGCTGAGACTGAGGAGATCTGGGTACCAGAACTGGCGAGGCCAGTCTGGGGCTATCAGAATCACCTGCCTTGTCCCTCCTCGCCTTGGAGAAGCACCTTGTGGATCAAGGGAAATGGGGGAAAGGCGTAAAGAGGCCCGGGTCCATTGCCTCGAGAAGGCATCCCCTGCAGCGAGCCCTGCTGAGGGGGCGGGCATGGAACAGACTCAGCCGCTGCTCTCCATGGAGGCAAACAGGTCCACCTGAGGTGTGCCCCAAAGGGAGAACAGATACTGTACTACCTCCGCAGGAGAGACCACTGTGGGATGCAGCCCCTATCCGGCTCAGGGCATCGGCCAGGGTGTTGGAGGCTCCTGCCACGTGAATGGCTAGGAGATCCGCCTCCAGGCTGCGCAGACGAGTGACCAAATGCGGAGACTCCTTGCATAGAAGCATGGAGCGGCCCCGCCCCTGGCGGTTTAGATAGTACATGGTCGTGGTATTGTCCGCCTGGACTCGGACCACTTGACCCCGGAGGAACGGAGCAAAGGCGGTGAGAGCTAGGCGGACCGCCGGAGCTCCAGCAGGGTGATGTGGCATCGGACTCCGCTGGGGACCAGAGGCCATGAGCCCGTGTTCCCCAGATGGGCACCCCAACCCATCAGAGAGGCATCGGTCGACAGAGAGACCGTCTGCTCGGGCGGACTTAACGGGATGCCCTCCTGCAAATGATCTGGAACGTCCACCACTGGAGAGCATTCCACATCCCCTGTGTCACCGACACAAGCTGGTCACGGGATCGCAAGGGCTGGACCACTGGCTGGCCAGTCCCCACTGAAGGGGACGATGTTCCAGCGGGCCCAACGGACCACGCTGGTACAGGCCGCCATGAGACCCAGGAGGCGCAGGAAGTCCCGGCAGGGCGCAATTGCCCAACCAGAAATGATCGGGCAAAGGAGGAAAGAACCTCGGCCCTGTCCGGCTGGAGCCGCCTGGCTCGAAGAGAGTCGAGCTGCGCCGAGTGAATAAAATCACCTGCTTCGCTCGAGTTCCGACTTGGCCTGTTGATAAGGAGGCCCAGTTGAGAGCAGACCTGAGGGCCAGATCTCTGACCACTCCGCCTCCTTCCTGGAGGGAGCTGCTATCAGCCAGTCGCCCAGGTAAGGGTACACCCGGACCCTCGGCGCCGCAGGGAATGCTGTCACCACTGCCATGCATTTGGTGAAGACCCTGGAGCTGGAGACAAGCCAAGGGCATGGCTTGGAACTCGAAGAGGGATCCTTCCGCCGGAAGCGTAGGAATCTCTGGTGAGACGGACGGATAGGGACGTGAAAAACACATCCTGCAAGTCCAGAGAGCAGAACCACACGGGCTCCAAGGATGGTATAATCTGAGCCAGAGTGACCATCCTGAAGGTTCGAGACCTTAGGAACTTGTTTAGGTCGTAGGTTTGTGAATGGGCGCCAGCCCCGTCCGCTTTCGGAACCAGGAAGTACCTGGACACAAACCCTGGGTCTGAAGGAGGGTCCACCACCTCTTACCACCTCCTCTGGAGGAGGAGAGTGATGCGGCTCGACGAGCCGCCAGTGAGGCTGGGGATCCTGGCCCCCGAGGGGCGACGGCTCTGAAGGGTGGTGCCTGCTCGAATTCCAGAGGCAGGCTCTTCCCACCACCTCCAAGACCCACCTGTCCGTGGTAACAGCGACCAAGCGGAACGAAGTGTTCCGGAGCCGGCCTCACCGGGGACCTAGGGGTAAGGTGACGGGATGGGGCGACACCTCAGCTCGTCACTGGCAGGCTTGGAGGAGGGACCGGCCGAGGGACCTCCTGGGCCCTTTCCTCCCTGCCTCCTGTTAGAGGAAGCCGCGGCTTGGGTTTGGGATGCCAAGGCCGAGCCTGCTGGCCCTGACGCTGCTGGGCAGGCGCTGCGGGGCACAGAAGGACGAAAGGGCTTAGGCTGTGGTTTCAGGCCTTTGTCCTTCTGAGCTGGAAGAGACCGAGTCCAAGGTGGCATTGGACTTCTCGATCCTCTGCAGGTGACCTTCCACCCCAGGGCCAAAGAGGTCAGTCCCAAAAGGAACATCCGCCAACTTGTGCTGGGAATCCGGTAAAGGTGGATATCCTCAGCCAAGCTCACCGACGATAGCCACCGCGGCCGCCACCGATCTGGCACATGAGTCCTCTACATCCAAAGCAGTCTGAGCTGCTGTTTGGCCACTGCTCCTGCCCTGGTCCACACTCTGCTTAACCGTAGTCTGCAGATCGGCGGGAAGATGAGGGATGACCTCATCCAGGGGAGCCCAACAGGGCATGAGAAAAATGTGCCATGAGGGGCGGCCGAACTGGCCCTGGCGAAGAGCCGAGAGGATTGGCGAGACTTCTTACCGACATAGTCCACTCCTGACTCCTTGTCAGGAGGTTTGTCCATACCCTGGCGCTAGGCCGGGCCGGAAAACGCTGTCGTAACCAACCCCTCAGCAGAGGGGTGTTCCAAAACCGACAAGGAACCGAGGGACTGATACATTCCTGGCCATCCTGGGCCGGGCGCAGGGCAGGAAGCAGGGCGCTGCCAAAGTCTCCAGTGCCGACCCACTATGGCCTCGGCCACCGGGAAAGGCCTCCGCCGGAGAATCCCTCGGTCCAGAATCTCCGTGAGGGGATACCTGGCCTGGCTGAAACGGGTTCGAGCTCCATCCCGGTAGACTCCGAGATGAGCCAAGCAGTTCTAGGAAGGACGACGGGCTATCGCCCATTGGCTGACTCTCCGAAGACTCCAAGTCCAGTCGCTGGAGAAGAAGGAGGAATCGCCTCGGACTCGGAAGAGTCCTCAAAGAGCTGCTCTGGCCTGAGCCACCCTTCACCTGCCGAGGTCGGTCGGGAGTGAGGGTAACTGACAGCCGATGGGGTAAACCCTTAGCCGACCGAATCCTTGGTCGGAGCCCCAATTGGTGGCTGTGTAGGCGGAGGTTCCACCGAATCGGTGGAGCAGCTGGTTTTGGCCGAACAACCGCCTGGGTGTAGGTCTCGGACAAGTCGAGGGTTGTGTCGGCGCCCGTGACAGTTACTTAATGGCCGGGAAGGCGCCGGAGTCGGCTTATTCCGGCCAGGAGGAGCTGTTAAACATAAGGTCTCGCACCGCCGACGACTTACGCCAAGCCTCCCTCATCCGAGGAGGAGGACGAGGGACGAAGCGGCGACGCTGGGCTATCAGCGTGCCGAGACCGCTTATGACGGGAACGGGCGGACCGCTAAGAGGTCCGAGACCGAGACCGAGTCCGGAATTTCCGGGTCGGTGCGAGGAGGTGGTCGGCCAGAACCGCACTCCTTCGGCTCGAAGGTCCATCCGAGGCTCCGGAACCGAGGCACAGGCGAGCCCACGGGATCCTCAACTCTCCGGGGAACCGGGAGGGGAATCTCGGCTAAAGGCGACAGCCCGTCAATGGGTCGAGAAAAATCTCGACTTCATCAGTGGGAGTCTCGGTCAACTGACCTGACGGGGACACCGTGAGGCCAGTGGTGGTCGGCCGAGCTGTCGACTGAGCCGACGGTCGACGGCCCGGGAGAGGGACCTTCCCGCCCCAAGAGCCGCCGACGGAGGATCACTCCTTGTCCCTCTTTTGGGACCGAGAAAAAGGTCCAGCAGACGCAGGCCCTTCTCCTTTAGTGGAGAGACAGGACAAAGCTCCTAAAGGAAGCCGTAGGAAGAACCCAGAGAGAGCGGGATAAATGCCGCGCCGAGGAAGATACGGCCGCGCCGCCTCTTCGAGGGCTTACCCATCCGCCGAGCTGATCCGCCAAGCCCGCCGCCATGACACCGCCAACCGGCCTCCCTCGACTTCACACCGAGGGAAACGCTCGGGACGGCCCAGTTGCATCGGGCAGCACGGCCTCAGGACGTAGGGCGAGAAAGATGAGCACAGGTCGCAAGCCTGTGGGTCGTGCTCAAGGCCTAAGCAGTAGACACAGCGTGGAGTGTGGATCCGCCCGAGACATCTTCATGCCCGCATGGGCATCTCCAACCGGAGTCGATTGTCCATCGCAGCCATGAGGGATAGAAGACTGAAGTCTTTTTGCAAATATTATTTTAAAACCATGAACGGAGAAATAGGAACCAGTCGCAAACGCAGAGCGTTAAGGAGGGAACCTGAGCTTCCAAGCGGTAAGGAAGATCTGGCGTCATGGGGCGGAGCCGAGAGTTATACCACCCGGGTGGGTGGGAGGAGCAAGCTTGAAGACCTTCCGGCAAGATTTAAAGCGGCAAGGATACTGCCAATGAGTGTGGATGAACAACATATCCATGTCCCTAGAAACAGAGGTTCTGAGAGGGGCAGATGGGGGTCATAATATAACAAGACTCCATTAGAAGAAACAACATTACTAAGGTGAGTAATTTTCTTCAAACAACATGAAGTCTTGCTATATTATGACATATGCAACTACACAGCAGTACCTCCATGGAGGAGGACAGAACCTACTTGGGAAATAGGCTCTGAAGCACAGATGCAAGAATCGAGCATCACTCCTAGCCTGGATATCCAAGGAGTAATGCTTGTAAAAGTGTGAACTGTTTTCCAGGTAGCTGCTTGACATAGCTCTAGGATAGGAATGTCCCTGGCAGCAGCCAGAGATGCAGCTGTACCTCTGGTAGAGTGAGCCCTCAGGCCTGAGGGAGGAACCTTACCCAGTTTTTCGTAACAGAACTGGATACAAGAGACAATCCACCTGGCAATGGATCTTTTAGTGGCAGGTTTCCCTTTACCAACCTCACCATAGGTGAGGAACAATTGGAGGGATTCAAACCTGTGACCCTTGGTACGTTCTATATAGTAACTAAGGGCTCTTTGACATCTAAACTGTGCAATCTCCTCTCACCAGAGGAGGAATGGTCAGTGAAGTACACGGGGAGAGACATGGATTGATTAAGGTGAAAGTCAGAAACCACCTTAGGCAAAAACTTCCTGTTAGTCCTGAGGACTACCTTATCTCTATGAAAGGAGATGAAATCAGGCTCCACTGACAAGGCTTGTAGCTCACTTATTCGCCTGGCAGAGGTGATGGCTACCAGAAACACAGTTTTCCAAGTCAAGTACTTCAGCTCTGCTGAAGACAATGGCTCAAAAGGGGGTTGCATAAGCTGAGCGATGCAAATATTAAGATCCCAGGCAGGGGCAGGATCCCTGAACGAGGGATTGGTGTGAAGCAACCCTTTAAAAACTTGGAGAACACAGGGTGAGCTGATAAAGAAGAGGGCTTACCTGCTGACAAGAAGACAGACACAGCTGCCAAGTGCACTTTTAGGGTAGCTGGTCTCAGCCCCAAGGAATTCAAATGCACCAAATAATCCAGGATCGTGGGCACACCAGCAGATTCTGGGGAAATATGTTTACCAGCACACCACATGGAAAATCTTTTCCATTTTGAATTATAGGTAGCCCTGGTGGAAGGCTTCCTAGAGGCCTTCAAGATATCCAATACACCTTGAGAAAGGTGTAGGTCAGCAAACTCTAACTCTTCAAGAGCCAAGCCTTGAGATTGAGATCACGATTTGAGGTTCGGATACCAAACTCTCCCCTGGGCACAGGTTAACAGGTTGTGATTCCTGGGAAGGCATAGGGGAGGGTGGACTGCTAAGGACATGAGGAGTGGGTACCAGGGCTGCCTGGCCTAATCTGGAGCAATCAGGATCATCTTGCAGGATTGAGATCTGATTCTGACTAGCACTTTGAAAAGAAGAGGAAGGGGGAAAGATAGAGAAACTTCCTTCCCAACTGAGAAGGAAGGCATCCAGAGGACTGAGCCCAACACTGGGAGCCTGCAGCAAAAAAGGGGAAGTTGGTGATTGTCTGGGGCTGCAAAGAGATCTATTTGTGGAGTGCCCCATCTGGCAAATATTACCTCCAGTACCAGGGGATCCAGTGCCCATTCGTGATGGCCCTGGGAAATCCTGCTGAGAGCATCTGCTAGGACATTGTCCTTGCCTGGGAGGTGAACTGCCGTAAGGGAGGCGTTCAGAGAGTAAGCCAGAGACCACAACTTCATTGCTTCGGTGCACAAGGCTGTAGACCAAGTGCCCCCTTGCTTGTTGATGTACCACATTGTAGTGGTACTGTCTGTTCTGACCTGAACTACCTTGTTCTGGACAGATGTGGAGAAGACCTGAAGTGCTAGAAAAACTGCTCTGAGCTCCAGCAAATTGATGTGGAGCAGGGATTCCTGAGGGGACCACACAGCCCTAGGGTGGAAAGGTCACCCATGTGAGCTCCCCACCCCAGGAGGGATGCATCTGTAGTAAGGGTCAAGGAATGAGACTTGGGGGGGGGGTGAAGGGAACCCCCTGTCTCAGATTGTTCTGATCCTGCCACCACTGAAGGGCCTGGATCAGGGTTCGAGTCACTGGAATCAATTTGGTTAGGGGATCCGTCCTTTGAGACCAAAAGGCTCTCAAATGGAACTGAATGTCCCTCATCTGAAATCTCGCTCCCTGCACTACTGCTGTAGAAGCAGCCATGTGCCCCAGGAGCTGTAGGAAATGCCTTGCTGGTCGAGAGACCTGCAGGGTGAAAGAGGAGGCCAGAGACACCAGGGTCCTTGCTCTCTCCAGAGGAAGGAAGGCTCTGGCTTCTTTTGTGTTCAGTTCTGCGCCTATGAAGGTGAGAAGCTGGACAGGCTCCAGAACGGACTTTGGAAGATTGAAAAGGAAACCTAGAGATGTAAGCAGCTGCTGGGTTACTTGCAAATGAAGTTTGACCTGTTCTGGAGACTGGCCTACAATGAGCCAGTCGTCCAGATAAGGGAAGATGGCAATCTTTTGCCTTCTTAAATGAGCAACTGCTACTGCCAGGCATTTTGTGAACACCCTTGGAGCCGAGGAGAGGCCGAAGGGCATTGCTCTGAACTGGTAATGGCCTGAGGGCAGTTCGAATCTGAGGTACTTTCGATGGGAGCTTCTGATGAGAACATGGAAGTAGGCATCCTTGAGGTCCAGGAGGCTAGCCAGTCCCTGGCCTTAGAGAGGGTAAAATAATCCCCAGGGTCACCATTTTGAACTTTGGTTCTAAAAGGTGCTTGTTTAGATACCCGAGATCCAGAATGGGCCACCATTCTCCTTTCTTTTTTGGGGTAAGGAAGTACCTGGAGTACAACCCTTTGCCCTGGTGTATGGGTAGAACCCTTTCCACGGCTCAGAGCTAGGAGAGCAGAAACTTCTGCTTCCAGGGCAAGTGCCTCTGATGGGTTTGCAGGTGGAAAAGATCTGGCTCTCATCTTCGGAAATTTTTTGAAGCTGAGAACAGTCCCTGACTACTACCTCCAGGACCCACTTGTCTGATGTTAAAGACTTCCAGTCCTGGACAAAGTAAGCCAGCCTGCCCCTACCGGTAGTGGAGAATCGGCCTGGCTACCCCATCAGGGAGCCTGTTTTGCAGGGGCTTTGGGTTGAGGGCTAGAAGCAGGTTTACTAGAACCCCTTCTGCCCCTTCCTCTAAAGAACCCCCTCTGGGCATAAGCAGAAGAGGAGGCCTGTTCTTGGTAAAATGGCCTATGAAAAGGCCTGCCCCTGCCCCTGACATGCTGCCTTTGAGGAGTGACTTGCCTTTCTTTGGCTTGTGCATTCCTATAGGTGGTCCTATACTCATCCATTTTCTTCATATAATTCTCTGTCTGCTCCCCAAACAGAGAATTTCCCACAACAGGAAAATCCATAGCCTTAGACTGGGTATCCTGTGACAGGGCAGTACATCTGAGCCAGGCCATTCTGCGAAGAGACACAGATGTAGCCATAACTCTAGATGAAACATTAGAGTCTACAGCAGCATGAAATTGCACCTTGGATGCATCAATACCATCTGCAGCCACCTGCTCCAGCTCCCTGGCAAGCTGTTCAGGGGCCTGTTTTGCTAGGGCGAGGACAGTATCCCACCTGGATTTCTGGTACCTAGCTGCGTAAGCTATATAAATTTGCCTGTCTGAGTCCCAAAGATGCTGCCATGTACTGCGTTTTTGCCATGGCATCCATCCTCCTGGAATCCTTTTCAGGAGGGTGAGAGGCTAGAGGAATATTAGCCTTGTCACAGGCTGCAGCCTGCATTACCCCGACATGGCCGCACTGCTGAGATAGAAACTCCGTATCAGAGCCTGATAAAGCATACCTCTTGTCCATCCTTTTATCCACAGGGAGGACAGAATGAGGAGTTTTCAGAATTTTTACTGTCTGTTTCCTAAAAGATTTATGCAAGGAATAGACAGTCTCCTAGACTCTGGAATATCCATCATTTCCACAAAATCAGGCTCTTCTTGAGCATCAACAGCTTCCTCAACAGGGAGTTGCAGAGTGTCAGCAACTTTCTTGTAAAACAAAAAAATGAGAGGGGGACTCAGACAGCCTGGGAGGGAATACTCCTGAAGGTCTGTCTGGAAAGATGTCCGGTTCAATGGGCACATCCAGACTGTCAAAATCACACTCACTCTCCTCGTACCCCTCCTCCCCTTCCCCTGGTTCATAAAAATCTTCAAAATCATAATCTTGAACCGAGGGAACCGACCGAACCGGGCGCTTACCCAATGGTGCCGGTTCGGACGGACTGGGGAAAGAGACTGGACAATCTGAATAGCTTTGGCTATTTCCTCAGCGGTTGGAGAAAGAACTTTTGGCCCCAAACTAGCTGACCTCCTAGCCCTTTTAGTTGGAACCGGCTCCTCAGAGCTGGCTCTTCGTTGCCGAGGAAGCATTGCCCTGGTCAGAGGGCACTCCCTCAGGTTCGGTTGGAACCGAATCGGGCTGGCCATCCAGGTCAGCGGACTTTTTGGCCTCCCTTTCCCTGAGCCTACCAACTCTTTTTTCCACGGTGGCAGCAGGAAAATTTTACAAATCTGGCAGTCTGCATTGAGGTGGTCAAACCCCAGACAATATACACATATGGTGTGTGGGTCAGCCTTGGCAAAGGCTTCCCCACAGAGGCCACAGTGCTGAAACCCAGTGGGTCCGGTTTTTCTTTTGGGTTTCTCAGACATAGTGCCAGCCTAACCAAAACTTGCCCGTTAATGGCAATCCACTAAGCAAGACTCTCTTATCGGTTCCCAACTGTGTCATGGGTCATAGAAAAAACGTAATAAAATCCGTTTTTTTAGAACCGATAAGAACCGGGAACCGCACTCTGAAGGGCTAGAAAGTAATTTTTAAACCCCTCTGATCGGTTCAAACCAAACCGAAAAAGACGTTTACAAGTTCCACACAGAAGAAAAATAAAAAAGTAAGCTTATCTATTACTTACAATACCACAGACAGAGCTTGAACCGACGACTGCGGTTAAATTTCAGTAAAATAAACCGAGAATTACACTTTAAAACCGACAAACAAACTGAGCAGCAGGAGGAATCTCCGGAGCGACTGTTCAGTGAGGCGGAGTAAAGAATCTGACAGTTTAAGTTTGAGCTTCAACAGACAGAGTGTTCAACCAAGCTCGCACTCAAGATTCCATGCCTGCATGGAAGTTAACTCTTTCACCTCCGGAGCAGTTCTAACCTGGGGTTATACTGCATATGTCATAATATAGCAAGACTTCATGTTGTTTGAACAAGGGGCACAATCTGAAGATTGGGGGTGGTGGTGGCTCAGAGGTAATGTAAGGAAGTATTTTTTCAGAGAGGGTTGTGGATGCATGGAACAGCCTTCCGGAGGAGGCTGTGGAGTCAAAAACAGTGGTTGAATTCAAGCATGCATGGGACAGTCATAAGGCAATTCTAGGGGTGGAGGTAGAAAGAAGTAGGCTGCTGGTTAACTAGGATCTGCAGCTTATCCATTAGGTAGGGAAATGGGCAGACTGGTGGGCCAAGCAGTCCTTATCTGCTGTCAAATTCCATGTTTCTATGTTGCCACTAGACACTAGGGACAAAAAAAAAAATGGGGATGGCGACTGGATTGGGGGTTGCCACTAGACACCAGGGAAAGAAAAAATAATGGGGATGGTGATCCGGGGATACGTGGGATGGTAGTCGGGGTGGGGACGCCACTACACACCAGGGAAAAATAGGGGACAGCCAGCTTCTAATGATTTGTAATCACTGCTAATCATGCTGGCAACTGACTTGCATTTCCCAATTCTTGTGTACAAACTGCAATGCGAACCCACTTAATTTATGCCTTGTTAGTCTGTGTTAACAGCAGTGTGGACATGTACCATGCTGTAACACGGATTAAGATAAATCTCTCAGCACGATTTCTGGGCCTGCACAGCCCAGAATAATTCTGCAAACCACTTGTAGGAGTTAGTACATATCTAGATATCATACCTCTTTTTAATCCCAGTCTGTGGCTGGCCCCATTCTCGAGTATCCAGGTATGCACTGCGGCACCCGCAATGCCTTGTGTGGGTGCCACAAAGATAACTGGGAGCTTCCATGAGCAGCACAGTACCTGGAGTGCAGTCTGAATGTTCAGGATACCATACAGCGTCTTACAGTTTGACTGTTTTGTACAGGGTCAAACACCATTTATAGGTTCTGAAACACATATATAAAGGAGTTTCTTTCCTTGACAGTACAGTGAGAATTAAGCAGGCACTGTTTACCTCAGAGTGCTGCAGACTAAGTGGAACTGACAGCTCATTAGAAGTACAGTAGTAGGGAAAATCCTGATCTCTATCTGGCTGTAACAGGTTGGCACCAATACTTCTGTTTCAGTACAACCAACAGTGAAGGTGCTAACCTACCTCTTTACACAAGAGTGACAGATAGGCTAAAGACTTTGGCAGCCAGGATCAGTACACGATGCAGCTGCTGTCTGCCGAAGTCCTGCACGAAGGCTATGAACTGCAGGATCAATCTGATAATTACTGAAAACATTACCTGCCATTACAGCGCGAGGCGAAAGATCAATACAGGTAGTCCGTAACAGAAAACGGAAGCCAACATGTTTGTTCAGGTGTTCCCCCCGCCCACATATACAGTAAAAGCCTATGAGGTGGCGCGCTACTAATGAAAGACAACACATCGCAATAACTGGTTCTACCTGTTATTACAGCGTTTGAAACACGACTCTAGTCCATGTATTAAAGGGGGTAACCAGTAATTACACTGCCATACACCGGTGCATGCAAGACGTTAGATTACATAACTTCTAGTTACGTATTAAAGCAGCAGTAGTTTAGTCGCTAAACTATCAATGAATAAATATCTTGGTGTGGTGCTATGCTGTTCACCATCAGAAACATGTTGCAGGAATATATAGCAGTTACATAAGAACTTACCGTAACAGCAGATCTTCAAGAGAGGTTCCTGCAGTAGGTCTTCACAGATAGGACTGCACCCCCTGGAGTCAGGACGGCACGGCAAACTTGTAGCTAGCAATCATTGTGACTATAAAAGGGGTGGTCCCCCGACCACCCTCCAGTTCTTCCGCCGGAGACCTCTAAAGAGGAAGCAGAAAAAAGGAGTGGAAAACTCCTGTGCCCTGGATGAAACAAAGTCCTGGGAAGGGGGTAAAGAGAAAAAAAACACAGGAGCTTGGGAAGGTGGGTGAGAAATCTAGACCTACTGCAAGAACCTCTCTCGAAAATCTACTGTTACAATAAATTCTTACGTAACTGTTATATCTTACTTCGAGAGGGTTCCTGCAGTAGTCTTCACAGATAGGACTGAATACCAAACAGTCAAACAAAAATGGAGGAGTCTGAGACAAGAAAAATGTCTGCCAACTGCAGGTCTCTCAAGACAGAAAACCTTGCAAGACTTCAAGGCCGAAGCTAGCCCTACGCCTAGTGGCAAAGTCCAGACTGTAATGTTTAGTGAAGGTGTGGACAGAGGACCAAGTGGCCACAGCACAGCTGTCTGCGGTGGAACACATTCCTGAAAAAAACAGTGGAAGCGGCCACACCCCTAGCAGAGTGGCCTTTAACCGTTCCCGGAAGGGGCTTCTCATACTTCTGGGAAATGTAGTGTATACAATTTGCCAGCCACCTTGACAAACTCAGTTTTGTGATAGCCTTGCCCTGGCACTGGGGAGCAAAGGCTACAAAGAGCTGGTTTGAATTACGAACCTCCTTAGTCCTTGAGACATATTTCAAAATCCTGTGCACACCCAAGGGTGTGCAGAAGATTCTCCCTTCTGTTGGAATGTTCTGGGAAGAACACCGGCAGTTCTACATTCTGGTTATGGGTCAATTCCGAAACCACTTTCGGAAGAAAAAAGGACAGATTAGATTAGTCCACAGAGCCACCCGGTCTCTGAGGAAAATTAAATAAGACTCTATACGAACTAGAGCCTGAAGCTCTAAAACTCTTCGAACTGAAGTGATAGCAACTAAAAAGAGCGTTTTCCATATTAAAAGAGCGTTTTCCATGCTAAAAAAACCCCAACACATATCACAGCTTGCTGTCGGTTCAAAAGGGGGCAAAGTAAGCTTTTCTAAAATAAAATTAAGATCTCTGGGGTGAACAGGATTACGGACCGGAGGTGTGATGTGAAGGATCCCCTTCAGGAATGTTCTGGAAACCTCTAGCTGTGCTAGGGTTTTGCCCTCCACCGGGAAGTGGTAAGCCGAAAACCGCAAAGAGATGGACCTTCAGGGAGGAATAACTGAGACCCAACTCTGACAGATGCAAGAGGTACTCTAAAACCTGGTAGGCCGAGCAGGAGAAAGGATCTAAGCCTTTAGCTGATGCCCATATGGAAAATCTCTTCCACTTCATAGCATAAGTGGATCTAGTGGAGGGTTTTCTAGTCTCCATTAAGACCTGAGCGACTCCAGAAGACATGCCACAGCGAGACATCGCTAAGTCCACAGGTGCCACGCATGAAGATGAAGAGACTTGAGGCTCGGATGTACCAGGGTGCCCTGCTCCTGGGACAGAAGGTCGTGAGAGAGAGGAAGAATACTGGGGTTCCAGTGCCAACTGCTATAGCAACAGGAACCAAATCTTTCGAGGTCACAGGGTGGCAATGAGAATCATGTGTGCCCCCTCTGCCTGAAGCTTCAGTAGAACCTTCTGCAGAATAGGAAAGGGAGGGACAGCATACAGAAATCTCCCTGTCCAGGAAAAAGACGGTGCGTCTCGCCAAAAAGCACCACACCCGGAAACGAGAGAGCAAAAGCTGGGTAGTTTTGTGTTGGATGGGGAGGCGAAGAGATACAAGTCTGGCCGACCCCACTTAAGAAACAGATGATCTACTACTGCCTGTTTTAGTTTCCACTCGTGAGTCATGGCGACTGACTGGCTGAGACTGTCGGCCAGAATGTTGTGAACACTTGGCAGGTGGACTGCTGTCAAGGATAGGCCATGCTGTACCGCCTAGTACCACAACTGCATCGCCTCTCTGCAAAGAGGGTAATACCAGGTGCCTCCCTGTTTGTTTAAGTACCAGACAGAGGCCATGTTGTCTGTCTGGATGAGAAGTGTTCCTGGAACCAGAAGCGACTGAAAAACCTGGAGAGCACAGAGTACCACTCTCATCTTCAGAATGTTGATGTGAAGGTTCTCCTCCATGGGTGATCAAGAGCCTCGAGTCTGATGGTCTCCCAGATGCGCTCCCCATCCCAAGTTCGAGATACCTGAGGTGAGAATCATGGAAGGAGACGGAGAATGGAAAGGGACCCCCACCGAAAGGTTGGCTGGGTCCTGCCACGCAACGAGATCCTTTTGCAGGCTGTTGGAAACCAAGACTTTCTGGTCCATGTCATCCAGATGATGGTCCCACTGGACTCGAAGAGACCACTGGGTAACTCTCATGTGTAGTCTGGCCAGAAGGACTGTGGGTATGGCAGCCGCCATCAACCCCAGCAGTCGTAGGACCGAACACGCCGTGGTCCATCGGGATGAAGCCATGAGCGCCACTTGAGAGATTAAGGTCTCTGCTCTGTCGGACGGAAGAAAGACCTTGCTCTGGACCGTATCCTGCACCACTGCAATAAACTGGAGGTGCTGGGAGGGTATCAGCTGAGACCTGGAGAAGCCGACTGAAATGCCCAGACTAGAAAATGGGTCCAGAGTGTAGGAAAGGGATTCCTTCAGATTGTCAAGAGAAGGGGCTGAGAAAAGCCAGTCGTACAGACACGGGAACACAAATGCCCCTGTGGCGTAGGAACATTGCTACCACCGCTAGGCCAAATGGAAGGGCTCCGAACTGGAAGTTATCCTCCAGAAACGAGAACCTCAGGAAGTGGCAGTGGGCCAGCAGAATGGGAATATGGAGGTAGGCATCCTGCATATCCAAAGAGCACAGCCAAGTGTTGGGTTGGAGCAGGGGTAACAGTCCCTGGAGGGTCAGCATGCGAAACCTCTTGTACTCTACAAAGAGACTGAGCATTCAGAGATCTAGGATAGGCCTTAGATCTCCTGTCCTTTTGGGAATCAGGCAGAAACGGGAGTAAAATCCCCTTCCTGCGTGCACCGGTGAAACTGGCTCTATGGCTGCATTCTGCAATACAGCTTGAATTTCTTGGAAAACCCGAAGTTGTTGGCCTGACGGGTAGTGCGACCCTCCCATGCATCTGTGGTTTTGGCCTTCCGCCCCATCCAGGTGGAGGCAGATAAATCCGTCCCAACTGGTTCCTCCGTGGGAATAGGAGGGAGCGGGAGGGGAGCCAGGGCAGAGGGGAGAGGCGTTTCCCCAGAGGCAGTTTGGGAAACTTGGCCTGGGGGGTTTGAGCGCCGGAACCCGGGGAGTGACGCCTGGTCCGTCGTCTGCCCTGGTTCTGTTTATTCCATTTCCGCTGGCAGTGAAAGGGCTGCTGCCATGGTTTTTGGCCTGAACGGTAAAGGGAACGGACATCCTTCAAGGACTTGCTGCTCTCTTGCAGCTCCGTGACAATATCTTTGGCATCGCCGCCAAACAGAACTGGACCCCTGAAAGGAGTGTACAGAAGGGAACTCTGCACATCTTGAGCCAGCCTCACCAGGCAACGCCAAGCAAGGTGTCTAAGGCAGATGCCAGTAGCTGCACCTCATGTCACCGAGTCGCAGGTGGCATGGAAGGCATGGCGGCAGGATGATTTGTTCATCCCAACCTTCTCCAGGAGCTTGTTCCTGGGCTGCTCAACGAAAATCTCCTGAAGATCCTTTTCCAGATCTGACAAAGAGGATTTCTGGAAAGCCACCATATGGGCCACGTAATTTAAGGTGAATGGCGCAAGTGCAAGTGGAAGAGGTAAAGATCTTACGACCGTACTGGTCCATCTGCTTTGACTTCTTGTCTGGGTGGAGGCTCTAAGATGTTTAGGTTGGGCCGATCTATCATGAGCAGCCGTGATCACAATGGAAATGGCCTTAGGTTGGGCAGCAAGGTGAGAAACCCCTTCCGGGGGGGTAGGTCCTATCAGCCTTCCTAGACATGGCCGGGATGGACAACGGTTGCTGCCAGATTGCGGACATAAGATCTTCATATGGACCCGTCAAAGGAGGAATGGGTCCACATTGACCAAGTCCAGATGTTCTGCTAATCTTCTGCGTTTGGGATCCAATTATTGGGAGGCCCATCCACAAGATTTCTGAATTGTCTGGAGGCGTTCCACGAAGGATGGGTCCTACAGAGGGGATTTTGGGGATTCTTTTGGCGGAGGCTCAATGGGAGAGTGAGGCTCTGACTGGTCCCCCACATCAGATTCCTCATCAGCCTCAGATGATTCCAGCCTGCTGAGCAAAGATAGCTCTGGTACCGGGAGCCTATGATCAGTAATGCCTGAGGGCAGAACACCCGTGCCTCTATCCGAGGCTCGACTGGAAGGTGCAGGGCTACCAGGTAACACCCTGTGAGGTGGTGTGGCCCTGACCACTATCTGAGGCTGAGCAACTCCTGGAGCAGTTGAGATTTCACATCCTTCCACCAGGCAGGAATGGCCTCCTGTTATGGCTGCGGAGGAGGAGGAGGTGGCGGATAACCTAGGTACCCTCCGGGGTAAGAAGGGCAGCTAGGTGTTTGGTACCAGTAAGGGTACGGTTATCCCTGGTAATGCATGGCCTGATCCAGCCGGGTAACCCAGAGATGGCCCCCACCCCGCGTGAGTACTGTGATACTCATGTGTATCCGCTGATAGGTCCTGACGAGAAGCCAGAGGCCCAACAGTGGAGCAGGGGTCCCTGAAGATCCTGAGGAGTTGGATCCATTTAACCCTCAAAAGGTGTCCGGCGAGGATCTGTCGGGTGGAATGGAACCCGGCGAAGGGGGGAGATCCAGAAAAGTCCCCGTTGGCAGGTCCTGTAAAGTATCCGATGGAAGAGGGTCCCGGTGATCGGGCCCAAAAGGGTCAGAGAAGGACAGCGAATCCTTTGAGGGAGGACCCTGGTGGGATGAAGAGGGACCTGCGAGCTCTCTCTGCCCGGCGACAGGGTCCATGAGGGAGTCAGACAGGTGGGTGGTCCGGTGTCTGAGGTGATGGCCTGGTGGTTGACAGAGGAGCTGTCGACCGACTTACAGACCACAGCCGGGCTGACAGAAGCCGGGAGGCTGATCGACCTGGGCCGGGTGCCCGGCAGCCGAGCCAGAGGGTGACTTAACGGCAGGGTTTGAAGCAGGTACCGTAGCTGGTTCCTCCAAAGAGGATACCCCGACTGGCCGCTGACCTCTGTGGGGGTGGGGGCGTCCAGTCCGCCGGAATGGAGGAAGGCCCTGGAGGTGGGGTACTCACAGAGGTGGAGGCCCCATCTGAGATGACGTCGGCTGTCTGGCTGGATTTCCTCTGTGGAGAGTGGCTCTGCTCCAGAGTCTCTCCTCTTTCTCTGGGGCCACCAACGGCGATCTTTCCCTCAGCCCCTGGAGCTCTTTTTCCATCGGGTCCTCGTGCGATGGAAGCGCGTGGCCTGGTTAAAGCCCTGGCAGATGGAACACTCAGTGCCGTTATGCTTAGGCCCCAGGCAGAGGACACAATGGGAATGGTCGTCCCCGTGTGGGACCTGCATTCCGCACTTTCTTGGGCTGACGAGACGATGTGGATGGAGGAAGATTCGGAAATAAAGTATGAAAAAACGTTCTGAAAATGGCGGGGAACTGAAGTTGTTCTACCACATTGGGTCTGATGATTCAGGCTGACGGCGGGAAAGAACTGGTGGAGGCAGGCTGGGGACTGCCCCTTTTATAGTCACGCTGACGTCAGTCACCTGACGCCAGGGGCGGTCCCCACCCATGACTGCTAGCTACAAGTTTGCCATGCGGTCCTGACGCCAGGGGCGCAGTCCTATCTGTGAAGACCTACTGCAGGAACCCTCTCGAAGTAAGATCCTTATGCATCCACGTTATGAATCTAGTATGTACACTCAAAAGATAACCTCATGGGAAAGATTTATTATTTTAATTGAGAATGGACACCATCTTTAATTACTTGAGTCAGTAAGTACAAAATTAGTTATTAAAACCTGTTAAAGGGCCAGGCTGTTGGCACAGTGGTTGGATTTCCACTTGCAACACCGGCAACCCAGGTTCAGGAACAAACTCGGGCACCAGAGGGCCAGCCGGGGAGAGATGGCTTGAGTGTCCGACGACTGCTCGCCTTCTCCCGGGGGAAGGAATGGCTGCGGCCCGCCGCTTGTTGACTCCTGGCGGAGGCCGGGGGAACAGCAATGCATCCGGCCCCCACCACATACGGAGCATGACGGATGTCAGCGTGTGCCTCTACGTCAGTGGCACACCATGCTCCCAGGGAAGAAAAACGGGAAATGGAACTCCCTGGCTGGCCGGATGACTGCCCCCACCGCCGAGAAACCCCAGTCCACCTCAGCAGCACCCTGGGCAAAAGTAAGAACAGTGTGCTGTTCAGCCCACAGGTGCCTTCCCCCTCAGAGGGACCATCCGCGAAGGTCTACCCTGGGCTCACCCAGGGAGGGCTGCAATGTGGGATGGTATTGGGCGGGGACATAGGTGTTGGTGGGGTCCTAGGTGACCCAAAGGAGTGGCTGGTCAGGGAGCATGGGAGGAAAAAAAAAAAAAAAAAA
The DNA here is from genome assembly GCA_016271365.2 of Neoceratodus forsteri. Classification (NCBI taxonomy): domain Eukaryota; kingdom Metazoa; phylum Chordata; order Ceratodontiformes; family Ceratodontidae; genus Neoceratodus; species Neoceratodus forsteri. The sequence goes on along the minus strand of JADMNL010000030.1, from coordinate 100,504,692 downwards.
AAAGAAATTAAAAATACACAGATGATGAATGTCGGGTCCCTGCTTGGATCAACATACTCCCGCCCATGGGCCTGCTGGATGCGGTCAAGAGAGACGCGTCATCTGCATAACTTATCCACTCTGGATTGCCCCAGGAAGCGTGAGATCGAGGCTGAACGAGTTAGGCCTGTACACCCTGGAGGAGAAGAGAGATGGGGGGGATATGACTGAAACTTTCAAGTACTTGAAGAGGATAGTACAGTTACGTAAGAACTTACCGTAAGAGTAGATCTTCGAGAACAGCTCTTGCAGCAGGTTACACCATTAGGACTGAAGCTGGCAGGCGTCAGGACCCCACGGAAATTTTCTAGCTAGCAGTCATTCAGCGGAGACTGCCTCCGACGTCGGTCCCGCCCCCGACATCAGGCGTAGTACATAAGGAGGCGGTCCCCCCATAATCCTCAGTTCTCCCGCTGGAGACTCACGGCCGCTGGATGACATCAGAAAAGGAGACCAAGGATCCGCCACCAGATGGCCAAGACTATAGAATAGGAACGTCCCATCCCATAAGATGGGTGTTTGACTATGGCCTACCTCCAAAAGAAGGGAGATGGTGGGCGGGAAGGTACCTGCTGCAAGAGCTGTTCTCGAAGATCTACTGTTACGGTAAGTTCTTGCGTAACTGTACTATCTTACTTCGAGATACAGCTCTTGCAGCAGGTTACACCATTAGGACTGATTTCCAAGCAATAGTGGCAATCATGCGCCACTGGGAGGAGGAAAGGTAGAGATCTCGATATTACTCGAGCCTAGGACAGAAGTCCCTGAAGGACGGCTAGATTGAACCCCGCTCTTCACCTCGATGTGATGTCTAGGCTGTAATGCCTGATAAAGGTATGCACAGAGCTCCAAGTAGCTGCAGCGCAAATAGCTGAGGTGGAGACATTCTTTAACGCTGCAAATGAAGTAGAAACCCCTCTTGTGGAATGACCTTTGACAGCGCCCGGTAAGGGTTTATTGCGCTTGTCATAACAGAAAGTGATGCACCGGATGAGCCACCTAGAGAGTGACTGTTTGGAAACAGGAGCTCCTTTCATCCTGTGAGCAAAGGAGACGAAAAGTTGGTCCGACTTTCGGAGCTGTTTGGTTCTGGTCAGGTAGTATCTGAGGCAGCGATGCACATCAAGGGTGTGCAGAAGGGCTTCTCCGATTAGTATACCTTGGGAAATACACTGGTAAATCAATATCCTGGTTAAGGGTGAGGGCTGAAACCACCTTAGGCAAACTTTGGGTTTGTCCTTAGGGATACCCTGTCCTGATGGAAAACCAAATAAGGCTCTTTGCACATAAGAGCATGCAATTCCGATATCCTTCTCGCGGCAACTAAAAATAACATTTTCCAAGAAAGAAAACGTAGCTCGCAATCCGTGGCTGATTCAAAAGGTGGCAGCGTAAGCTGCTCCAGGACGAAAGGCAAGTCCCAAGGAGGAATTGGATCCTTGATGGGCGGTCTAAGGTGGAGGACTCCCCTTAAGAAGGCACAAGTAGTGTCCAGCTGGGCCACCGTCCAATGGCCTACAGCAACATGGTAAGCAGAAACTGCACAAAGGTGTACTTTAATCGAGGAGTAAGCCAGTCCAGAGTGGAAGAGGGAAAGCAGGTAGTCCAGAACCAGCTTTCCGGGACAGTCTAACAGCGAAAAACCGTGCTTGAGCCACAAACAGAATCGCCATTTTATAGCGTGCTTATGGGTTGCCAGTTTCTAGCGAAAATAGTCCTGCCACTTCTTGCGAGACCCCGTATCGCATCATGGCTATGTCTCTAGGAGCCAAGCGTGCAGGTTCAGTGAATGTAAGTCTGGGTGGACCAGTGAACTCGCCTCCTGAGACAATAGATGGGAGCTGATTGGCAAAGGAACTGGAGGTTCCCAGGATAGGTGGTGCAGAAGAGGGAACCAAATCTGTCTGGGCCAGAAAGGCGCGATCAAAATGAGTGTCGCTTGCTCCCTGCGAAGGTTTAAGAGAACTCTATAGATCAACGGGAAAGCATAGAGGAATCTGCCTGCCCAGGAGAGGGACAACGCGTCTCACCAGAAAACACCAGGCCCTGGATCTAGCGAGCAAAAATTGGGCAGTTTTGCCTTGGATGGGGAAGGCGAAAAGGTCTAACTCTGGAGTGCCCCATCTGTGAAACAGATCCTCTGCAACCTCCTGTAGAAGTTCCCACTCGTGGACTCTGGCCTGAGAGCAGCTCAGACTGTCTGCGATGGTATTGTCCACTCCCGGGACGTGTACTGCAATTAGGTTTGCGCCGTGTTGCAATATCCACTCCCACACTCTCATGGCCTCCCTGCAAAGCTGGTAGGAACTGAGTGCCTCCTTGTTTGTTGAGGTAATACATCACCGCGGTATTGTCTGTTTGTAACAGGAGCGTACCCGGTGGAATCTCCGACTGGAAGGCCTGCAGAGCGTAAAGAACTGCCCTCATTTCCAAAATGTTGATTTGGAGATGAGACTCCTGGGCTGTCCACAGGCCCCGAGACCGAACACCATCCAGGCGTGCTCCCCACCTGAGCCCTGAGGCGTCTGTGGAGAGTGTCACAGTCGGAGACGGCGCTGTGAAGGGAACCCCCACGGAGAGGTTCCCCGGATTTAGCCACCATTGCCAATCCCGAATTACGGCATTCGTGATTCGGATTGGCTGCTGCAGATGGTCTTGCCTTTGGTCCCATTGCACCCTTAGCAGCCACTGGGTTACCCGCATGTGGAGACGTGGCAGCGGGACTGTTGCAATGGCCGCAGCCATGTGTTCGAGCAGACGAAGGACTGATCTGGCCAGGACAGTCTTCTTCACCGACAAGTCCCTGATGAGGGATCTGATGTGTTCCGCTCTGTCCCGAGGGAAGAAAAGTTTTCCCTCTGATAGTGTCCAGAACTGCTCCTATAAACTGCAGTTTCTGGGACAGCACCAGGAATGACTTCTAGTAGTTGATGAGAATACCCAGTGATTGAAAAAGGGACTGGGTGCAGTGAATGGCCGTCATCAGTGCCTCCCGGAGGCGCCATAGAAGCCAGTCATCCAGGTATGGGAACACGTAGTGGCCTTGTCTCCTCAGATATGCCGCTACGACCGCCATGCACTTTGTGAATATGTGAGGTGCCGATGACAGCCCGAAGGGAAGAGCTCGGAACTGATAATGGCAACTCTGAAACTCGAAGTGCAGTAGCCTCCAGTGCGCTTGAGCAATCTGAATATGCAGGTAGGCGTCCTGCATGTCCAAAGACGCCAGAAAGGCGTCTTGCTTCAGCATGGGAATTAGGCCCGGAAGGGTCACCATGCAGAAGCGTTTGTAAACGACCGACAGGTTGAGGTCGCTGAGGTCCAGTATTGGACGGAGGTCCCCTGTTTTCTTTGGAACCAGGAAGAAGTGAGAATAGTACCCTAGTCCTCTCTGGTTCTCTGGAACGCTATCAAGACTTCTTTTCCAGAAGCGCGAGCACCTCCTGCTGTATGAGCAGGGCATGCTGACCGAATATCGGGAAAGCAGGGAGGAGTCTTGTGGTGGACTGCCTACAAATTCTATATAGTGGTCTTTTTGACCAGTTGCAGAACCCATCTGTCGGTGGTGATCGGCTGCCACCCTGGCAAGTGGCGTCGATGGCGCCCCCGACTTTCCTTTCCCATTGATCCCGAGGAGGGCGGGAGCCGGAGGAGTCATGCTGTGGCAGTTTGATCGGCAGGCTGTGCCGACTTTGCAATCGTTGACCTCTGCGCTGGGATGACTTGGCCCCAGGCTTTGCGGGTGAAGTGCCCTTCTGCTGTTGGCGGAACGTGGCTGTTGCCTTTGTAGCCGGCCACGGAAGCGGCTCTGGTTCCTACGAAAGGAACTGGGCTGAGACCTGTACAGATCGGACTGCCTTCCCTGCGTCCTGAAGTTTGGTGATTACTCTCTCGGAGGCTTCACCAAATAGGACCTCGCCGTTATAAGGGACGTCTAAGATGTTCTTCCGGATGTCTGGGGTAAAACCGGAGACATGGAGTCAAGAGTGTCTCCGGAGACACATGCCTGAGGCTGCAGCTCTGGCTGAAGAGTCCGCAGAATCATATGCGGCTCTGAGCACCTGGGTCCCCACATCCGAACCCGTGCGGAGGAGGTTCATGAGCTCCTCCTTTCGGTCGCCATCGGGCATCTTCTCGACCAGGTCCTGTCCCTGTTCCCACAGTGTGTTCTGGAACTGAACCATGTGGGTGAGGTAATTCAGTGACCTGATGGCGCAAGTCGCAGCCGCGTACGTGTGCCTACCCAGGACATCCAATTGCTTGGATTTCTGGTCTGGTGGCTGTGTGCTCAAATGCTGAGGTCTCTGAGACCGGTCATGCGAGGCAGTGATGACCAGGGAGTCAGCCAGAGGATGGTTTGCCAGATACTGGTCCTCCTAGGGGCCTTGTATGGGCGGTCAGCCTTCTTTGGCACTGCTGAGTGGAATGGGGCGTTTCCAGGCGGCCTTGGTGGCCGTCACAAGGTATCCACCAAGGGCGGCACTACCACAGGCTTTGGGTCTTTCTGCAGAAGGCAGCGGGCAAGGCGTTTTCTCTCGGGGTCAAGCTCTTCAGCATCCCACCCCATATTCTCCTGGATGTGCCTCATGATCTCCACGAAAGAGGGATCATCCGGAGGAGACCTGGGTAGGTCGTGTGGGTCCGGAAAGGGAATGCTGATGGGAGGAGGAGATCTGGAGCGCCCTGAGGTGTCAGATCTAGAATCCTCCCCAGACTGGATGTAGCGGCGTCGTCTGGGTCTCTTGGGACTGGGTGACCCTGAGGTGGATCTAGAGGGAGGTCTTCTCCTTTCTGAGGATCTGCCCCGAGGAGGTGGTGTTTGCTCCTTGGGGGTTGGTGACCGTCCTACGGGCCCCTTGGGCGGAAGAGGGGGCGTAGGCGGTGAAGGAATAGGAGGAGGAGGAGTAGGAGGAAGACGTGTGGTGACCACATCTTTTCTGATGGTGTCCCATCAGAAGGTAAAGAGCTCCTTTACCTCTGCCAAGTTCATGCCAGACGACGGGCCCAGCGCCGGTGGCCTGTTGCCGGGGTCGGGTCCCCGGGTCTCCCACTCCAGGAAGGTTCCGTGGGAGCTCGGCATCTCTGGTGTCGCCCGCCTGGTCCTCGGGCTGTGTGGTATCCTCCTCCGGACAGTCCTTCCGACCCGGCGTTAGCCCGGCGGCGGTGGTGCGGCCCTCTTCTCTGGGGTAGCCAACGTCGGTCCCCTGGCCGACGCCCTCGGAGGCGAACGCCTGGCCGGCAACGGGTGTTTTGGTGTCGCCAGCTCCTGGGAGTGCCGGTAATGCTTGGCCGACGGGTGGGCCGCCGTCGGGTCCGACGTCTGTTTGAGGGACGTCAGGTCCTTGGTCTTACGAGGAACCGGATCTGACCCACGCAGAGCCTGGGAAACCGACCTGGCGTCGGAGTCCCCCCGGCGGGAAGAAGATTTATGGTGCTCCCTGGACTTCGACGAGGCCTTAGATGGAGTGGAAGAGGCCGACAGCCTGGAAGTCTTCAGGGGCTGCAAAGAAGAGGAACCGCTGGAGGATCTGACCTGAACCGGGGGAGGTTGCGATTGAGTCCTGGAAGGAGAGCGGTCCGATCGCGAGCAGGAGCTTCGGGAGTCCGAGGCCCTCGCAGGGGACCTGGGCCTTTCCTTCTCCTGGTGTTTGTCCCGGTGCTTGTGGGTTTTATCCGACAACTCCCCCCTGGAGGAAGGTTCTTTATCCATGGTTTTCAGTTTCTCCTCTAAGAGAAATGCTGAAGGGCCTTCTGGCGGTGGATCCTGGTGCAACTGTTGAAGCCCTGGCAGAAGGAGCAGGCCTTAGTGTTGTGTTCCGGGCCTAGGCAGCGCACGCAGGCCGAATGTGGATCCTTGAAGGGGATCTGTTTGCCGCAGGCACACTTCGATTGGCGACCCTCCAGAGAGGTAGTTGAAGAGCACATCAGTTGAATCCAAAGTCGTGAAGAAAAACGAAATCGTCATAGCTCTAAAGTTCGTCGCACGCTAGAAAAAGGACCGAGAGGCCGAAACTGCCGATGTTGATGGTAGGAAAAGAACTGAGGATTATGGGGGGACTGGCTCATGTACTACGCCCGACATCGGGGGCGGGACCCACGTCGAAGGCGGTCCCCACTGAAGACTGCTAGCTAGAAAATTTCCGTGGGGTCCTGATGCCTGCCGGCTTCAGTCCTAATGGTGTAACTCGAAGTAAGATCAACAAGGCAGGCACAGAAGGGTTGTTTAGGCTGAGGAGGGGAAGGGGGACTAGAGGGCAAGGGCTAAGGTTGGAAGGCGGTAGGTTTAAGAGAGATGAGAAGGCATTATTTCACAGAGAGAGTGGTGGGAACATGGAACACACTGCCAGAGGAGGTGATTTCCTGCAGGACAGTGGGCAGCTTTAAAAAGGGCATGGGACAGGGTGCGTGGAGGTCAGCTGCAATTTAGGGGTGCTAGCTGCACAATTGAGCATATTTGACAGACCACTTGGCCAGTTTCTGCTGGCAGATTCGTACGTTTGCAAACTAGCCCAGAAATCCAAATCCCTCGTGCAACAGGACAAGTGACAAATAGCCAGGGCAACCTAAATTATATCTAGGCACTCTACAGGTGTTGAGGTCATGGTTCCCAGAACCATGAAAAAGACTGGGGGAAAAAACTGCAAAGTGGGAACGGGGAGCATTAGTGACAAAGCCTCAAGCAGATGGGACCAAATGGTCTGGGGCAATCATTCTCATCAGTGGAAAGTGATGATCTAGGGTTGGGACTCCGACAGGCCCAAGACAAGCACAATGCACAGAGCATCCTTTAAAAACAATCTATTTCTAGGTTTGGGGTGTCACAGGAGATGATGCACATTTGACTGGGCAGGTCTAACTAATGTTGATAAATACTAACAGTGGTAGCTGCGCTGATGCCTTTAAAGCCTAAAATATCACCCATTCAGGAGACGCAGACTCTAAAGTGAACTCTGGTGCCTCATCTATGGACATCACAAAGGTTACCTACTTAGTGTGTGCAGTCAGCGGCACTCAACTCTCACTCCCTCCCAGCCAGAAGATGACCGGTGCTACCACAGCATCCCTTAAGGCAGGAAGCAAGGCCGGGGGCAGAAGTAAAAAGTGGAAAGGAGACCATTTCCTGTCCATACAAGATGTTAACGCAATTTTAAACATTTTCTCCGCAGGCCCTCGATCCCAGCTCCACTCCTGAACATGGGTCACTGGAAAGAGTCCTATTGTTCAATTTCTGCTTATACCACGTCACTCTGGCCCCTCTAATTCCTCTGGCCTACGAGCAACCCCCAAGCCTCCTGGTCACGGTCATCAACTTCCATGGAGCTTTGGCTGTGCATCCCCAGGCTGAGTCGGGGGGGCATTTTGTTTTAGATCAGGCAACAGCTGCGATCTATTAGTGAGAGATGGGCCCAGGGAGCTCCCACAGGCCATCATCATGGAGGTGTCGGGGCCATTTTCCTTGGTTTTCTCCACTGGGGACGTCGTCTACGTGGATGTCAATGTGAGCCCACACATGCCTGTGCATGTGTCCGCCCGCCAACGTGACATTCCTGCCTTCCTCATCTGCCTGCCAGCCATACTACCACCAGTGGTCCCCCAGGTGGCAGCACTGCATTGGAGGGCAGAACCCTCCCTCCCCCGGAGGTGTCTCCCCTCTGGGATGCTCAATCCTCCTCTCCCCAGTCGTCCCCGATGACACAAGCTCGTTCCTGAACTCAGGTTGCTCATTGTCACGAGTGGTAGCACTACTGCTGCACTGATGGGCCGGCCGATCTTTACAAATTTTTGAATGTGTTATCTAACTTTAGCATTGATGCGCCTCAATACATATATTACAGTGGCAAAGTAGTGCCACTATAGTTAGGGTTGAGTACCCCATTTAAGATTAAATTGCAGCTTAATAACTTTGCCACCATGATGACAGATTTGCCTGAAATTTGGCAGGCACAGATATACAATATATATATATATATATATATATATATATATATATATATATATATATAATACTATACAATACAGTACATACATATATATACACACACACAGAATAATAAAAAAATGACATGCTTTTAGAATATTATAATGTATGGTAGAACATTGTTAGCAAAATTGCATAATAGTTGTTGTACCCTCGATGTGATGTCACAATATTGTTATACCATCGTGAGTATGTCACATCGATGGTACAACATGGAACACGTTTGGGCATGCGTTATGCGAACTTCCAGTCTTCCAGAACTAGCAGTGAGAGCTGACCCAGAAGACAGCAGAGATGGTTAAAAAAAATAAATAAAAGTAAGGATCCTGCTCTATATTTTTTGCTCTTTCTGTGGACCATACACTATAAAAAGACATATAGTCCGCTACTCGGCAACAAATGGTGTATTTGCTATCAAGATTGCCAAGACAACCAACGGTTTTGAACTTCACTCAGGTTTAAACGTTGCCTTGGCAACCTCTCGATAGGTACACATGCTTGTTACTGATAGTGGCCCATACATTATCCTCTATATTTGTTTTTTTTTTTTTAACACATTTTTGAATATTTTATCCAACTTTCTCATTGACGGCTCTCAAAATATATATGTATAAAATGTTTCACCAGGAAGGGTACACTGTACAACAAGTTGCTCGTCTCTTCTCCTGAGGGAAAAGGAGAGGAGAATACATTCAAACAATGAATCCTGTCAAATCAAAATCGGTTTGCTTTGTGCCTTTCTTCATAAAAATGAGCCATGACAATCCTGCAACCTCATTGGTCAAAATATGTCACATGCCTGTTGATTATGTTCTGACAAGTGCACATCTTACCTGAAATGTGTTTGTGTATTTTTATGTATTTATAGTCACGAGGGAAATAATGCACTTCTCGGGTGGTTGCGGCACCTGGCTTTGCCTCGTGCCTTACAACTACCCAAGGCATGCATTACTCCCTTATATGTCCCTTACATAATGTTTATGGAATGTAATCCTAGAAACTCGAGTTAACTAGAGGGATTTATAAGTTTTGCGTTCCAATCTTTAAACATTTTTTAGAAAATGAATGTAATATTTCTCTCCCCTAACGCTGAAGTGGGACGCTACACTCAGTCAGCTGCTCGAGTCAACTGTACAAATGATACAGAGGTTATGCGGTTCTAAGAACTGACTAGCTGAAATCCCAAAAGCATTTTTACACAATGAATATGACAAGATATCACAAACTGTTAACACAAGTCCCAAGAGCCAACTTAAACAGGGCTCGAATTTAGTGGTATTCCGGCACATTTTGGGTACCAAAATTCGTACCGAAATACCAAAATTCAAGCCTTGGTGTTCCATCTGAAATACCTTTTTTTTTGTGTCAGTGACATGCATTACTGGCTCCCGACTGTGGTGGCACTGTTTGCTGCGCCAAATGAGTAAGTTTTAGCATTTCTGGGTGTCTCAATACAGCTATGTTAGTGGTATTCAGTATAAAGACGGCAGAATTATTTTTTTTTTTTAGCCTAGCCTCATTTTAATTGGTCACCACCCTACCCACACAGTGCAATTTAGTTTGCAGGCACGTTGTTTTTGGTGGCAGTTTTAAAGCTGGGAAGAAGAAGAAGATCTGGCCAAATCTAAGGTGAGAGACTTGTGCAGTCAGTGTTTGCTTGCCCTCCCCCTTCCCGTCTGCCCGATTAATGCTTCAAATCAATGAGGGTTCGAGATCAGAGTATGCCTCCTCATGAACGACCCTGTAAACCTACCTGGTTGTCTTGTAGGTCTCTCAATGTTCTCGGTCCTCCTCACTGGTTGATGGCATGGCACAGTTCCCGGATCAGCTATGAGCAGTTGTGGACCCGTTTAGTTTATTGCTGCAGCTGTTACACTCTGGCACTGTTGCTCCAGACTCTTCGTATTTAATCGCGGCACTCCAGTGTTATTTTTCTGCTTGCCCCCCCACTGTGGACATGCTGCGGTGATCAGATTATGAGTCTGTGGGAAGATGTGTGCCTGCTTGGCAGCGTTATTGTGGAAGTCCCCCTTGCTACCTTGTTTGCTTAATAAATATTTAGTGCTTTAATGTATACTGTAGTGTAGATCCAGAGTCTGTCTGCTAAATAGTGACCTTAGTCTGTGTGAGCCTGCCCTGCTAAAACTGTCTCTTCTTTGCTGATGCTTTGATTAATGTATGCTGCTGCATGAGTTGTGTCAGTGCCTGTGTGCACTGTAAAAGTCTTGGACACCCACTGCCTTGTTACCAGAATGACCATAAATATTGTCTGGTATTCTAGACTGAAAAATAAAACAAGTCAGTGAGGACAGGTCGGAGAAGACTTGTCTCAAATGTCTAAGCTGCAACTCTGTGTGCTATTAGGGGGGCCCGATGTTCATATCTGTGGCAGATGAAGGCAAAAGCTTTGCACTGTATCCCTGGTAGATCAGGTGCCCTGGCAAAACTGGTATGGCAGACTTGGTCAGCGGGGTGGCACAATGGCTTGCCCCCCCTGCCTGCACAGACTCCAGATGAGCCTAGCAGGAATGTGCTAGGGGCATATCTGCTGTTTGCTCAGAGTATGGATGAGTCTACACAGCACTGCCTCTTTTTGCCCGACATACTCCCTGAACAGCTGGATGGTGAAGAGTGATCAGTGTAGCTTCCTACTCACCATTCCCCAATCAGAATGCTAGTACCCTAGCAGTCCCTCACCTCCACACCCACCCATAAGACTAAAAACAGTATGTGGATCTATGTTGCTGTGGGTGCAGCCCCCCCTTCCGACTGGTTGTGATATAAATAAGATGTAGTTATGGGCTGCAACCATGTTTGCCCCTGCTGCTAACTGGGCTTAAATTACACATCTGGTTGTGAAAAAAAAAAAAAAATCACCAGAAATTGCACACAATGGGAAAACTTGGTCAGATAATGCACACAGGTTTGAATATCGGGGCCCCTAATGTGCTCTTGTAACACCTGACCTAAATCTAATGTGATACAAGTGGGATATAACTGGCCTCTGCTGCTGTTACAAAAAAATTAATTACTTGCGATACCTCCCCCTCACAAAAAAGAGACAACACGCATGTTTTTAAATCTATATTTAAGTTCCCAAGGCAAATATTGATTCTGCAGTCTGGAGGTACCAGTGGCACACTCTGAAAGGCATTAGGGTCTAACACTAACTTGAGAGCAAACTGTCCGAGTACGAGTAAAGTATCTGGGTGGGTTGCCTGGCAGGGTGGAACCAAAGTGACATCGGGTCACAGTGCAATGGAGTGTATAAGGGTGACAGATTGCAGCTGAAAACACTACTAGAGCACGAGCAGGGTGGATGAAGGTGTGAGTAACCGCCACCTATGGCAATCTGGAGGTCATTGGTCATTTGGTGACATACATCAAGGGTCCACCAGAGATCTTTACTAAGGTGTGAGTGGGTAAGGCAGATTATGACATGACAGTTCTTGCAAAGGCCAGGGTGACCCAATGCAAGGTCTATGTCAGGTCATCATCCTACCAAATGTCCACAGAGTCACCAATGAAGGTTCAATCTCTGGTGGACCGTGTTAGTCACTTTCAACCCTGAACGACCTCATCTTCCCATAAAAATCCACTGAATTTTGGCAGAATACCAGATTTCAAGGCAGAATACCAAAAGTCCTCATCTAGTATTCCACCAAAAATACACCATTTGTTTCTTAAATTCTACCTCTGTTAAAAATACCAAAATAAATTACAATGGAAACGACTTGAGTCCCCAGTAATTTACATCTACAGTAAATAAACTATCTCCAAAACTATGGAGTTGGGATTCTACATAATGCCTTGGTCACGCCACAGCTTGAGTACTGTGTACAGTTCTGGAGACCTCATCTGAAGAAGGACATAGCACTGCTGGAGAGAGTCCAGAGGAGAGCAACCAGGATGATTCAGGGTATGATAGGGAGGCCTTAATGAAGAGAGACTGGAAGAGCTTGGGCTTTACACACTGGAGGAGAGGAGGGACAGGGGATACATGATAGAGGTTTTCAACTATGTACAAGGAATAACCAGGAGTGGAACCCAAGAGCTGTTTAGGCTAAGAGAGCAGAGACAAGAGGCCATGAGTGGAAACTGGGGGGATATTACAGGGGAGCGTAACAAGCATTATTTCACTGAGAGGGTGGTAGGGTCGTGGAATGCGCTGCCCGGGAGACTGGTGGAAGAGGGCACAGTGGAGAGCTTCAAGAAAGGGTGGGACAGGTAAAAGGGGAAACTGAAACCAAAGATCTTCTCGGGGGCTGGGGGTGGTGGTGAGGCGAGCAGCCATTAGGTTGCTGGCTTTCGAGCAGACCACACAGACCATTTGGCCTATTCTGCTGGCTTTTAGTATGTTAGATTGCTAAGAGAAGAACTCAGATGACAAATTTATAGGTACCCCTACAGTTTCACTCTCTCGTACTAAAATGCAGACCACTGGGGCCTGAAAAGGAGTACTGGAACAACTTAATGGAGAGACAACTGAGAGCAAATTCCCAAATCTAAGAAAACTGCACTGACAAATTGTGAATTTCCAAAGTGAAGTGCTCGAAAAGGCCTGACAGAAAACTTGCACCAGTAAAATACTTGCTTCCTCTCATTTGGTTTCTCTCAGTTATATTCCACAGCCATGTGCACCTGAAGGCTCCACAAGGTTTTGCTGCCTTGTTTTCATATCTTACGCTCACTGTATTTCCACACTCACCTTCCTCCAAGGCCCTCAATTCTCTCTCTCTCCTTCGGGAGCTCAGGTTTGTGGTCCTGCGTCACCTCCACGGCTCTCACAAAGTCATCACTGGGGTCATCTTGAACTCCCAATACTACCCCCGAATCACCAACGTGAGCCACATACATTTTGTCGCCACGGATGATGACCACACTGGCTGTTGTTCCAGATGTGCTCGGAAGGCCAGTCATGGTCTTTGGCCATTCCGCTGTTTAAAAGAAAAATACAGAAGGTCTTCAGTCAAACAGCAAACCTTTCAGAAGTTATCTAAAATATGCAGCATACAAATGAGCATGGTGGCACCACCCTATCAGCAAATGCCTTCTATTTCTTCTTTTCCTACCCACTTGTAGCCTTAGTTTGTGCTGGAGAGGAATTTGTCACTACTCTGGACACCTGCTGAATACTCTATAGCAATGCAGTCAATTTCTTCCAAACCAGAGGATTTAAACTGGCAACCCTCAGGTTGGCTCTCAACCCAAGCCTCTGACACAATTTAAAAGAGAAGGTCCTTAGATGAGTTAGTAGGAGATCCCTTTATACTTTGAAGAGAATGTATGGGTTTACCTCGAAGGCCTTGTGGCAGTGCACTGTGCTGCTGTACGTGACTGAATTTGGACACGAGCCTCGGAAGGTCATCTCAAGAGACAGGCCAGGCTACGGCAGCTACCACTGTGCAGTGCAACACAGTCGGGGAGGGCTGGCATGGGGCTCTAGTGCCGCAGCGACCCCTTGAGTGGAGCAAGCTCTCTCCAAAGGACGTCACTGCATACAGCAGAAGCCAACAGGAAGGCTCCCCTAGATGATGAGGAAGTGAGATGACCAGGGAGAAACCCCCACGTCATCTCAATGATGGCCTGGGTCCTGCAACCTGGGTGAAATTCTCTGACAAGCTGCCAGTGGAGCTTAGTCCTAAAAGGACTGCTGGGTGTTGGGGGGATGGGGAGACAGACCTCCCTTGGAGCCCCTGCCACAAAGGTGAAGTTGTGTGGTCCTCGGTCTTGAGGCGACCCAAGAGGAACTGCAGTCATCGGCCAGCAGGGTACATCTCTTGGATCAAGGTATATCCATGTCACAATGGTGACCAGGCAGGACAATGCACTATTGGGGGATGCTAAAACAGATGGCCAACACTGCACAACAAGGCTGTGTTTGCATCAAGAGAATCTTGTGACATTATAAATTATGAAAACACATCTCACTTGGTCCAGGATGTCACAAGATTTTCCAGGGTTGGAAAATCAGACTTGCTGTGAATCATTCACCCATTTACTTTTTTCTATAATAACTGGTGACCCCGTTATCAACCCGTTTTTGAGTGCTGTAAAAGTCGTATCAAGAAAAACCCATATCAACCCAGCGAGGTTGATATGACTTTGATCTCGCGCAAGAAGACTGCAGCATTCCATACAAATTAAACACTAAGGAATCAACAGACGGTTCTCTGACTGCAGAGTCTCATTCACAGCATAACTTCTATTTTAACAGGGTCAAGTAACAAACTGTAAGCGTTTTATTATTGAGAATTTAGTATTTACCAGCAGGAAATCTCTCCAGTAAAAGCATACTTTCCGACTACCATTATTGTTTCCACAGGCGGCTTGAACTTTCACCTCAGTTCCACAGCAACTGTAATGACCCAACCCATCGAGATGACAAAACAACACACACACTGAAGCTAAAGGACTTGGACAAACAATGTAAATATCTAGAAAAATTAAATTTTTTTTTTTAAGTTTATTTTTTTACTTCATTCCTAAGATCGTGATTTACTTTACCCAACGAACTCAAGACCATAACGTAAGGTAGTCTTTTTGCACCAGTTATTATAAAAAGAAACTATATGTAGGAGGTTGACATGCATTTTTTTTTTTTTTAAACCTTACACCATCAGGGTGTGTGATCATAAAGTGAAACCTCTCGAGCTTAAATCTCGGTGTTCTCTATCACACCTTGGGTGTGTAAAAACTACATATCAACCTCCAACATATGCATTATTCTATATATATTGCTTGGGCCTGGTTCTTTAGCTGCTGGGCTTGGAGGGAGACACAGGGCTGATACACTCTCTCGAGTCAGGTGTCTGCCCAATACCCGCCTCCCTCCCAGAAGTCTGCAAATTTATGGGGGAACACCTGCCCTGTGAAATGGAGGAAAGGCTGCTGGTGCAGCTCATGAGTTCTAGCCACTGGGGGTTGAATTTAAAGGCTGGGAGAGAGGCTTGAGGTTGTTCATTTCCCTTATAAGTTTAATGTGTTGTACTGCACCTAGTAACAGGGTTACTGGTGTACAGTGGACTGTCTCTAAGATTAGTGGGTAACCTGATTAGGCAGTAGGGTATCTTGGACTGGGGGAACCTGGTGGCTCACCCAAGGAAACCTATTTGGAAGGGATGGAACCACATCATTAGGGCGGCATCTTTGGGAGGGTGGTGGGGTGCACAGGGTGTGGAGCAGCCATGATACTGGACTGGGCTTGGAAGTTTGGTGGTTGCCCAGTGTGCTACCAGCTAGCACAGCTTAGGGAGGAGGTTGCGGGGATTAGGACAAAGCTGGGGGAAGGGGGGTGGTATGGTTGGGGAAGGGGGCTGGGAATCTCCCACAGGGTTGCACCAAGCACTGGGGTGGGGTATAGGAAAGGAGTGCAGGAGAATACTCAGGGTCACATAGGGACCCTGGCAGAGGGTCCAAAGGACACTACCAAGGAAGCAGGCAGTAACTGGGGACCCCACAAAGGGGGGGACGGAGGGACAACATTCTCAGGAAGTAGGCAGATGGCCAGGGCTGGACAGAAGGAAGCAAGGCGGGAGGTGGATCAGACCTCACGCTCAGTAACCGCTTCAATCTCTTCTTCTGCTCAAGGATGGGGGGGTGATGTAGCCACGACAGAGGTGGTTAGAGACGGAAAGGAGTGGGAGGCAGGGCCAGACAGCAGGAAGAACAGGGGGACCTGGAATGCAGGAGAAATGGGGAGCAGTGAATCAGAGCAGGAGGGCAGGGGAAGAGGGAGGAAAGCGCAAGGAGAAGGACCAGTTGGGAGGAAAGGTAAGGAAGGACCAGAAGTACAAGGAGGTTCAGTAAAGGGAGCCGGAGGGTTTAGGCCAGGGAGCACGACGAGCAAGGAGGAACTAAATGGAGACAGGAAGGAAGGGAGGATGAGCCAGGCTAGTTTAGCAGATGGGAGAGAAGGACCAGTTGCGAGCAGTGAGGGGGAATAAGCAAGGTACAGAAGGATACTCAGGAGGAGAGGCTACAGGACTGGAGGGAGGGGTGGCCATGGTAAATAAGGAGGGTGGCATGTGGCACCCAGATAGAGGAGGAACAAGGAGCCAGCTGGGTGGAGGCCTGTAGAAAGGATGAGGGACATGGAAGGGGGAGAATAGAGGAAAGGGTGGTCAGAGTGCTCCTGCTGGGGATTCTATGATCAGGGGTATCAAATGGGATAGGGAGGAGAAGCCTGGCCAGTTAGAACAAGATGCTTCCCTGGACTAACGGTGCACAGGGCTAAGCACGAGGTATATCATCTGGCAAAGGATTGTGGAGGTTCCCCAGACATACTGGTCCTCCTGGGTACAAATGACATTGAGGGAAATAGCGGCTAGAGATACAGGCAAGATTCAGGGAGCTCGCCAGGGTCTGTCATGACATAGGATGCACAGTTTCCTTCTCAGAAATCCTTCCAGTGCCAAGGGCTAGTGGGGAACACAAAAGGAAAATTAGGGAGATAAACCAGTGGCTCAGGGAGTGGTGTGAGGCCAGAGGTATGGGTTGATGGGGGATTGGGGGGAGACCTGGGAGGATAAGGAGCTGTATGCTAGAGATAGACTACATCTCAATTTGGAGGGGAGGGGAATCCTTAAGTTGAAAATAGAGGGTTCATTGGTGAAAAGTGGGTTTAAACTTGTGAAGGGGTGGGATGGGAGAAAAGGCTGTCAAGGGATGCCGATAAAGGAGGGACTCTGTCTCCACCCCTGGGGACCAGGAGGATTGCAGAAAAGGCCAACTGGCAAAGTGCAGACCGGGAAAACAGAATCCCATGGGAACACGAGCAGGAAAAGGAACTATAGGGAAAGGGTGGAAGGTAGTCCTGCTAAATGCCAGGAGCTTGGGCAATAAAATGCCTGAGCTCCAGGCGATGTTAACTGAGGGAGCAGTGGATGTGGCAGCGGTCACTGGGACTTGAGCCACTGCAAGACATGACTGGGACCTGAACCTGGAGGTTACACTATGTTCAGGAAGGATGGGGGAGGAAGGGGAGGAGGGGTAGCAATGATAGTCAAAACTGCATTGGCATAGGGGAGTAGAGGAGGCGGAGGGAACCGTGGAGAATGATTAGTCACCTTGATAACAAGGGGGGGCAAGTAAAAATAGGAGTGGTATAGACCCCTGCCCTGGCAGAGGAGCTGGAGGACAGTCTGGTGGCAGATGTTAGGAGACACTGCAGACTGGGCAGAGGAGGACAGTGGTGGTGTTGGGGACTTAAACATGCAGGAACAGACTGGGAGACTATGACATCCTCTGTGACCAGGGAACAGAGGTTGTTGGATGTCTTTCAAGGCCGTTCCTAACTCAGCAGGTGAGGGAACCGACCAGGAGGCACGACTACTGGATGTGGTCCTGGCAGACAGTGACCAGATTGGGGGCCTGGAGTAAGGGACCCATTGGCGGGAGTGACCATGCCACGGTCTGGTTCTGCCTGGACCTAGGAGGGTAGAAGGCCTGGGACAAGAGTAACCGACTTCAGGGCGGATTTAAGGAAATGGGAAGGATCCTTAAGGAGCATTTGGATGGGATTGGGTCAGACATGGACGCTGATAGTAGGTGGGAAATCATCAGGAGAGGGTGCAGGATGCTACCAGCACCTGTGCAAGAGTAACGAAAATGTGGTAGGGCCCAAAAACCCTGTTGGTGGACCAGAGAGGTCCAGGAGGTGGTGCGGGAAAAGCAGCCTACTAAGCAATTCAAGTGCTCAAGGAGTGAAAGGGATCGGGGGTACGAGCTGATGGCTGAAGGGCCACTAGAGTGGTGAGGGCTGCAAGGCAAGGAAGGAGCAGAACCTGGCCAGGAAATTAGAGAGGAAAAGGGTTCTTTAGATACATTGGGGAAAGACGAAGGGTGAAGGGCAGATTAGCAGGATTAAATCAGGAGAGATGGGCACAAGACCCGGGAGCAGGCTGAGGTACTAAATGAGTACTTCACCTCAGTTTTCACCAGGAAAAATGGGGTGCTGCATCATACATGGGAGGAGATAGAGATACTGAGGGGGACCCTTACGATCGGCAGGTCTGGGGAGAGGGGCATCACTGGAAGGTGGGGGAGGGCTAAGCAGGGAGAAGAGGTACGGAAGTGGAAATCACAGCAGAGAGAGTGAGGAAGCCCTCAGCCCCTTAAGACGGAGAAAGCACCAGGGCGGATAAATTATATCCCAGAGTGCTGAAGGAACTTGCAGATGTCCTGGCGAAACCCCTGGCAGAGCTTTTCACCATCTCTCTGAGGACAGGGTGGGTGCCCCAAGACTGGAAGGTGGCGCATATAGTGCCTATCCACAAGGGGGGAGGGGTCAAGGGAGGTGGCAGGGAACTACAGGCCTGTCAGCCCGACATCGGTGGTGGGCAAGGTGATGGAGGGCATTGTCAAGGAGAGGCTAGGGGGGGACCTGGATAAGTCAGGGTGCCTGGACGATAGACAGCATGGATTCATCCCAGAAATCGTGTCAGACAAACCTGGTGGAGTTCTATGACTGGGTGACAAGTGCCTTGGACCTGGGTAGACCAATGGATGTCCTCTTTCTAGACTTCAGCAAGGCATTTGACTCTGTTCCTCACTGGGCCTGTTGGATAAGCTGGGAGAAATGGGGTAGGGAACCAGATGATCAGATGGATAGGCAATTGGCTCCAGGACCGGACCCAGAGGGTCGTAGTTGGTGGGATAGTCTCATCCCCAGGAGGGTCATTAGTGGGGTCCCACAGGATCAGTCCTTGGCCCCTTCTGTTCAACGCCACGATCTGACATAAGGACAGGAATCAGAGTGAGATGAGTCTCTTTGCAGATGACTCAACTGGGGCGGTGGTGGATGGGGAGGAGGGAGGGTGGCCCTGCAGGGGACCTGGAGGCTCTGGAAAGATGGTCTTAGAAAGTGGAAGCTGAGGTTCAATGCAGGAAATGCAAGGTACCCACCTGGGGCCAGAAACCCAGGCCAAGTGTACACCCTTGGGGGGGGGGGGGTGCTACAAGTCTCAATGGCTGAGAGGGACCTGGGGGTGGTGGTGGATGTCAAGATGAACAACTCTGAGACTTGTAGGAGGGCAGCAGATAAGGCCAACAGGATGCTGGGATGCATCGCTAGGGGGATCACCTCCAGAAGGGAGAAGTGATACTCCCTCTGTATAACTGCTTGGTGAGGCCGCACCTGGAGTACTCGTGCAGTTTGGAGAGCCACACTTAAAGAGGGACATTAACTTCCTGGAGAGGGTCCAGAGGAGAGCAACAAAATGATTTGGGGCTTGGGGAAGGACAGCCTATGAGGCGCTCGAAGAGCTAAATATGTACACATTGGAAGAGAGA
This sequence comes from Neoceratodus forsteri, assembly GCA_016271365.2. Classification (NCBI taxonomy): domain Eukaryota; kingdom Metazoa; phylum Chordata; order Ceratodontiformes; family Ceratodontidae; genus Neoceratodus; species Neoceratodus forsteri. Next base: position 100,485,383 of record JADMNL010000030.1, on the reverse strand, counting down.
AGGGACGGGGGACATGATAGAGGTCTTCAGGTACATGAAGAGGGTAAATAGGGGAGGAACAGTCGAGGGTGCTTCAAGGAAGGAAGGGGGCCACTAGAGGCATGGGTGGAAGCTGGAGGGGGAAGATTCAGGGAGAAAGGAGGAGGTGCTACTTCACTGAGAGGGTGGTAGAGCCATGGAATGCACTACCTAGGGGGCTGGTGGAGGCAGAGACAGTGGAGGGGTTCAAGAGGGGGTGGGACAGGTACAGGGGAAGGGTTCTGGAAGCAAAATCCAATGCAGCAAGAATATCCGGAACTGGGAAGGGAGAAGCCAGAGAAGGCGAGGGGGACAGCAAGGTCAGCACCCAGAGTGAGAGCTGACCAAACGAGCAGACATGAAAGACCGTTAGGCCTATTCTGCTGGCATTTTAGTATGTTAGTATATAAAGTATGACATGACAATGTCTTTTTAACATTCTCGTGACCATAAACTTCTACCTCTGATCAGACTTCAGTCCGCTAGCACAACAGCATCCTGACATCAGAACGATCATACAACAATTTATTTATTAGAGTCTTGGATTACAACCTTTGAGTTAGAAGCTCATTTACAAAGGTTCCATGTCGATTTGAAACACAACAATACAAATAAGAACTGACATAATACCAAAAATAACAATAAGATGACAGATGTAGAATCAGCGTTACATTTTAGATGCAATTTGTAAACTGCGTCGAGTTAGCATAGCACTTAAATCAGAACAGCCGAGTTATCGGGTTGCAGTACTAAAGTAATGATATGCACACAGTCAAAACATCAGGGTTGTGAAACAATTGGTAAGTAGTGGCAGTGGTACTAGTAGTATGCTTAAAATTAAGAGATCAGGAGTGGAAAATTAAGAAGGTTCAGATCAACAGAAGAGACTTTGGAAGGTGCAGAGCCAGAAGGCTGAGATTCCACGTTCCCAATTGACGGGTGAGGAGGTGGAAAGGGTCCCAGATTTGTAGCTGAAAAGGGGTAGGAAGAGGATAGAAGAGAGGAGGAAGTGCGGAAGACAGGGAGGGGGATGGGGTCCCAGATTTGTGGTTGAAAAGGGGTGGGGTAATAGAAGAGAGGAGAGTACAGAAGGGGGGGGGATGTAGGTGGGAGGGGGATGGGGAAGAGGGCAGGTGGGCATGAAAGAAATCTGAGCGATGTGACAGACGGGGTTAAGAGAAAGAATGGAAGCCGGCTGGGGTCAATCGCGGAGGAAAAGTGCAGGTAGTTCTCTGGGGACAGACCAAGATGGAGGGAGTCCGCGCATTAGGCTAAGCCTAGGTCACTGTGTCCAAGAAGGAAAGCAGTTGCAAGACATTTGACTAGCAATGTGGGAGTGAAGTTTGGATTTGAAAAGGCCTAGTCTGGTTTAGGATTGCAGGTCCGGGGGGAGTGAGTTAAGCAACTTAGGGGTGCGACATCCAAAGGAATGCTGCCCTAGGGTCATCCGGTAGAAAGGAACTTTGTAGGGATTGTTCTGAGACCCTCTGGTCAGCCTTGTTGGGACTGTTAGGGGGAGCACAGATTGGATACCTGGTGGTGTTAGGCCCAGGGTGGCCTTTTTGGCCAGAAGACAGAGCTGGTACCTAATTCAGTTCTCCAGGTTAAGCCAGCCTGAGGGAGAATATAGGTCACAAGTGTGTGTCAATTGCGGAGCTCCCAGGAGAAGCCTGCAGAACTTGTTTAGGGTTAGGGCAATGTGTTTCAAGGATGAGGTAGAGGCAGCGCTGTAGACTGCGAGACTGTAGTCAATCCCAGAGAGGACAGACCTAGTTAAGGTGACTTTTAAGGCGTCCATGGTTAGACAGTGTCTGTGACGATACAGCCAGGGCCCCTGGTGTTCTGCGGCAGAATTTTCCGATTTCTGCAGCAGGGCTCCTTGACTTCTGCGGCAGCATTTTCTGATTTCTGCGGCATGATTTATTCATTTCTCTGGCAGAATGCAGTCCTGTCATTGATAATATGATGTGATGTCATCAATGACATCATATGCTGAGCATAGAGGAGGGGCTTCAGGATAAACGAGGTGGGAAGAAAGCCTGACACTATGGAAAAACAGTATATTTATATGAAAATTCACCAAAACAATGAATTCTGCACTATATATATTCTATGACATGATGCAAATTCTCATGCAAATTCTGCAACATGAAATTCCAGGGCCTTGGATATAGCAAACCGATTTTTCTGTTTGCAGTCCGAGAACACTGTCTATATGGAGCAAGTAGGACAAGAAGCTGTCCAGGGTGACGCCAAGCTATCTGAAATTTTGCACCATGTCAAGGATTTCATTTTTTCTGTTGCATATGTTTAGGACGGTAGAGCTGTATTTACGGTGTGTGGAGGTGAACAGCATAGTTTTCGTTTTCTTATAGTTGAGGAGCAATCGGACTTCAGAGAACCAGTTTTCAAGGAGTCGGAAATTATGCTGGAGACATTGTTCCAGTGCTACTGGGTCAGTAAGGCCTGTGTAGAGGACAGCGTTGTCCGTGTACAGCAGGATTTTGTCACTGCATACTTTTGGGAGTTTAAGAAAAGTCTAAACAGCAGCAGATCCAGGATGGATCCTTGGGGAACTCCTGAGGTAACGATTAGTCTGTCTGAGATCGTGTTCCCTATTTTGACCTGCTAAACTCATCCGGAGAGCTAGCTGTGGAACCAATTCAGGGAGGCTGGGAACACAGAGGATTCTTGTAGTTGTATGAGTAGCAGATCGTAGTTCATAGTATCGAAGGCCTTAGTGAGGTCCAATGAAGGTGGCCACCACTAAGTGCCCACGATCGAAGGGTGTCATGTATGAAACCAGTAAACTCGACCATGGCTGTCGTTGTACTGTATAGTTTCCGAAATCCATGTTGCTCCTCACACTGTATTTGATACTTATGTAGGTGTTCAGTTAATTGATCATATACAATCTGCTCCAGTGCTTTGGAGATTGGGATAAGATGGAGATTGGCCAGTAGTTAGTATGGGTTGACCTGTCGCCACATTTAAATATAGGTGTTACAACTGTGGCTTTCCAGGCTGTCAGGAATATCGAAATTTGGATGCCTGTAAATTTTCTTTCTCCGACGGCTGGTCTCCGGGCTTCACTAAGCCTGGGCTCCACCTCCTGATGACATCACTAGGCAGGACTTAACATTGCGCAGCGGCGGGGATAAGAAGCCCTCCACATCCGGTCGTTGCCAGTCATTCTTCACGCAGTCCCCCTGAGGCAGTACTACAAGAACTTGGAAACAAAAAAACACAATATTTACGGCATAAATGGCCCAGGGGCCAGCCAACTATATACATTCTGGGAGGGAATCCGGAGCCCGGAGACCAGCCGTCGGAGAAAGAAAATTTACAGTTACCCAAATTTCGAGTTCTCTCTCCTAAGCTGGTCTCCGGGCTTCATTACGCCTGGGATATCCAAAAGCAGTGCATCCCTAGAGTGCCGGGTGGGAAGAATGTCCATTGCTCTTATGGGTCCACCAACTCCTGGAGCACTCAGAGGTCAAAGGAAGCGTCCGCTGAGGACATCACATCCAGTTTGTAGAACTTTGTAAATGTGTGAATGGATGACCAAGCGGCCGCTCTGCCTAAGTCTGCTGGGGATGCTTCTCTGAAGTTCACCCATGAAGTGGCCATAGCCCTGGTGCAATGAGCTCTCACGGGACCAGGCAGGACTACTCCCGCCTGATCATACGCCATAGTGATTACTGATCTAATCCATCTAGCTACAGAGTCTTTTGAAGCCTTTTACCACGTCTTTGGCCTGCAGTTAAAATGAACAAGCTTGATATTTTATAACAGCATCCATCCTCTTAATATATAATTTGAGTGTTCTCCTCGGATCTAGAGTATGAAATTCTCTTTCCTTTTCGTTTTTCGGGTGAGGACAGAAGGAAGGACTAGCTCCTGGTTACAGTGGAAGGGAGACATGACCTTCAGTAAAAACCCTGGATCTGTCCAGAGTACCACAGAGTCCTGATGAAAAACAGTGTAGGGCTCTTTGGTTGACAGCGCCCCCAGTTCGCCAATTCTCCTGGCTGATGTAATACCTACCAGGAAGACCACCTTCATTGTGAGATGCGTGATAGAAGTCTCTTTCAGAGGCTCAAGGGTGCTTTGTTAGGGCCTGAGAACCAGTTTAAGTCTCTAAGGTGGGACGGTTGGCTTAATTGGGGGTGTTTTAATGCTGCTGCTCTTAGAAACCTCCTGCCATGAGGTGAGACCCCAGGTATCTCGAGTCTGCGTAAAAGAGTGCCCTTTATGCAGAAACTTGAACGTAAGGTGGCTGGCTGCAGCTTTTCAAAACCCTCCTGAAGAAACTGCAAAGGACCAGGAGGGATATTGGAGGATCCTGTATAGCTTTAGATTGGAGCCAGAACAAGAATTTTCTCCAGATTCTATAATATACTTTAGAGGAGGATGGACGCCTGGAGTTTACCATCATTTCAATGACTGGAGCGTAGCCTAACCTCTGAAAGTTCCCGCTCAGTCTCCAGGCAGAGGGGACCGATTGCTCAGATTAGGTGCAGCCAGACCCTGATGAAGGAGGTCTGAGCTGAGCTGGAAAATAAAGGGTGATGCCTCTGACAGCTGAATGAGTAGTGGGAACCAAGGGCGGCGAGGCCACCTGGGGCAGACTAGAAGAAAAAATTACTCACCTTAGTAATGTTGTTTCTTTTAATGAAGTCTTGCTGTATTCTGACTATTGCAGTTGGGTCCTGCCTTTCAACTGTCCCGGAGAACAAAGAGTTAACTTTCCATTGCCAGCATGGAACGTTCAGCGTGAGCTCGGTTGAAGCCCCTGTCTGCTGCTGTTTAAACTCCAACCGTCAGATCTTTACAAGCAATACTCACTAGAAGTTCTGTGTGGAAACTGTAAAACTCACACTAGCCAACTGGCAACTAAATTTATTAAAAAGGGTTTTTTTGGTTACAAAGCAAAGACTCAAGTCAGGAAACCCAGAAAACAAAACACAACATACACCTAAAGTAAAGGAGGGTGAAAAGGGGGCACCCCTAGGGTGCCAACACTGCTCCTGCCCACCCACATCCCAAAAAACAGGTTCTGAGAGGAGGGGGGGGAGGTCAGAATACAGCAAGACTCCATTAGAAGAAACAACATTACTAAGGTGAGTAATTTTTTCTTCAAACAACATGAAGTCTTGCTGTATTCTGACTACTGCAGACTACCAAGCAGTACCTCGATGGAGGAGGGACAGAACCTACTTTGGAAACAGGCTTTGAAGTACTGCTGTGCCAAACCGAGCATCACTCCTAGCCTGGATATCCAGAGAGTAATGCTTGGTGAATGTATGGACTGTTTTCCAGGTGGCTGCTTGACAGATCTCTAAGACAGAGAATATCCTGCAGCAGCCAGGAAGCAGCTAGTACCTCTAGTAGAGTGAGCCCTCAGGCCTGAGGTGGGGTTCTACCAGTTTTCATAGCAGAATTATACAAGAGACAATCCACCTGGCAATAGATCTCTTAGTGGCAGGTTTGCCCTTATCGACCTCTCCATATGTGAGGAACAACTGGAAGGACTCAAACCTGTGACCCTTGGTGCACTCTATGTAGTAGCTGAGGGCCCTTTTAACATCCAAGCTGTGCAGCCTCCTCTCTCCAGAGGAGGAATGGTCAGAGAAGAAAACAGGGAGAGACAAAGACTGATTAAGGTGGAAATCTGAAACCACCTTAGGCAAAAACTTCCTGCTGGTTCTTAGGACCATTTTATCTCTATGGAAAGAGATGAAATCAGGCTCCACTGACAGGGCTTGCAATTCACCGATTCGCCTGGCAGAGGTAATGGCTACCAAAAACACAGTTTTCCAAGTCAAGTACTTAAGCTCTGCAGAGGACAAAGGCTCAAAGGGTGGTTGCATAAGCTAAGCAATGCAAACATTAAGGTCCCAAGCAGAAGCAGGGTCCCTAAAGGGGGGGGATTGGTGTGCAGCAATCCCTTGAAGAACTACAAAACACAGGATGGGCTAAGAGGGAAGAGGGCTTGCCTACAGACAGAAGGCAGAAACAGCTGCCAAATGCACTTTAAGTGTAGCTGGCTAAGTCCTAAGCATTAAGATGGACCATATAGTCCAGAACTGTAGGAAACCCAGCAGATTCTGGAGAAATATGCTTATTAGAGCACCAAATAGCAAACCTTTTCCATTTGGAGTTGTAAGTCTTTCTGGTGGAAGGCTTTCAAGAAGCCTTAAGGATATCCAGAACCCTTGAGAAGGTGCAGATCAGCAAACTCTAACTCTTCAACAACCATGCCTTGAGATTGAGAGACTTGAGGTTGGGATACCAAATCCTCCCATGAGAGGATGTTAACAGGTTGTAATTCCTGGAAGAGAGAGGGAAGGTGGACTGCTAAGGACAGCAACAGGGAAACCACGGCTGTCTGGCTCAGTCTGGAGCAATCAGAATCACTTTGCATGGTTGTGACCTGATCTTGACTACACTTTGAACAGGAGAGGGAGGGAAAAGCATACAGAAATTTCCTTCCAATCCAGAATCAGAGCATCCAGGGCACTGAGCCTAAGACTGGGGGTCTGCAACAAAGAGAGGAAGTTGGTGATTGTCTGGGGCTGCAAAAGATCTATCTGTGGAGTGCCCCATCTCAGAAAATCACTTTTCAAAACCAGGGATCTAGGGTCCATTTAGATGGCCCTGGGATATCCTGCTGAGAGTATCTGCTAGGATATTGTCCTTCCTGGTAAGTGAACTGCTATCAGAGAGGTTTGCAGAGAATAGGCCAGGGACCACAACTTCACTGCTCTCTGTGCACAAGGCCATGAAACCGAGTGCCTCCTTGTTTGCTGATGTACCACATGGTGGTGGTGTTGTCTGTTCTGATCTGAACCACCTTGTTCTGTACAGATTTGGAAAAGGCTTGCAGTACTAAAACACTGCTCTGAGGTTCCAAAGATTGATGTGAAGCAGAGATTCTTGGAGGTGACCACAGTCTTTGGGTGGTAAGATCCCCAGGTGGGCTCCCAGCCCAGCAGGAAGCATCTGTGGTGAGTATCACTGAATGAGACTGGTGACAAAAGACTCCTTGTCTCAAATTGTCCTGATCCTGCCACCATTGCAAAGCCTGGATCGAGGTTCGAGTCACTGGGACTAGTTTGGTAGGGAATCCTTTCTTTGGACCAGAAGGCTCTTAAGTGGAACAGATATCCCTCATCCGGAATCTTGCTCCCTGGACCACTGCTGTGGAAGCTGCCATGTGGCCCAAGCTGAAGGAAATGCCTTGCTGGTTGAGACACCTGTGGGGTGAATGAAGAGCCAGTTCCATAGGGTCCTTGCCCTGTCCAGGAAGAAGGCTCTGCCCTTACTGTATCCAGCTCCGCCCCATGAAGGTGAGGAGCTGTACTGGCTCAAGAACTGACTTTGGAAGGTTGAGGAGGAATCCTAAGAGTGAGCACTTGCTGAGATATTTGCAGATGTGACCTGACTTGGTCTGGAGACTGACCCACTATGAGCCAGTCGTCCAGATATGGAAAGATGGAAATCTTTTTTCTCCTTGGAAAGCAACCACTACTGCAGGCACTTTGAACACCCTTGGGGCTGATGCTAGGCCAAAGGGCATTGCTCGAAATTGATAGTGGCCTGAGGCACCTCAGACCTTAGGTACTTTCTGTGGGAGCACCTGATGGGAATGTGAAAGTAGGTATCTTTGAGGTCCAGGAGGCTAGCCAGTCCCCTGGCCTTAGGACAGAATTATTCCCAAGTCACCATTTTTAACTTTGGTTTAAAAGGTGCTTGTTCAGATATCTTAGATCCAGGATGGGCCGCCATTCTCCTGTTTTTGGGGGTTAGAGTACCTGGAGTACAATCCTTTGCCCTTGTGAGGTAGGAACCCTTCTGTAGGCTCAGAGCCAGGAGGAAAGAAACCTCTGCCTCTAGGGCAAGGGTCTCTGATGGATTTGCAGGTGGAAAGGATCTGGTTCTCATCCTGGGAAATTTTTGAAGCTGAGACCCAGTCCCTGGCTTACTACTCCAGGACCCACTTGTCTGATGTCAGAGACTTCCAGTCCTGGACAAAGTAAGCCAGCCGCCACAGGTGATGGAGAATCGGCCGGGCAGACCCATCAGGTGTGTCTGCTGCAGGGCTTCAGGCTGAGGGGTGGAAGCAGGCCTGCTCATTCCCGTCTACCTCTCCTCTAAAGAACCCCTCTGAGCATAAGAGGAGGCCTGGGCCTGGTAAAGAGGCCTTGAAGACCTGCCCTGGAGTGCTGCACTTTGAGGGTGACATAACCTTTCTTTGGCCTGAGCACTCCTGTACTCGTTCATCTTTTCATGTAATTCTCTGTCTGCTCCCAAACAGAAATTACCAATGGACAGGAAATCCATGGCCTTAGCCTGGGTATCCTGTGATGGACTAGTACATCTGAGCCAAGCCATCCTCCAAAGGCCACAGATGTAGCCATGACTCTAGATGAAACATCACTGGAGTCCACAGCAGCATGAAATTGCACCTTGGATGCCTCAATCCCATCCGCAGCCACCTGCTCCAGCTCCGGCAAGCTGGTCAGGGGCCTGTTTAACAGAGCCAGCACAGTGTCCCACCTGGACTTCTGGTATCTAGCTGTGTAGGCCATATAGTTAGCCTGCCTGAATCCCAAAGATGCTGCCATGTACTGCTTCTTTGCCATGGCATCAGTCCTCCTGGAGTCCTTATCTGGGGGTGTGATGCCAGGGAATATTGCTTTATCACAGGCAGCAGCCTGCACTACCAACATGGCTGCATTGCTGAGAAAGGAACTCCGTGTCAGAGCCTAAAAGGGTATACCTCTTGTCCATACGTCTGTCCACAGGAGGTATGGAGTTAGGAGTCTTTAGAATTTTAATTGTCTGTTTCCCAAAAGATTTATGGAGAATAGACAGTCTCCTGACTCTGGGATGTCCATCATTTCAACAAAATCGGACTCCTCCTGATCCTCTACTGCTTCTTCCATTGGAAGCTGGAGGTTTCAGCCACTTTCTTGTAAAACATAAAGTGGAAGGGGACTCAAAAGCCTAGGAAGAGAAACACCTGAAGGTCTGTCTGGGGAGATGTCCGGGTCAATAGGCACATCCACACTTTCATAATCACCATCATTATCATCCTCATACTCTCCCTCCTCCTCCTCCGGTTCATAAAATTCTTCTAAAGTGTAATCCGGAACCGGGGAAACCGACCGAACTGAGCCCCTGCCAGATGGTGCCGGTTCGGCCGGAACCGAAGTTAGCGACTGCACTATCCTTATCACTTTGGCTATCTCATCAGCGGTCGGAGAATGAATTTGTGGATCCGAACCAGATGATTTTTCTCTTCTCTTTCTTTTAACCGGAACCGACCTCTCAGAATCGGCTCTCCTTTTGCCCGAAGAAGTTTTGCACTGGTCAGAGGGCACTCCTTCTGGTTCGGTCGGAACCGATCCGGGCTGGCCATCCGGGTCAGCGGACTTCTTGGCCTGCCTTTCCCTCAGTCTACCTACTCTCTTAGCCAGGGTAGCTTTGGGAAAACTCTTACAAATTTGGCAGTCTGAATCGAGGTGGTCAAACCCCAGACAATAAACACAGGTGGTGTAGGGATCAGCCTTAGCAAAGTCTTCCCCACACACGCTGCAGTGTTGCAACCCAGTGGGCCCGGTTTTTTTCTTAGGTTTCTCAGACATGGCCAATCCTATCCAAAACGTACCCTTTTTTCGGCAATCCGCCAGGGAAGACTCCTTATCGTTTCCACAATAGTGTTGCGGGTCTTGGAAAAAATGTAGTTAAATCGTTTTTTTTTTAGAACCGATACGGACCAGTTACCACACTCTAAGTAATTCACAAACTTTTTAAGACTAAACTTTAGCCGACTTTTTTGAACTGAACAAAGGAGAAATCTCCGGAGCGACTGTTCAGTGAGGCGGAGTAAAGAATCTGACGGCTGGAGTTTAAACAACAGCAGACAGGGGCTTCAATCGAGCTCACGCTGAACGTTCCATGCTGGCCATGGATAGTTAACTCTTTGTTCTCCGGGGCAGTTGAAAGGCAGGACCTAACTGCAATAGTCAGAATACAGCAAGACTTCATGTTGTTTGAATCATCTCCGCCCTGTCCCTGACCACCTTGTGTAGGACCCTGGATAACAGCGGAATTGGGGGAAAAGCATACAGGAGGCCGAGGCAACCCCAATTTAGGGAGAAGGCGTCCTGAGCTAGTGCTACATTGTCTCTTGCCAGGGAGCAGAACTGCTGCATCTTGGCGTTTTGTCGACGTGCAAACAGATCTACCTGTGGTTTGCCCCACTTCTCTGTTAGTAGTTGGAATGCAGACTCCTTCAGCTCCCATTCTCCCGGGAGGATGTCTTTGCGGCTTAACCAGTCTGCTGTGACATTTTCCTGTCCCAGTATGTACACGGCCTAATACTACGCAGGGTGTTTTCTGCCCATTGGAAGAAGAAGAGACTCGAAGCATTCTTGAACTTTTGTGCCGCCCTGATGGTTGGCGGAAGCTATAGCTGTTCAATTGTCTGTCAGAATCACACACATCCGGTTGCGCACATGTTGGCCGGAAGTATCAGGGCTAGCCCAACTGCCCTCATCTCTAGGATGTTTATGCTGTGCCTTGATTCCGTCAGGGACCACTTGCCTTGGGCTGACATCCGGTCCAGGTGAGCCCCCACCCCCTGAGGCTTGCATTCGTTATGATTCTTGTTTGGAGCAGATGGCCTAGCTTTCGGCCCCTCATCACATTTCCCTCCGAGACCACCATGCGAGAGGTTTTATCTGCCGAGGTGGGATGAGCTGGTACTGACTGTGCCTGGGCTGGGACCACAGGTTGAGCAGATGAGCTTGAACTGGGCGCATGCGCTAGAGCCCATGGGACTGATTCTGTCAGTGACACCAACGTCCCTATCAGCTGCATAAAGAACTGTGCCCAGATGAGCGGAGCTTTGGAATTTGTTGATGAGCTCCATCAGGTCCTGAATTTCTACTCTGGGGGAAACACCTTGTTGTCCTGCGTGCTGAAAACTGCTCCCAAGTGGTTCAAGTTCTGGCTCCGGATTAGGGAACTCTTCTTCCTGTTGATGACAAAACCGTGTGCTGTGAGACACTGGACCACGTCCATCACTGCCTGCACTGCTTGGTTGAGCTGCCTAGCTTTGATGAGGATATCATCCAGATAAGGGAACAGCTGGATCCCTCGGTTCCGAAGGTGAGCTACCATTGCTACTAGCACCTTCGAGAAGGTTCTTGGGGCTGATGAAAGGCCGAAAGGAAGGGTTCTGAATTGGAAGTGATGGTTCCCTACTTTGAATCTCAGATACTGCCTGTGCAGGGTTGTGAATAGGAATATGGAGTAGGCATCCTGCAAGTTGATGGATGCCAGAAAATCTCCTTGCAGCACTTCCTTGACAACTGATGACAGAGTTTCCATCTTGAATGGTCTGCTGCGCTAAAAGATTAAGGAATTTGAGGTCTAAGATAGGGTTTGTGACCTGCTGTACGTTTGGGTATGAAGAAAATATGGAGTATACCCCCATTGATCTCTTGGGGGGGACCCATTCGATAGCCCTTCTAACAGAAGGTCCGTGATAGCCTGCCATGCGCTGTCTTTTGAACAAGTTGTTTGAGATGAGAGAGGGCACCACATGAGGCAATGGGGGCTTATACTTGAACTCTATCAGGTAACCTTTGCTGATAATGTCTAGTACCCATCTGTCCGACGTGGTCCGGGCCCATTCCTCGAAAAACTCGAAAGCCTGCCCCCTACTCGAGGATGGGCCCGCATGGTCTCATTGTGATTTTTTGGTGTTATTCCCCGTGTCTCTGTAGCCTCCACCTCCGCCGGAACTGCCTCCTCTGAAATTCCACTGGTTCCGGGAGAACCATGTTCTTTTCCCTGAAAAGCTGGAGTTCTGTCCCTTGTTGTAGCCTCTGTCACGAAAACTGCGCCTTGGACTTGAAGACCATGCTTTGACCCGAGCCCTGGACTGGGGCATATGCACCTTCGCTGTTTCCCTGGATTCCTTCACCGCCTCCTTCAATGCCGATCCGAAGAGGAGGTCGCCTTCGTAGAGTGCGTTCACCAAATGGCTCTCTGAGGATGCATCTGCTTGCCATGCCGAAGCCACAGGCTGCGGGCGGGCGAGTTTGATAAAACATGGTCTGCACAGCACACCTGACCGCCTCCTCCTGACACATCCGCTGCATAGGCGAGGTCAACCCCATTAATTGCAGCTGATAGATAATGGGGGAGTTCTTTTCTGGGTCTTCCGCGAATTGAAAAGCTAAATCCGATGCCCAGGATAGGGGCGGCTCTGGCGGGAACAGGTTCGCTGTGGCCACCTTGAGGAAGTTGCCGAGGCTTGAAAGGCTTTTTGGGGAGGTTCACCTTTCTGTCTACTGGGTCCCTTAGCGAGCCCCTCCTTCAGCTGGTATGACAGTTTTCTTAGTGAGGTTAGAAATTAGGGTCGATTCTGGGGCAGTCTAACCACTTTCGGACTGTTCTTGCCAAACTTCAGAAGTCTGGAATTCGTGGAGAACGGATAAGTGCGTTCTGGACCTGCCATTCTTCTTTGAGCAGATCCTCAGTGGCGGGAGGTATAGGAAGGCTGGCACGGTCTGGAAGCAGGTGCCAAGCGAAATGTCTGTTTTGGTTGAGAGGTGACAGGAGGAGAAGAGTCGAGGTGAATCTCGGAAATAACTTTGATGAAAAGTCTAGGTCCTCCAGGTCAAAATTTCTGGATGGGGAGTCATCGGAGTCTGATGATGAGTCCACTACCCCCGTGGAGGAACTGGTGACTGAGGAATTCCGGGGAAACCACCCTGTGGCATTGCCCTTGTGTAGCCCACAGTTCCACTTCAGGAATGACACCCTTTCTTCCTCCTACGAGAGAATGGTGACCGTCCTTGTCAGCGGTCTTCCCCTTCTCTGGATTTATTTTTCTTGTGGAAGCGATGATAGGCTAGCCCCCATCATATGAGGATGGGGAGGGGTCTTTTTCTTTTAGCCTTTCTGTGGTGTCTCTGTCCAGTGATCCTGAAGGCTGCCATTCAAAGGAAGAAGGGTCCATAGCAAAGGCCCTATTCAGCCTGTCTATCAGTTCAGGGTCTAAGGTGGGGGTGCCCCTGGGCGTTGTTGATCACCTGGGCAGCCAGTCATTCAAATCTCTGTGGAACATTTGACTGTGCTAGCTCCGACCTGGAAGTAGCCATCCGGTCAGACCTCTCTTGAATATTTGCCTGTGATATGAGAGAGGTTGCGTCCACTGAGCCCTCCCCACTAGCGGCCGCTGCCTTTTCACATGTAAGGTAGAGAGAGCCAGCAAAAGTGATTAAGAGTGGGGACTTACAGCGCTGACATTTTTTTCCCCCTGCTTGATTTTTCTGAGGCCATTGTTAGTGCCCCTCGCTTCTGTAGACCATATGGTATCCCCCCCAGTCTGAAATTGCTAACCCCTAAGCACTGGTTCCTTGCCACCAGCAAAATCCTGGCAGAAGAACTGCCCTTTAGCTCCAAGCCTCCTAGTCTTACGTTGGGAGTTGTAGAACCTTGTCCTCGCTGTCGCTGTATAGTAAAAGCTCCTCTCGCCTTCCCAGCGAGATGCAATGAGGCGAGCAGACTAGCGATGCTGAGGTGTTGCCTAGCTTCCCACGCTGAGAATCGCGCTGTTCAGGGAAGCGACGAAGCGGAATCTAAAGTTTCCATGAACACTTGTCGGCTGAGAAATCAAGCTCCAATTCCCTCTGGCGACCCCTGGGCTTGTGGCAATGAGAGTCGTTGAAATGCAGTCGCTAGATGCATCACTTGAAAGCGGGGCCAGATGCGCGGGAAAAAGTCGCGAGGTGCTGTTGCAAGGTGGGGCCAGTCTGTGCAGCTTGCAAGGCTGAGACTGGATCCCACCACTGACAATAACAATCGGAATCGCTGATCCTCAAAAATAGTGTTGAGAAAAAACTTACGGTCTCTTCAGCCCTGCCACAGTGTCGGGCTCTCTACCTTGCTTGCTTCAGAGAAGGCAGGAAATAAACTGGCGACGACCAAATGTGGAGGGCTCCTTATTCCCCCTGCTGCACAATGTTAAGTCCTGCCTAGTGATGTCATCAGGAGGGGCCCAGGCGTAATGAAGCCCGGAGACCAGTTTAGGAGAGAATTACTAGTTATAAGGGAGAGGTTGATAATTCTAGTTAGTTAATGGAGCCAGTATGACATCCAGGGTGAGGTGATTAAGATTGAGGCTGTCACTGCCGTGCCTGGATCTGCATATCACTTGCAGGATGTATTTTTGGCTTCAGAAGGTCTGATTATCTTGCAATAGAAGCGGGCATGAGGTTGGGTTGGCAGGCGGTAGGGGAGCAGTTTTGAAACTATGTTGACCTTGAGTAGGGAGCAGATAGTCAGCAGGGAGCACTCCACTAAGGTCTCTGAAGGCCTTATTAAAAATATTAGCAACGGTTTTCGGGGCCTGCGTTACTATTCCATTAAGGTTCAGCATAGCAGGGGGAGGATCTGTTGGGCTTACCTATTAGAGATTTAATATTCGCACAGAACTTCTGGCTATGATATCACAGTTTCCCTATGGGGAAAGTACCCAGTCATACATTACTGCCTGGTTTCCTTATCAATCCCAGCCCCCCCATTACAGTGCCCCTCTGTTCATACTAGTTGAAAAAGAAGTCACCTCAGAGATGCCTGTTGTCCCAGCGAAAGCACGTTACACTTCCATGCTGGCAATCTGGGTTTGGGTGTCTATTTGGAAGCCGCAATCTGTTGTGGCCCAGGCGGGGGAAAAGCTGCTGCCTGCTGAGCAAGATGCTGGTGCACGTCAATGCAGCAACTCCTTGCAGTGGGCCGGGGAGCCTGCTCCCTTACAAGGAGTTACACATGCACACACTGGCTGACATCTTGGGTGGAGGGGAAGGGAGCAAACTAAATCAGTAAAAACCCAGATGCAGTCTCCACGATGAATGGACTCTCGGGCCAAAGACCATGAAGCCTATGAGCGGAGGCTCATAGGCTCTTGATGCTGGGGGATGGGGGAGCCTTCCCTCTGGGACCCCACAGCAGCGAGGAAGCTTGG
This sequence comes from Neoceratodus forsteri, assembly GCA_016271365.2. Lineage (NCBI taxonomy): Eukaryota > Metazoa > Chordata > Ceratodontiformes > Ceratodontidae > Neoceratodus > Neoceratodus forsteri. The sequence goes on along the minus strand of JADMNL010000030.1, from coordinate 100,470,316 downwards.
GACAGTGGAAGCAGCAATGTTATGGGCAGATGGGGTTGGGTGAGTGCCTGGCCAGAAGGGGCCCGAACCTGTAGCCAGCAATGCAAAAACAAACAAACAAAAAAAAAAAAAACCACATGATTAAAAGAAGCCCACTTCAAATTGTTCAACACTGCCATCATATTGCTTATCTTTCTCCTCTTCAGTGTGAATGCAATGATGGACTCCAACCTGTCCTTCGTAGGTCTAGTAGCCAGCCCTCAAGTCTCAATTTCTGTGGCCCCATACTGTACGAATATTCTTTGTACTTTAGTAATGTTATCTCCTGAAGCCTCCAACCCCCTCACCCCCAATCATTAAAACTTTGTTCCTAAGCTGACTTGCTTTTGATCGCTCAAAAGCAAGGCGCTCTGGTACAACTTGAAGAAGTAGCTGCTCCCAGAAGCTTCCAGAAAGTGTACTGATTTATTTGTGATGGGGAATAAAAAAAAAAAAAAAAAAAAAAAAAAACGTACAAAATACACAATGTGTTGGTACACGGGGGAAATGCCCCCTCTCCCCTCCCAAGTCAAACCATTCCACACTAGCTCTAGCGCTGCTTTTCTCAATGATGTTAATCACACAAACTCCATAGCAGGAGTGTTCACTCTGCCCGAGTTTTCTTAAGAGTCATGATCAGAAAAAGCACAGCAGTAAGGCCACTGACAAATCTCATATATCATTATGAGGTATGCAAGTTTCTTACTAGACTAAAACTGCATGTAATGTTTGCTGCTGCTCTGGCTTCCACTCCCAGCACCCGCTCACAACCTCCGTGCTGTCATGAGGCTTTCTTAGTGTGGAAAACTTAGGAATATATAAATGCAGCACGCAGCAAAGCACCAGCACAAGGAGCTGTTTTACCACTACACAGCCTGTAGGTGGTGATGGAATGTCTAGCTGCAATGCCTGATCATGTTCGGGCTTGTTCCGTGGTGTGATCAGAGACAAGGACACGAGAGCAGCAGAACAGGTCTGGTGAAAACACAGGGTTTGCATTTCCCAACGTATTTTGCATAAGGTTTCTGCAAGGTTATCATTAGCTTTCCTGGTAGCCTGCCAGTCACAGCAGTTAAACCAGGTGAAAAAACATGCTGCCTGGTCTCCAGACTGAAAGGGAAATGGATATTGGAGACTTTCAAAGATGCAGGTACATGCATCCTTGAGGCCTGGCAACTTTTCAGGATGTGAAGCTAGTCAATACATTTTGTCCCCAAGACACGAATGCCAAGGTCTGTGACATAACTGCCACATGTCCAATCTGCTGGGTCTTTTTTGTTTGTTTTAATAGAATTTGAGGAATTAAAAATAAGACCAAGATTTTTCTCATTCTGATTTTTATTTTTGTTCTAAGATTGGACCCTTAACTTCTAAAATCGATTGAGACTCTTGGGTACAGCAACAAACATGGCATGCAAACAGCACATGGTTCAGAAATCTACATGCCCTACAGTTTTTTTTTCTACTAAGATTTTTCTCCCTCCGGCCGCCCACCTGGCCCTTCTTGAGAGGGACCCCCAGCCCCACCACCTAGCTTCCCCACAGGAGTCACTCCTTGTGACAGGGTCCCCATGGTGGGTCGTGACCCTATGGAAATAGGATGCAGTTGCTGGGGTTGCCTGGTCAATGATTTCGAGCCAGTGAGGGTCCGGCAGCATATGGCAACAAATGGGTGGTTTCCACTTTCATTTTCTTTCCGTGCTGTGACATGAGTGTTCATGAGCGCAAGCCAGGTCGACATGTTTGTTGGAAGCTTGCCACCTGCTGCTGGAACTCCAAGCTGCATTAACATGCAGCCTCTGCAGTGTCAGTTAAACAGCGAAGCTTCAAAACCTGAGCTATTCTAGAGATGATCAAGCCCTCCTCCCCACGGCAACATAGGTACATTTGTAAACCCTGACTGCCAGTGTAGCGGCGGTGTCTAGCTCCATTCTCCCAGGTTAGCTAGGCCCCTGCAGTTGTCACCCCAAAAAGAAGAAAATTAAGCAAGGCACAGAGACTGCCGATTGCTCTCTGCCAACCAGGGAGAAGAACTCAACAGCTAGAACCTCATATGATGTCACTGGGATTAGTGCTATCAAAGTGTCAGTGATGCAGACAGTTAAGTGTAACATATATTTTCTTATTATGATGTATAATGCAATAATAGTAAGGCGTGCACCACTCGAACGGCATCAGCAACCCCCGTTTGACAGTGGTGGTGCTGGCTGTCAGAGCCAGCTTGCGAGAGTGGTGTCCACAACAGCGTGGGTCAGCTTGGTGGTGGATGGGGGGGGGGAGAAGCGTTTTCCACCACAGTAGACACCCCTAATGCTGGCCAAGGAAGCTTTCCCTCCTGAACAGCCAAACAAAAATCACAGAACTCACCCTCCAATTGAAATAAATGGGAGTCCCTTCACTTGTACTTACAGTACCAAACTTCCCTTTTATTTACTGATTGCAAAGTGTAAATCCACAGCTGAGAAAGCACAGAAAACACCTGACGTTCACCTATTACAGGCTTAATCAAAGGTCAAGCTTTCCTCCTGTTGGGAAGCCACTGAGTGAGGCAACCCATGTGTCTGTGCATGATGCCATAGAGTCATGGGACAGAGAAACAGAGTAAAACCATTATGATGAATAATAAAACAAGTGGCTGCTAGCACTCTTGGGCCCTGCACCACATAGACCTAATCTTACTCCCATGGTGATAGAGACAGCTGGCGTCGGGAGGTCGTCAGGGACACAACGCAAAGCACCATAGAAAAAATAATAAGGCATTTTTTTTTTTATTACTTTCTATTTTTCCTCCTCTCCGCTCTGGTCTCCTCGGGAGTACCTAGGAAGCATCCCTCTATAGTCGTTCCACCTAGTCCAACCCTCCTTCGCCCCATGTAACGCGGTTTCCCCTCCCGGGGAGCCAGTGGGCCTCAACACCCCGAACTTCTCTGGTGGCATCGGGAGGGAGGCACCAGGAGGCTGCCACAGTGAAGGCAAGCTCCGGTGCGCTGTCTCCGCCCGAGCTTGAAGGGCATTTCCCCTATTCTAGGGAGTGGCTAGCGCCTGATGTCAAGCGTTGCCACCGATGTCTACCACTCTCCACCCCTTCTCCCCTCGCCCCAGCACTTGCTGTGCCTCCGGCTTCTGCCAGAGGCTAATAGCGCCGAGCAGAACCTCCTCCCAGGAGGGAGGCTGACCTCAGACACTCAATCATCTCCCTCCCTGCCGACCCCCAGCAGCCTGGGCTCGTTTCTGAACCCGGGTCGCCGGTGTGGCGTGAGGTGTAGCATCCAGTGCCACAACCCTCAATGCCACTGGGCCGAGAAGGCGCTACCTTTCGTGCGTTTTATCAATTACGTTGGACAGTCAAAAATCCGACCCGGCTCTCCGACCGGCAGTCGTGCCGGCGGCCTGTTTGTCCCGTGGCCGCCCACCCAAAACGCAGCCTCCAGTGCCCATCGACGAGTTGAATAACTCCTTTGCTTGTCGACGCTGCTGCTCGCCACTGGCGCTGCCTGGGACTTCACAAGTGTCCTGCCCAGGGCGCCGCAGAAGGATCACGCTTCTCGGGGGTCCTGAATTGTCAACCACCCAAGCGCAGGAAAAACATTGGTGCTGCCTGGTTCTCCTCCTAGCGCGGGAACAATGTGTCGTGAGGGAGGACAAGGAGCCAGTCTGTCCGGCTTGCAAGGCTGAGACTGTGGTCCCTGAATTAGCGTTCCGGAGCACTAATGAAATGCAGGCAAAGAAAAGGAAAAGGCTCACTGCTTTCCTCGCTGGACTCCTGGGCTGTCACTTCTGTGACAGAGTGATCCTGTAGAGCTCCTGCCACTAGACAGGCAGGAAGTAAACTGATGTCTAGAGGAAGTGGATGGGAGGCAGTCTCCTGCCTGTAGAGATCAGCCTACCTCCTGCCTGTCATGTGGTTCCAGGAAGGACCTCCCAGAAGTGAGGAGCCCAGAGACCAGCTTTAGGAGAGAGAAAGGGCAGTTTCAACAGCTTCTGTGATTTGTCAGCCTGGGTCAGCTGACATGGAACATATCTTCAAATCAAAAACCCATAAAGTCTAAGGCAGTTTTTATTTTTATTTTATTTTTTACTTTCTATTTTTCCTCTTCTCCCTCTGGTCTCCTCGGGAGTACCTGAGGCATCCCTCTGATACGCTCCACCTGGTCAACCCTCCTTCGCCCATGTAACGGATGTTACTACAGTTTCTGTGTTTTTTCCCTTCTGCAGGTTGGTAATGGAGGAACCGAGGTTATTCTCCTGGTTAGAAAATGGGCTAGATACTATGAGCTCTCTGACTGGCTGAGAGTCATAGGAGGAGGGTATACTAACTTTTGATAGAGCCCGCTAAAAAGCAAGTACCATGTGCCAACCCAATCATTGGTATCATGGTACCAGTTAGAATTTTCAAACTATGTGCTGCCATTTGTTTCCCTCCCTTAGCGAGCAATTTACTAGTGATGTTGACACTTTTTTTTTTTTTTATATACAAACAGGGCTCTAACTTACGTTATGCTCTATAAATTAACCGAAAGCACATCTTTTAAATCCATTTATTTTCCACTCCCATACAGAGAGAGTGTGCGAGATCCCCCCGAAAGAAAAAGTTACCTGAAAAGCACGTTCAAGAAACTGAAGCCAAGTCACCAATGTAAGAAAAACATCGTACCCCCCCATCCTTGTCCCACACTGCTGCAGAATGGTGGCCGCCAGCCTGCTTTCCTGTTGCCAGTATCTGGCACCGCGTTAGCTCAGCAACATGCCAATTTGTCATCCATGCTCCACTCTTCTGATGATGGCAGACCATTTAACAAACAATCAAAGCACACAATTATTTACACAAACTGGAGCACCTTAAAAATAAACAAACAGCAACTCGGGGTGGAGGGTGACTGCATGTCTCACCAGATTGATAATGTCCCGTTTGACTTAAACTCTATGCTGCCATTAACTGCCAGCAGCAGAAACAAACTACAACTCCATGAAACCATGTGACAGGCTAGGAATCTAACTGAAACACAGTCTCCTTAACAGCAGTGCCTCTAATGGCCAAGTATAGCAGTAAAGGGACTACTTTACAATACAAAATATTTATTTTTCTTCACATTTTATACTTGTTTGTAAACTTTTAACTTTATTAAAAATGATACTTATAGCCCATTTTCTAAGCACAGTGCTACCCTCCAGGGCGGGTGGTATAGGCAATACCAGACCTTCCAGGAGCTAGAAGGTCCTCCTCCTGTGGCATCGGGCCTCATTATGCTCCTGGGCGGTCTGGTATTGCCCAATACTGCCCACCCTGTTGGGTATTATTACTTGCTTACTGCTTACCTTAACTTTGTCAGAGTCAGTGGCTCAGTAGGTAGCACACTCGCCTCTGAGGCCGGGAGATCAGAGGGCAGTGGGTTCAGTTCCCACATCTGGCACTTGGGTTAATATCCCAGTACTGACACTGTAGTGCAGCATGAGAGGGGTGCTGCACTTCTGAGGTGCCGTATTTCAGATGAGACGTTAAACCGAGGTCCCATCTGCCTGGATTGGTGGTAGTTCAGGTGGATGTTAAAGATCCCATGGCACTTCTCGAAAAGAGTAGGGGAATTTCCCCGGTGTCCTGGCCAAATTTCCCTCATTCACTAAAAAATACCACCAAACAGCTTGGTTCAAGGTCAGTTGCATTCATCTGTATCCCTCCCCGGTCGTGTCTGAAAATAAGCAGGATTTGTCTAGTGCACTTACCCGGTCAACAAAAACTAAATAAAATAAAATAAATAAATAAAATAAACTTACTAAGGGTGTTTGCTCTACATAGCTAGGGATATAAGGCTACTGCTGGGCAACTGGTGAGGTTTGGTCATTTCATTTGTTAACACCTGCTTTAACCAGGTAGATTACTATTCAAATCAAGGCATCATTTTAGCCAATCAGAATTTATTATTTCTAAACAGTTTAGACACTCTTTACCATTACAGCCTAGAGGCTGGAGTAAGGAGTTGTAAATAAGCTTAGTACATCCAGCAGATTTGGGTTGGATTCCCACAACCTCCACATGCATACTATGTGGCCCTGAGCAAGTCACTTAACCACCCAGTGCTCCCGGGTAGCTACTAAAACAGGGTCTTATGCCTAGTGGGCCATAACTGGTTAACAAACAATATAAAAGGTGAAATACTAGCGGCTTTGGTGGTGTGGAGGGCTGAGCATCATGCCTTATCTCCTGCCGCCATGTGTGACATTCATGGCTTGCAAGAGAGTTGCTGAGGTTGTCCAGAAAGCGAGAGGATTGAGTGTCCGGACAGCTCTCCTCTCCCGGGAGGGAACAGTGACCGCGCCCTGCCTGACACCTAGCGGTGGCTGGGTGTTGGCACGCAGGGTCCCATGAGGAAGCTGAGCAGTTCATGGCGTGTTTTATGAAGAAGCAAGCACAGCTCAGTCATTGCAACACTACATCCTCCTCCTCCAGGCTCAAGGGGGAAAATGGAGGAAGAATCCGCACGCCGGATGACAGCTGGCCTCTGAGGCTCTGCTCCTGACACAGACAACTCTCCGCAAACCGGATCCTGACTGGGCAGCAGGAGATAAACGGATCAAAAAAAAAAAAAAAGAGCAATACAGACCAATCAGAATGCTCCGTTTCTCTCCACAGAAGAGACACTTATTCAGCAAGGAGTTTCACATATAGCTGCCCTGGAAACCAGGGGTCCCCAATTCCTGCGTCCTGCCAGACTCAGGGTGCTGGCAGCGGGAAGGCGGAGAGCAAACATCTGTGAGCAGATATGAGGAGCCAGACTGTACAGCACACAGGGCTGAGGCTGGGATCTATGTGTTTTGAAAAATAAAAATAAAAAAAAAAAAAGGAAAAGGAATCCTGTCGAGTGATCATGTACCTCCCTCCAAGTAATGACTTGCTGGGGGGGGGGTGTGTGCTTCAAAGCGTGGGAAGAAGGGGTCCAGTCTGTTCAGCATGCATGGCTGAGACTGGGGACCCTACAGAATCTGCGAGGCAACGCTGGTTAAGCTTCCCCTTGAAAACCCTCTTCTGAGTAGAAAGAAAACTGCACTTACAGTTTGATGTCTTCAGCTCTGCCACCACAGAGGCAGAGCCCCTGCAGAGAACCTGCCTCATGGCGAGGCAGGAAGTAAACAGAGCTACAGGTGCAGAGGGAGGATCTGGTCCCCTGCAGAGATCTTTCCTGCCTCTCCGCATTAGTTCAGGAAGGACCTCCCACTAGTTATGAGCCCGGAGACCAGCTTAGGAGAGAGAATTTGGGTATCTTTCTTAAATATAATTTAAAACAATAGCCATTATGCCTGACCTATAGTTAAGCAATAAGGCACTCCAAGGGGTGCATATGGTGGGATAATGGTCCACCTCGAGTGGGCTGAGGCAGGAGGCGAAGCAGAGTGCTTCCACTACCCGAGAACGTCCACCAGAACGCACCCCTGAAGTGCCTTACTGCGATTATGAAATGGGTCCCCATTAGCACTATTTTATTTGCTAAAATAAGATACAAAATAATAAATCTTTAAAGAAAAAAAAAAAGTCCCATTTGGATATAGTGTTGTGACCACTTTGCCAGCAGGTGGGGACAATGTTTTAAGCAGCGTTTTCTATTCTTAGTGTAAGTAATGGAAGTACTGAACAATTGCTTCAGTACTGGATATGTTTACCGGTTCCTGGTCACACCAGGGCAGCAGCGGGTACTTGCTACAATCTACAGCTAGCCTGTTTTTTTTTTTTGTTTGTTTTGTTTAAATTCAGTAAAAAAGGTTTTTGTCTTCTGCAGTCCGTCTCGCATGTGGTCTGGGAGACAGTGCCAGCTGGGATGAAGGCAAGTAGCACCCGCAGTCAAGAGTTACTACTGTTGTGAGACAGCCTATCCATTTTTTTTGTATTTTCTTGATTCAGACAAGTTACGGTCACTGCTCAGTTAACAAGGCTCTTGTTAGTTGAGGAGTGGCTGTAATATGTTTGAATCCACCCTCTAAAACATAAAAAAATTGTAGATTAAAACGGCCCCATAGAAAGCAATGGAGCGCACCCCCCGCACTCTACAGAATCTTACATTACAAGCAGTGCAGGCGTGGCCCACTCAATGGACTCCCAGGGCTCTGGAAAGGAGCGTCTCAGGGACTAATCTAGCCTATGTGGTCCCAAATTACTGGGATAAACAAAACAGACACGGAGACCCCTCCCACAGAGAACACTGCAACCACTGCCATCGCCTGCAGAATTTAACAAGTGTAAATAACCATCTGCAACTAACACCCTGCTCTAGGTACATAGTAAGTACACAACAAGGTGGGTACACATTCCAGGTATCTTAACCCAGAGCAAACCAAAGCGTAGTCCAAATATGGGAAATAAAACGAAAGTGCTACTCGGAGTGCTGCTATGAGGCAACAGCCCAATGTCATCTTAAAGGAAGAGAAATCCCTCCTTCAACAGGTATACATTTTCAAAATTTATTAGACACACACACAATATTATCGAAGATATACTTGGTGCGGGCATGCAGCCCGCCAAGTCAGGTGGCGCCGTAAACCTCCCTCCACACTCCTGCCACCTCAACCCCAGTACCCATACTCACAGAATGTGGCCAACAATAAGGCAGAGTCTGATATTGCAGGCTGATCTTCAGATCAAAGACCAATTCATGTTTTGTAACGAGGTTTCCAAAGTCAAGCATCACAAAATAAGTACAGTTTCCCTTAGTAAACCACTTTTAAGTTGGCTAAATACTGCAGTGCATGTGAAACACCTGAATAAATAAAGGGCTGCCCTGAGAAGTCAAACGCTTTTCCCCAGTCCTGGGTTGCAAAACAGAAGTCTAAGGTTTGTGTTGCAACTGCAACGCTACAAACTAAATTTGAGTAGCAGTAGGAAAAGTGTATGCAGCGTTTGCAGGAAACCTTCTATAAAATCAGCTGTGCAATTACTTTTGGGTGAACTCAGACGTGTAGCAAGTCACTGCTATACATAAGCAATTTTGTGTAACAGTGGGTGAATACTGTGTCGTTTTTTGCTATGCTATACTCGGCCTGGTAGGGTGTTGGAATTGAGTATCTTGGTACATAACAGAAAAGTAAATGAAGTTCAAGACTGTTCTGATTATGCAAGGGTGAGCTGCTCTACCATCTCTCCGCATCTTCCGCTTTTGAACAGCTCAGCTTACCCAGGAATCCAAGAATCAGCAGTGAATGACATCATCACTTAAAGCAGGCTTTGTTCCAAGTGTGCCGCACTGGAGATATTCCAAACAGACCTAGCAAAGCTATAGCAGAACATGTTACAACACGTTCAACTGCCACCGATTAAGCCTGCCTTGCCGTTCTCCTTCTAAGGCTCATGGTTACACGGTGTGAGTAGGGGTAACACTGCAAAGGTACTTTAATGAATTCAAAAGCATATTTGCAGCTACAGCTAAAGGAGATAGCCCTGTAATTCAATGCTGTTAAGAGCTGGCTTTGCATGCAAATGAGTGCTGCTTCTCTTCACTCCTGGGTTCAATCACCAGTAGCACCACCTCCGAAATTAAGTTGGAGAACAAGCCAAGCAGTAAAAGTGGAGCCTTCCCAGATCAGCCTCCCATTATGGATACACGTGAACTTGCTTCTGTCCCTCCGACGCTTGGATGTGTGTCAGTACTCACACTGGAGTAAATTGTGTGTACTGCGTATAAGCTGAGCTTATGTATACATTGACCCTCTTTTCTAGGTCCCTTTAGCAGATTTTTAGATCTACCGCATGTATGTCTACCCCAGCTCCACCCACCCTGGTAGCACCCAGCCCCTCCACCGCCCCATGTCTCCCAGCAATGTTACCAGTAAAAAGACTGGTGGGATCTGGAAGGGGAGGAGTGGATACCCCCGCTGCAGAGTTTTGTTTCCTGCTTCACGCTTTGCTACAAGAAGTGGACCCCAAGCTGTTCCTGAGCCCTACGACCAGCTTCAGGAGACAGAACTGACATTATTGGGGGGAGGCAACTGTTCCATGTCCTCCTCCCAGCAGTAAATGTGACATTTGTGTATTTCTAATTACCATACAACCCCTACCACGGTCTTGTACAAAGGGCACCCCCCAACCCACAGGCACCCCCCTCATCACCCAAAAGATATTTGTGTCTGTCTGTACCTGTAAACAATGAATGAATGAATGAATGGATGACATGCCAGTAAGGTAGTAAGAGCTGACTGGCTGACAGTGACCAGTACGAGTTAAGGAGTTTCCCCTGGTATCCTGGCCTACATTCACTCTTTCAATAACACAGCTCAAATGCAGTAAAGCTGTGTGAGTGATCTCGCAGCGCTTACTATGCCTGTCAGACATATTATTTGTTACTATCTTTTTAAAGAAGTAACATTTTAAACCATACAGAATTAACTTAAAAATAAAAGAGTATTATGGACATAATATACAACTCATTGTAACTGATAAGAATCAACCCCATTTAGAGGGAGGAGGATAGTTCTGCTACTGTTGAAACGTCCCTTATAGTCAACAATACTCAACTATCTAAAACTGATGCTTTCTTTACCCTTATTTTGAAGGTAAATATAACATTCAAACAGAAGATAAACATGAAGATAGAAAAACAGACAGAGTAAGATAGTAAAGGAAGAAGAATAAAAAGAAGAGAAACAAGGATATTAGATAAATGTATCAGAGAAGAATTTTGATTTAGAAGTCTGGAGTTAGTAAAAAGGAAAAGTGTAGAAAGGTTAACTGCTGTGATATACTGGCAATGCTGTTTGTGGATGTCAAAGTCAAGCAGGATTTTATATTTCTCGTCAAAAGTATAGACATTTTTTCTTTTTTTAAGCGCAGCGGACACCTTTGGGACAGGCAACTCATGCAGTGTCTCCCCATTCCCCTGCTGCAGCGTAAATGCAAAAATGTGTAGACACGCACATGCTACAACTGCAGCACCTCCCTTGGTGTTGCTCCAGCTGCCAGCACTACCTCCAGGCCTCCACCCAGGAGCAGTCAAGGGAAAAGACGGCAAGGACTCGACCCCCGAGCTGTCCTCTGGATGCTCGATCCCCTCCCTCCCCAGCCAACCCGAGCTTCCTCCAAACCCCCGGTCACCGGCGTGATATTAAGTAAGGTGTACCACTGGGTCGGCTAAGGCAATGATTTTCTGACTGAATTCAGACAGCAAATGTTCTTTAAAGCTGGACTAGGTAGCAGATTTAGTCAGCCTGGTGCAAGAAATTTCTGCCACCACACGTGAAATATGATACACTTACAGGACCTCGCTTTCTCACTTGGGATATGCTTAGAAAATTTATCACAGTCCTGCCTCTAGGTCACACTATTTCACTGTCTTTCAGTCCGAGAGTGCTCGAAAGCCCACCTGACAACACTGCTCCTGTAAATCTGTGCTGCCACCAGAATCGGTGATACTGGAATGTGGCAGGGATGTGCCCCCCACAATCATGGCATCATTCGAATTAGTGTGCCCTGGCATGCACCCACAAGTGCAGCCCTGCATGGTCCCCATGCCAAGCGCTGCGCTGCTGTGGCGACAACAGGCAGACTAGGTTCCCAGCTGAATATGGCTCCTCCCTCTCTAATCCACCAGAGTTTCATGGTCCCAAGTTGTCCTACCCCCAAAGTGTTCCCCCACTCCTAACCCCAGGATTCTCACTCACATGATGGTCCAGTGATTCCCCAACAACATGCCTTACTTCGGGGCCCTTGGGCACCAGATGTGCACAGCATTACAGCCTTTTACCTAAACAGGTGGGTCGTAGTACCATACGCCAAATCCTACAAAAGCCACCATGTGTTCATCAATGGCAGCCCCTGCCGCATTCCCAACTGCCCACAATGACCAGTACTGGTGCATGTAAAAGGGGTCGTGACCCCAGGGTTGCAACAGTATTGGCCAGCATGAAGTGGTGTTTGTGAGCACTTACTGCCACCCAATGCCGCTGAGACTGGGGGCCCCATGTTTTCACATGGTATCCAGGTCAGAGCAGTGCAATGTAGGTGAACAGGAAACCTTGCACCACTCCAACAAGCGCCATACTGGGCCTAATAAAGGCTGGTGAGAAATAATGAAACAAAAATACATTTGCGGTATGTTAAAATGCAGGCAATTCAGGAAGCGAGAAAAGGCCATATTTTGATACGGTTGTCAGCAGCTTTAGTGGAACAGATGGAGCATTTCTTTTCACCAGTCTGAAGACAGGCATGAGCTTTTGTTCACTGGAACAAAGAGCTGTAGGTATGATACAAATTCAACACAAACCAGTGTTTCAGTGCAAGTATAAACACTAAAATAAAATGGAAGCTGGGATACATACAAAGGTATGATGCATACATTTTTCTGAAAGGAGAACTGTGCTGACTCTGTAAGTCATCTTCCACAGTAGAAGTAAATGTTTAAATACTGATTCCAGTTCCGCTTACTGTTCCATCTCCGAAGCTTTTTAGTTATCCTAAATGTTTCTCATTTACACACTGCTAATAAGTAACCGTTCTAGAACTGTAGATTTGGAAACCCAGGTCTGAATCCCAAAACCGCCAGGTGCATACTGTGTGATCCTGAGCAAGTCGCTAACTTCCTTTGTGCTCCCTGGTCGATCTGGAAACAAGCCGTGCTTACTGTGTTACTCCTGTTAAACAATATATGATGTAGTTTATTCCTTTGCTTCTTCCATTGTTGGCACAATGCATCCATATTCCACTCAAGAACTCAATGGCTGACAGGGACATGAAGTACATCATACAGTTCTGAAATGGGCATACACCAGAGTGTAAATCAAACACACCGTTGCTAAGTTACTAATAAGCCCATACAGATGGAACAATGACAGAACTGGAACCAGTACCTATAAACAGTTACTGCTAGGATAAAAATGACTTGCAGACTCAGCGCTGTTCTCCTTAAAGGGACACTGTCAAGTTTTTATTGCAGTATTTGGTCATGTAGGACTACTGTGCCCACAGCAACAGAATTAGCAATCTTAATGTTGCAAATGCCTGTTATTACTATTTCATTAATTCTTAGTATTCTGTTTGGGACAAGCGGCTGAAGCCACCGGCAGCCTCCAGAGATTGTGAATGTACGTCTAACGTGTGTCTATAATGGCACCTTCATGCTTGTAAAAGCACCAAGATCATGTAAGTGTATGAAGTAAGTAATAAGCCACAACAGGGTATACATTAAAGGATTTTAATGCATGCCCCAGGGGTGTGCTAAGGCACGAGGCTGAAAGCTGAGTGTCCTTACACACCTGGGAAGTGCATTAAAATCCTTTAATGCACACCCTGGAGTGGCTTATCACATTTATAAAATGGGCCACAATCATAAAAGAATTAGTTTGATTTACTTTGCTAGGGATTAAAACTTATTTACTATTTTTAAAAGAGTATACATTATCTCTAAAACATCTAGAAACTGAAAAAGTAGTCCCTATTAATGCAAAAATAGAATATGTCAGCAATAGGTTAACTAGTACAGTACTTTGCAGTAAAAGTATTTATTAGTAGAGCTGGCTGAAAATAAATATTTTCTCTAACGTACATTTTATCACATAAATGCACTGTAGCATCTGTAAATTTGTAAGACATAGCAGTGTTTAAAACTTAATTTTCATTGCACTGTAGTTATATAGTCTCATTGAAAGCAACCTTTCTTTATATTTTATTTATTTATTTATTTTTATTTACTTATGTGCTGTAGTCTAGTACATACCATTTTGGAAAACTGCTATAGAACTGGGGTGAAAGGTTAGTAAGAAAAAAAAAAAAAACTTTAAACCTGCCAGGTTGCCTTTTTGTGGGCAAGGGTAGATATCACCTGAAAACTCCTATATAACATTCAAATGAACTTGCTTTTATTAACATCAGCTACCTCTGCCTATTTAACTGTGTTTTCCCACCTTTGTTTTTGTTTATAAAGTATTACTGTATTGCCTATTTTCTTCAGCCTGTTTTTTTGTTTTCTGTTTTCCCCCACATTCAAGACATATGTAGAATGTTTATCATGGAATACAGGGATTCAAAATTCTGCTCTATTCCACTTGTAGAATGTTACTCTCCTGACATTCTGTACACACAGACAACAAATGCCTGTTTTAGAGCCAGAGACTCAATTATATCCCTGTCAGGGCAAGCATGAGCGATTTCCCTGATGAGCAGGTAAAGACAGAAGGGAGATTTTTTACTGTCAGTAAACAAACAGTTGTAATGAAAACTACAAACAATGCTTAATGTTTCTAATTTGTTTGTGTGTGTAAGAAGAGTGTGATGATCAGTGAAACAACATTTAATTAATGTATTTTATTTTTTTATTTAAGGTAGTTTTATTTTAAGGGCCCAGTTGAAGCCTTTTTTTTTTTTTTTTAAACAGTGTAAAGATAGCAACCATGTTTATAATGGAAGATCAGTTCTGGTTGAAGGGGGACTGATTTGCTCACTGTGTGATGTGGTTTAGGACCAGGATGACAGTGCGATAAGGAGATTTAACATACAGTCAGTTGATGTCTCTTGGCCAATGAGATTTCTAGATTTTTCTGCTATTTTATAAGGATCACTTTAAGTGCTGTCATGAAATATATATTGATAGTTAATATCACAGTGGAACGCTGAACCAATTAGAGAGCAGCTTTCACAATGCTGATGACATCTTAACAGCCTAGTGCAGCACTAAAGCCCATAGTTGAAAATCAAAGAGAAACCGTTAAATCTTCAAGCAAATAGACTGAAAGGCAATAACTAGGATACTGACGCTGCAAAAATCACATACACAATGGGCCGACTCAAAACATGTAGTTTATCGTCACGTGACAGAACCGGACTTTTAATAACCCATCATACTTGAAGAGAAATAGCATTTATTCAATTTGCAGTTCCCTTGTCCTAGGAACCCACGAGGAGGCACTTATATAGTCACAACAGACAAGCAGAGTATCCCTATAAACGTATATAGTGGCAACCATGAATCTCAGGATACATTTGGAAAAATATCACAGTTTGGGCTTGTTCTGGGCTTTGGGTTGGTAGGTACAATGCTTTTAGAGGTGTACCTGTTTCTTCGCCCATTCTAACATACTAAAACCAGCAGAATAGGCCAAACGGGTCTGTCCTGTCTGCTCAAAAGCCAGCCACCTAGTGGCTGCTCGCCTCACCACCCCTCAGCCCCCAAGAGGGTCTTCTAGATTCAGTTTCCCTTGTACCTGTCCCACCCCTTTGAATCCCTCCACTACCAGCCTTCCGGAAGCGATTCCACGGTTCCACCACCCTCTCAGTGAAACAATGCTTCCCACGCCCCTCTCCAACTTCCACTCATGGTCCCTGGTTGCTCCTTCTTCAGTCTAATCAACTCCCTGGTTCCACTCCTAATTATTCCCTTTACATACCTGGAAAACTCTATCATGTCTCCCTATCCCTCCTCTCCTCCAGAGAGTAAAGCCCAAGCTCTTCCAGTCTCTCCTCATAAGGCCTCCCCTCCATGCCCTGAATCATCCTGGTCGCTCTCACATGGACATTAAAGACTGAGGGAACACTTCTGACCAATAGGAGCACTCCTTTCACCAGAGCTCGAGAAAGTCACGTATGTTACTGTCACTGCCGAGACCACTCTTACGGTGTATTGGAACCGCAAACCAAAGGTGAGCTGTTCGGATAGCCTAAGGATGTTAAGAGTGGGCTCACCAGTGGTATCAGTAGAATACTGATAGAGTTGAGCAATCAATATATTATTTTTGTTTAAAATCCGTTCTCGAACGTGCCCATTTCAGGGCAGCTGCACATGAGACACACTTCACAGAATGAGAGTTTTCACATGCAGAGGAAATAAATGCTCCAACTCTACCTATAATTTTGTAAAAGTGTTTCATGTAGGTGTCCTGGAAAAGGCTAGACCGAGAAGATTTATTTAAAGTTTGCAATAAATTATTGAATGACTTTGGGCAATAATATAAGTAATACTGCCACGGAGACAACTCTTCCAGATGGACTGTCAGCAATTAAGAAGCAGTTTTCATGAAAGCCTGACCCTGGTTTCATAGATGTTGGCAGTAGTTGGAACTGCTTTTACTGTTGCTAGATTTCGCTCTTTTTCTAAAAGCACCTTTTTCTACATAAAAAACAAACAAACATTAAACAGGGGCTCCCCTCCTCACTGGGAGATTCTCTAGACTAGTTTTATATACAGGAGGGCCCCTAGCACCCCACTAATGACCCTCCTTGGAGATGAGACTAATCCTCAACCATCACCTCTGGGTACGCTCTGAGAGCCAATTTCCTATCCATCTGATGATCTGTTTCCCCACCCCCATTTCCCCCAGCTTATCCAACAGGCCCCCGTGAGGAACAGAGTCAAACGCCTTGCTGAAGTCAAGAAAGAGAACGTCTACCAGCCTACCCTGGTCCAGGGCACTCGTCACCCAATCGTAGAATTCCACAAGGTTTGTCCGACACGATTTTCCCGGGACGAAGCCATGTTGCCTATCATCCAGGTATCCCAACTTCTCCAGTACACCCCCCCCCAGCCTTTCCTTGATAATGCCCTCCATTACCTTGCCCACCACCGATGTCAGGCTGATGGGTCAGTAGTTCCCCGCCTCCTCTCTTGATCCTCCCTTGTGGATAGGACAATATGTGCCACCCTCCAGTCCTGTGCAACCACCCCATCATCACAGAGATGTTGAAAAGCTCCACCAGTTCCCTCAGTACCCTGGGATGTAATTCATCTGGCCCTGGTGCTTCCTCTGTCCTAAGGGACCCGAGGGATTCACTCATTCTCTCCACGGGATTTCTACCTCCATTTCTTCCCCTGGCCCCATATTCTGTCCCCGCCCCCAACCTTAGTAGGCTCCCTGATCGGTGAGGATCCCGCCTCTCTGCTCTTCACTAACCTCCCATGAATAAAGTAGTCCCCATTCTCCTGGTAAAAACTGATGCAAAGTACTCATTTAGTACCCGCCTGCTCCCTGGGTCCTGTGCCCATCCCTCCCTGTTCTAATCCTGCTAATCTGCCCCTTCACCTTCCTTTTCCCTAATGTATCTAAAGAATCCCTTATTCCTCTCTCCTGATTTCTTGGCTAGGTTCTGCTCCTTTCTTGCCTTAGTCGACCATCACCTAGCTAGTGACCCTCCTGTCGTCAGCTCATACTCCCTTGATCCCTTTGCTCCTTGAGCATTTGAAGCGCCAATAGGCAGCCTTCTTTTCTCACCACCTTCCAGGTCTACCAACATGGTTTTCTGGCCTTACCCCATTTACGCCTCACTTTGCACAGGTCTTGTAGCCTCCTGCACCCACCCCTCCTGATTTCCCACCTACTCAGCGCCCACGCCTGGCCATATCCCACCCAAATGTTCCTTGAGGAACCTTCCCATCCCCTTGAAGTCGGCACCCTGAAGTCAACTACCACCATCTTTGTGCGGCATCCCCCCAACCCCCTTGGTCCAGGGGGAACCAGACCATGGCATGATCACTCCCCGCCAATGGGTCGCCCAGGCCTCAAATCTGGTCACTATCCGCCAGGACTACATCCAGTAACCGGGCATCCCTAGTCGGCTCAACCACCTGCTGGGTTAGGAATGTGTCCTGGGGGACATCCAGCAACCTCTGCTCCCTGGCCACTGAGGACGTCATAGTCCCCCTGTCCATCCCTGGCATGTTTAGATCACCCATCATCACCACCACCCTTCCCTTGCCCAATCTACAGTGTCTCATAACATTTGCCACCAGACCCTCTTCCAGTTCCTCTGCCAGCAGAGGGAGTCTGTGTACCACTCCTATTTTTACTCTCTTGCCCCCCCCATTTTCAGGGTGACCCAAATCGCCTTCATGGTCCCCTCCGCCTCCTCCAGCCCTCCTATACCAATGCCATTTTTGACCATCAGTTCTACCCTCCCTCTGCTCCCCTTCTCCCTGTCCTTCCTGAACATAGTGTAGCCCTCCAGGTTTAGGTCCCAGTCGTGCCCTGGGTGGCCCTGTCTCAGTGACAGCTGCCACATCCACTGCCCCTCAGTTAGCACTGCCTGGAGCTCGGACATCTTATTTCCCTAGCTCCTGGCATTTAGCAGGACCACTCACCCCCCCATCTCCCCCTTGTGTTCCTGTGTGACCGCAGTCTCTACCCCTCCCCGTACCCTGTTGGCCTTTCTCCGTATTCCTCCAGCTCCGGGGTGGAGACAGAGCCTCTTTATCGGACCCCTGCAACAGCCCTCCTCCCATCCCTAACCCTTCACAAGTTTAAACCCCACCTTTCACTAACAAACCTCTATTTTCAGCTTATGATTTCCTTCCTTCCAAACTGAGGTGAAGCTCACAGCCCCTATCCTCCCAGGTTGCCCCCAATCCCCCATCAACCCCATACCCCTGGCCTTGCACCACCCTGAACCACTGATTTACCACCCTAATTTTCTGCTTGTTCTCCCCACTATCTCTTGGGACTGGCAGGAAGTCAGAGAAGAAAATCGAGCAGCCTATGCAATGGCAAACCCTGGCTAGCTCCTGAAACCTTGCCTGTATCTCTAGTTCACTATTCCCATCTATGTCATTTGTACCAAGTGTACCAGTATGTCCGGGGAATCTCCATCATCCTTACCAGTGAGTATACCTGCAGACAGTCAGGCCGGGAAGCATTTGTTCTAACCGGGCAGGCTTCACCTCCTATCCTGATTTGACACCTCTGATCATGGAATCCCAACAGGAGCACTATAACCACCCCTTGCCTCCATTCTCACCCTCCCCAAGTTTCCTCCTTCCATGCCCCTCCTCTTCCTTTTCTGGCCCCTCCCCAGCCGGCTCCTCGCCTCCCACTATCTGGGTGTCCTATGCTGCCCTCCTACTGACAGTGGACACCCTCTCCTCTGATTCTGGCCCCCAGTATCCTTTTTCCATTTCTACCCCCCATCCCTGCTCATGACTGGTCCTTCCACCCCATCTGCTGGCTTAGCCTGGCTCGTCCTCCCATCCGTCCCATCTGCGTCCGACACCTCCTTGCCTGCCATGCCCCCTGATCCAAACCCTCAGCCCCATTAACTGCATCCTCCCTCTTGTATGCCAGATCCTCCTCCTCCTTTTTTTTTTTTTTTTTAAATTCAAGTTTATTGCATAATTCAGCACAGGTTTACAGTAATCAATACTACTTTCCTTCACATTTGAGTTAAAAAATACATACTTACAATTACACAAAGAGTGTCTTCGTGCATATAATCATTTTTTCTGAAACTTCTTTCATTGGATTAAATTTATTTTACTTTATTTGACTTTACAGAGAGCAATCTAGACGCTATACTTTTGTAGTATTCTTATAATAGGGACCTCCCTACTCTGTGCCCGCCCACGCCTCCTCCCTCTTGCTCAGTCACTCCCATCTCTGGGAGCATCATCCATGGAGTCCACCTCCCGACAAAACTCTGCATCCTCAAGTTTATTCTATATGTGATTTCCTCCATATCTTTAATTTCATTTATAACTGAGAGCCAGTCTTGGCTTGTCGGCGGACATAGAAGAGCCACCTTCTAGTTATAGCCTTATGGGAGGCCGCAAGGATATTTTGTTTGCACCTCTAATTTCTCGTCCGGTTTCATACCCAGTACCAGATTCTTGGGGCCCAACACTGACTGTATAGAGAATACCTGTCTTATTTTTTGTTCTACTTCTGTCCAATAGTTTGTAAGAGTTGGGCATGACCAAAACACATGCAGGTAAACTGCTTGGGTTGTCCCACACCCCTGCCAGCACCCCTCGGGACAGTTCCTATCCCATTTACACTGAATCATCGGTGTAATAATCTCATTTTCACTTTCCACTCGCACTCCCTCCACATCGGGGAGGATGTAGTTCTAAGGGCCACTGCCAGAGCAGCAATCCACTCCCCTTCCTCGAGATTTTCCCCCATCTCCCTGTCCCACCTATTCTTAATTTGGGTAGTCCCATTTCCTCCCCGTCTCTCAAAGCTCCATATATGGCAGACACCAGCCCTTTGACTTTTGATGAATTCTGTATTTCAACTATAATACCCAGCATCCCTGCTGAAAATTTGGTATGCTTATATTTGGCTTGCAGAGTGTGTATATAGGTTCTTATTTGCAGATATCTAAAATAGTCTGCTTGTCTTAAAGAATATTCCTCCTTAATCTGGGCAAATTCCACTACAGTATCTCCAACTAGAAACTGATTCAGGGAGTACAGGCCAAGTCTACACCAATTCTTAAAAGTAAGATCCTGCCTGGGTGGGGAGAATACTGGGTCCCAAGCGAACCATCTTAGTGGCCAGACCTCTTCATCTAATCTATGTTTAGTCCATAGGCGTCTTAATGACCCCACTGTATTTCTTACGGGACAACAGCGGAGTATTCCCATCTCTCACCTGTCCCCGTGTCACCACTCACCCCTAATGGTATCTCATCTGTCAAGGCCACTTCTATTGCCTTCCAACTAGCCTTTATGTTCTGACTGACCACATGAGGCCCATCTTAATTGGTGGCAAAAGTAGTCCTCTAAATTAGGACATTTGGCCTCCATACTTCTTGTTTGTCTGTAGTATTGTGTTTTGATTCTAGGTTTCCTGTTATTCCAGATATATCGTAAGCATCCTTTGCCAGATTTGAAATTGTTTTTTATGAATTTTTATTGGGAGGCACTGGAAAAGGTACAAGTATATAGGGAGAATGTTCATTGATACTGACTGTATCCTCAAGTACAGGGGTAGATTTAGAGCTTCCCATCTTTTAATATCTTGCCTGATCTGGGCTATTATTGGTTCAAAATTAACCGAGTATATTGTTGTTAAATGTTTTGGAATTTGGGTGCACAAGTATTTTATTCTCCCCATTCCAGTTTATGTCCAGCATTCGCACTATGTTTGTAGAAGGGTTATAATGAAATTTGAGAACTTCTGTTTTATTTTTATTTAGTGTATATCCTGAGTATTGACTGAATTTGTCTATAAGGGACCATATTTTAGGGATGGATATGTCCAGGTTAGTAATATATATAGGAGGATGTCATCCACATGTAGGGATATTTTATGTTCTTCCCCTTCCACGTCAACCTCCCTCACCCCCTCCGCTTCCCTTATCACCTGGGCTAGGGGTTCTGATCCTCCTCCTTGACCTCCCCCCCCACTACCCCCTCAGCTTGCTCTGACCCCCACCCCGGTTTCTGCCATGCTTCCCATATTTTCCTGATTTCCGAACCTTGCCTCTTGTCCCCCTCCTCTCGAACCGCCCAGTCATACATGCATCCCCTGCAGCCCTCCTCCACTAGCAGACATAGCAGGTTGAAACGGCTGCTGAGCCTAATGCCTGACCCCAAGACTCCCTATCCCGACCCACCTGCCCCATCCTGGGTCCCTCTGTCCAACCCCAGATGCCTGCCTGCTTCTTTGGGAGTTTCTTCCTTTTGTACCTCCTCTGTCAGGGTCCCCATGTGCCCGCCCACCGAGTACCCCCCTGCGCTCTTTTACCAATGTCCATCTTTAGTACTTGGTGCAGCCACGTGGATGACCCCTTGTCCATTTCCCCCACCTCTCCATACTAACATACTAAAATGCCAGCAGAATAGGACTAACAGTCTTTCGTGTCTGCTCATCTGGTCGGCCTCCACCCTGGGTGCTGACCTTGCTGCCTCCCTCGCCTCCTCTGGCTTCTCCCTTCCCAGTTCCAGATATTCTTGCTGCATTGGATTTTGCTTCCAGAACCCTTCCCCTGTACCTGTCCCACCCCTCTTGAACCCCTCCACTGTCTCTGCCTCCACCAGCCCCCTAGGCAGCGCATTCCATGACTCCACCACCCTCTCAGTGAAGCAGCACCTCCTCCTTCTCCCTGAATCTTCCCTCCAGCTTCCACCCATGCCCTCTAGTGGCCCCTCCTCCTTCCTCTCAAGCACCCTGACTGTTCCTCCCCTATTTACCCTCTTCGTGTACCTGAAGACCTCTATCATGTCCCCCTGGTCCCTTCTCTCTTCCCAGATCTCCTAGCTGCCTCCTAATCCCCTCAACCTCCTCTCTGAGCTGTGCCAGCTGGTAGCACACTGGGCTACCACTGAACTTCCAAGCCCAGTCAAGTATCACGGCCGCACCGCACCTTGTGCACACAACCACCCTCTCAAAGATGCCAGCTCTACAGATATGTGGTCCCATCCCCTCAGTAGATTTCTGAGTGAACCACCAGGTTCCCAATGATCAGCGCCACAGTACCACACAATAATCAGGGCTGCAGTAGCTAAATGATTCACTGCTAGATCAGGCCACGCCTATCTCATGACTCCATTCCCTTCAGTTATTTTATAAGAGTTCGTGGGGAAGAGACCATCACAGCTCCTTTTCTGCCTAAGTCCCTGAATGTGGCTGGGCCTACCCTTTATAGCCCAGTCGCAAGTTCAAAACTGGCACCCTGGACTCCAACTGGCTCGCAGTCCCCATGGCTCCAGCAGCCCCACTCTCTCTAGCCCTGACCCGCTGCCAGGAAAGGCTTGCCCTGGGTCTCCTCCTGCTGCCGATGCAGCTTCGGCTCCTCCTGTCGCCAATGCGGCCCCCAGTGTGCTCTCCTCACGATGCAGCGAGTAAACCGCCTGCTCCTCCAAAACAATCACAGCCCTTTTCTGCCAAAGTCCCTGAATGCGGGCTTGCCCTTTATAGCCCAGCTGCTGGTTCAAAATTGGGCGCCTGGCCTCAGATTGGCCCACAGTCGCCCTGGTTCGCAGCCCTGCTCTTCTAGCTCTGGTCTGCCGCCAACTGCAACCACCAGGAAAGGCTTGCCCTGTGTCACCTCCTGCTGCTGATGCAGCCTGCCTCCTGCCATCGATGTGGCCCCGTGCGCCTCCTCGGCCACGATGCAGACAACAACCACCCCTGCTCTCCGAAACAATCACAGATCCTTTCTTACATGCACAGTACATCAGAGTGTTCAAAGTTGATAGTCATCTTATTGCTGTTGGTATGTTACCAGTAATGAAGAACTTATTTTCCCTGTAGTCAGTCAGAACACAGTCCCACGAGCAGAAGGAGAGTGGCTTAACCAAGCGAAGTACGGACGTAAATACTTGATCTGGTGCGCTCCTGCATGACACTAGGGCACTCTGTGAAGCTCCAAGGTGGTAAACTCACAAGGAACACTAGGAAGCACGTCTCCCAGAGGGAAATCTGTGGAATGGCCTACCCACAGAGGCAATACAGGCCTTAAAGATAACCCTTGGAAAATATCCACTTACCAATAATGCCTGCACTGCATATTTATCATGCGGGTGGGGGGGCTCGATGGAACCAGAAATTACTGTTACAATTATGTTAATTCAAGTCCACAACAAACCAAATGCATCTCTGTGCTACGTTACAGCTAATGACATGTGCACAGACATTTCAATGTACAGATTAATTTCCTAATCACATTTTTTATTATTTTCATATTTAAAACTCTTTCAAGCCCAACTGAGTACATCAGAAACTGGTTAACACAAGTGTACTAGGCTTGGAGAGCACAAGAAATCATTAGCTATGTGAACAAAGTCCAGCGAGTGGAAGCCTTTCACCACGTCATCACCGATGATCCCTGGCACCCGACGATGGTTACAACGGCTTCTTGGACTTTTGTTCCTTGCTCTTTTTATGGTCTTTACAATAAAGAAACCCCAGCTGTGACATAAATGTCACACAGTTAAACAAGTACAGCCAACAGCAAGGGTCAAATGTTCAAAACAGGATTCATCAGTGCAGTTTTTTTTTTTTTATTTCTGACTTATAATGGCCAAAATGAACTCAGCATGGGGTACATACTGTCAAATTAATAATCAGACTTGCCTCAGGCCTTGGACCTTCCCAGATGGTCATTAAAACATTGCAAACTACCCTATGCCTCTATTGTTAATGGTGAAATAAATCAGAATAGCGCCTGGAGGTCAAACACAGCACCTCTGGAGGAAGCACTGGGTCATGCAAAGTGTCTACAGGGACAGATTGAAAATGTTTCTGAAAGATGACTCAAAGGGCTTTCCAAGTTGCTGGTAAAGCAGTAGGACATTGGCCCTAAAGCTGGACCTCAAATCATTATTGATGCAACACAGGGTGCCCTAGGGCCAACTGGGCAGATCTTACGAAGATCGTCTGAAGGCACTCAACATGTTCTCACTGGAGAAGAAGGATGATAATGATAGAGACCTTCAAGTTCCTGAAGGGAATAAAGCGAACTGCAGGGAGCTATTTATCAGGAGTACTGTGTCAAGAACCAGAGGTGACAAGTCAAATGGGGGGTGGGGGAGTTTAACAGGGATGGATAGTTCTTTTACAGAAAGGGTGGTGAACCCATGGATCAGTCTGCCAGCGCAGGTGGTGGGCGTAAAGACAAGTGGTTTCAAGTATGACTGGGACTGAGTGAAGGGTCCAGTGGTTGCTCAACTTAGCAGTAGGGAGAGTAGCAATGGGGTGGAATGGGAAGGATAAAACCCCATACAGACAGCAGGGCCTGGTACAGATATGGAATTCTGGATAGACTAGATGGACCTTTTGCAGTCATTGCCTATGTGTCTATAAGAATTGCTCCCAAATATTAAAAAAGCATCAGGTCAGGCCGGCCCAGTGGCGTGGAGGGCTGAGGCATCATGCCTTACCTCCTACCATGCTGATGACACATGTTCGTGGTGCGAGCGGGTCACCGGGGTTCGGCTGGAGAGGGAGAGGATTGAGCCTCTGGAGAACAGCTCTCCTCTCACAGGGAGGTATCCTGGCAGTCCCTCCGAATGACTGCCCACAGGTGGAGGCTGGAAGGTAGGACGGGCCAGGGACTCCAGCATCGGAAGTAGGTGCTGCGGGACTCCGCAGCATGCGTACGCCTCCATGTACGCCGTTAATGTGTTGCGCCCCAGCAACAGGGGAGTGCAGAAAACAGACAAAGACGCAGCGGCCAACAGGCAGGAGAATCGGTCTCCTCAGGCACCATGTCTGTCTGGCCAGCCAGACACCTCTGAGCCGGGAGGTGTGTAATCTGTGGACGCTGGCGACGAGGCTGGGGGACCAATAGGAGTCGGCTGCCAGGGAGAAACAGAACATGAAAAAGAAAACAAACAAAAAAAAAACATCAGACCATGTTGGGAGACAGCACTGCAGATTACTTTGTTTTGCACTCAACGAGGGGATGTAAGTTATACAAAAAAAAAAAAAAACAACAACAAACAAAAAAAAATATTTCCAAGGAATATTACTCAAATATCGGTGCATGCTGCGAATACTGCCTAATTAATAAAACTGTGCAATGAGGGAGTTGCCATCTTTATTTGTTCACTTAATGACATTATTATAGTGAGCCATGCCATTCCACCGAGACCAGCCAGGATTCCCATAGGATAGCATCATCATGAGGGGGCAGTCTCAGGGTGACAATGCCATAGACTTGCAACAATATGGTTTTGCTTCGCTCTCGAGGTGAGAGGGAATCAGAACCCTCTGTGGCAGAATACACTGGTTTTGCATACAGTTGCTCATCCTGTATTTTTTATAATGTATAGTATTATAAGTATTGTGTACAGTTCTGGAGACCTCATTTGAAGAAAGACATAGCGCTGCTGGGAGAGGGTTCAGAGGAGAGCAACCAGGATGATTCAGGGCATGGAGGGAGGCCTTATGAGGAGAGACTGGAAGAGCTTGGGCTTTACTCACTGGAGGAGAAAAGGGAGACATGATAGAGGTTTTCAAGTATGTAAAAGAAATAACCAGGAGTGAAACCAAAGAGCTGTTTAGGTTAAAGAAGAGGGGAACTACCAGGTGTTATGAGTGGAAGCTGGAGGGTGGAAATTACAGGGGGGACCGTAGGAGGCATTTTTTCACTGAGAGGGTGGTGGAGTCATGGAATGCGCTGCCTGGGAGGCTGGTGAAAGAGGGCACAGTGGAGGGCTTCAAGAAGGGGTGGGACAGATACAAGGGAAATCTGAAAAAAAAAATAAGTAGACCCTTTTGGGGCTGGGGGGGTGGTGGTAAGGCGAAGCAGCCACTAGGTTGCTTAGCTGAAGCAAACAAGACAAGACCATTTGGCCTATTGTGCTGGCTCTAGTATGTTATGAAATGTGCACACAGTTCTTTTGCTTTCAGAACGAAACTGACTTGAGCGGTCTCTAGAGGTTTCAGAATGCTACTGTACCACTGAAGGGTACAATTCACATTTCACGACTTCTGAACTGTGGTACAACAACACTCTGAAAGGAGTGGGATTCTATATAGTATAATGCTTTAACTATACACTGTAATATGGTACTGGGCAGACCAATATTATTCATTTCTTGTTATTATAATATATAGGGAATACATAGTTCCACTAGTGAGTGGTAAGACCATAACGTACAAGTGGCGAAGCTACAATACGCTACCAAACTTGCGGAGCTCACTTAAGGTTAATCACAATTCAGGCTGATAAATGGTGCAATTCACTCCAGCCCACTGCATATCCTCTATATACCACACTACTGAGTGTGTTTTCATTGTCGATTACTCATGTTTCCACCCCTGCAAGGCTTACCTCCAGTTAAACAAGGCTGGTGGGAGCCTGTATATTGACCGCTTTTCCTTTAATGTTGACCAGGGCCTGCAACATCAAGTGGACCAGTGGCCCAGGAGATCCTTTGGCACAAATCTCCATGCTCAGCAAAATCCAGGCGACGGAGAAGAAACTGTCGCCGGAAGCTAAACTAACTGTTAATGAAACTACCACCCAAGAAAAACACGGCAGCTATAAAAGATCTGGCTGGGGCAATTTCATCAGGCAGCTGTAACGCTGCATACGTCCGTGATCTCACCTTTCTAAAAGCAAAAGTGGAAAATCTTGAGAATTCAGACAGATGGGATAACATCCGCATAGCTGATTTCCTCCTAGATTTGCTGGATCAACTGATATCCTACAGGCTGTGACCCGACTGATCTTTCAGGACCTTCAATTGTTACCCCTGACGCTGGCATTAAAGTCCTTAAATATCTGCGATCCCGCGAGCAGCCTGGACCAGGTGGTGACCCAAAGCAGAGGCCTCTTACAGCAACTGCCACACTTTCAGCCTCGACACTTGAATAGCCTTGCTTCAAGCAGCAAGAGGTGACAGAGTCTGGGGCAGCCGCCTTGCTTTTTTACCCATGGACCTATCCGCACAAACACAGTCCAGAACGAAAGAGCTACAACTTGTCAATAAAGAGCTACTGCAACATGGAATGGAGGCCAGACTTAATTATCCTGCTAGACTGCAAATCAACATGTGTCAAAATCGCACATCTTTGCTGACCCTGCTTCAGTAGCTTTGTTTGCAGAAAAGTTAATCGGATTGCCAATTCCTTCTAAAGTTACCTCCGATGAGGAAGGGTGAAGTACTGTAATTGTTGTGTTCTGGGGGTCAGTTTCTTTAGCTGGGGAAACTCCATCATCCAGCAACATGTTATTGAGTTGAGGGCCATTGTTGTTTAGGAGCTGATAATTATAGCCTAATTCCAAGATTTCAAAGAGTTAATTACCTATTTCTCTTATATTTAGTTACTGTTATCCATACTCGCTGCTCCGTTTTCTAATGTTCGTGTTAAAACAGATCTCAGTAAACCTAAGTTAGGTTTGCTAACGATGGTGGTTTAGACCACTTCTCAGTTTGTTAACATTAAAATACTTCTAGCAGATATTCTTAACCCATATGGCAAGATGCCTGGCTTTGCCACAGAATATGGGGGAATAAGTGCTGTGTTCAGGCTACTGTTTATAATTCTTGTCTATAGTTAGTTATTCTGCCCTCCACGCTTAGTAGTCCTGCATGGACCGGATATCCTGGTTTAGTTCACATTTTGTAATATTATGAGGCGAGAGTGTGGCATTGCCCTATGGGATAATCAGATTGGAATTTACTCATGTTAATACTGATTTGGTGGGTTCCCACTGAATGGACATTGTAGCCTTGTTTTAAAAGATCTGGATTGAGATGTCTGTACAGTTAGTGTGGAGGTCTGTGTACCACGTTTCCTATATTTTATATAATACAGTGTATACTGTACTATCATAAAGCAATAAATACAAAAATCAATCCCCCACGCCAGGATGCAGCACCTGAAGAAACCCTTGTGCCACTCTGTAAAGCAGCCATTTATTTATTTATTTTAAATATCTGTTAGCTACACATTAGGTACCCTAAAGAGCCAGAATCACTTAACATTTCCACAATCTTCAGTATATAAGTAAATAGAAATTTAAATGCCTGTAAATGTTCTTTTTCTGACTGCTGGTCTCCGGGCTCATAACCAGTAGGAGGTCCTTCCTGCTACCATGTGACAGGCAGGAAAAAGATCTCTGCAGGGGAACCAGATCCTCCCCTCTGCATCCTGTAGCCCTCAGTTTTTCCAAAGTATGTGTCCCCTGAAGTAATACATCACTCAAATAAAAAGAAGAAATGCTAATCTGCACTAGCAGCCTGGAAGGGCAGAGTTTAAACACTCTGGGCAGATGACCAACAGCCAACATTCTGGGAGGGGAAGAGCCGGGAACGAGCAGTCAGACAAAGAAAACTTACAGGTATTTAAATTTCTATTTCTTTCTCCTAAGCTGGTCTCCGGCTCATAACCAGTGGGAATACAAAGCAGTATATCCCCTTGCTTCCGAGTGGGAAGAATGTTAGTAGACCTTATGGGCCCAGCACCGATTGAGGGACCCATCAACCAAAGGACGCCTCAGCGCGAGTCGGACACATCCAATTTGTAGAACCCTGCCAAGGAATGGATGGATGCCCAAGTGACCGCCTCTGTGAAAGAGTGCTGAAAGGCTTCTCCAAATTCCTGCCTAGGAGGTAGCCACTGCTCGAGCTGAATGCACCCCAACGGGCCCAGCAGAGAAACCCCTGCCTCTGGAAGGTGATGGATATGAGAACAGCTCCATCTGGACAAAGAGACCCTTGATGCTTACTTGCCCATATTCTGCCCGGGAAAATGAACAGACTTGAAGACTCGGATATGTACTTCCATTTCCTGATGTAAAACTCAAGTGCTCTCCTCTAGCCAAGAAGGAGAAATTCTCTCCTTCTCACTCTTAGAGCGAGGACACAGGACAGAGAGATTCAATTCCTGGTTGCAGCGGAAAGGAGATAACACCTTCAGCAGAAAAGATGGCTATGTTCGCAGAATCACTGAGTTCTGAGGAACATGGTGCATGGCTCTCTGGAAGACAGAGCTCCCATCCCGCTGATGCGGCAAGAAAGACTACCTCACTGTGAGAACGACGACGGATGTTTCCTTGATAAGCTCCAATGGGGCCCTGGTGAAGGCTCAGAGGACCCGCTGAGTTTCCAATGTGAGATGAGCTTTACTGGAGGACACTGCAGTGTTCTACTCTCCAAAACTGACTGATGTGAAGGGCACAAAGGTCTCCCTGAGTCCGCATCAGGAGTGTACCCAGAGCTAAGATGATGTAGGGACATCTGACTAATCATGAGAACCATGGCGGACAATGAAGATTTATTAGAATAGCTCCACCTGGTCTAGGGCAATCTTGTGCAGGATCCTTGGGATTAATAGAAATGGATTCTTGAGATTAACAGAATTGAGGAAGTCGACAAGAGATTGCTGACCCCAGTCTAGGGAGAAGGCATCCTGTGCTATGGTCAGCGTGGACCCGATTAGAGAGCAGGGCTGGGGAACTTGCAGCATCACCAGCTGGTGAAGAACTACCTGCAGGAGGCCTCACCATGCAGCGAGGAGGTGGAAGGCGCTGACCTTAGATCCCATTCTCCCGGGAGGACATCCTGACTTAACCAATCCTCCGTGATGTTCTCCTCACCTGGTATGTATACGGCCACCATACCTATCAGGCGATGCTCTGCCCACTGGAAGAGCAACTGGGTTTCTTGTACCATCTGAGAACTCATGTACCTCCCTGGTGATAGCAGCCCACTGTGGTTCAATTGTCTGTGAGGAAGAGAACATCCTGGTTGGAAATCTGAGCCTCGAATCTCTGAAGTGTCAGGAGATATCTCCAGCATGTTGATAATGTAGCGGGTCTCTACCCTCGACCACTTGCCTTGTGTTGAGAACTGATCCAGATGACCTCCCCAGCCCCGAAGACTGGTATTGTTAGTAATTCTCCCCTGGTAAGGATGCCCCAGCTTGAGACCCTTCATGATGCTGGAACAACGAGTCCCCCAATGCAGGGATGTTTCCACCTGGCAATAGCTTGGCCCAGACTGACCCTTGGCTGGGACCCTGGTGGAGCAGGTTTGACTGGACCTATACTTGAATCTGCTGGCCCAGACTGACCTTTGACTGGGATCCTTGATGTAGTAGGTTCGACTGCAGGGGACACATGAGAACCAGAGCCCAGGGAACTTAAGACTGCCAGGGAGACATCGCTCCTGTGAGCTGTGTGAAGGTGTGGGCTGAAAGGCATTGAGCCACTTGTATTTGCTGAAAAGAACCCTGAGGTCCCTGAACTTAAAATCCATAAGAAAATCTTTAATTTGGGATATTCTGAAGATCACCTCAATTATTCAGACTCTGGGATGGTTAAAGAGATAGCTGTTTTGTGGTGATCAGGAATCCTATCCACTAGGAGGCAGTATAGCACAGTGGTTTACGGCCTGAGCTGCAAACCTGGAGACCTGGGTTTGAATCCACAGCCCCACTTGCATACTGTGTGACCCTGAGCAAGTCACTTAACTTCCTTGCGCTCCCAGGTTGCACCTGGAAACAAGCTTCAGCTTAGTGTGCCTCTCCTGGTTAAACAATGCCCCCCAATAGAGGAGGGGCGCTGGATGACCTCCATCACTGCCCTAGTTTGCTCGCACTGTGGGGCTTTGATCAGAATGACGCCCATATAGGATATGCAAAAATGCACCTGCAATTCTACTGAGACCAACTAATCTCCCCGATGGAATTCCCTGAAGATGGATACGAGGGTTTCCATCTTGAATGTCCTGTGGCGGATGAAGTCGACCAGACATTTTAGGACCCATACAGGCCCGAGAACTTTAGAGTGATTTGGGACCTATGAAGAACAGTCAGTGAATGTCCATGTTCCTTTCTATGCTGGGCACTCACCGCTTGCTTGTGCCTGTACAAGGTCTGTGATTGCTTGAAGCGCTCATACTTTTGTAAGGGTGAGGGCACCACATGGGTGAGAGGGCCTGCTTCAAACTCTAGGAAGTAACCCTTGGACTATGTCTGGCACCCCACTGACTGTGGTGGAGCCAACCCTTTCCTCGAGAAAACTGGAAAGCTTGCTCCCTACTCGAGGATGAGTCCGAGCCTTCACTGTGACCATTCTGGCCTCTCAGACGCTGCTTCTTCCTCCACTGAATGCACGCTGGATGCGGGAGATGACCCAGGTTCGTCTGCCTGAGGCTGATTTAATTTGTCCTTGGAGTAGAGATGGGCTTGAACATTCTGTCTGGATCCCGACAACCAGGGTTCGTACCTGCCCCTGGAATGTGATGTATAAGCTTTCGTTGTTTCCCTGGATTCTTTACCACCTCATTTACAGCCGATCCAAACAGGGATCTCCCAGAGGGGACTTCACCAAGTATGCCTTGTTACCTGTCCACCTGCCATGCCCGCAGCCCTAGGTGTGTCGAGTTGAATGAGTTAAAACATGGCTCTTGCTGCACATCTGGCAGCCTCCTCGAGACGCCAGCTGAGAAGGTAGAGACTAGCCCCATGAGCTGTAATTGCTGCGGGTGGGCTTATTTATATCTGGCTCATCAGCAAGCTGGAATGCCAGGTCAGTGGCCCATGGTAGTGCAGCTCATGCTGAGAACAGGCTGGCTGTAGCTGCCTTTTAGGGAGGCTGTGGTGGACTGAAGCGCCTTTTTATAGGCTTACTCCACCTTCCTATCCCCTAGGTCCCAAGAGAACCCCACCTTCTGCTGGGATAACTTTTTTTTCCTTTCTTCTCTCTTCTTCCTTTTTTCAGGAGATCCTCACGGCCGGAGGAAAGGAAAGAATCGTATCAGCTTGGCAGCCGATCGCTACCTTTGGGGGTTTAGGAGCTGACAAGGGGAACCCCAATGAAACTCCTCGGTCACCTGCTTAATGAAGAAATCAAGGTCATCTAAGACCAAGTTTCTGGATGGAGAGTTATCTGAGACACAGTCTTTATTCGTAGTACCCCTCTGGGGTACCAAATGACCTTGACGGACTTGGACCTGTCCCATTGGACGCTTTCCACTGCGGACATCCTTGAATCTGCTCCCAGTTCGAGACCTCTTTCTTCCCCTATGGTACCGAGAGGAGAGGCGCCCCTCCAAGGCCGAAGATGGGGAAGAGTAGCGCATTGGGGTAGCCTTCCTGTGGGCCCTACGATCTGGGTAAGATCAAGGCATGGTGGGTTGGGTGCGAAGGCCGTTAGGCTTTCCCGTTATGTCTGGGGCCAAGTCAGATGAAAAACAACGATGCCCCTAGAGGAGGAAGAGGATACCCGATTGGGCTCTGCTGCCCGAAATTGGTGCTCCTGCGAGACCATGGTGGAGGTCTTCTGGACCTCCTCAGACCCTGCAGCTGCAGCACTCTAGGCATAGCGAGCAGGAGAAGGTGACCAGTGACGGAATCTACATCAGTGGCACTTTCTGCCGCTTGAGTGTTTGTGCTATGCTCCCGAAAAGCCCTTGCAGACCCTTTGCACAGGACTGTGGCAAGAGTCCCTAATGCAGAGTCCTGCTAGCACTGCCACCTGGAGCCAGGGTCTTTTGGTCCAAATGCTCTTGAAGAGTCACTGATTAGCCGAAATTAGCAGGAGCTCAGTGACACGTTGTTATCATCGCCCTTCCCCCTCTCTCGATCGCCCTTGGTGGGACTTGCTGGGGGCAGCAGCCAACTACGAGCTGTTGTTCATCGCGAGCCTGTGGACCAGGGGACTTGTCAGTAGGCTGCAGCGTTGACTGCTTGTGTACCAATGGCCATCGAATGGAGGATGAAGCGCGGCTCTTCCGGAGCCAAATTTAACCCCCGCTGCTGCAGAGCGTGATCGCTCCGAAAGGCTACCTCCATTGTTCGTCGACGAGCCTGAGGACTGGGGGCTGTCGACAGTAAGCAGGGTCGATGGCATCTGATCACTCCAATGAGCTTTCCCATTGTCCGAAGAGCCTGAGGATCAGGGGGTCTGGGACTGTGAGCAGCGCGATGGCCTGTGCAGCAGTGGCTGTCAACGAGGAGGATGAAGTGCGACGTCCGGAGCCAAAATAAAATTTTGCAGATAGCGGGTCCCCTATTCCTGCATCCTGCCAGTCTAAGGAAGCGGACTACTGGTGGAGGGACAATGTAAACCTGGCTCATGCTGCACCGTGTGAGCTGCCAGGTGTGGGAAGGGTGTGATTGCTGAGTCGAGAAGAGAAAGATGAGCCAGTCTGTACAGCATGCACGGCTGAGACTGGGATCCTCTGCTAGGTCTGCGATTTCCTTGAGAGGAGTCCTGTTGTGCCTCATGTGCCTCCCTCCTGAGAAGATGACCGTGGGGGGCAGCGGTGATGCACAGCCCTCAAAGCGCAGGAAGGAGGGAGGAGAGATAGGAGCCAGTCTGTTCAGCATGCACGGCTAAGACTGGGCTCCCTTTAGAATCAGAAGCAATGCTGGACAAGATTCCCCACTGAAAATGCTCTTCTTTAATAAAAGTAAACTGCACTTAGTTTGATGACTTCAGCTCTGTCACCTCAGTGACAGAGCCCCTGACTCTTGACAGGCAGGAAGTAAACTGAGGGCTACAGGATGCAGAGAGGAGGATCTGGTTCCCCTACAGAGATCTTTTTCCTGCCTGTCACGTGGTACCAGGAAGGACCTCCCACTGGTTATGAGCTCGGAGACCAGTCTAGGAGAGAGAATTTAAATTTTTTTCCCCTTTTATTAAATTTTTTTTTGTTAACTCTTTTTCGCTCCAGTCACGGCTCGTGTGGCCATCTCTCAGGCATCCAGTTTTTTTATCCTGCCCGCCTGTGGATCTCTTGGACTGTACCCCCGGAGCCAGCACCCTGGTTCCACCCACCCTGGGAGGGTAGCCGATTTACGCCTTTGAGCCTCTTTTAGAAGGCAGACTCTGACTGCAGGTGGGACCGGAGGTGAACTGGAAGGTCAGCCGAGGAGAACCCGACAGGGGCATGGGGACTGGTGCGTCACCTGCCCCACCAGGCAGTTTTTTTTCCCTTTGTTCTGCACTGTCCCCCATCCCGTGCAGGCACGCCCAGGCGCATGGCAGCCCTGCCAGTAAGATTACATGCAGCCCAGTGCTCTGCGACGCCCGATCTCCACCAGTGGCTGGCTCTCGATACCACCCCCGGATAGGACAGCAGCCTTATGGGCGCCAATCCAATCCTCCTGCTGACCCCCAGCACCGAGCTCACTCCCAACTCCAGTCGCCAGTGTGGCGCAAGGTGTGGTGTCCAGCGCCAACCTCAGTGCCACCAGGCCAGCCTCTTTTACTTATTAACACGGTCATATACATTTCCACATGTTGAATACGTTATTCAATCGGCCATCTAGTCCCCCTAATGCCAACAGATTCTCCCACCAACCTGTTCACACAATCAGAAATATAAACTTTAAAAAAAATGCACAGTTCAACAGACCTGATCACGCAAAAAAAAAGAAAAAACTTTTTGTTGCTAACGAGCCGTCACATTGCCTTTTTATTATGAGATCCAAAAAACTGATTTCATGTTTATCAGCACACATCTTGAATCTTAGGTTACAGTTCGAGTTTTCAAGATACAACACAAAATCATTCAATTCAGACAGGCTGCCCCTCCAAATTATAATAATATCAATTATAAAAAAGGTCTGAGAAATTGAGCTTTGATTGGCTGCAAACATTCTAACAGCCTTATGTTAACCTTTATTAACATACATGTAGAGCTTAACCATATGCTGACCATGATTTAACACTGTTTAAAAAACATTTTTATTTAATATAATATAGCACTCCTTAGGATTATATATCACATTCACCCTAGGCATGTGGCACTGCCACACCCTGTGCCACAGTACACCCCTAGAAGGTGGTTAACAGGCCATTAACATAACCCTTGGTCATGCCTTATTGCTTAATAAAACATTTGTAAAAGTCCAGCTTTTCAAAATACATATTAATGTCTGAGTCAAATATGACCTTCTTCTCCCATCTTGTTAAATACAAATTAGCCAGACTAGGGGCTAATGTAGCCCCCCTTACATTTAAAACAGAACTATAGTGTGGGACTTGGAACCTCTGGAAAACCCCTCATCTCAGCACCACATGGTGGTACCAGACTACGGAGGAACTAATTTACATAAACTCTCACAATATTTTTTGTTAAACATTTTTTCCTTCTATATAATTGCTTAAGTACCCATTTAATAAGCACAATAAGACACTTTGGGGATGTGCGTTGTGCTGTCACAATGCACGCCCAGAGGCTAAAGGCACTCACTCTGCCTGTGGCGGTACATCTCACAACACTCTTGGACACGCGTTATGACAGCACACCCCATCATGTCTCATTGGTTGCATAATCAACTAGTTGTGACTTTAGAGAACTCACCAATTAATAGCTGTAAAATGTTTTCCTTGGTTAACTATGCTCAGCTGATTCTCATCAGGCGCTTTGCTTTCAAGATTGCATCCTACTGAACTCTAATTAGTCTGGTCTCCTATGCTGAATGGACTTGTCGCACCTTTCTGGCTCACTCCCTACACCAACGCTAACTACTGTATAGTGTTGTAACGAATACAATATACCCAGAAATACATAAATAAGAATCTAATTCTATCTCAGGGTTCTGGTGACGAATATAAACCGTAAGTACAAACCAAAGATCCAGGAGAACGGACTCTGCCAAAATATTGTAGACGGAGGAATTTTATGTAGGCAGAACGTTCCTCAGCAACACCACTTGCATTCTAAGGGTACGTCCAGCATTCCTAAGATTTGGAGGGGAAGAGAGAGAGAGAATTAAACAACAAAGAAGAAGAACGAAAGCAGAAGTTCTTGTATGTGAGGCATGGTGGATCTACAAACTCAGGACTTTCGAAGATGGGAGAGGAGTGAACAAAGAGTTGGACTAGACACTTTTCCACATCTGGACTATTTCATTCTATAGATGCCTGTGTATCCATTTTCCCTGTCTAGCTCTGCATTTCTAGTATCTTTCCTCCTGAAGTGTAGACTAGGGTCACACAGAGAGCTTTAATGGATTCCTCCTTTTTTGTTGTGGCAAAGTATGAAGTAAAATTGGGGCTGGCAGTGTGGCCTAGAGGTTAAGAGTAACAAGCTGTGAATGAGCTTGGTACATCCAGCAGACCGCGGTTTGATTCCCACAACCTCCACTTGTATGCTGTGTGCCGGGCTCCAGATAAGGGGAGTACTGACCTATTTTACTCACCTCATTTTAGGAAATACTCTTCAAAATGTTTTTAATGAGTGCCATACTCGCAACATTTGTAAATGCTTCACTCCAAAGAATAGTGCTTCATAACATAACTGGTGATTCAAAAGGAGCATTTTTCCCCAGATTTACAGCACTGTACTCCATCCAAATTTTGTTTTACTCATATTTTAAAACTGGTGAGTAAATTACTCCTACCTGCCAACATTATCTGCAGCGTTGTTGGCACCTGATCAGATTCAGTTCTTATTTAGGAAAAAATGTACTCCTCACTCCATTCCGTCCAGACGCTTGTACACAGCAGAATTTGGTTTTACTCTGCCTCACTTTCAAAATGAAGAGTACAAGTACTCATCCCAAAAATCTTATCTGAGCCCTGACTTGTGACTCTTGAGCAAGTCACTTAACCTCCCTGTATTACCAGGTCACCTCTGAAAACAGGCACTTGTGCCTAGTGTTTGTTTAAAAGTTTATTTTTATACAGGTTGATTTGTTGGAGAATTAAATCCTCATTTACAACAAATTCCTGTGGCACGTAATTACAGTAAAAAAACAAATAATAAATAAATATATACAACGTAAGGATTACATACAACCTAAAAACAATGACAACAAACATTCAGGTAGTCATGCAATTTAAGTTTAAATATGTGCAAATCAGAAATCTCAGTAATTTGAAAATACAATTCATTCCAAGTCTTTGCTAGACTATTCTGGAGAATTATATCCCCCATTCGATTTATAATTCGGATCATAGGCAATTTCCTGGATGTTTTCCTTAACCTATCCGAGTATGTCAAATTTGAATTCAAACATGTTAAGATGACTTAATGGATGTAATTTTTTGTGCTTAGGATAAATTAAACCATGACATATCACTGACCATAAGTACTTTCTACGTGCTACTGGGTGTAACCAATCAAGTTTTTGCTAAACCAAGCATCGATGAGCCCGGTATTTATTCTGTAATATGTAATTCCCCATTCTACAATAAGTCTGATCTAATTTATTCAGAAATTTCTGGTATTAATGCATATATAATGGAAATCCATAATAGAGTACAGGCAACAACAACTGTTTTACTAGTCTAGTTTTAATTTCCCTAGTCAGGCATCCTGACATGCTGCTGAAGGCTCCCAATCTTTGATTCACCTTTTATCTGTAATAAAATGTGTTTAGAAAAGAAAAGTGGTAATCAACAAGAACCCCAGATATTTATAAGTAGATACCGTCTGAACCTTGGTCCCATCTAGAAACTTAATCTGTAAATCTGTAAAATCCTTTTTTTTTACATGTGATCCCACAAAAAAGATCATACTATGTGTCTTTCCAGCACTCATTAAAAAAACCTGAGTCTCTCATCCAGATCTCAATATTAGAGAAATCTGTTTGGAGCCGCTGTCTCAGGTCTCCGGGATCATCTGCAGATGCAACCAGTACAATATCATCTGCATAAATTAAAGTCTGACATCAGTACTAGTTATTTGAGTTACAAAGCTATTTATGTAGATGTTAAATAACACAGGGCCCAAAATAGAGCCCTGAGATACACCTCAGTATAGATCTAGGAGACCTGAGACAGCAACACCACAGACCACCCTTTGCCTACGATTAGATAAATAAGATCTAAACCATTGCAGAGACTCCTGTTGCATCCCGATATCTAGCAATCTATGCAAAAGTGTTACATGGAGTACCAAGTCGAAGGCTTTACTAGTGGGACTTACCCTGTTACCAAAAAATGAAAAAGTCAAGGCACTTGTATAGTTATATTCATCTCTCTATGCATAGTTTTTATTCCGACGGTTACAGCTGTGTGTTCATTCTCTTATTGGTTCTTTTTATTGTTTTTTTCCCCATTCCCTAGTTCTCATGAACATTAGTGCCTAGTTCTTCTGTTCCATGCCTCTGCACTTCCCATTCAGCATACACAGCAATGAGGGGTTAACTGCACACTGTTCCCATTCTATTTGGGACATCTCCTGCCTGCCCATTTACCACACTAGGTATCATCCACATATTAGCCTGCTCTTATTCATATCCCTCGTTGTTATTTATTGTATGAGACACAGAAAAACAAAACTGGTGAAAAAACATCCTGACCTGTGCTGCTATCACAATGTGACAGCCTGTGTCTACTGCTGCCTATCCCGTGGAGACAAGGAGGAAGACCGACACATTCCACAGGGGACTGGGCCACTGCTCACTCCTGTGTCACAAGTTGACTTCCTACCTACAGAAACGCAGAGGGAAGATCGCATAACAGCCATGTGACCAGCACTAGGAGTAAGACATTGTTATTTAACCCATCCCAGTTATCCTTCACAAGACATGGATACATCCAAGGGACTTGTGAAGTGAACTACCAGTCTGGTCACTAATTGAAAACCTTATTTTTCCCATTACAGATGGGATATTTCACTCAGGTTTTTTTCCCTAATTTCATCTGAAACATATGTATCTGTCCACATTATGAATGGAATCTCCATGACTGGGCCATGAGTGAACTTGGCTACAAACCTGAGACCTTAATTTCTTTTAGTGAGTATGCACAGTTTATGAGGTTGGCAGAGAACTCCCCCCCCCGATGGCCAAAGCTCGTTCCCGAACTTGGGCAGCGCACGTCATGAGCGGTAGCGCTACCCTTGCACCATTGTAGCAGATGAAGGCATCATTTCAATTACCACATGCTCATGCTCTCAAATTTAAATTCATGCTTTTGATGAGGCACTATTAATTAAAAGCATGGTGCTTATGAACATAGAACGTGATGGCAGATGATGCTATACGACCTGTCAGCGCAGAAGGCTACCACTCGCCAAGTTGGCTGCCCCAGTTCGGGAACAAGCTAAAATCAGAGGGCCAGTCTGGAACATGAAGGTGAGCATTCCAGCAAAGACTTCTCCCTTTGGGGTGGGAGGATTCCAGCCTCGTCTTAACCTCACACCATAGATGACCACAAGCGAGATACATTCAAGGGTGTCTGCTATTGGGAATGATGCCAACACTGAAGCAAAATGTGCCCTAGTGTGCAAGCATGTCTGAAAACATTACACTGCCACTGACCTCGAGGTGGGGCGAGAGGTAAATTCTCCACCTGAATCAGACAGTGGCCTGCACTGCTCCCACAGGTTCCACCTGTTGACTCAGGTGGCTTGCTGACTTACAGCCTTAAAGAGATGCTTACGCCTCAAAGAAAACATGTTAAAACATATTTAAAGTATGACTGAGTCTGCATTCCATTCTATAAATTTCTCCTGCCCAATATTTAATTGCTAAGGAAATGTGCACGATAACATGATCTTTCTCATTTATAGCTCATCTGCCTCTATAGCGGACTCCCTACTTTCTGTCATAACATCACAATCTGTTGCCATGGGAGTAACTGTGACGTCACAAACAGTCCATTATGACCTCAGGCAGGGAGAATGCAACAGGTATAGATAAAACTCTTCAGGAGCAAAGATCCTGTTTTCTTGTTTATGTACAAATGCATTAAAAACTTGCCTGGTTACATACTGGACTACTGCAAGCGCAGGGCTATAAAAATCATGTCTGAGCGCTGCCTCCGATTTAGAATTTTGCCCAGTGAAATGTAAGCTGGAAATAGGTAGGTCTTACTTTTTTTTATTTTACAATGGGCCCCAACCTTTGGAACAGTCTGCCTTCGAACTTCAGACCGTGGGTTGGTTAGATCTTGAGACGTAACATTCGTAATGGGATATACAGCCAGTCCAATCAGACTTTGGCCTGCTGTCCCACATGGGACACCAGGTGAAATATGGCCTTATGATTTTCTATACTGTATGTAATATTTTATGACAAGTTCCTTTATGGGAAATAAATCAACCTACATGTTGTGGGAGGCAGTTCCAATGGCCTTGAGCCTTCTTCTGCCTTAAAATACAGAGTAATTGTGTATTTTGTGCAATGCATACTTGTTATGCAAATTACTACATTTTATTGTGTAAATTTTACGTTAAGGGACCCATTGAAAATTAGCTTTGCTCAATTGAGTCTCCTATGCAAACCTGAAATAGGAATAAAATGTTACCTACCTAGAGCCCAATCACTGAAGCCCACCCACCCCACTGCCCTTACCAGTCCCCTGTGTCTGTCCCACCCACACTGGAATGCCTCCACTGATCCAGCAGATTCTCTTGGTAGTTTGTTCCACCCACACGTTTCCATGGAAAACATATTTTCCGATGTCCTTTTATGCCTCCCGCAGCTTCTTTGAATTTCCCTGGTGCCTGTGTTTCCACTCAGCGTGATCAGCTTGCGGCTGTCCACCTAGTCTTCACCACATAAAGGTACTTTTACATCTCTATCATATCCCACTTCTCTTCCTGCTTCCAGGGTGTACATGTTGCTGTTTTCCAACCTCCCAACTAGGGATGGCCATTTTCATCCTCCTCTGCAATGCCTCCACCCTCTCCCCATCTTTCCTCAACTGTGGTCTACAGAACCACACACAGTACGCCAAGTGTGATTCAACCAGGGAGCTGTACAGGGCCAGGATCACCTCCTTCCTCCTAGTGCTAGTCCCCCTTCCTATGTACCCCAGCATTCTATATGCCCTTCCTATTTGCAATGGATCATTGTTTTCAAGCAGTCTCTAATTAATTTATGACACTAGGTCCCTTTCCTCTCATTCTCTCGGCCTCCACTCCTCCCATTCTCTTCTTGGGTTTTTGGTGCCTACATGTACTACCTTACTTTTATTTGCATTCAATTTTAATTGCCATTCCTGCAGACCATTATGGTGAACTTTTATCTTTTAGATGCAGATTACTATAGGGAACAGCTACGTAATAGGCTCAGGGGAGAGAAAGACAAATACATAAAGTAGCAACAATGTGACTTTTTTTTTTTTTTTTTTTAGGACCAGACTGGTCAACTCTTTTACTTAACTGCTCTCCTCACTGTATAACATTCAACTTGATGCACTGGATGTGCAACAGGGTTATTTCTAGTAGAAACCTCTTGATCTTAATCTACACAGGATAATGCCTGAGTAACAGTGGTAACCATGACGTATCACTTCAAGCAGTTGCCAGGGACAACCAAGTAAACCTCAAGAGCGCAGCTCGAGAGGCTTACACTGTCATAGCAACCGCTAGAGGTGATGACGCCCGGTTGACCACTGTTACCAGGCATTGCATTTTATAGTGCATGTAAAAAACTAGCCACGGGAGGAGTATTTTTTTTCCTTCACTGTGTTTTTCCTCCTGCTCGCCATGAATGCCTCCTGGTTTGAATGTTGAGCAACTGAAGTGCTGAAATTAGCCACTGATCTATATTGCAGCGGTCTGTAACTGTCTGAATGGAATGTGTGTTTTGAACGAATGTCCAAGCAGCAGATCACCTTCTTTTCCAAGAATTTTGACAGGTGGTGACATTCTATCCTGTAATCCCATCATAGTTAAGCAACGCTTACAGCATACTGATGTCATAATGAGATTATATGGTTATAAGACTGAAAACAGGAGTTAATAAACACTGTCCATACATTATATAAAGAATAATGGATGGGGAAGGGTGTGATATGAGAATTTAATGCACACCCATGTTGTGGGATGCTACATAAACCCTGAGGGCGAAGCCCGAGGGGTTTATCAAAGCATCCCACAACGAGGGTGTGCATTAAGTTCTCATATGCACACCCTCCCCATCTTTTATTTTTTATAATAAAGGGCCAGCAATTTTTCTCCAGCCCAGTTTTTGTGAGACTGTTTGACCCGCCCATACATGGAATGTTGGCCAATGAGGCAGCAGCATTGTTTGATTGGCATGGTTTTATGAATGTCATAACAACCAGCTGGTTGTCATGGAAAATATCAACCTGGTCAGTACACTGAGAAAAATTCCTGACCAGTTATTATATGTATTTAATTACTGGGACCCTGTTTACTGACTGGATGGACACCACTTTCAAACACCACAATAACCAGGTTACATTCCATAATAACTGGTCAATTATTCAGGGGTGTGTAAACCTACTGCCCCCTATCTGGAACAAGTAAATTTCATGAAGGGCAAGTACAAAAGATAGCTAATTTCACTGTGATGAATAGGGACAAGTGAAAATTCAACTACAGTCATGGCTGGGCAGGTCCTAATAGTTTTGATTTGAATACCCTGTATTATGGCATTTGGTGGCAACCCAGTCTGAAACTACAACGAAGCAGGAATTAATAATACTGCAGTAATGCAGTAATGATTTGCATTATTCCATCATAAACTTGATACCAGGCATGTTCAGTGACTTGGTTCAATGTAATTAAGGACAGTTTTAAAAACTGCTTACTTAGAAAACATTCCCAACGTAGCCACAGCATTTAATGGCCCATCACAATACTCTGCTATCAGAGCTCCGTGTTCAAACACACACGCGCGCGCACACACACACACACACACACGTTTCCAAAGAAAATATCACTTGGAATAAAAAAGCCCATTTTTACTGTGAGTAAATTAATAAGAGGCATAAACACATTATTTATATAAAATTAATCTCAAAATCATACAGCGGGCAGAAGACAAAGCGATGAAAAGTCATCAGCTCTGCTCTGACTCGGGACCACTTTTACTCTAGCAGGTAACAAATTTTTATTTTTTGTTACACACCGATAGGAAATAAACTCATAATGTAGAACACCCCAACTATTATTCTTCAGTATCAGAATATCGCACCATATAGACTGGCACTACCAATACTGAATTACCCATGCATGTTTCAAAAGACATATATGTACCTTTTCAGGAATTTTTTGCATGTTGTTAGTGACTGTGTAATTTTTTTCACCACTAGATATCCCATTTTCTTTTTGTTTTCTTTCATTCCTGAACCAAGACAGTACATACTCTCATGCCACGCCCACCATGAAAAACTATCTTAGTACAGCGCTGCACTGTTTACCATCAGAAACATGTGGTAACA
Organism: Neoceratodus forsteri; assembly: GCA_016271365.2. NCBI lineage: Eukaryota > Metazoa > Chordata > Ceratodontiformes > Ceratodontidae > Neoceratodus > Neoceratodus forsteri. Next base: position 100,427,064 of record JADMNL010000030.1, on the reverse strand, counting down.
CAATTCCAGGGGTCAAAACTGGCACTGTCCCACTAGCCAAAATGCTGACAGATATTGTATTGGGCTAGTAAGCATTTCCTTTAGCTAGCCCTGTGGGCTTATACTGGAGAAGGTAACATTTCAATAAGTACACCAGTTGGGCCAATGGAAAAGTGCGTGGGGCTAAAACTTCCATTTCGATCCCTGAATTGTATTACATCCACATAATGAATCTAGCACATACTTCAAAGGTATCTTCAAGGAAAAAGGTTTTTTTTTTTTTTTTTAATTGAGATGGTGGCCATCTTTAATGATGCAAGTCATTAACTGCAAAGTTACCTGTAAAGCTGTTTAAACAATGGGTGGATATTCAGAAGGGTTGCGCCTATGCGCAATCACTGATAAGCCCTGCACGATATTCAAAGGAATGTGCCTGGCACAAATCTCGATGCGCCGGAGCACATCAGTAATTTTATTTATTTCGTTTTTGTTGACCGGGTAAGTGCACTAGACAAATCCTGCCTATTTTCAGGCATGACCCAGGGGAAGGGGATACAGATGAATGCCAACTGACCTTGAACCAGATTAAGCCGTTGGTGGTATTTTTTAGTGAAATGTATATGGCGCAAGTGGGGGGCATGCCCATGCATGTTCCGCGACATCCCGCATATTCAGCCGAGTGTGCGAGCCCATGCAGGCGCCACCCCTACTGTGCCACACACAGCTGATCCAAAAAGGAGCAACAGCTGGCCACCCACAGATGAGCTGCCATATTGCAGGCGCAACACAGCAGCTGCCACCAAGCTCCGGCAGCACCTTCGTGGTGGTGCCCCCCATGCCGATCGCGGGCATTAGTAATATACTCATGGTCCCTGTGGACCGCTCATATGTCGCGGGCATATGTAATAAATAATGATCCTATATCCCTGGTGGTCAAGAGGACCGGCCGCAGCCTCGATCATAGGCGCAGTACGAATTATGACAAACCAATCCATCCCTGGTGGTCCAGTGGTACCCCTCCCACTGAGCCCCCAGTTAGCAGCAGCTGCCCCCCCACAGCGTGAGCCAATGGGCGTGGAGCCTCAGATTGTACTACGCCCATTGGCTCATGCTGTGGACCAATGGGTGTACAGTACAGCCTCACCGTATGGAGTCAGTCGGGCGGGACGGCAAGCGGGTGGGGAGGGGGGCACCGCTGGACCACCAGGGGTAGATTGGTTTGTCATAATTCATTACTGACGCCCGCGATCAGGCTGTGAGCAGTCCACTGGACCACCAGGGATATAGGACTATTATTTAATTACATATGCCCGTGATTGGGCTGCAGGCAGTACACTGGACCACCAGGGATACAGGACCTTGTAGTGTATCACATATGCCCGCGATCGGGCTGCGAGCCGTCCACCAGGGATATGGGATGTTTACAATTTATTCATATGCCTGCAATCGGGCGTTGGAGCATGTTGCCGCTTGAGCAGTGGGCGTCGGTCCCCGAAGGCTGCAGCCTGGCAGGGTGCCAGGCGCAAGTCGCCTGGGATCGGCGCACCTGCATGCAAATGGAGCCATAATGACATGCAAATGGGTCCACTTTTGAATATTGCGGTTGTTGCGCCTAGCGCAACAGCACTTGCGCATCCCCCTGCTCCACTCTGGCCACTTGTGCCGCCATGCGCACTGCGGGTGGCCAAGGAGCGATATTCAACGATAACGTGCCATGGCGCAGCTCCGTTAAATATCACCCTATCAACACCCATGCCCATCCCAGTTGCACTGTGCCCAAGCTTGCGCCACAGCCTGGCGCAGTCTGAATATCCTGCCCAATATCTAAACAACTAAAACTGAGCACAAACCCAAGGGTGTCCTAATTTTTTTTACCCCCCCCCAAAAAAAAAGATGACACTGTTTGTGGACTGCTGCTTTAATAAAATACAATAAACAAATATGCGGGAACTTGATAATTAATTCATACAAATGTTGAAAAAATATTCAGAAATGCATCTCAGGAAATATGGGATTTGCGGAACCGACTTCCATATAAAATAGTATCACTTGAAATCCTGTAAGTGTTTACATTCAGTAGAGCTTAGCACTATTAAGCGGGGGGGGGTATGTTTTGGTGGTGGTGGTGGTGTGGCAAGCTTTGTCCTCCCTTCAAAACACTCGGGGCCCCTCCGCATCTGTCACCCCTAATACCTTTAGCTGCCCGGGCAGCTCCAGTGACATCACCTTCTAGAATCTACCGCAACGCAGACAGCTGTCCCCGGCTGAAAACAAAAAACGTTCCGGGGGGTGCGGTGATTGGCCGATGGATAACACAGACAAGCTCTCCATTGGTCCATTCGGCTGTCAGACAGCCGCGAGCCGGTAACGCCAAGGAAGACGCGGCTTGAAGGTTTGTATCCCGGGGAAAATTTATTTTAGTTACTTGGCAAAGACAAGAGTTCAATGCACGTAAACTCAGGAGCCTGCACCAATATGCTGCTTGTCACAGGCTTTTCAAATACAAAAAATAGATAGCTTCCACGCCGCCCGCCCAAAGAAAATTTACCAACCCGATCCACCTTAAAATACAGTAATAATTTCATACGATAAAGTTTAATTCGGAGGGCGTTTCAAACAGCAGTATTCACAGCGCGAGTATAAAAAAAGTCACTTAAAAAAAAAACCCAGCAAACTTGCAAACGAGCACAATAAATGTGTGACTTCAAACAAACTTGTTTATCACTAAGACGGTTAGCCTGCCCATAAGTGGTGTGTCAGGAGGAGTGGACTTCACTTTTTGTATCATTTTTTCCGCCCGTTACTAGCGATGTGGCGCGCCTTGGGTCAAACTATTGCTTCTCTCAAAATCAATAGAAACCAGTCAACAAAAAAACCCTGCTGTGACCGTCCCGCCAACACTAGGAATTATATTTCACCCAACCAAAACGGGTAGTTACAGGAACGTATATTTCCAACCAGTGAGGGGATATATAATTAAAAAAATAACTGTTCTGCCACTGTCCTAGTGGTGCCGGAACGGTTTGAAAAGTGGTAGGGCCAAGGATGTAAGGGGTACATTTTCCCCTATTAAATATATTACTATGATAGCAAAAAGTGATAGGGCCGTGGCCCCCCTTGTTCCGGCACATATGCACTGTCCCCACCAGCACTGAAACTAAATAACTGGAGCCACCACCAGTGAGAACATATCCTACTGGTTAGGGAATTGCGTAATATAACCCCAACCAGCACTTGGGAGTAAATAACCGAAACCACCCACTCAGTCTGTGAGGGGAATCGCACCCCTAACAAGCACTGTAATAAGGACTGACACCTCACCCACATGGTGTAGAAAATCTACCCCCGCGTCACTGGCACTGGAGTCTATATTTGTGTTACGACAGACAATAAACTTCTAGCACACACACCCTCCATTTTGTATCGCAGACTGGGATGCCACATAAACTCGCAGCTTGTTCCGCTGCCTCCAACTCCGAACAGCAGAGCTCCTGAGGGAGGGGGGCTAGCATGTTTCTGTTGTTACAAAAAGCCCTAGACCCACCACACTTGCCCTTTGTCTCTGCAGTCAGCCTGCCTGCCCGCACCCATGTATACAGTTCTGGGACGATACAGTCATATATTACGGAGTTATCTGCATTATATTCACAGATTACAGGGTGGGGTGTATAACTGAAAGGTTACAGTCAGATACTCACGGAGTTTCTTCCACATGGCATGGTGACAAGCGATGAAACCCTTGCGGATGGCGGCGCACACCTCACTGGGATCCTTTGATCGGAACCCCCGCTGCTTCTTGATCGAATCCCACAAGTTGTCCCGGGCGAACTGTGCCGCCTCTCGCCCGCCGTGGCCATCGTACACCGCGAAGAAGGCCACCTGCCCACGGGGGGTCGACTGAACGCCGCCGTCGAGATCACCCTTCACAGACACCCCGCTATCTGTCGTCCTTTCCCGCCAGGGTGCTCATTCCGTCCCGGCCTGCGCTCCTGGCCCCGTCCTGCCGCAACGCGGGGACCCCTGCTCACCAGGATCCGGGACCTCGCTGCCCCGTCGTTGGTGTCCTCGCCTGGGTACAGCTGCTGCTCTCCTCGTCGTCGTCCTCCTCCTCTGCCGGCTCTGGCTCCACCACCACTTGGGTGACATCCTCCATGTATTTCCTTCCTCCCTGGTCGGAATACACGCTCAGCCTCAGCGAGAACAAACTCTCCATAGCGATCGGCATCGTGCGGTGCGGGAGCTCACAGATTAGACGCGACCCAATCTACTGTATTAGTCGAAGTATGCGAGTAGCCGCGATCAGACGAGACACAAGCGCGTTATTGTATATGTGTATTGTCCACGTAACTTCACGAGCGCCCTTAGCATATACACACACTCCCGTGTTGTTTCGCTATTGTTTATTTTCGACGCCGTGTGGACATGCCAGAGAACGCGGTGATGTAACGATGAACCGGCCGGGTCGGGGACTGACTCCGGAGCACCTTGCAGCGGAAGTGCTCTCATGTGCGCCACCTGCCGAAAGGAACGCGACGTGGCGTTCAGCCAGGCTGGTGGGGAAATGGTCAGAGTTCCCTGCTACTGCTGAGAGGTGCCCTATGAAGGTCAGTCGGGGGTTGAATGAGGGCACGCGGCGCTATGAGCGAGACCTTGTGTTTTCTGGGGGACCCCTATCGTTGGGGGGCCCCTGCTTAAGCTGGCTGGCAGGCTCAGCTGCTGCTTACTTGAGCTGTATCATGATGACATACTTTATGTCACATCAGGGGGTTTGTCTTGACAAGTGATGACCCTCATATGCTGTGTTGGACTGGACCACTTGGATACATGGAAATTTCCAGGTAGGCGGCCCTCGCCTTGTAGCCCTTCAAATAACGTCTGTTTGCTAATTTATTATTTATGTCCGGATGGTAATGGAAACAGAGCCAGTGTACCACAATGAGGGGATATCAGTATCCTACTGATATGAGTGTGCCAGCCAGGGCTGCAGCTATGAATTTTGGGGCCCAGGACAAGTCACTTGAAATGGGCATCGTTCCCAAACCAGCTAATGCTGGCTTCTCAAGTGGACCTCCTGAGCTCGCGCCCGACAGCATCCCCACTGTTCCCCATTACTCAGTGCCCTGGTGCCAGCCTTGAGCCCATATCCTCCTGAATGGAATGTGTCAACCCTGAGCTCTCAGAACCTAGCTCCCAGTAGCTACTTGTCTTTCCAAGTGATCCCCAGTATCACAGTTTAGCCATGCACCTTGTTCGGTTTTAAATAAAGATTTCCATTGTTTAATAACATCCTGGCTGTCCCAGTGGCACTGACCAGTATGATACCATAACCAAATTGGAAATCAAGGTTTCTTTCCAGCCTCCAGGTATCGGAAGAGCCTTTAGGAGCTGCAGTGGCAGCAGCCTCAGACCTCTTATGCTGCCATGTGCACCTCCTATGGCAGGGATGGGAGCAGCATTGGAACTGTCAAGTGATTGGGTGCCATCCACTGCTCCTCCCTCATAGGCCCACTCTACAAGATGATGTTTACAATATTGGATGGTGGGGCTTGGGGGCTCTTTAATTTGTAAAATCACTGGCTGTATTAACAACAGCTCCTCTGAAGGAAACTTTCCTGGTTCATTCTGTCCCTACCCATCCTCCTGATATGAGTGTGCCTACCTGGAGCCCCCAGGACTTACAGGTAAGCTCCAGTACCCACTTTACAAGTAGTCCCCCCGCACCATAGTCTGGCCATGTTTATGTTCTGTTTCAAATAATAAAATTCTCCTCTTTTGGTCGTCAAGACTGTCCTCCTGTGGATCGGGTCAGTTTTCTTCTTGCCTTCACATGGAGACAGGCACCAAAGGAGACAGGGTGATAGCAGCACAGGTTTTCAACAACTGAGAAGGCCAGAAGTTCTCGCTTTCGGTCAGTATTACAGACATGTTTGTTTTTCAGTGTCAGGAAGCCCTCCTTAACATACGTATTCGCACTGTTTGCAGACAGCTATTATTCCTATACATGGCCTGTGCCTAGACACATTGCCCTGATCTAGTACCCCACCCACAAGGATCAAGGAAAATCAAGGACCCAACAGATCAAGAGCATCAGTACAGTACAGCCAGAGTATCATGTCAGATCTGTGCTTCACTGAGCTGACTGAGACCAAAAGTTGGTTATGCAATTGGGGCGATCACACAGACATAGAAACAGAATTTGACAACAGATAAGAATCACTTGGCCCACCCAATCTGCCCATTTTCCATACTTAAAGTATTACCGCAGACCCTGCTTTGTCTCTGCTCTCCTTCCTTTCTACTAAAATTCCTTTATACCTATCCAATGTAGTCTTAAATCCCACCACCTCCACTGGAAGCATATTCCAGGTGTCTACCACTCTTTCTGTGAAGTTCTTCCTCACATCTCCTGAATCTATCCCCCTCTAGCTTCATAGCTAAGAAGACTAAGACAGCTTTAAAGACTTGCTTGTGAGACATCCGGTTCCAGTTTGGAGAATGGTGGTAGCATAACCCTCGAGTTCCAGCACTCCTCCTCATCAGTCCTTAATAATCCTGGATAATTACCTGAAAAGCTGACTATATCTCCCATCAAGAGCAAGCTGAAGATGGCTACCAAGCCAGCATGTCTTAAGGGATTGAAAAATACACCAGCGCAAACAAAAATGAAGCAACTTACCCTTGACGAGGAATTGGAGAGTCAGACGGCCCGACCGCGCGGTCCCAGGCCAAACATGCATTCTTCTTTAGAATCTGAGGATGAGGATTTGGCAATGTCTCGTAAATCAGGCAGAACCCTACAGAAAATCCTACAGTCAGTACAAAAGATAGTCATCTTTAGCAGACTTATGCCAAGACGTAAGAAATATGGACACAACAATTGCTGAAAATACCGCAAAGATAGCAGAGGTAACTGAAGCCCAGGACTCAAGTGAACGCTTGATGCTGTATTTACTTAGAGAGACCGGAAATCCAGGGTCGGTTAGAAGATATGGAAACCATGCCCGCCGAAACAACTTACTGATCTATGATGTTACTGAGGGTGTGGAAGAAGGGTTCACCTCAACTATTGATTTCATTCAGCAACTGCTAAGAACAATAATGGAAATCCGGCAGACCTTGATATTACAATCGATAGGGCATACCACTCCATGTAAAAAACAACCAACCCACTGGCTAGACCTAGATCCTGGGTGATTCGGATGGCGCTGTATCAAAGTAAGGAGTGGTGCTCCAAGAGGCCTGAGGCTTAAAACCTGAAATATAAGAACAACACACTATTCTTTGAACAAGACTTCTCTACAGCGTTACAGGCTGAGCGTCAGAAAACGAGAGTCATAATAAAAGAAATACGGGAAAAAAAGAACCTACGTACCCAGCTTCTTTTCCCTGAGACAGTCAAGCTGTTCCTGGATGAGGGCCCTAAAACCTTTAGGAGCCTGCTAGAGCTGATGCTGTTGCTGCAGGAATGGAAGATTGTGACCCGGATATGGAAATGGCCCTACTGGAACAGGTCCTTACAACCCAAACATGATCAAGGGCCAAAGGGTTCTCTTTAAGATCCGCCTCGGGAGATATGCCAAAATCAATCTCGCAAGACATAACTAGCCTGATCCATCATGCAGATAAGCGGAAGAAGGACACCCGAGAGGCTCCCCCTTGAACCTCCCCGAAGCGGTGACTCAGGCGAACACACACAAAACGCTTTGTTGGCACTCGCTAGTGCAGAGCGCTTCTGTTAAGTATCTAATCCATGTTCTGCGTGTTTAATGGATCAAATTGCTATGCCTGAACTCTGACTCGAGAAATCATTGTCTCTACGATATATAATCAAAGGAGGACTATGAAAGAAGTAAGAAAAGAGGTCCATAAATAGCAATGGGGTCAGGCATAAACTAGGTGGAATGTCTTTCATGGAAGGGAGGGGAGTTCTTGTACAAAACAAGAGAAAGTGTAAATGCTGACTAATTTCAGACCAGGATAAAGTATCTGCCGAAAGGGGGAAGTGTACTTATTCCTTTATGACTGGAGCAAGATGGGGAGAGGTTTCTTTTATCCCTTTCTTTCATTTTGTTTTTCTTTTGCCTCTCTTATGCTCCTCATACACCATTGGATAGAGCGGAGTATATGGGCATTCCCATGCAGCCACAATTCTCCAATATATCCAGATGCATTAAAGAGCCTTGACATCTGGCTAGGACTCACATTGCTTAGAGTCCAGGAGATCCGAGTCAAGAAACTGGCTCCCATTTCTCCCACTGAGGTGAGAGCTGTATTATAACAACTTACCCGGATTTTTAGAGTGCCCCAGGAATTGCACTCCTGCGTTGGAGGTAGCACTGTATATAGTTCATTCCCTAGAGAGGATCCTCGAGATAGAGGCGCCACCTGTGGGAATTTTGATGTTTGTATTTGTATTACTGTTTGTTAAAGTTAAAAGTTATTTAGTTTTATGTTATGCTTGTATCACACGACCAGAGTTTATGGAAATACAGAGGTCCTTGATAAACCAAAGGGGAAATCACACATGAGGACAGAAAATAAAACGGGAAGAATTTATATAGATCAGGAATGAGGAAAATATTGCATTTAGATAGAGGAATGGAATTGGGAGTAATGGGAATGAGTACATGTAAAGATAATGGGGGATAAAAGGAGGATAATAGTTGTCTCACACAATGTTAATGGATTGAAAAATCCAGTGAAAAGATGGAAGGTTCTCTCGAGCCTTAAGAGACAGGCTCCTCTTGCCGTGCTTCTCCAAGAGATGCATCTCAGTAATCAAGAACTGGTTAAGCTGAAGAAATTTGGTTTTTCACATGTAGTATCCTCTCCATACCAAGGGGAAGGAGAGCACAGCTATACTAATAGCACGTGGAGCATAATTAAGCATCTCCACGGCGTATTCAGACCCGGAGGGTAGACTGGCAATTTTGGTGGGCATGCTGGAGGGTACACCAATCACCCTTAAGGCCACTTTATATCCCCCCACCGGATCTACAATAGCTTTTATTAAACTTTATTACAAAAAATAACCAAATTACAGGTGGCTATATTAATAGTGGGAAGGGACCTAAATCAAACCATGGAACAGATAGACACCTCTAACCAGAGATACTGTAGAAAAACCTCAGCTAATAAAACACTAAAAAAATATATGAAGAGTACCTTATGGGCAGATGTCTGGAGACGTCAGCATCCAGGACGTAGGGAATACACGCATCATTCCCCCACGATACATATGCCCAACTTGATAATTTTTTAATTTCTGGGGAACATTTCCATAAAGTGATGAACTGTAGACACATTCCCTCAACCTTGTCAGACCATTCTCGGCTGTTCCTGAGATTAGACTGGGACCTGAGCAGAAACAAACCTTCTGGAAGTTTAATAATTATTTACTAAACTTGAAGGAATTTACGGAACTTGATAAAAAACATACATCTCAAATCATACAGGAAAATGCCTCTCCGCAGATTCCGAATGCCACTCTCTGGGACACAATCAAAGTGGTCCTGAGGGGAGACATAAATAAATATGCATCTTATTATAAAAAGCAACAGAACCTGAACCTGGAGAACCTTCAGCAACAACTGCAAGGTCTCCAAATGGCCCATGCGGGAGGGGATAAGACAGCTGGCCCACTTATACAGTCCACCAGCAGCGGATTAAAAAAATAATCGACACGAAAACAGAACAGGCCCTACAACAAAAATATTATAAAATGGGGCCAAGGACAACACGACTACTGGCTCACCGCTTGAGACAGCAAACCTCCCAGTCTACAATAGCGCAGATCAGAGACCCTGGAACCAGTCAGTTGAAGAGAAACCAGTCCAGATTCTGGATTCTTTTAGGGAGTACTACCGTACTCTCTACACCCCGGAGCAAATAACAAGCGATGCACAAATACAGTTATATTTATCCAAACAGATTACCGAAACTGTCTTTGGACCTTCAGTCTCAGTTGGAGAAACCATTCTGTCCTGCGGAGCTTATTAGAGCCTTCACTTCTCTAAAGACTAATGAGGCTCCGGGGCCCGGACGAGTATACACCAGAGTTTTTCAAAGTTTTTTAAAAAAGAGCTAGAGGCTCGCCTCCTGGCGGTTTGTAAGGCCTCCCAGGGAGGAGAGAACCTACCCCAATCCTGGAATTATGTGGTCATATCCAGTATACTGAAACCAGTAAAAGATAAAACACAATGTAAATCATATCGTCCCTATATCCATATTAAATACAGACTATAAAATGTATACTACACTGATAGCAAGGCGTTTGAAGGGTAATTCCAAACTAATTGAATAAGACCAGACAGGGTTCGCCCTCTCGACAGACCCAGGATAATGTCCGGAGAACCTTGTCAGTACTTCACTTCACTACGCCTTCCGTCAAACCGCCTTCCTTTTACTAAGTTTAGATGCGAGAAGGCGTTCACCAGGTGACGTGAATTTCCTATCCGGACATTGAAAACGTCGATTTCCCAGATGCATTCATTAAGGTCATAGATAATATTTACATGGGCCCAAAAGCCTATGTCAGAATAAATGGGGCAGTGTCCGACCCATTCTCACTACATCGAGGTACCAGACAGGGGTGCCCTCTTTCCCCTCTTCTATTCGCCCTTTACCTAGAACCGCTGGCATAATACCTGAGGCAGAGAGGAGAGGTGGAGGGCCTGACTACAGAGGGGGAACAGCATAAATTAGCTTTGTATGCCGATGAACTCCTGATTTAGTTTAGCAAGCCAGATGAGGGACTTACACCACTTTGGGAAATAATGGAGGACTTTGGACATTTAGCAGGATACAAGGTAAACACTACCAAAACTGAAGTAGTGAGGCTGTCTTACACTCCCTCAGATAGAATAAAAGCGAATTCCCCTTCAACTGGAACAAGAACCACCTTAAATATCTAGGAGTACAAATCCCAACAGTTCACTCTCAGTTGTTTGAATTAAATTTTACGCCCATTCTGACACAGCTCCGAGCAGATCTGGAGAGGTGGGTACTTACACCTATCCCCCTGCTTCAAAGGGTGGAAGCAGTCAAAATGGTTCTCCTCCCTAAATTTGTATTCCTATTGCAAACCTTACCAATCTGTATACCAGGCTCATTTTTCACTCAATAGAGGGATCTCACACTTTATCTGGGATGCGCAGAAACCTAGAATCCATTTATCAGTATTACAAATCCCAAAGAGAGGAGGGAGATTGGCCCTCCCAAACCTGAAATGGTACCACCAAGAAACCCAACTTCACACAGTGTTCTACTGGCTAGATGGGAAATAAATAGCCAAATGAAAGATCCTGGAGGTTGGCGGAGGGGACCGTAATTCGATCCTGTGAAGATCCCTCGTTGCTGGACAGAGTCATTTTCCGGTTATACATAAAGGAAGCCCCTATATAGAGTCTACTTTAATAAGTTGGCACGAGCTCCTAAATGATAAATCCCTAAAAAAATGGAGACCTCTTTTAAATCACTTAGCATATGACCCAGCCTTTGTCCCGGCCAGTTGGGACATGGGGTTCCGTGGATGGGAGGAAAGGGGCCTCTTCTTAGTGTGGCATTTTATAGGGTAGAAGGGACTATTAACACTTCAGCAATTGGTGTCCCAATTTGGGGTGACATGGCGAGACAGATTCAGATATTTTCAAGCTAAGGATTATATTCAATCCTCAGGTTGAGCCAAGAGGAGACCCCCCAACAGATCCTATACCTTGTTAGATTGGCACTGGAATCTCAAGCTCCTTTAGAAAAGATTATCTCCTAGCTATATGGTGCTGTTCTTCAATGGAAAGGGGACTCGACGTCTACAATTAAGACAGCATGGTCTAAAGATATAGGGATGCAAGTATCTGATAAAATATGGTCAAGCCCTAGAGAAGACATACTGGGGTGAAATGCTATATGCTGGAGGGAGTTTCTTGGAAGTTGCTTGTAGATTCTTTCGGACTCAGCTATACAAGGAGGTTTGGGAAAGGGATAGGTTCAGCCCAGTGCTGGCGAGGCTGTGGACATTCACCAGCCACTTTGGTTCATGTGATCTGGGAGGTGCACATTTGACCCCTTCTTCCATGAGCTCCAGCAGGCACTATACAATATATTTGACTGGGGCCTGACCCTAAATCCAATGCTTTATTTCTTTCTGGTTCTTCCCCCTGGATATAGGGTCTCATGCTCGGCAAAACTGGTGAAAACTTTATTGTTAACAGCCTAGAAGGCGATCACTAAAAATCGGCTTACTGCTAACAATATATCTATAGGACTATTGGCATGACCTTATGGTATCGGTCTATCAAATGGAAAGGCTTACAGCTTCCCTTAACAAAAGACTAACAAAGTTTGAGTTGCTCTGGAGGAGGTGGGTCATTTATATAATGAATGTGAAACCTGATTTCATTCCCTAAATGAAGCAATTGTAAAAATTAGAAGAGTATCAATCCATCTAGATTTACTAATTAACTGATCTAATTCTTTAGATAAGAAATGTGATTATCCCTATACTATTGTTTAAGCAGAATATGTTGGACACAGTGAATAATTAGCATACTGTATGATGTAACTCTCTGTATTTTTATTAATTTATTCCTTTTTTAATGGTATGTGTGTTACTTGGTATAAACTGAAATAATCTGAAATAAAAAAAATTAAAAAAAAAAAAGACTTGCTTGTTCTGCCAGGCTTTCAGGATCTTACATAATATTCTGCTTCTATCTTTTATTTTATTGCAAGAATTTTAATTGTTTGTTGTTTTAACTGTTTTAAAGATTTGTACAGCGCTTTGGTTTTGGATATTGCACTTGAAAAATAAAGTTTATTATTATAGCATGTCCCCTTGTTCTTCAGTTCCTTTATTTATTTATTTGAATTTCAGATTAACACCTATACGAACATACAAAAGTTGCCTGCAGCAAAAGGCCATCCTGGGCTATCTAGGCTACGAACATACGAAATTTGCCAGCAGATAAAGGCCTAGAGGTCTATCAAGTCTGCTCAAATGTGCAGCTAGCACCCTTATCCTGCAGCTGCCCTCCCTTCCACCCTTCCCTTCATTAACCCTCCCCTTGTCCTGTCCCATCCCTTTGAAGCAGTCCACTGTTCTACTGCATACCACTTCTGCAGGTAATGCATTCCACCCAGCCACCACCTCTCTGTAAAAAGTGTCTCCTCATCTCCCTCCTGAACCTTCCTCCTCTAGTCTCATATCATGGCTCCTGGTGGCCCTCCCTCCCTTATTTGAACAGCCCTCTGTACCCGCCTTGTTTATTCCTTTCATGTATTTAAAGGTTTCAATCATGTCACCCTGTCCTTCCTCTCCTCTCCTCCAGTGAGTACATGTTCAACTCCTTCAACCTCCTCTCGTATGATAAGTCCCCCAGCCCCTTGATCATCTTTGTCGCCCTGCGCTGTACCACCTCCAGTAACTTAATGTCCCTCTTCAGATACGAGCGCCAGTACTGCACGCAGTACTCCAGGTGTGGTCTAACTAATGACCTATACAGTGGCAGAATCACCTATCACTGGCAGCCCTCACGAAACTCCTGCTCTTTCTATTACTCTGTATTGGTAACATGGAAATCAACCCTGGACCCCCTGAATGTATCACCTCTCCATCAGACCTAACCTCAATTAAAGGCCTCAGTTTCCTGCATATTAATGTATGCAGTCTGCTGAAAAAACTCACACCGATACAAGCCTGGGTTGCCCATACCTTGCCAGACTTTCTTGTGGTGTCTGAGACATGGCTCAAACCCACCACAGCAGACAGGGATGTTAACCTACCTAACTACCAGCTATTCAGAGCTGATCGCAAACAAGGGGTGGAGTAATAATATGCAAAATCCGTATAGCTGTATCCTGTATTGCTGCAACATCTATGCCCAAGGAGTCTGAATGCCTATCCCTAAAAGTCTCTCTCCCCAATACAGCAGCTTTTCAGCTAGTTGGTTGCTACAGACCCCCCTCTGCTGAACACAAGCTCTTATCCCATCTGGGGAACCTGCTCAAACCCAGCACTGAAGAAGTCATTATTCTAGGTGACTTGAATTTCAACTGGCTTACCCAGGAAGCTGACCTCTGGTATCATTCTGTGATACATATGGGTTCACACAGCTAATTAATGAACCAACAAGAATTAATGCAAGGAATAGTAATAACAGCACACTACTTGATATCATGCTAGTGAATAAACCACATCTATTCACACACGCTGGAGTGCTTCTCTGCAATATAAGTGATCACTGCACCATCGCAGGGGTAAGATCCACCAGCATAACAACAAGCCCTGCAAAATTCCTCATGAGGAGATCCAAGAAAAACATCAATATTGAAGGATATTTGCATGATCTAGCTTACTCTCCACACTGGCAAGAGTTTTATCTTGCCCATTCTGTTGAAAAAGCTCAGCAGGTGCTAAATAACATTATAATAAATGCCCTTAACACCCATGCCCCAATCTCTAGTATCCGAATAAAAACAAATCCTGTCGTTGGTTTACAGCTGACCTCAAAGCTGCACTGTTGGACAGAGACAAACTCTGGAAATGGCAAGAAAAACCAAGAATGCAAATGACTGGATGATCTTTAGGAAAGCCAGGAATAGATGTATCAAGAAAGTTAGGGATGCAAAGGCTGCCTTCTACTTGGCCGAACTCGACTCTTCCTACCATAATCCTGCTAGGTTTTGGGGCATCATTAAGGGTATGGTGGGGCAGGATGCTAACACCCCCCTTCCAACTCAATTACACAACAGTTATGGCCCTATCACTGGCAAAATGGAAATTCTGGATGCCTTCAATAACCACTTCACAACGGCTGGCCTTGCCTTTGACACCTCTCCAGCTAACCTGCTGAGGGAACAATTAAGCTCCCATTACACTGGTGATCAGAGAGTTGACTCTTCCTTCAGCTTCAAATCTATACTGTTGAAACAAGTAGAGGATCTATTATGGCAACTGGATACCAAAAAAAGCGCAGGGGCAGACTCTCTGGACCCCTACTTTCTAAAGATTGCAATCCATGTACTTGCAGTCCCCCTAACACACCTCTTTAACCTATCCCTAAACTCTGGCTCTATTTCCACACTGCGGAAGACAGCCCAAGTGGTTCCCCTTCTAAAATAAGGGGACCCTATGGATCTTAATAATTACAGGCCCATTTCCATTCTACCAGTGCTATCCAAGATGCTGGAGAAATTAGTGAGTAATCAGTTAAGGAGTATCTTGACAATGCTAACCTCCTAAACCCAGCTCAATCTGGATTCAGGGCCAAGCATAGCACTATCACTGCACTAGCCAAGGTCACAAATGACTGGCAATCCGAATTAGATAAAAAGAATAATGTCTGTGCAGTATTCCTGACCTGAGCAAAGCATTCGATACTGTGGACCACGAGCTATTACTTTCATCCCTGTACTCCACTGGCCTAGATCCATCCTCCCTTAAGTGGTTCAGATGCTATCTCACCGGTAGGTCACAGCAGGTAAAGCTAAGGTGACCTATCCCCATTAAAACCACTGTCAAGAGGAGTCCCCAAGGTTCTATTCTGGGTCCTATCCTTTTGCCATTTATATAAATAACATTGATTCAACCTTACCAATTCCTCTGTACACCTCTTTGCTGATGACACTGTTCTGAGTCAGCAACCCTTCCTGCAGCTGCTCGTGGAAATCCTACAAACAGAATTCTCCTTGCTACAATATCAGCTACCGAGAAAAGCTTCTGTTAAATGCAAAGAAAACGAAGCAATGATGTTCACAAATCAAAGCTGCACCAGCACATCCCTCTCCAATCATTCTCCCCAGCTATGCACTATACTTGGAGAAAATCTGGAGTATGTAGAAAACTTCAAATACCTAGGTGTGTGGATTGACAACAGACTTGACTTCACTCATCATTTAGAAGAACTGTTAAAAAAGCTTCGCCAAAGGCTTGGCCTTCTCTATAGATTAAAGCCCTTCCTAAACAGAGACTCAAAGATGAGGTTAGTCCAGGACATTTTTCTATCAGTTGTTGACTATGCAGACTTCCTTTATAGTCACTGCCCCATCTCCTACCATCACAAGCTGGATACCTTATATCATAGAGCAATAAGGTTCATTACAGATCTGCCATCTAATACTCATCATTGCTCTCTTTATGCTGCAGTTGGGTGGGTTTCCTTCACCTCAGAAGGAACAGAAATGCAGCACTATGGATTTACAGAGTTGTCAAAAACTTCCAACTATATCCTGGACTGCTTCACCCAGACGTCTCTTGCTTCAATGCCCTGAGAAGCAACAACATCATCCTGCTCAAATTGCCCAAATTCAACACCAGGCTAGGGAGGAGGGCAGCAATCAGCTATTCTCTAGCTATAGCATGGAACACCCTACAAAAATCCCTAAAACTGTCCAATATCATTCCATTTGCATCCTTTAAACAGCATTGTACAGTCTTCTTCAAAGAGAAATGCAATTGCTACCACTAGAGCTAGCATTGTCATCTCACAAATCTCCCTTCCAAACCATATATGGCATATTCCTTCCAGACAGACACCCCATCTTATGGCACCCAGTAATACCTTCACCATCCTAGTATTACATTATGTTGAGTGTCTGCCATGCCCCCACTGGGATATGTATATACTGTACATACTGTAAATATTAGCTTAACTTTCCTGTAAACTGCTTTTTATCATGTGAATTTACTGTACATCACTGTGTTTATAAACGCTATTTTCCCTTGTATGTATAAATGTCTTATATAAGTGTATGATGTATCTGTTGTGTATCAACTATTGAACCTTGACCTTATCAGGTCCATCTTGTAAATGAGCCTTGCTCAATGATGTCGTCTGAATAAATAAAGATTTGATGATGATGATGATGAGAATCACCTCCTCCTCCTCGAGGATATACCTCAGCAATACAACCCAGCATTTTGTTGGCCTTTGCAGCTGCCTTCCTACATTGTGCTGAGTTGTTCATTGACCCTGTAATGAGCACACCCAGATCCTTCTCCTCCTCTGTCTGGGCTAGCTGCACTCCCCCAGCTGGTAACTCCTCCTTGGGTTCTTCATCCCAAAATGCAGCACCTTGCACTTTTTGGCATTAAACCCCAGTTGCCAGGTGTCTGACCAGATTTCAAGCTTTGCCAGATCATCCTGCAACCACTGCCATCCCCCTAGGTCATCCACCACCACGCCTACCTTGATATCAGCAAACAGACTGATCTTGCTCTTGATGTCCCATGATATGTCTGCAATGAATATCCCAAACAACACTGGTCCCAACACCGAGCCCTGTGGAACACCACTCGTCACTGCCCTTGGGTGTGAGAGCTCCCACCCACCACCACCCTCTGTTGACTTCCTGAAGCCAATTCCTACCCAGCTCACCAGCTTTGCACCCGCCTCTGTGCCTACTAACTTCCTTCCCAGCCTTTCATGCGGCACCGAGTCGAATGCCTTTCTGAAGTCCAGATACAGGACATCCACTGCATGGCCCCTGTCCAGTTGCCTAGTTACCCAGTCATAGAACTCCACCAGGTTGGTTTGCGGATCTGCCACGATGAAGCCATGCTGTCTGCTGTCCTGTAGTCCTTGGCCTCTAGGAGGGCCACCAGCCTCTCCTTCAGGATAGTCTCCATTAGCTTACCCACGATGGATGTGAGGCTCACTGGTCTGTAGTTTCCTGTTCATCCTTGGGGCTACTCATTTGAGGGCACCACATGAGCCATCCTCCAGTCCTGAGGTACACACTCGAATGCAGTGAGACATTAAATTGTTGAGGCTGCTCAAGATTGCAGCTAGCTCCTATTCAACAGCTACTCCAACCCCTCCTCTTATTTATTTAATATACTATGACATGATTAGAGTATTGCAGGATTTACCATGCCTGGTATGGTTCGTCACGGCGCAGTCGAGTGACTTAACTACTAGATGTGGTAAATCCACCCATACCCACCCTTGTCATGGTATATTGCTATTATACAATGTTCAACTTTTTTATTTTTATAGTGCTATAAAACTTTTACAGTGGGTATACTGGAGGATTTATCACAGTCATGTGATGTGGTTTGACCAATGAGGTTACAGGATTTTCATACCCCATTGTATAATTATGATTTTGGTTACCGGTAGGTAGGTACACTGATCCAATGGACCATTTTCAGGCACGACTCCGCCACAGGAGGCACAGTAATGACAAGAACAATACATACATATACAAGATTATATGCATGATAACAAGCTACTGTACAACACATAATAATTGTTTACAATGAGTAGAGTCAGTGCAGGACATGATAAATTATATACCATGAGTACAGGCAAGGTAATGCCTTACCTCCCTTTACCATCCCTTTGCCCTGTCCCACCCCTTCTTGAAGCATTCCACTATGTTACATGCCACCACCTCAGCCAGTAGTGCATTCCACTTTGCCACCACCTCTCCATAAAGAAATGCCTCCTCATCTCCCTCCTGAATCTACCCCCAATTTATGTCATGGCCCCTACTGTCTCTCCCCACCTCCTCCCGAATAGACCCTCTGTGTCTGTTCTGATTATCCCTTTCATGTATTTGAAGGTCTCAATCATGTCCCCCGTCCCTCCTCTCCTCCAGTGTGTACATGTTTAACTCTCTTAGTCTGACCTCATATGGCAATTCCCCAGGCCCTGAATCATCTGCATTGCCCTATGCTGCACCTCTTCCAGCAGTCTAATGTCCTTTGTAGGCATGGGAGCCAGTACTGCACGCAGTATTCCAGGTGGGGTCTAACCAACAATCTGTATAACAGTAGAATAACCTCCTTCTTCTCGAGGTAATGCCTCTTGCAGTGCACCCCAGCATTTTGTTGGCCATTGCTGCTGCCTTTCTGCATTGCACGGAATTGTTCATTGCTCCTGTGATGAGTACCCCAGATCTTTCTCCTCTTCTGTTGCGTCCAGCCACACCTCCTTCCCCCGGCAGTAGCTATCTCCTCAGATTTTTTTGTTCCCAAGTGCAGTACCTTGTATTGTTTTGCATTGAACCCCAGCTACCATCTGTCAGATCATGCCTCTAGCCTTGCCAGATCCTCCTGTAGCCCCCCCTGCCACCCAACCTGGTCATCCACCACCACTCCCATCTTGGTGTCATTCACAAATAGGCTGATTTTGCTGCTGATGCCCTTCGAGATGTCTGCAATAAATATGCCAAACAGCACTGGGCCCAACACTGACCCCTGTGGAACACCACTTGTCACAGGCTTAGGGGATGAGTGTTCCCCACCTACCACCACCCTCTGCTGCCTATCTTTTAGCCAGTTCTCCACCCACCCCACCAATTTTGCTTTTGCCCCTGTGCCCCATAGCTTGCTTCCAAGTCTCCCATGCAGTACTGAATCAAAGGCCTTACTGAAGTCAAGGTACAGGACATCCACCGCGTGGCCCTCATCAATTTGCCTTAGTCACCAGTCATAGTATTCTACCAGGTTGGTCTGGCATGACCTGCCCTTGACGAAGCCATGCTGCCTCCCGTCCTGCACCCCGTTCACCTCCAGTAGTGCCACTGGCCTCTCCTTTAGGATGGTCTCCATTAACTTCCCCACTATGGACGTTAGACTTACTGGCCTATAGTTCCCCAGTTCGTCCTTGGGTCCACTCTTGTGGAGGGGAACCACGTGAGCCAGTCTCCAGTCATGCGGTACATATCCTGTCTCTAGAGATGAATTAAATAATTCTGCCAAGGGTCCTGCCAGGACCTCTGCCAGCTCCTTCAGCACTCTTGGATGTACTCTATCTGGTCCTGGTGCCTTGTCTACCCTTAACCCCTTTGGCACCCTCCTCACTGTGATTTCTCTGTCCGTCATCCCCCCATCTATTTCTGTCTTCCCTATGGGTAGCACCCCCGCTCTTTCTTTCATAAAGACTGAACAGAAGTAGTTGTTGAGCACTTCTTCCTTTCCACCCTCCCTTCCACCCATCCCCCTCCTTCTTAATTCTTATAATTTGATCCATATAGCTTCTTTTCTCCCTGATGTACCTAAAGAAGTCTTTTCTCCCTTTTGTTTTATGCCCTGCGCCAGCCTGAGTTCTTTTACCACCTTAGCTGCCCTTACCCCCCCTGGTGACTTCCTTTGCTTCCTGCAGATATTCCTCTCTATCCGAATTTCTGTATCTCCTGTAAGCTGCCCTTTTTCTCCTCACCCTATGTAACACTCCTTTGCTTATCCAGTTGGGTTTCTTTCCCCTAGCCTTCTTAGTCTGGGCCCTACAGCAAGTGTTTGTTGCCTCCACTATCCCCTGTCTTATCAGTTCCAACCTTTGTTGTGTGTCCATACCCAGTTGAATTTTGCACAGGAACCCCTGTACCACTTCCCTCATGATCTTAAAGGTGGCGTTCCTGAAATCCAGCACCCTTGTGCCAGATGCCCCCTCTCTTTAGCCATCTGGAACCATACTGTCTGGTGGTCACTCCCCCCAGCGGTTCCGCCACCCTCACATCCCTCACCCACTCCCCGTTCATAAGTACGAGATCAAGGGTGTTCCTTTCCCTAGTTGGTTCCTTGACCAACTGTACTAAAAAGCTTTCCTGGAAGGCATCCAGCATTACCTGCTCCCTTCTGTTCTTTGTGGTAGACGTGTCCCACTCCACACCTGGCAGGTTGAAGTCCCCTACTATCACCATCCCCCTCCTTCCTGCAGTTCCTCTTGATCTGTTCTGCCAGTACCCTCTCCATCCCTTCAGATTGAGAGAGTGGTCTGCACACCACCCTCAGTCTTGTGATCTGTTTTGGGATCCTGTAGTTGCACCCACAGTGCTTCTGTATCCCTGCCTCCTCCTCCCTTACACATTTTAATCCTCCTTATGCACAGCGCCACCCTCCCTTTCCCCTATCCTTCTGGTGTAATCTGAACCCGGAACCGTCATGTCCCAGTCGTGAATTTGGGTGGCCCATGTCTCTGTTATGGCTGCAAAGTCCACTCCCCCCTCCTCCAGGAGAACCTGTAGTTCCACCTCCTTATTCCCCAGACTCCTAGCATTTAGTGTTACCACCCTCCAACCCTTGTCTCTACCCCCCCCCCCTTATGTCCGCTCCTTTCGTAGTTGCCTTCCTCCTTACCTTGCTATCACGGGTGGTAAGCACATTTGTTTTCACATCACTAGGCCTCTGAAATCCTCTATCCATCCTGCTACCCACCCCCATTTAAATGCACCTCAATGTGCTTCCCTATCCTTGCCTTCAGTCGTTTTTCCTCCTCATTTAGGTGCAGTCTATCTTTTGCATACAGACTGCTGTTCTCCCAGGTCCCCCCACGCTCCTACCAGCCCGTACCCCTTTTCCTGACACCAGGCCCCTAGCCATTCGTTAAACTCTTGAATTCTCCCTTTTCTTGTCATACTTGCCCTGGAAATGGGAAGTGCCTCCGAGAAGGTGACAGATCTGCCTGCTCCCCCACACAGCGGTTCCACCTCCTCTTTACCTCCCCCACTGTCTTATCAGATAGGTAATTCGTCCCCAGGTGTATTATTAGGTGAGGCCTTCCCCTGCTTGCATACCTTAGCACAGATTGCCCCGCCCTTTCCGCCTTCATACCTGGCATGGCTTCTACTCATATTGTACTGTGCCCCTTCCCTTTGCTGCCCCACCTGACCCCTCTTAGTATCGAGTCCCCCAACACCAAGACACCTCCCTTCTTCCCCTCCCTGTCTTCCACCTTCCCCATCCCTTCTCCTCTCCTTCTTCCTCCCCACAATGTTCCCTCCAGTTGTCGCTATTTCTCCCCATGTTATCCGGCTGTACTCATCCCTTCTTGCCACAATACACCTATTTCTTCATCACCTCTCGCTTTGTTCTTTGTACCCACAGACCACACTTCCCTTCCTCCTTTCCCTCCTTTGACCCTCTGTTAGAGGTTGGCCTCGTTTGAGTGTAACCCCTGCAAATGGGGGTTCCCAAAGACTTCCAGGAGCTTGCTTGAGTGCTCCAAGCCTGAATGGTGTTTGGCATTTAAGCCATTTATCAGTGAGTGTTTTAGAACCTCTGGTACTGTCTCTTTAAGAGCTGTCTGCTTGCAGACATAATTAGTTTGTATGGGGACTGTGTGTTTCTTTGATTGAGTACCACTCAAGCTGCTGCCAATTCACTTCATTTTTGCAGTCACTAGGAGTGCAAAGGAACCTATCTGAAAGATGTAACTGTTTGCCAGAAATTATTTAGAGTAATAATGAAATTACAGTTTGTCTAACCTGCTTTTTGCAGTCAGAACTGTGTCTGCTAGTTCCCATTCTAGTTTTGAACTGCTGAACTGGACCAATCAGTGTGGGGTAAGCTAGCTCTAAAATGGTGCCTTGGACAATCAGAACTTGGACTCATAATCTGAGCCAGCCACAAGAGGATTGTATGGGCAGTGACTCTGGGAGATGTAGTTTAGACTTCAGTGCCTTTTGGACCAACAGCAGCAGTCTATTGTGAGTGACAGCCAATCCAGTCAAGAACTGGGAGGAACTCAAAGGAAGTGCCCGGTTTTGTCGGTTGGAGTTTGAGTTGAGCTTTGGCAGTGAAGAAGGAAGGAGCCCTGTGCTTTTTCAGTGTGCAGTTTTAGTCAAAAATGTGTAAGGCCCAGAGTTCCGGTCTGCAGCTTGTTAGGACTGAATCCGTCCTGTGAAAAGAATCAAAGGATCTCTGAAGAGTAGAAACCAGGCTCACCCTGTAGAAGACTGGAGGAATTGCTGAAAATTACACTCGGTCTGTCAGGAACTGAATCTGCTGTGTGTTCTCCCGGTATTGTGCAGTAATTGCGATCGGATACAGATGCAGCCTGCCTGGTATAGTGCTTTCTTTTATATGGATGTGTGAAGAGGTTTGTGCACCTCAAGTGAGCCCTGCTGACACTGAAGGACCCTATCTTATTTGGAGGTCGTGAGTACTAATTCAGGGTTCGCTCCCTGTTGAATTCGCATTAAATCCAAATGGAATTACTGTACTGCTGACTGTTTAATTCTCTTTTCTCTGTGTGAAAGGGCCCCTACCAGCTGCCACAGTTTGGACTAGCCACTAGGGCTTGGGTACCCAGGGACAGTAACTGATAGGGATAGGCCTGTGCACAGAGCCATAGATAGATTATTAAGTGATAAGCTATTAACCTGATTTCCCCTGTCCTTGTTATATCCCCTAAATAAATCAGAGCTGCTTGTTTCAGCAAAGTTATACTGCCTGAGGTATTTGTCTATGTTAAAGTACTGTACTGTGATTGTTGCACTGTATCTCATTTCACAGGAGGTCCCAGTGCGAACCAGACCTGGGGGTAAGTGTATACTGTGAAGGTAATTCTGATATATTGTGTGGGCCACTAGTGGGAAGAAAGGGGGGTTGCAGTGTCCCAGAGGGCTGTGACCAAGTTAGTTTAACTATTGCAAACCCTGACCTCTGGGTGGAGGCACCCGCCATTGGATCCAGGCCCCTCAACCTGTTAGTGGCAAATCAGGCAGGGGTAGTAGCCCCTGGGATAGCGCCATCTAGGGGTTACATGAGCTTACTGTGTTACCATCTCCCTGTACTCCTTCTCTTAATCTCCTCGCACGTTTGTTTCCTGTACCTGTGTCACCCTCTCTACTCCCTTGTCCTGACCATCCTTATCACTCTTATCTCCCCATCTTTTTCTTTTCCTGGACATCTTTTGTGCTTTCCACATTCCTTCTCCTCCCAACCTAATATGCCCATTCATCATCTTTGACACTTTTCCCCATTAGCCTTAGTACTTCTTTCTCTAGCCTCCCCATGCTTATATAGACTGGGCACCCTGCCTTCCACAGGTGTCCATGAATACTGCCCGTACAGTTATTACATCCACGATCCTTCCTCCCATGTGATTTCTGTTACCCCTTCCTGATTCCTTTGCCCCTCCTCCACTGACCCTCATTCTGGCCTTCCCACTACCTTGCCCCTTCCCAGACTTCCCAATTTGTCACCCTGGTCCCATTACCCTTTCCTCTTCTTTGTTCCCTCTGCTCCATTCTGCATCTCGTGGTTCCTCTCTCTCTGTCTTGCCCCATCTGTTAGCAGCACTATTTCCTTATTTTTCAGTCCTCTACCCTGTAGTGTGTGGCTGTGTGGTGTATGGAAATAAGGTGGCTAACAGTGTGTGCTCGTGTCTCAGGCTACCAGTTTAAAGGAAGTGATGCGCTGGGGAGGCCCTCCTGATCACCAGAGACAATCAGGTACCCCAGCAAATCCTCACTGAGACACTCAGCTCCACCAGCAAAAATCCCTAATGGGTACCTTTCCAGCTTCAGTCAGAAAGCACCCTGGTACCAACTGAAAATACTAAGCTGCAAAAGAAATAACATCAATAAAATCAGTGAAAATCAGCAGATACTTCCCTGAGATGTGTCTGCTTCTTCCCCAGCTCCACCACTCTGACTCGGTCCCCTTCAGTTAGCAGTAACTCTGATGAGACCCAAGATCAGACAGTTATCACCCCTCCCAAGCTACAGGGCTAGACAGACAGACACACAAAACTACAGTTCCTGCAAATCCACAAGCGGGTACCTTTCCAACTTAAGTCAGAAAGCACCCTGGTACCAACTGAAAACAACACTAAGCTGCAAAAGAAACAATAAAATCAGTGAAAATCAACAGATACTTCCTGAGATGTGTCTGCTTCCTTCCCCAGCTCCACCACTATGAGCCGAGGGCTCTTTTACAAAGGTTCCATGTCTTGAATACATAGATTGGTTAAGACAAATGAACAGTCAGGCATGGTTACATTAGGCAACAAATAAAACAGGATAACATATGGTATTTACTAGAAGAAGTGGGGCATTAGTTATGGTAACTACTAGGGCAACTAGACTAAATTACAAAAGTGGCACTCAAAAGATGCATACAATACATTAAAAGAATGCAGCCAAAGGCCTTGTCCAGCGACAAAACAAGTTAAAAGAAAAAGCATTGCGTAAATAGCTTAGGTAAACTGAACATAGGGTAGTGATATTAAGGAGGAGGTACAGTATAAAAGGGTAAGAGTTTGAAAAGAAAAAGGGTAGGGAAAAATTAGAACTGCCAATGGCCAGTGTACATGGCAGGAACAGGATAGTATAAGAGTGTAGGGGAATAGGGTAAGAAAGGTGTGGAGTAGAGGTGGGAGGAAGAAGAGGGACAGGGCTGAAATTAAAGAGGGGAAGGGGGCAATGGACGTGGAATCACTGGATGACAAAGAGAGCAGGCGGAGGTGAGGGGAAAGGGAGGGAGAGGTGAGGGAAGGGGTAGGGGTGGAGAAAGGACGAGGGAAAAAGGAAAATAATAGGAGACGAGAGAAACAGGAGGGAGGGAGGGGTGGAAGGTGGGGCTTTGGCAAAGGAGGAAGGCTCAAGTGGAGCAGCCACCTCAGGATTTAGGTGAAGCAGTCACGAGTAGCAGGTAGTTTTTTCCTGAAAAATACTTCCCTTCCTATACCTCATCTACCCCATGAGGTATTTAAATGTCTCTGTCATATCTCCCCTTCCTTTCACCCAGGGTGTATATAATGAGGTCCCCAAGTCTCTCATTGTAGGGCTTTTGGTGCAGACCCTGCACCATTTTAGCTGCCCTCCTCTGGACTGCCTCCATTCTATGTCCTGGAGAAGGTTACACACACACACACACACACACACACACACACACACACACACACACACACAGAGAGAAAGGTACCCCTACGTGACAGAGACCACTTCAACTACTAGACACCACCAAAACAGTGAGTACAGAGACCCTGGAGGGGAAGGGTTACCAACACCAATGGGAAGTGAATAATAATCATGCATCCTGGCAGCACATGCCAGAAACCTCATGCTATGTGGATCACTGTCATTTGCAGCTGTGTATTGTGGTAGCTTTTTTTCTTTTTAATCCTCCTGATTAGGGCTGGGCAGAAGTCAGCCCTGTCCCCAGGCAGAAGTCAGCTGTCCCGTGCCTCTCCTCACAATCCTGGGCTAGGCTGCCCTGTGGATTGCCCCCCATGGCAGGCTGGGGAAGGGCCTTCCTCTCCACTCCCCGTGACTCTCATCCACAATGCCACCCTAGGATCTGAGGTGGCAGGGCGTGCTGCAGTGTCTCAGGCTTCACAGAGCCCAGGTCCACCATTTTCCTCTTTCTTTTTTTCTCCCCCGTTCCCAGCACTGTGGCAGTGAAGAGGGTGCACATGCTCCTGGAAATCTTTCCACCCTCCCGACATCACATCAGCCTCTCAACATCTGCTTTGGCACCAAGCTGCCACCTGCTGTCAGCCAAGAGCCAGGAAGGTGCACCACCTCAGTCTGAGTGAGTAGAAGAGCTGACAGACAGCAGCACAATCCTCTGCCAGCCCTCCTCCCCACTGATCTCCAGTGACTCTAGCTCATTCCCAAACTCCAGTCGCTGGTGAGGCCAGAGGTAAGGTGCTTTACAGCACCTCAGCCCTCTGCACCACCAGGCCAACCAACCTCCTGCTTTTTTGAATAGTGGCCTGTCATTTAGGTCATTTTACCTTCAGCACTGCCGCTGACAGACTTTAAATGATAGAGACTGTCACTATCTCAGAGGCAAGGAAATTCATACCGACTGGCCAGTGCAAGAACAGGCAGGGCCCAGTGCAGCACAGGGCCTAGATAGCCTAATACAGTCTAACTGCAGCTTCGATGTGTGCAGCTGCTGTGCACCCCCCCTTTCAGGACAGCACTGACTAGTGGGTTGTGGGGCCTTGGCAGACATCAGAGCTGCCCTTGAGGGGACCTCTGGGTGACAGACCAACTGATCTATATTGCCAGCCAAGGCCAGGAAAATCACAACTTAAAAACTAGGAACAGGGAGCCCTACCACCAGCAGATTGGCCCCTTTCTCATCATCACTATAATGACTACAGAAGGAAACTCTGCAGACAGTAAGTCCCAACTATGGGAGGAAGGGCACACGCTGCAAGTTTTCCCTGTTGGTCATGTTTGCAGGATTGTTATGCCTGCATGAGAAACCCCTCAGGAGGCTCAGACTTCACAAGCATCCAATGCTGGTTATGCACAGGACATGCAGACTTGATGACCATGAGAACCAGATTCAATTGGCACCAGACATCATAGCGAAACTCGACACAGCCTTCTCACGTGACCCAACATGCATTGGTTTCCAGGACCCTCAGCCACCATATCAGCCATTGGGTACTTTACACCACAAGGAGGCATTCGGAAGAGAACAAACTACTCCTCAGAAGAGGAGGAATCCTGCAAACACCCTCACAAAAGAAGAACAGAGTGAGATCTCTATCCCGTTGGACTCAGAAATGCTCACGTCCATCACCAGGTAGATGCAACCAGGATTTCCAAGCATCTGTGGACTTGCTGGATGACTAGCTCCATGTACCTACTGGGAGGTCACATACAGTATCTAAGGTTCAAAGTACAGGGTTGACATTTCCAATTTAAGACTCTACCTTTTGGTCTACCTTCTATGTCTCAAGTATTTTCAAAACTTATATTGACCATCATAGCATGCCTATGGAGTCAAGGCTTTCAGGTATTCCTGTACTTGGGCAACATTTTTATCTGGGTCCCACTCCACCATAAAGCCCAACAAGCAGAATCGTCTGTCGTTGACTGCCTAAAGTTGGACTGTTTCATCAAGTGCAGTCCAAAGAGCTCTCTGGAGACATCACAAATGATTGTACAAGACAGAGGAGAAATACCAGTACCTATAACAGCTCATTCACCATTTTCTGAACTCATAACTGGCTTAACTGTTTCTACAATTTATTTATTTATTTTTAACCCAAGAGAGGCACACTAAGCTGGAAGCTTTGTTTACATGTGCAACCTGGGAGCACAAGGAAGTTAAGTGACATGTTCAGGGTCATACAGTATACAAGTGAGGGCTGTGGGATTCAAACCTAGGTCTTTAGGTTTGCAGCTCAGAGCCTTAAACCACTGAGCTATACTGCCTCCTGGCTAATTGGAACAATGGTCTCCTTGGTGGATGTAGTAGTACCTGCACCATGATATACAAGACCAACACAATTGATCTTGCTATGACAGTGGTCCCGTGAGAGGGTCAGCAGACATAATCAGGTTTGAGTATCACAAAAGATGAAGAACAGCTTGACCTGGTAGATCAACCAAGCAAAAATTATGAAGGGGTAGCCCTGGACACTGCAGCCTCTCCAGATGTCGTCCTACAACGGTCTCAGAGGTTGAGGAACACACATGGATTAACTCTCAGCACAGCGCAGGTGATCATTACTAGAGTCCCACCTCAGAATCAGCATTCTAGAAATGAGAGCAGTTCGCCTTTTTTTTCAGGCTTTCACCTCCTTCATACTTCATGAAAACGTTCTGGTGCGAACGGACAACAGTGACATGCATTGCTCTTCGGGGAGGCACCAAGAACCACAAAATGCTTAAACTCTCCAGCTACTTAGCTGAGAAAAAAGATCACTGATCCGGTTTGTCCACAGCCTGTCTCCCACGGCAGGACAATTAGACAACAGAATGGCTAAGCCCCAGAGATGTACTACCTGGAGAATGGGAGTTATAAACAATGCCTTCAAAACTCTTGTTCACCGACAAGAAAACCCAAAACGCCACTGTTCTGCTCCCTGGTCAGCCTCCCAGCCAAGTTCTCTGAACTTGAAGCCTGGGTGTCCCTCTACAAGCCACACGTCTTGGGTTTATCTGAAACATGGCTTAAGCCATACCACAGTGATGCCTCCTACCAACTCCCCAGTTACTCATTGCTGTGCCTTGACAGGCCTGGCAGAAAGAGTGGTGGTGGCGCTGCACTATCGTGCAGGACCATATTAGTGCCACCACTATTGCCTGCTCCTCCTCCTCAGTCAGTGAATGGCTTGTTACTGAAATTGTTCTGGATGCATCGAAAAAATTGTACAAAGGCTGCTCCTACAATACTCCCTCAGGAGGTGCACAGGGACTATCTCATTTCCTGAATGGCCTTGCATCTGCCCCCTCCTCCAGGGACACCATCATACTTGGGGATTTCAACCTCCATTGGACAGAATCCCCAGTACCAGAATATGCACACCTGCTAAGGACGCATCACCTTGATCAAGTCATCTCCTCCCCTATCAGGTGCAACCCCTGCTCCCCCAGCCACTCCACCCTCAACTGGATTGCCACAAACTGTGCGAATCTAGTCCTCCAAGCAGGCACTATGGCTGACTCTGTCAGTGACCACACCTCTACGTATATTGCTCTAACCACCAAATCAATACGTCCTCCCCACAAATTGCTATCTTTTAGGAAATTGAAATCCCAGGATTTGGACTTAGTGCAAAGGGATGCCTGGGCCATAAACTGGTCCTCGCTCTACCAACTCAAAGATGCATCCATGGCGGTGATGTTTTTTTTAAAGAAGCTCTTCACAACCTTCAGGACAAATACTTCCCTATCACTACCAGGAGGGTTAAAGGTGGTAACACCCATTGGCTAGCAAATGAACTTCTGGCCCAAATGAAAGTAAGGGACAAAACCTGGCAAACCTTCAAGGCATCCTCCCACCCCCCACTTATGGAATGCATACAGGCGACTTCGTAACTCCTACAAGCAGGCTGTGAAGTCACTCAAGCGTAAATACTACACCAACCTACAAAACGAGTCTCTTGGCAACCCCCGCAGTTTCTGAGCCTCAGTTAATACCCTCCTCAATCCAAAATCAAATAAACAAATAATGGAACTTACCTCCCTCTTTGGTCCCATTACTGACCCAGGCAAGATTGCTGATACCTTCAATGGAGTGTTCACCAACCTTACCGCCTACACCTGCAAACTCCCTCCACAGCCTCCCTCTACCCAGAAAAAACAGCTATGCTGCCCACAGACATCAAGCTCTGTCTTTTATTTCAGAACCAGACCGTAGTGTCACTGGCAAACTCCTACAGACGCTGCCCACCAGGGGCAGCCCAGGTAGCAAATTGTCTGTATCCCACCTTTCTGAAATTCCTCTCCCTGCCCTTGTAAACCACTGGTATACCCCCCGACAGCGACACCAATACCAATACAGTGACCTATACTGCTGCCGACAAAATCGACAGGTAACTGTATTGGTGTGCCAGAGACACAAGGCACACTGTCTCCCAGTCCTGCACCCTCCCGAATCAATTCCAACTCAGAGTTGATTATAATTAGAATGGAGGTGCGGGGGCAGTGCTCCTGCATGGGGGTTCGGGAGGCAAAGGCCCTGATAGAAAAATGGAATGGGAGTCCATCAAGATTTATGTCAACCGCAATCTCATGCATCGACAAAGTCCGTTGCTGTAATGCCGGGTTTCCATTTAAACTGATGTCGAACCGGCATCGCACAGCCAAAGCCACTGACCCAC
Source organism: Neoceratodus forsteri (assembly GCA_016271365.2). NCBI lineage: Eukaryota > Metazoa > Chordata > Ceratodontiformes > Ceratodontidae > Neoceratodus > Neoceratodus forsteri. The sequence goes on along the minus strand of JADMNL010000030.1, from coordinate 100,396,786 downwards.
ATATTTAACCTTACCCTCATCATCTACTGTGCCTGACTCATGGAAGCATGCGCATGTGGTGCCTATTTTCAAGTCTGGCGATCCTGCTGCCCCAGAAAACTACCGCCCCATCTCCCTCCTCCCACATCTAAGTAAACTATTAGAAAAAAATCATTCATCGCCAGCTGTCTGAGGCTAAGCATCTAGATAAGTACAACCTCCTGAGTCCCCTCCAACATGGCTTCCGCAAACACAACAGCATCTCTTCGTCCTGGCCCTTTTCTCCAACCATGTCCTTAGAAACATGGACATGGGTATAGCCACAGGTGTGGTGTCTATGGACCTATCAAAGGCCTCTGACCTTGTTGACCACCACCTTCTCCAATCCACCCTACTAAACCTAGGCTGCTCCCCAAACGCCACCACTTGGTTTAGCAGCTACCTCGCTAACAGATCCCAGTCTGCTCTGATAGGCAAAGACATCTCTGCTGCATTACCCATCCATACTGGTGTCCCCCAGGACTCCATACTGGAGCCTCTGTTATTCTCACTATTCATAAATGATCTTCCTGCAGAAAGCATAAACTGTAATGCGCTCCTCTACGCTGATGACCTTGTCATCCACCATAGCACCAAGTCCCTCGAATCTATATCTTCTGCACTCACTACAAACTATGGATTAGCTCAACATTGGTTCCTCTCCAAAAACTTGTTGTAAATGAGAAAAAAAATGAAGGTCATGCTCTTTGGTGCAAAGCCGTACCTTGCAAAGGCCACCAAATCAAAAACCTTGTTACACATAGTCACCCCTGCAAGCCCTCCTCTTGATACTGTGTCCTCCTTCAAATACCTAAGAGTGGCTCTTGATCCCTCTCTTACCTACAATGACCACATTTCTAACACTGTGAAGAGAGTCCACCAGAAACTGGGGGCAGCCTACCGTGTTAACCACCTCCTGACCCCAGAGGCTCGTCTTGCAATTGCCCAGGGAAATCTACTGCCCCTACTCGACTATTGCTCCCCAGTGTTCTCCTTCATGTCCTCCTCACTTCTTTCTCGTCTAAATATCGCATACAACTCTATCTGTCACTTTGCCCTTCAGGTCCCTTCCTCCACTCATCACTGCTCTCTATATCAGTCCTTAGGCTGGCTCTCTACAGGGACGTTTTGAATATGCTACAGGCTGTCTAGTCGACACCTCTCTCAGGAACTCACATAAATCCCTGTACTCCTTGCTTCTCACCGACAGGGTGGTAACTGGTGTCTCCAGGTTTCTTCCATCCCCCAATAGTCCCCTCTGTATCTACTGTCATGGGGAGCAAGGCTTCTCTCTCTCTGCCCCTACCTCTGGAACAGAATACCACCTGCCATCCATATGTTACCCTCTCATCAGTCCTTCAAATCAAAGCTAAGAGATTGGCTCATGTCTCAGGCCACCTGTGCCTGCTCCCTTGGAAACGCCCTCGCCAGAAATCCACCTTAGGGGCCCAGTGTACCATTTGCCTTATTTCCCCAAGAACTGGCTACTACATAAACAATTGTTTTTGATTCCATTGTGAAAATGTTGATTGCTATAGTGTAATTCCTTATGCACTGTATTGTAAACTTTGAACTGGCTGAATAATGTCTTGATTTGCTGTAAATGTATATCCTAGTTTTCTGCAAGCAGAAAAGCTTCACTTTATTTGTCATGAATTTGTTTTTTATGTCCTTAACCTCTATTTCTAAGATATGATGTTTATGTATCACTGTTTTTGATACCACTGTACTCACTGTATTATATGTACCTACTGTGTTATAACTTGTACCTATTGGCTGTGCCACTGTACAGCCCGGTCACAACTGAAAATGGTCCTTTGGATCAATCTGCTCACCTGGTTACCAAAACATACATACATAAATAAATAAATGATCAGGCACTAGCATGGAATACCTTTTCCCCTGCACTGTGGCAGCTAGGACTGTTATACCCCTTACCTCCAATCTCTAGGCTACTGAGAGTACTACACAAGATAGCACAGAACAAGACAACAGTTATTACAGTTTGCCTGTATTGGCAGCATCAGCTGTGGTTCCCTCTCTTGATCCAAATGGCAGAAGAAATTCATCTAATTCCCCCTACAACCAGGCACTGGTACACCAAGGACCAATAACACATCTGAGTCTCTACAATTTGTCCCCCTCAGTATGGAAATTGAAAGGGAGGTCCCTAGGGGGGTATTGGATACTCACAAGAGGTGATAGACATCATGGTAACTACACTACGTCAGTGAAATTCAAGAGTATATTATAGAATTTGAAGAAAACTTTTCTGGCACAGAGGTATCAGTGTTGATACTATTACAATTCTCAATAAAGGATTCAAGAAAGGGCTAAAACTAATGACTCTCCATATATACAGTAGGTGGCAGAAGATGACACACAATCAGTTAAGACCTTACACAGCATACAGTTTAAGTGGAGTGTCTAGTTTTGTTGGAATGTTGCTGCTTTACAACTGGCTGGTATAGTCCATAGGGGGAAAGTTGGTGCTTCTGTATCAAAAGTCTAGTTCCAGCCTTTAAGAAAGCATTAAGAGGGAAGATCCCTTTCTGGCCCATTTGCACAGCGGTTGGATTTCCACTGGTGACCAGGGTTCGGGAAAGGACCCGGGACAACAGAGGGATGGCTGGGGGAGAAGGCTTTAGCGTCCGATGACTGCTTGCCTTCTACCACGGGGAGGATGGGGATGCAATCCAGCACCTACTGGCTCCAGGCGGAGGCCGGGAGAACAGCAGCATGTTGGACCCACTGACTGGAGGTGCATGGTGGACATCAGCATACACCTTGATGTCAGGGTGCTTCATGTTCCCCAGGGAGAAAGCAGGAAAGCTCCCCACTATACCAGATGACGGTCACCCAGTTGCCTACTGCCACATAAGCCCCAGGGTTGGCCTCGGAAGACCACCGCAGCAGTGCCCGGGGGGGGCAATGAAGAGTGCGCTGTCCACCCCCACTGGTGCCTTTCCCCTCGGAGGAGGGGGACCCCCCCGGTGAAGGGTTACACCGGGTTACCTCCCCTGGGTGGCTGTAATGTGAAGTGGTGGCGAAGGTGGCCAATAAAATGGAGGAAGAGTGATGTGGCGGGGTCCATTGGTGGCCTGAAGGAGAGGCAGACATGGAGAGGTGGATTGGGAATTGATCAAAAGTTGGGTTCTGGAAGCCCGCCCATGTGTCTCCGTAAGAGTGGTAGGTTGCTGTTTTGGCATGCACAAAAGTCACTACAGGAGTGGACAAGCAGTGCTCCCCTCCCTTGGCGGGAACAGCTGGAAACAGCAACACTCCGAAACATGGACCACCCAACTGCAAGATACCTGGGCTAGCCTCTAAACCCTGGTTGCCTGCTTGGAAGCATGAAGCACTACTTCTGGGCTATTGGGTGGTCCAAGGCTATCTTATATGGTGTCGCTTCTTACATACATCCAAAATCAGCGGCCTGGTTAGATGTGACAGGGCTGGATGCATTGGGAATAATCTAGAAAATGCATTCCTGATGCCTGACCTCAAGCTTGAACAGTGATAGAGAATGGGGACGCTCAAGTGCCCTAGATAAACAAGCCTGCCTTAAGGGGAGTTTCTCCTAGTGTTATGGATGTAAACGTATAAAATACCCTGCTTGACTGGCTAGAAACCTATTCATTGTTCTGTAGCATTGATTGTAATGATGATTACTTGGTAAATGTACCGTATTCTGCTATTTTATAAAGAATCTAGTTTAAAAAATAAAAAACAATGCATCCCTGATGTTCCCATTGAAGATCTAACCCAAGAGCTTTAATGCCCAACAGCACTTCACAAGCAAGCATTCTATAGCTGGCAGGACATATGCAGCAGAAGATTTATCAAATAAGGCCTTTTCTGAGCTTGTAAAAATAACTGTGAACATTTTAACATTGGTTTGATTTCATCATCTGCATTAAGAAAAAAGAGAAAATCAGATGCCGGGTTCAGAGACTGCCTACATTTGCTAAGACAGTGATGGTACTTGTACAGAAAATGATACGGGATGTTGGTTCTTAACTTGTTTAGGATACTGGGTACACTTACTATGTTTTGCTTGCATTTGAATGCTCTAGAGATATAAGGGGCAGGCCCAACTGGCAATTATGTTTCACTTTATGTGTACACTTTAGGAATGATGGAAGGGTTACTGCCCATTTAGCCCCTCAATACTTTTTTGAAAATACATTTTTATTGAACATTATTCACTGAACATTGTATATAGTCATCAATAACATATGGAACATAGAGCTTCTTAGAGGTAAGTACATTAATCAGTTCATCAACAGTTATAAAAAAAATTAAAAATATGATATATATACAGTATATATATTTATTTATATATATATATATATATATATATATATATGAAGTTTACTAAAATATGGCTATTTGCTTCTGCTAATGTCTTTGAAGTCTGTTTTCTGCAAGGAATTAAACTTATAACTCGTATTTTATTTGTTAAGATTCTGTACCTAATATCAAAAGTAAATTATACATCAAGGACAGTGAAGTAGAGAAGAAGGCAAGAAGCAACAGCGGAGAAGAAAGAAAGGGCAAGCAGTTATTGGAGAACATCAGTGAGCAGGAAGATAGAATAGGGTCCATGATTGTTAAAGCTATTTACTGAGTAAGGTCAATCATCATATTAGCTTACAGACATGGTCAAGAAGCACGTTCCATTTTCTTTAATTAAAGTTATGCATGTTGGTCAACTTTTGTGTAATTTTTCCATGTTCCTGTGTTTAATATTTTTAATAACAGCTAGCCTCTTGCAAGTATCTCGGCTGCGATGGAAACTGTCTGATAAAGCCAGGCTAGCGACGCCGCAGATGGCTCTGGGGAGAGACTGCAATTTCTTTGGTCTTTATTACAGGGCCTACTGGAGAGTTAATGGGGAGCTGATAGAAAACACAACCCTCTCATGTTGCAAGGAGGAGTCACGCTTGCTGTGCGAGACAGAGCACACAGAGTACTGGACTTTACAGGACATGAAACTCTGATTCCAGCTTAGGCTAGCCTTTCAGATGGGAGGTCTTCCAGGACAAAAGGATGCTGAATCTATGATGTCAGAGTGACATAATGGATGACGGTCATGGGGGCAGCTGGAAAGTCTTAAGGTCTGGAGAGCATGAAAGAGATGGTCAGGTTTGGGACTACAAACAAGCTACCATCTAAGGGTTCAGATCTGCCCTGATTCACCAAAGTGCCTTGTGTGGTAAGCCACTCTAACTTTCTAAAGAGCGAGGGGGGGTTCTGTAATTTCTGTAGAATTGCTGTTCCCCACAGTCTTGCTGTACTATCCTGTATAGCGAGGCAGTATAGAGTAGTTGTTAAGGGCACTGAGCTGCAAACCTGGAGACCTGGGTTTGAATCTCATCAGCCCCCACTTGAATACTGTGTGACCCTGAGCAAGTCACTTAACTTCCTTGTGCTCCCAGGTTGCACCTAGAAACAAGCTCTGGCTTAGTGTGCCTTTCCTGGTTAAACAATTTCCCCTATCCGTGTAAATATCTGTAAGTGTTAAAATATTATATTTTTATTTATGCAATAGGCGTGTACACATGAGCCATTATATAAATGTATTTATTTTCACTGCTGTTTGATCACTTTTATCTATATAGTAGACATGTCATTGCCGTTTATCTACATAGTAGACATGTCATCAGGTCTCTCCCCCCAACAGCTGGCACTTCAACACACTTTCACTTTCATGCTCCTGAGCTACAGCTGCCTGCTTGCACACTCCTCACAGGCACAGTAGTAATACAGTCACCCTACCAAAGTATCCAGAAAAGAATGGTAACCAAAGCAGCAGTTTACTTTCTCTTTTTTTATTATGAAGAACAAACCTTCAGAACTGCCACACCATTCCAGCAACCTCCGAAAGCTCCCATCAATCTTCAGCAGCTTGGTATTGCCCCCCGCCCACCGACCCAACTGCACCCTTGCGCACTCACCTATGCATGGAAACACTCTGGCAGCTTTCCAAAATCCCCGATTTCTTTTTCTCAGAAAAAACACATCCAGAACACCACCAGCTGTTGTTAAAACAGCCGACACTCTAACATGAAGGCCTCTCTTGCTAAACTGGGCCACTGTATTTCTTCCAAATTTTCAACACAGACCACTCCTCAACCCATCAACATCACCATGTCAATGCCATCATGATGATGTAGCAGCTATGACAATGCCAAGGCAATGGTGCTTCTCAGAGGTAGAGAAGCATTATTTAAAAATACTTTTACATTTTTTAAAAAGAACAACAGATATTGATATAAAAAAAGTCCTTGTCTATTGCATAAATGATACACAGTGGGGATCTAGTGGAATAAAATTATTTATTTTCACTCAAGCTGTTTGACCTTGGGCATATTCATATGCACCCCACTCGTGAGGTTACTTATGGTCAAACAGCTCTTATGAAAATAAATTGTTTATTCAACAGGTCCCCACTGTCTAGCCCTTGTATACTTCATGTTTCTGTGACTGAGTCCTTTAAAGGTACAGCTAACTGATTTATAATTGACAAAACTATATTTCCACCTCTAAAGAAAAGGTTACAGTTACCATATTTTGCTTCCAAAGTAAGTTCTCATTTGTGACAGAGAGGGATGGGTCGATTGCCCTTGAGCAAGCAGCACTATACTGTGTGAGCAGTGTCTCTAGAGGGACTCAGAGATACTCTGAGAGAGTGTCAATGCTGAGAGGTGGCAGCCATTGATTACTCTTGCAGGTGTCTCAAGGGTTCGAGGAGGCTGGTAACACTGACAGGCTGAGTCTGGGAATGACCAGTTTGTCAAAGACTGGTGGCAGCTGTGGGATCTGAAACAGTTTTGTCAGTATAAAAGGTTACCTGCGGAGACACAGACCAGGATGTACAAAAAGGGAATGTATATTCTACCAGTTTATTTATTTATTTTTTGTTAAAGAGCAAGTTTTCACTTCAAAAAATACCTCCCCATCCCGTATTCTGTAGCTACCCTCCAGTTTAAGATCCTTGTAGGTGAAGCATGTATTTGTATAACTCTCAGTTCTAGTATCATCCCCGTAAAAACAGCACAGAGACCATGGTCAAACGCCTGTGCTTTCCGACAGTAGGCACCCCTCATCATTTTTATGTGATAAGTCCAGTGAATAGCATCGGGTGAGGCTAGGTTATATTGTTATATTGTTTTAAACACTAGAGCGTGTTGAGTTTTGAGAAAGAAAGTCACTGCTCAGCCAACAAGGACCTTGTTAGTTGAGCAGTAACTTCTTTTCTCAAAACCGCACATATAAGTGTTTAAAACCTAATGCCAAAACTGGCCCCATTATAGCCTATGAGTCATGCCCCCGCGCTATTCCTGGACTTACATCACATAACGTGTGAGTGTGGGGGTGTGCCTACTAGTCCGGAAGTACAGGCATTTTGGCCGCGGGTCTCTGTGCTGTTTTTTTTTTTTTTTTTTTTACAAGGGATGATACTAGAACTTGATTATACAAATACATGCTGCACCTACAAGGATCTTTAAACCGGAGGGTAAGCTACGGAATATGGGATGGGGGGAGGTATTTTTTTAAAGTGAAAACCTGCTCTTTAAGCAAGAGTAGATAAATAAAAGACATTATGTCTGGGCCATGTAAGAAATGCATACTGCTGCAGGAACTGTGCTGAAAGACAGAACTGGGCTATGAGGAGGGCCAAACACTGGTGTAACTCATAGTTATTCTCAAAAAAGTGACCAGGAAAGCCATGCAAAAGGGTCACTGCTAGCAAAGGTTATGAAACAGAGGCTACAGAGAATGCAGATGTGTCAGAGCCTTTGACTGGGGCAGTCCTGCAAGCAGAGTGGACAAATCAGTTTGTGGGATGGTGGTCTATTTGGCGACTAGCTTTCAAAATCTGGTAGCCAAACCAATATTTGTAGTGGCCATCCTTTTTAAAGGCTGAAAAGTCACTTTACAGACAGGTAGCCAAGTTGGCTAATAACTTTCAGAATCTGGTAGCCAAAACAATTTTTTAAGTAGCCATTGGCCAACTGGCTACCTGATTTGTCCCACCCTGCCTGAAAGCAGCCTGGGTACAGCTATTGGAGCTGGAGCTTCTCTTGTTAAGAAGGCAGAACTTGTGAGGCAAAAGGCAGAGGTGGATCTGGAGAAGATGAGGATGGAAGCAGAGCAGGAGGAGGAGAAGTGAAAGAGCTTGAGCATGAGAGTCAGATGGAGATTCTGCACCAGAGGACATCATCACATACTCAGTAGTAACGGCATGAGTGGGGGTCAACTCAGGAAGCCAAAATTTATTTTAAAATGTTTCCCAGACAAGAGGATGGGGATGATCTTGATGTGTTTCTAAGATCTTTGAGAGAATCTATGGAAACTGGAACTGGGCAGGGCTTTTGGGCGACTCAGCTATGGCTACTGCTTACAGGCAAAGCATTAGATGTTTTTGCCTAGATGGACAATGATAATTGCATGGACTATGATTAAGTGAAAATGTCCTTGCTAAAACATTCTGAGTTAACCCCTGAAGGCTATATGCAAAAATTTAGAGGACTGAGAAAGGCATTGGGGCACAGCTTTGCTGAAATGTGTATGCAGCTAAGTAACTTGTTAGAATACTGGGCAGAGGGTACAAAAGCTCGCTCTGTTGAAGAAATGAAAGATTTGTTTCTTCTGGAACAGTTCTTAAAATCTGTGCCTGAGGAACTGAGAATGTGGTTGTTGAATAGAACTGAAAGCTCCACAAGGAGACAGCCAGGGGGAGGGATATCAGGTGATTTTAAGGAACCCCTGGGATGGGGCGACCTAAAGGAAGCCAACCTGTGCCTGAACCAAGAGGGAAGCCACTTGGTCTCAAAAGCATGGACATGGGTGGAGGGAGCCGGGGGCAGAGTTTAATTTGAGGTAAGATAGTGCCAGGGATGCAGGAGAAACTTGTGGCCGCCTAGTTTGCCCTCCCCAAAATGGAGATGTTTGTGCATCAATATTCTCCCTGCCCCTTTTGTACTTTTATTTTCTCTCTCTCTACTAACTTTTGGGTAAAGATATAAGACTTGTAGAACTGTGGAAAAAAATGGAGCCACCAGTGCAACTGGAATGAAACAGGATAACTGACTGCGAAATGTTGATGCTGATGTTAAAATAACAACTGAAGTGTAAGTTGTGAATACTCCACTTGAAAGTGCTTAAGCTTGGCAGAAGACACCAGGAGAAAGGACTGCTGTGTGACTGAACTTCTCTGTTGGGACTAAAGTAGAAGAACTTTGTATTTGGACCTTTAATTTAGGGTAAAAAACTAACATACAAAACAAAAAGAAAAAGTGTGTGTTTGGGTTAACTAAACTGAATGGGTAACTGAAAAGTCATCTGGGTGTAAATCTCAGGTGACTGAAAGGACTTAACTGCTGTGAGGTTTAAATTACTTGTAGAAAGATCTGGTAAGTAGGGGAGTGGCTTAGCTAGAAGGAAGCTACATTTAAAGACTGCCTTAGAAAGATTCTGCTAATAGCTTGGCAGAAGACACCAGGAGAAAGGACTGCTGTGTGACTGAACTTCTCTACTGGGACTATATTGCCCTCCTTACCTCCCCTCCACCCAAAGCTAGTTCTAATTTTATAGGCACAGGATTTGACTGACAACAGGAACTTCCTGTTTAGGGGCAGGAAGAGAGTGATCACAGAACCACCAAGGACCCACCATCCTAGAAGGGCAAGAGTAGCTCTCCGGCCCACTCTAGCTGCTGGAGGTCTGCCTCTGAGCAAGTAAGTGGTCTACTGAGAAATATAGGATATTCTTGTCTCAGAACAGGACAATCAGGAGCTTAAAGGGCACACAGGCAGAAAGTAAGGAGAGAGAGAAAAAAACAGAGGAAAGAGTAAGGATTGCAAACAGTTAAGGGGCCAGAAATAAGACATGATTGGAGTGGTGCAGTGCAGTGGCTGTGGAGCAGCAGTCTTCCGGGAGACGTTCTGGAGGATGCGGTGTTGTCCCATCTGCAGGCACCTCTCTGGGCTGAGGGAGGAGGTTGCTCATCTCCAGGCTGAGTTGGCCAGGATTTGTGGGACCTCCTCTTCCATCCAGGGACCACCAGTGCCACTGCCGTTGCCTCAGAGGTTGCCAAGAAAGAGGAGGGGTTGGACCACAGTGGGCTCAGGGAGGGTGAGGGTGGTGGAACAGAGGCACATCCCTCCAGTTGTACCTCTCCACAATTCCTATGCCATTCTGGCAAAGTGTGGTTCCTCTATGGAGGCACCTACAGTGGAGACCAAGGAGGATGCTGGGAACCTCCACAAAGGAGACCCACAGGAGGGTGGCAGGGGACCCTGCAGGGGAAGGAAACAACTCCTGGTGGGGGACTCCATTGTTAGGAAGGTAGAACTGGGCAAGGAAGGGGAGAGGGAGGTAAGGTGCCTGCCTGGCGCCATGGCTTGGAGGGACAGGGAGCGAATCCTCAGGATTGCTGGAGCAGCTGCACAGGGGAGGGAGCTGGATGTCATTGTCCACTTAGGGACAAATGACCTGGCTAAGAAAGGGATTAGAGAAGTGCAGGAAGAGTTTGTGGAATTGGGGAGGGGTCTTAGTCAAGTAGCACTGGTAACCTTCTCGAGGTGCTACCATCTATGGCATAGGAGAGGCTAGGGTGTTCTGCCATGGGATTCAATCAGTGGTTGAAAACTGGTGTGGAGCTCAGGATTTGGCTTCATTGGGGACTGGGGTCACCGGAGGATGCAAGCCTATACTGGCATGATGGGCTGCATCTGTCCGGGAGGGGAACCAGGATCCTAGGTGATAGGTTTAAATGCTTCATTGGCAAGCTTTTAAACCAGCCAAGGGGAGGCACTGGAAAGGAGCAGAAAATCCCAGCCCCCAAACAATCACGGTAGTAAGTGTGGCAAACACCAACATGGAGGTGTCGATAGGGAGAAGGGCAGGGGTAAATGGAGAAAGTGACAAAGGCAAGAAGGACAGGGATGGGGCAAAGGGGTGAGGCCATCAGAAAATGGGTAATGAGTACCAATGCCCGTAGTCTGGGCAACAAGCCCCTGAGCTGGTGGCCTTAATGGAAGAGGGATGCCTGGATATCGAGCAGTCACAGAAACATGGTACACAGAGAACCATGACTGGATGTTAACATACCAGGGCACATAACCTACAGGAGAGACAGGCAGGGGAGAAGAGGGGAGGAGTAGCTCTCATGTAAAGGAAGGGAAAAGCAACTGAACAAAAGAGTAAACAGGGAGGAGAGGAGGCACTGTGGGTCACCTTGAGACTGGAAAGGGCACCACAATCCGCACAGGGGTTGTGTACAGACACCCATGTCAGGGGGAAGGAATGGACAAGGATATGATGGAAGGCATTCTTAGAATGGCAGAGAAAGGGGAGATACTGTTGATGGGAGACCTGAATATGTCAGATGTTAACTGGAGCACATTTGCTGCAGCCACATCCAAGAGCAGGGCCATTCTTGACGCCCTACAGGTGGCAGGCATTAGACAGCTAGTTTCGGAACCCACTCTGAGGGAGCAATCTTAGACCTCGTGACTCTCAAACGGGGCAGTGAGAGGATCTCAGATCTAGAAGTGGGTTGCCATCTGGGGACAAGTGACCATCAAACAGTGTGGTTCACGTTAAACTCAGCTACAGAGTCAAGCCATACAAAAGTGAGGGTACTGGACTTTAGGAGGACTGACTTTGGCAAGATGGGAGAGTGCCTCAGAAAAGCACTAGCAAACAGGCTAGAAGGAGGTGTGGAGCAACAATGGGGAATTATCAAAACTGCCATCACAGAGGCAACAAGCCTTTGTGTGAAGCAAATAAACAAATCAAAACGAAAGAAAAAGCCACTATGGTTCTCAAGAGAGGTGGCTGTGAAAGTCTGGAAGAAAAAGATAGCATTCTGGAAGTATAAGGAAACACAGAAAGAGCAGGACAGAGAGCTGTACCAGCTAAGGCAGAAAGAAGCAGGGAGGGAAGTCAGAATAGCAAAGGCCCAAACTGAGGAAAAGATAGCCAACTCAGTTAAGAAGGGGGATAAAACCTTTTATAGGTACATCAGCGAGCGTAGAAAGACAAAGGGAGGGATAGTGAGGCTGAATAGAATGAACGGTGGGTGGGCAGAGGGGGACAGTGAAAAAGCAGAAATACTGAACGGATATTTCTGTTCAGTATTCACTAAAGAGGAGGGGGAAGTGCCTAATCCAATTAACAGAAGCACTCTTGATAGGGGGGTCGATCCCAGTCCTTTCACAGAAGAAAGGGTTCTGCAAGAACTCCTAAAACTGAAGGTGGACAAAGCAATGGGTCCTGATGGAATTCACCCCAGAATTCTAAAAGAATTAAGGAAGGAACTAGTGAAACCACTGGCTACTCTTTTAATAAATCATGGGAGGATGGTGTGGTACCCGAGGACTGGAGGAAGGCAGATGTGATTCCCTTCACAAAAGTGGGACCAAGACAGAGGCAGGAAACTACAGACCTGTCAGTCTGACCTCTGTGGTAGGGAAAGTGATGGAGTCACTTGAAGGAAAGAATTGTTGAGTACCTAGAGGTCAGTGGAGCACAGGATCCAAGGCAGCATGGGTTCACAGCGGAAGGTCATGTCAGACGAATCTAATACATTTCTTTGACTGGGTGACCAAAAGTAGACCAGGGAGGGGCTGTGGACATGGCCTACCTAGACTTTAGCAAGGCATTTGACACAGTCCCACACAAAAGATTATTAGTCAAATTAACCAGCCTGGGAGTGGGTCCCAGGGTGGTAGCCTGGGTAAAACATTGGCTGGACAACAGGACACAGAAGGTAATTGTAAATGGAGTCCACTCTGAAGAAAGGGCGGTTACTAGTGGGGTACCGCAGGGTTCAGTATTGGGTCCAGTCCTTTTTAATATCTTCATCAGTGGCATTGCAGAGGGACTGGAAGGAAAAGTATGCCTTTTTGCAGATGACACAAAGATCTGCAACAGGGTTGATACACAAGGAGGCGTGGAAAGGATGAAAAGGGACTTGGCAAGGTTGGAGGAATGGTCAGACGTATGGCAGCTAGGATTCAATGCAAAAAGTGCAAAATAATGCACCTGGGAAACAAGAACCCAGGGAAGAATACACAATGGGTGGGGAGGTAGTAACAACAACAAAACAGGAAAGGGACCTGGGGTAATCATATCAGATGACCTTAAGGTTAGCAAGCAATGTGAGAAGGCAGTAGGGAGGGCCGGGGTATACTGGGATGTATAGGGAGAGGCATCAGCAGCAGAAAACAGGAAGTTGTTATCCCTCTGTACAGACAGTTGGTGAGACCCCATCTGGAATACTGTGTCCAGTTCTAGAGACCCCATCTCCGCAAGGACATAGACAGGATAGAGGCAGTCCAGAGGAGGGCAACTAAATGGTGCAGGGTCTGCAAGAGAAGCCGTATGAGGAGAGACTAAAGGAGCTTAATATGTATACCCTTGAGGAAAGAAGGGAGAGGGGGGACATGATAGAAACTTTCAAGTACCTCAAGGGAATCAACAAAGTCCAAGAGGGTAGCATCTTTCAGAACAAGAGACTTGCAAGAACAAGGGGACACAATTTAAAGATAGAAGGAGGGCAGTTCGGGGCAATGTGAGGAAGTATTATTTCACAGAGAGGGTAGTGGATGCATGGAACAGCCTTCCTGAGGAAGTTGTGGGGTCTAAAACTGTGGGAGAATTCAAGAATGCATGGGACAGACATAAGGCAATTCTTGTGGGGGGCAGGAAGATATAGGCTGTTGGTTAACTAGGATCTGCGGCCTATCCTGTAGGTAGGGAAATGGGCAGACTAGATGGGTCTAGCGGTCCTTATCTGCCATCAAAGTCTATGTTTCTATGTTTCATATGAAGCAATTTGTAAAAAGGACTCTCTGTTTGTTCCAGACTTTATTGTAGGGCTGGAAAGGTGTATAAAGCTGATGATATTCAAGCTTGGAGCGAGTCTGAAAAGTTGATTTAGATCCTGGGTCCCTTGGCGTACTTCCATACTTTTTTCTTAGTGTGGAGCCGTTCGTCTTTGTGGAAGATATATGGGGGCAAGCGTCTGATGCCGGTGGAACTTAAACTGGACTCTGGTATAAAAACTTTCTGTGCTCCCTATGTATTGAAAGACTTGGTAAAATTTGTGAAGCAGAATGGTGACTGAAGCCAGCAAAAGTGATGAAGTATACACTGTCCGGTCCTGCTTTCATCTTTTCAATTGTAAGGGCATGTAGTGTTATTTTATGAAGCCTGAATTAGCTTGAAAAAATGAATCTGAATTTCAGTCATTAGTGTATGTTGCTAGCAGTGGATACCTCGCTATTGGAGTGAAGCAGCTTCTATTCTTCACTTGTGGCAGATTCTTTACAATGGATTTGCAATTAGCACTTTCTTAGTACTCCTAGCTGCAAAATATGAAAGTAGGCTCCAATTAATTTAAAAGTGCACACATGCCATTTGTGATCGAATTAAATTCTAGCACATATTCTATAGCGTCTGCCGATATAATAGGCCAGAAACATGTTTTCATGTAGCAGATAGTAACTCTTTATGTAAAGGTAACCTTAATAATTTTTGGAGTGCGGGAACTAAAATATCATGCCCAGTAGTAGTTCTTACATTGTCCAAAGCTTGTACTGCCAAAGAAATTAGGGAATTTTTTTCCAAAAGCTTCTACTAAAGCTAAAAGTAAGAACTAATCAGAGCACTCACAAAGATATGACAAACTGGACCCCAAAAGTTTTAAAATAAAAGTCGAGCAGTGACCTTCATTAATTTCTAAGTGGCCATTCTTAAGTTTAAAAATGTTGGAGAAATCTATCCCCATTCATTTCAATGGGGACCCCCGTGCTCTCCCTGGTCACACATCATTATGTGCTTGAGCATGGAGGCATGTCACCATCACTGGGGCACTCTGAATGGATCAGGCTGCCAGGCACTATACAAAAGTTACAGGGATATAACTCAGGTACAGGCTGCTATTTATAGTTTAAAACCTGGCTAGAATAACTATTGCTGAGG
The DNA here is from genome assembly GCA_016271365.2 of Neoceratodus forsteri. NCBI lineage: Eukaryota > Metazoa > Chordata > Ceratodontiformes > Ceratodontidae > Neoceratodus > Neoceratodus forsteri. Next base: position 100,381,768 of record JADMNL010000030.1, on the reverse strand, counting down.
GCAGCTACCACAATATGTGAGTGGTAGCTGCTCTCAGCTAGGTCAGAAAATCTCTAACTACATGGTGGAGCTACCAGGACGGAGGCACAAACAGTGGGTGTACCATGTAAACATGATGAAATCCTACCATGACAGAGATGAGATGGTCCTGGCTGTGTGCAGCTATCCAGAGGAGGGCAGAAGCATACCTACTGGTGGACTTCCTGGAAAAGGTTAAGGAGAATACTCAGTGGATGCTGTCACCTCTCAGAGTGGCTGACACCAGCCCCAGCTGCCAAATGAGGGGGTGCTGTGTACATTTGGTGAAATGTCTCACAGGGGAACCTGAGTATACCAGTACCATGTTGGCAAAGCACCATGTGGACACAGGGTCACAAGCCCCACTGAGACAGCTATCCTACAGAGTCCCAGATGAAGTAAGACAAGCCAGTGAGGGGGAGATCAAGGAGATGTTGGCTCTCCGGATGATCCTGGACTTTAGTAGTCCCTGGGCCTCCCCAGTGGTACCGATTCCCAAAAAGGATGGAACCATGAGGTTCTTCATGGACTACTGCAATCTCAACAGCTGTATAAAGTCAAAAATATGCCCCATGCACAGGATGGAGGAGGTCCTAAAGAGGTTAGGGGATCCCTTTACCTGTCCACCATAGATCTGACAAAGGGCTATTGGCAGGTACCCATGACCCCTGAAGTCAGAGTAAGATTGGTCTTCGCCACCCTCTTTGGATTATTTGAGTTCAGGGTAATGCCATTTGTGATGAAGAATGCATCAGCCACCTTTCAACGGCTCATGGACTACATTTTGAATGAGACAGGAGACTGCTCTGCTGTACATGGATGATATTGCCATCTGTAGCCAGACCTGGGAGGATCACGTCAGGCAGGTGATGAAGGTATTCCGCTGACTGCAGGCTGCTGAGCTGACAGTCAAGGTGCAGAAGTGTCACAAAGGACTGGCAGAAGCGTCATACCTAGGGCACAGGGTGGGAAGTGGGTACATCCGGCCTGAGCCAGTGAAAATTGAGGTGATCCAGGGATGGACCATGAACAAAAGGAAAGTACAAGCCTTCTGAGGGATGGCAGGGTACTATCATAAGTCTGTGTTGAATTTCAGCACCTTGGCCAAACCCCTGTCTGATTACCAGGAAGGAAAATGCCACAAAAGGTTCAGTGGACGGACACCTGTGATACTGCATACCACCAGCTGAAGGAGGCATTGTGTCAGGCACCTGTGCTTGCCAGCCCAGACTATTCTGTTCGGTTCATTGTGCACACAGATGCATCTTATCATGGGTTAGATGTGGTTCCAAGTCAGATTACGCACTTGAGTAACCTACTGTTCAATTATTTACTTTGTCATTTGCCTTTTGAGTTTGCCCAATTTGCACAGATAATTTGTATGTTAATTCATTTGTCCTCCATATGCAATGTTTTGCCATTTTGTCTGTACTGCATGCAACTTAATGCTGTTTATGTCATCCTCATTGTAACCACATCACCTGACTGGCTGCATTTTGTAACTGCTCTTCTCCCCTTCCCCTAGGTCACGCCTGGAAATGAGCCTGGGCTCAGTGTGTCTCTCCCAGTTATCAATTTTAAGTAAATAAATAACATTTCTGTAGAATTACTCTTCCCCATAGTTTTGCTGTAATATCCTATATTAGCTGTGTAAATATCTGGAAGTATTGAAATATTGTATTTTTATATACTTCATGTTTCTGTGACCAAGTCCTTTGAGGTACAGCTAACTGATTTATAAAATCGACAAAACTATATTTCTGCCTCTAGAGAGAAGGCTACAGTTGCCATATCCTGTTTCTAAAGTAAGGCGTTCTCAGCTGTGACAGAGAGAGGTGGATCAATTGCCTCTGAGCAAGGAGTGCTGTACTATGTGAGCAGTGTCTCTGGAGAGACTCGGACCTAGAGATACCCCGAGAGAGTGTAGATGTTGAGTGGTGGCAGGCACGGATTACCCCTGCAGGTGTCTGAAGGGTTCGAGAAAGCTGGTAACACGGACAGGCTGAGTATAGGAAAGACCAGTTTACCACAATGTTGTTTTTTTAAAATAGTGTGAAAGTTTTTTATTTAGTTTTTGTTAACCAGGTGGGCACACTAGACAGAGATCTGTCTGTTTTCAGGTGCGACCTGGAAGAGGACAACATCAGAATACAAATCGTATGTTATTCCAATGTGTGACCAGGATTACATACATAGCAGTTTTACATGAGGATAAAAATAATATATCATAAATACATGATATTCATATATAAGGAGGCATGTTGGGAAGTTGTTGCAGATGTATAGTTACACATTATAGGTAGACACTGTTACATGGACATATGATCAAGGTATCAGGAGAGCATACAGTACTTTCATCACGTCATATATACAAGGAATGATTAATAGCAGCAGAGCAATATAAGCATAGTGCTCAGACCGGAGACTGATCAGTCACCTATTGGGAAGACATTTGCACACCATTGCCTCTTAATAGGTACTTACGGAAGGACGATTTGAACCTAGTATAGTTTGAGCTATCCCGTATCCCAGATGGAAAAATGTTCCACAGCCTGGGGCTGGAATTTTGGAAGGCAGCTAACCCCAGATTGACTCTGATCCTAGGTACTGTGAGCAGGCCAGAGTCTGAGGACTGTAAGGGATATGCATTCAGTTGTGGTATAAGCCACTCCACCAGTTGTAGAGGTTGTTGAGTATTAATTACCTTATAAATTACACATCCTACTAACAAAATGCGCAGTGCATATGGTGGGAGCCAGTCTAACTTTGTATAAAGGTCACAGTAGTGGTGAGCTTGTTGGAGGAAAGTGCAAAATGGCAGATATTGTTATATGTGGCATCCCACTTTTAAGTGCAGTCTGAGATGCTGAGGCAGTATATACTACCACATTACACAATAATTTGGGAGTAACGTCCACATCGACAGCCTGGTGAGCATGATGCGTAAGATTATGCCTGATTCTATATGCCATGCCAAGCCTAGAGTTGACTGAATTGTAAGTATTTGCTTTATGCTGTTGAAAGCTGAGGGAGGGATCCAGTGTGACTCCCAGGTAACTTAAGGAGAGAACCAGTTTTAGAGGGGCACCGTTCAGGCATGCGACTTGTAAAGGTATGGGGCAGTTCCTTAGCTTGAGAGGAGAAGCAAAAAGCATTGCTTACATCTTAGTGAGGCTGAGAAGAAGCTTATTATGTTATAGCCATCATTGAATGTTCTGGACATCAAGTGCGAGTAGTCTGCTTAGTTCAGTGGTGCTTGTGGAGCTAGCAATAAGTACTATGTCACCTGCATACATAATGGGAGTGCTCAGGCATTCATGCAAGTTATTAACGTCAAAGTATAGATCCTTGTGGGACTCGAGTTCTGATGATAGTGGATCTGAGAGAGTGTTGTCTAATTTTACCAATTGCTGCCTATTCAAGAGATAGTTGCTGAACCATCCTAGCGCAGCATGTGACAGTCCCAGGACTTTTAATTTATTGCACAGCAGGGTATGGTCCACAAGATCAAAGGCCTTGGTGAGATCTATAAATACTGTGCCTGTATATTCTCCTCATCCATAGCAGTTGCTATATGGTTGGTTAATGTAAGTAATGCCATTGTGGCGCTATGGTTACTCCTAAAGCCATGCTGATATGGGGACAGTAACTTACGTTTTTCAAGTATTCAGTATGAGTTGGATGGCTACCAATTTTCCAGGCTTTTGTTCAGCACAGGCAGAACAGAGATTGGCCTGTAGTTACTGAGGCTGTTACGGGCACCCTTCTTGAGCACAGGGACTATATGCAATAGCTTCCAGGCAGTAGGTACCATACCACTAGTAAGGGATAGGTTGAAGAGTCTAGTGATAGCAGGTGCTATTTTGGATGCAGCAATCTGGAGGAGTCTTGGTTCAAGTCCATGAGAACATGCCAATTTAGGGGGCGCTGTTGAGCACAACTACCGAGCAGACGTGGCTCCCTCTAGCTCTGCAACTGGAATAATTAAACTATAAATAATTCAATTATTAAATAAGCTACAAATATGTGCTTAGTATCTTTGAATTCTCAATATCGTGCTGAAGCATCAGATACCAAACTTGAGGATGGGTCGTACAAATAAAAGTGGCCCAGGCGGTGCAAAAAACACAAGTCTCAACAGATCAACAGGCCGGGCTCAATGTTCCTCCTAGCAGTTCTGGCGAGCTGCCCTGGAAGGCCCTGCAGGCGGCTATGCAGGCCATCGATAGCAAGGTGGAGTCCATCTTGCAAAGATTGGGAGAGCAAGACCTGAAAATCGAAGCAGCAACTAAAACTGCCTCATCTGCCGAAAGTCAAGCAATCAGAGCCCTTTCGACCGCAGCTAAACTTACTCAGGAAAACGAGCAACTTAAATACTAGTTAGAGGCACTGGAAAATGCCAGCAGGGCATCAAACGTTAGAATAATCGGGCGGCTGGAAGGTTCTAAGAATCCAGATCTGCTCTGATTCTTAAAATCCTGGCTCCCTTCGGCTCTGCAGCTTGAAAAGGACTTTGGGATACATTTAAACAAAGCATATACGATTTCTCCGAGGTCAGCCAGGGCACAGAAAGACTTACCTCATACAGTTTTGCTGGTAACGGCGAGTCCGAATGTGAAGGAGCAAACACTCCAGGCTGCTAGGAATGCGGAGCAACTAAATTTTGAAGGCCATACCCTGCACTGTTTCCCAGATCTATCCTACACCACTATTGCCCACAGGAAGAGATTTGATGGGGTTCGAGCCACACTTAGAAATTTAGGTGTGACCCACTCACTGATGAAGCCGGCGTGCCTGGGGATTTTCTACGGGGCCATACCTTCAACTTCTTGACCCAGAAGAAGCAGGCAAGGTGCAGCAAATACAAAGGGAAGTTGAGGCCTCTGGAGCCGCAGCTTGTTCAGAATCGGATCAGGAGTCGGAAGCTGAGGACACTAGAAGGGGTAATAGTAGAGGATTTTCCTGATAGTGTTAATCTCTTTAAGAGGGGCTTTCTGAGAGGCCAACCACATAAGTTCAATTTTGAGAATTTCAAGTGTTTTCATGGACTGTTTAAAAAAAAAGACTTTAACAGGTCTCCAGTATAACTGAGCTGTTACTAAAGAAGAGCTTCTGTTTTCCTTTCATAGAGAACATCTTATAGTGGGACAGGGTTTTATGTTCATGTTAACTGAATGTTTACACAGTTTTGTTAAAAATATCTCAGTTTTAGTAATGTGAAGGTTGCTAGAGTGTGAGGGGGCACAGTAAGACCTTAGAATACTATATGTTCGGTACTGTGGCCTAATCAACGTTGGAAGTTGAATTCCTCATTTTTCTCGGACATTATTATTTGAATTGGCCACTTCTCATGTAGAAGTGCAGCTTTTGGGACATATTTCTATATGCACTAATGTTGGTATACCCACGATTATGTAAACCATATGTCTAGACTGAGAGATTCTGTTTTTAACTATATTTTATGTAATGCCAAATTGATGTCTGACTATTGTATTGTGGACTTTTATGTCTAAGAGAAAACAATAAACATAAAGTTAAAAAAAACCAGCCAATTTAGATGCAGCAATGCCCTTGAGCAGTTTGTGCACCTCAGACACCCTGATGTCCCTCATGTGAAGTGGGGGTTAGCCAGATAGTCGACAGCACGGTCAGTATTCCCAGTTAGGGAGTTTTCATGAGTGAAGTGATTGGTGTACATGGTAGGGTTACGGAATTGCTTATTAAATACAGTAGCAATAGTGGAAGGACTGTTGCAGTTTATACCATCAATGTTCATATCAGGGGGTACAAATGTAGCACTCTGACCTAGGATTTGTTTTATGTGTTTCCAGTATTGTTGTGGGGATCCTGAGGTAGCCAAGAGCAGTTTTTTTATAGTATTCACTTTTACATTTTTTTAATGTTTTGCACTTGGCCCAGAGCTGCCTGTACCTCTTCCATTCCGCTGTAAGCTTGATAACCTTATATTTTGCCCACTGTTTGTCTCCATTTATCATCACGGCAAGTAGATCACGGTTAATCCACCTATTTGCAGAACCCTTGATTCTCCTGGTTGTGAATTGTAGATATTTATCCTACTGTGATGGACTCTGTTAGTTTATTTTACCGCTCAACTTATTGTAGATGGTCTATTATCCAACCATAGTTTAGGTATGCAGTTTTTGCAGCCATGGAAGTCAGGGCTATCGAATACCTAGTCTCCTTAGCAATCTCTGAGAAAGAACTGAAGTGTCCTTTTAAGTAAGTTCCACATTCATATTTCTATGAATATCTTTGAGATTGGCCTGGTGGCACTGAGGGTTGATGCCACACCTTGCGCCATGCTGGCAACCAGGGTTCGGGAACAGATTCGGGTCGTTCGGGAGTTGGCTGGGGAGGTAAGGATTGAGCTTCTGGAGGACTGCTCTCCTTCCTCAAGGTGGGGGGTTTGTGTACTGCACACGTTAGCACAAGAGGGGTTCAACTCACTCACAGGTGGAGATGGCTGCTGCGCCCATTGCGCGGGGCAGGGGAGAAAAGATGGAGGAAAATACCGGGACCCTACAGGACCCATGATGGGCCTGATGGGCCGGAGAACGTACCCCCTCGGGGGGGGGGGGCCAGTAGCCCTGCTGGGTCCATGTAGGAGGTGACAAATAATGTTGTGATTAAAAAAAAAAATAGCTATCTTTGAGATCAATCAGTCTTAGCTTTATGTCATGCCAACATTTTTGAATCTTGAGACAATTCCAAAACATATGTATCATGCTTAGCTGCTCCTATCCCACATTTCTGACGACGGTCAGTATCCCTGATTCCCATGTTTTTCATGTGTATGGCAGAGTAGTATAAGTTATTTAGAATTTTAAATTGAAATATTTTATGATTTACTGATGAAAAAGCCTTATAAGAGAATTCTCATACTTTTCCCCTAGACTCTGTATCCAGAATTGAATTATGCGATTTTTTTCATGTATAAAATCAAGGAGTATCAATTGCATAAAATAAATAAGACATGTTCTAACTTTATAACAGATAAGACATGTTTTTATTTGTGGGACGGCTCGCTTCTGGCAGTTTCCTATAAAACATTTTTATCTACGTTATGCTTGGATTTAAAATGACGGTTAGTGGGTTACTTGTGGTTTTATTTTATTGAGGCGTGCATGTCCTTTTTTAATTACTGCAGTTTGTGAGGCTTGCCATACAATTCACTACACCATATGTAGTGATACACTTAAAATGGTGGCAGCTGGATAACTGGTGGGGGTTAGGCAGGTCCAGACCATCAGAGGGAATGGCAGTGATAAAACCCACAGCTTTCAAGTTTGTAGAAAGCTGTGATTTTTCTTCCACTTGAAATAACGTGTATGCACATGTTAATTCCTCTGATTGTCTGGGCCTGCCTTCAGAGTTTAACAGACACCACAAGATGGAGCCCAAGATGTTTGTCCTGTACCAGAGTCTGCCTAGTTTATCTGCTGCCGAACTTTCTTCTAGTTAACTGTTAAAGTTCTAAACACTGGTGTTTGTTTTTTCATAAGAGTTCCCTTTTTCCCCAGATCCCTACAATGGATGACCTTTACTGTTATGGGGACTACGCCAACTAGTTGGTTAGCTAACTTTATATCATACTGATACTCTCACATGGTGTACTTATGGATTTAGTGCATTGCTACTGACTGTGTGAGGCATTTCCATTACAACTTGTATATCAGTTTATTAGTTTCACCCACAAACACTCTTAACAAAAGATGGTGGCATTGTACTATGCAGGAGTAATAAATATGTGCTTGCCAATTTTATTTTAATTTATAGTGCTTCACTAAGTTTGGTTGATTTTGCAATTCTCTGTAGTACTTAGGGTTGTTATAATTTGTTTCTTTGTGAATTTCAACTTTTTTCTGGTTCCCCATCAGTTCCCCAGAACCAGAGAAGGCCATTTTTGGTGTGGTTCCTGCTTTTAGGGAACCACCATATTTTTTTAATTTAAAAATTATTTTTACCCAACAGCTTTGCAGTTTCTCTTTAAGTTATTCTTGGTTCCTCATTATTTAACTGAGACAATATCTGACCATTTTGACTGGTGAGGGGATTCGAGGTATTTTTCAGTTGCAGTTTGAATTTAGAAGGAATTAAACTGCATTTATCTTACTTAAAACCTTTTTTTCACAGTTATAGGGTTTTTTATAGTTTACATTTTTTTCCATGGGGCAACACTAACGTCTTTCTCAGGGTATTCATAGTTTGGCACGACTGACAGACCCAAAGAGAAGACAGGACCTACAGCCTTTAAAAATTATAAGGTTTGTTTTTCAATTTCTGGCAAAGGCAGACTGCCTCGAGTTGTGTTTAAAGTGCCTGAGTCCAGACAGAAATTTCTATCAGTTGTGAGCTCTTTATCAAGTTTTGCCTTAAAATGCAAAAAGGGGCCTATTCATGAAAGCGAGCTGGGTATGCACTATTCGCACATAACCCAGACTGCATAGCTACGTTTTCACTATTGCAAGCACCTGCAGGGCACATGTCTGTGGCCCCAACCACCAGCATGTGGGGGCAGATCACAGGACTCAGGCGGGCATCCAATTAGATGTCCATCCTGGGTCCCAGAGTGGATCCCCTGCTGTGTGTGCAAGGGATCCTGGGAAGGCACGGACCCTGGCAAGTGTATTCTGACAAGCGAATGCATGGATGGTTGTCCCAAGCTCTACCTTGCAACCTGGTGGAATAGGGCAGCAGTGCGGAGGGGGTTCCCTCTGCCACCAAAGAAGGTGGGTGTCCATTGGGGGGGCACATAAAAGTTACAGCAGGGTCCTCCTCACATAACTTGCGCCCCACAGGCCTGGCACTCTGCACCTTAGTGAATGGCATGGAGTGCGGGCATGCCCACAGACTACCTGTGGCATGCAGTTGCATTGGGCACGGGGGCTCCTGTGTGCAAAGGGCTAGCATGCCTGTAGTGCTAGACCCCTGCTGTGCAGCATTCCAATGTAGGGCTGCCTACACAACTCAGATATGCAGTGCATAGGCAATCTGAACTTTCAAGAATCAACCCTAAGAAAAGGACTAAAACAATTAGAAGATTTTATTGCTTCTCGGTCTGACTCCATGTCACCTAAAGGCTCAGATGAAGGTTCAGCCCCCTCATTGTAAGCAGCAGTCCCCATCAAACAGGGCAGAAAAGGGAGATAAGGCTGCAAGAGATGGTTCGGAAATCACTGTGTCTGAAAGGGGAACACTGAATCCAGCAAAAATAAAAGAGCCTTAGAGCAGACACTAGAGATGGTGCCTGTCAAGAAAAAACAAAGAAAAACATGTCACTGTCCCTCCTCCTGAAGAAAGAAATGAGCTGCCAGTGGACACAAATAAAATGCCCTCATTAAAAGACATGACTGTCTCCCACTCCCCAGGCCCCGGTTCCATTTCCCATGCCCGTGGAGAAGGAGGGTAAAATGTACTATGAAGAGAAGGATGGAGGAAAAACCCATAGAACCAGATGGGTCTCCTGAACAAGAATTTGGCTCTCCTACTAGGCCTTCAGATGGTTATACCACTCACTATACCTTTGTGAGGCATCTGGTAAATACTCTCAACATCCCCTCATTGAAAACTGAGGAGGCGGAATTTATCGATATGATGGGCTTATCTCCTACAGAGAAGTTAATGCTGCTCATGCATAAATCACTTAAGAAAGCCACATGTAAAGTCTTGTCAGCACCTACCTCAGTCGCTGGCACCGATAAGAAAATTGAGAAAATGTATCAAGTGGACAGACAGGAATCCAAGTACCTGTATTTCTAGCCCGATCATCACGGTGTGGTTCAGACTGCCACCTGTGACAAGGCCCCAATGCCCCTTTCCTGCCAGCCTCCTGAGAAAGTTTCCAGGGAACTGGATAGCATGGACAAAAAAGTTTATATATCGGCCTCCCGGCTCCTAAGGCAGGCAGCTTACTTGGCCTACACAGCTCAGTATCAGAAAGTCCTTTGGAATTCCATACTGGCACTGAGCGAGAAGACTACTAGAGACTTGGCACAGGATATGGCTGACACAGCAACAGCAGCCATAGAGGTCACAAAGTATCAGTTTCCATGTGGTAGTAGACACAAACAACACTACATCTAGGGTCACGGCCCATGAGGTCCTTAAGAAGGTTTGCCTGACTTAGAACTAATAATCTATCCCAGGACACTCACGCAAAAGCAATGAATTTCCCCTGTGAGGGAAACTAACTGACTGTTCAGTGACATGACAGGGGCTTAACTGAAAAAAAGTGGATGAATACAAAATTACCTACAAGAGCAACACTGCGAATGAAAAGGCCTCCACTTCCTACTGGCCTTACGGAAGGGAAGGCAGGGGTAGGGGATACTACCCTTATGCTCATCTTTCCCATGAATACCCACCCCAGATGGGTTACTTTAGCAGTAGGGGTGGAAGGGGCACCTGGCATGCAGCTGCACCACAGGTTCCCCAAGCATAAGCTGAACAAAACCTCTGACAAGTCTGCACAGGTCACCTATCCATTGCCAGTGGGAGGAGGCAGCCTCACCATTTTCAGGAATGGACAAAAATAACCACAGTCAAGTGGGTCCTAGAAATAGTCAAGGTTTGTCCCTGCAGTTCAGAAAATTGCTAAAACTGCAGAATCCCAATGTCCCCCCAGCTCCATCAGAAAGAATCCTGTTGGAGATGAAGGTGATGAAATTGCTGCAAGTGGATACAATGAAAAAAGTACCTCACTCAGAGGTGTTGCGAGGTTAAACTTTGCCTACAAAGTTTGCGCAAAGCGGCAAAAATTTGTGCTTCACAAAATTTGGAGTTCTAGCTGACCACCAGGAATTCACTTCACACGATTTGCGCAACATTTGCATCATATGTATGCTTTTTTTGCGTGGCGTGCGCAATTTGCAAGTGAAGCGCAAAATTCAGGTTCGTGATAGGAACTGCTAGTACCAGTTTACAGTCCTTCCTTCAATCTCACCTCAGCTCCAAGAGTGTTTACAAAGTGCTTAGCTGTGGTAGCAGAACATTTGAGAAAGCAAGGGTGGTGGCTCGCACTGGCTGATCGAAGGAAAACAAATCTGGATGCAAAGTCCTCACTATCACTAATACAAGATACATTGGAGGATCTCAGCTGCCTCATAAATCTTCAAAGACCCAGACAGAAACTGTTCAAGTTCTAGACTTTATAGGTGCAGAGCTGGATACTGTATAAGGGAAAGCATTCCTTTCTCAAGCAAGAGTAGGAAATCTGATTACAACTGCAGAATCCATCAATGCAGGTCAGCCAAGGCCTGCAAGGGATTTTCTGTGCTTATTGAGGCACGACTCCACGGAATGCTAGGTGCCTGGGTTCAAGTCCCAGTAAGAATCACACTTTTCCTTTTACACTTGTATCATGATTTAAAATTGCCTCGCAGTGGCTTTGCTGCACTGAGAAAGTTGTCTGTTATCTCCAACATATGCCTAAGTTGTTGGTTTCGCAACAAACAGAAAGCAATGTGTGTGCCTCAAGGGGAAGCCCAGAAGCCTGCTTATCATTGAGTCTCCTATAGTTAAAGGATGAAGTACTAACAGCTTAATGCTAGGGGACTGGGTTCAAGTCCCAGTGGGAGACACACTTTTCCTTTCACATTTCCATCATGATTTAAAATTGCCTCACAATGGCTTTACTGCACTAAACAAGTTGTCTGGTGTCTCTAATGGTGGAAGGAAGAATGCAACCTTAGAGAGGGAATTCCCTTCCTTCAGCATGGCTATACTCACAGCAGATGCCTACCTCCTAGGCTTGGACACCCATTTGGAGGACCTCACTGTAAGTGGTACCTGGAGTACTCAGGAGCACATAAATCTCCTGGAATGCAGGGCAGTGTACTTGACAATGCAGGCTTTTCCCTCCCAAATCAAGGGTCAGTCTGTCCAGGTCAGAACAGACAGCACCACAGCAATGTATTACATAAACAAGCAGGGAGGAAGAATATCTTCAAAGCAGTGCACAAAGGCAATGAAGATCTGGAACCTAGCATGCTCCCTGGAAGATTACCTTTCGGTAGTAGACATTCCAGGGAAAGTGCTGGAAGATTCCCTGAGCAGAATCAGCCAGGGAAATCACGAATGAGCCCTGAACCAGTAGGTGCTGGTAACGGTGCTCAGACAGTGAGTACACCAGAAACACACCTGTCTGCTTTCTGGAAGAACAACCAACTCCCCCCATTTTGTTGCAGACCACCACTGGCTGGTACTGTCCCAGAGGATGCAGTAGCCCTCAGCAGGTCAGGGAAGTTTCTATGCATTTCCACTTTTGCTGAGAGTACTTCTCAAAATGAGAAGGGAGCCAGCAACAATGATTCTCAGAGCTCCAGATCTGGCCAGGTAGATCTGGTACTCCTGCTCCTGCCCCTCTCCAACAGGCACCCTATCAACCTCCCCATGAGAAACAATCTGCTGACACTGTTTCAGGACAGGATAACATTCCCAGATCCAAGAACTCTGTCTCCCAGAGCATGGTTCTTGAAGAGCTAGAGTTCTCTGGATAAATCTCTCTCAGAGAGCACTGAAGTGTTGAATGTTTCCAGGAAACTAGTAACAAGGAAACCCATGCTTCAGAATGGAAAAGGTTTTCTTTTGTGTTCCCCAGACAGCTCAACCCACTATGAGCAAGTCTGTCTACAATCCTGGACTACCCACTTCACCTCCAGTCTTTGGGCCTCAGGCCTCAACCCTGAAGGTTCATCTGACAGCAGTGTCAGCTTATGCATCAGCTGGCAAAACAAGTCAGTGGCCTCAAAACCCATTTTCAAAAGGTTTTTCAAAGGCCTTAATCACCTGTACCCTACAGTAAGGGACCCTGTCCATCCCTGGGACTTGAACTGGTACAGTGCTCAGTTGATGGGAGGCTCCTTTTAAGCCCATGGCAACTGCTACATTAAAGTATGTCACCTGGAAAGCAGTTTTTGGTGGCAGTGACATCTGCCAGAAGGGTGAATGAGCTGCAAGCCTTTTGCACAGATCCTAACTATATCACCTTTCCCAGGAGCAAGGCAGTCCTAAGAAACAGAAAATTCCTTCGAAAGTGGTGTCTGAATTCCACTTGAATCGATTACAGTTCCAGTTTTCTTTATAGCAAAACTCAGCTAAGGAGAATAGAAACTCCACAATCTGGATGTGAACATGGTACTGAGCTACTACTTGGATCACACAAAGGATGTCAGATCCACTAACACTCAGTTATGTCACCTATGGTGAAATGGGGAAAGGGAAACCAGCATGCAAGAGAACCATTTCTCATTGGACAGTTTCCTGCATGCAGTTCTGTTATGACAAGGCTGGTAAGTTGCCACCTAAAAGCCTTAGGGTGCACTCCACAAGGGATACCTCTGCCTCTGTAAGGCATACGAGGAGAGATTGAGGGCACTGAACATGTACTGCCTGGAAGACAGGAGAGAGAGAGAGAGAGGACATGATTGTGACCTTCAAGTATTTGAAAGGGACATATAAGGCTGATAAGGAGAGTCTCTTTAAGCTGAGTGGCAACCATAACACGAGGGGGCACAGTCTTAAGCTGGAGGGTGGGAGGTTTAGGAGGAAGGTCAGGAAGCACTTCTTCACAGAGAGGGTGGTGGACACTTGGAATGCGCTGCCGGAAGAGGTCATCTCATTGAAGACAGTGGGCAGCTTTAAGAGAGGCTGGGACAGGCATAGGGAGAAGGTAAGGCTCATGGGTAGGGAGGATGGGAGAAGTGGGAAGTGAGGGCAGGGACATTAGCTCAAGCTGTGGACTCTGCAATAAGAGCAGACTTGACAGACCAAATGGCCTTCTTCTGCTGGCTTCTTCATATGTTCGTATATCAAGAAGCATTTGCCTTCAGGAAATCTGTAAAAGCTGCTAAGTTGTAAAACAGTACACACTTTCACAAAGCACTACTATCTGGACATACAGTCCAGAAGGGATGCCAACTTTGGCACTGCTGTCTTGCAGAACCTAAGCAGGCTCTGTACTCAGCCTCCGAAGGTACTGCTATGGAGTCTGCAGTTGCTAAGCATAAGTGAGGGATTCCTGGGGTTTGAAGAAAAAATTACTCACTGTAGTAATGTAAAGGGATCCCTCACTATACTTAACAATCCCTAATACCTACCTCTCCTTCCTGAACCTGATAAAAAGGTTCAAACAATAATGATTTCTTTCTACTTGCTTGAGGATTACATGTTGCAATGCATTTACAGTTGTTGCTTAGCAGTTTCAGCCATCTGATTTTTCATAACAATTAACATTTTTCTGACATTAGTTTCTAAAATTCTGAAACAATTTTGGTATTTTTGTGTAGTCATTTAGCTAGTTTTAGAAGTCACTGTTCACCCTAGCTTTAGAAATAAAACTGACGCTAAGAGTGTAGGGGTGAGCGTGACCACATAGCAGAGTCATAAAATTCTAAAAGTTTTGGGGTAGCTCATTCCAGGGGGGATGACTGCAGTTGTTAAGCGCAGTGAGACATCCCTTTGGAAGAAACATTATTACGGTAATTTTTTTCTTCCAGATGCGTGGTGGTGGTGGTGATGGTGATGTGGGATCGAAGAGTATATAATACAAAAGGGCAATCATAAATAAAATACAAAAATAAATACAATAAGGTGCAGGGAAATTAAAACACAATACAGTTAGGCAGACACAATATTCAGGCAGGTGGACTGGCACAACTCAATACAATACAATACAATATGGTTCAAGTGCCATGCATTTCCAAGCACAAGCACAAGTCATTGAGCACATCAGCGACACCCAGACTGTGTGTAGGTGCAAGAGTAGTCAATGCAATATAGTAAAAGAGCAACACAAACTCTCAGGAGCAGAAAATTGGCACACACTGGGGCACAGGTGGACACAAAATGAACTGAGCCAGGGGAGGTGAGGCACCCAACACAACAAGGGGGGAGGGATGGGTGACACTAGGTTAGTTACAGTTGAAGAAGGGAGCAGAAACGTCACAAAGAAGAGACTTGAGGGAGGGGAAGGAGGAGGCTAGGTGGACAGAAAAGGGAAGAAAGGACCAGAGCTTGGAGAAACTATACTAGAAGGCAACTTGGCCCACAGTAGTTTTTCCTGGAGGACAGGGAAAGGAATGGGAGGCAGAGTTCCAGAGAGGGTAGGAGGAGGGAGTAGGAAGAGAGGAGGGCAGAGAAGTATGGGGAGGGAGCAAAATCAGAATTTAGAGGTGGAGGAGGCACTGCAGGTGAGGTGCCTGGCCTCAAGGTAAGTGAGGGAGAGGAAGGAGTAAAGGGAGCAGTGGTGGGTACAGGGAGGGCAGTCTGAGGCAAAATGGCAGAAGGAGTGAAAGAGGGGGTCCAGTCTGGCAAGGGTGGACTTGGAAGCAATGCCACAGACGATGTCACCTTAGTCAAAGATAGGAAGGATCATCTTCGAAACTAGCTCTTGACAGACAGAAAGCAGGGTACTGCCTTTGTTCCTGTAGACAGCACCCAGTTTGGGATGGCGCTACATGCCGAGAAGTCGAGCTGGCGGTCCAGCCAGACCCATGGTACTTAAACGAGACATTCTCAATCGCAATCCCATCGAGGGTATGGAGGCAGGGTGGGGGCAGAGTCTGGCAAGTCTCTGGTGGGAGCCAAAGGTCATGGAGACTGTTTTCTTAGCACTGAGGGAGTTACCTGGAACAGAACAAGCACTGTACGCTGTCAAAATCCTGTTGTAGTAAGACAGCAAGATCAGCAGCAGAGGGGCCAGAGGCAAACAGCGCAGTGTCATCTGTGCATGTGAAAGGATACAGAGAAACAGGAAGCAGGGAGGTCGTTTAGAGATATGGAAAAAGAGTACTGGGCCCAGGACAGATCCCTGGGAGACTTCTGAGCAGATGGGAAGAGGGAGGAATAAGATGTCACCAACAGACATTTGAGACCTGCCCTTTAAGGGAAACAGTCATCATAAAGGGTCTCAATGTGTACTTTGTGTGCAAAAATATTTTGGTTTACTTTGCTGTAGTATACTAGATTGTATCCGACTGATTTTGCTTACTTGTAGGCTGGCATCTTCTGTTACTACAAATCCCAGAATCCCCTGCAGCTGACATCAGAGCAGTAGGCAGCAGTTGGAGATAAAACAGTTTGCAGTGCATGTTTAAGATTATATCAGCACTGATCTTTTGTTTGCTGATCCTGCTGTCCTCCTGGGGTTAAATACAGTCACAGAGGTCTGTCTTTAGCACCCGGAGAAAAGCAGAACTGGAAAACATCCAACAGAAGATTAGAAAAGCTCTAACATGCACTGCAGGCTATTAAATCTCTCGCTGCTACCTACTGCTCTGATGTCAGCTTCAAGGGATTCTGGAATTTGCCATAACAAATGTCAGCCTACAAGAAAGCAAAAGTAGTCTGATACAATCTACTATACTACAGTAAACCAAAATGTTTTTGCACACAAACTGCGAGCAACCCAATGCTTGAGTGTGAGGCCTTTTATGATGACTGTTCCCTTTAAGGTAGGAGCAGAACCAGCTGACTGAGGAGTCAGACAGCCCCACTGCCTTAAGCTTGTCCATGAGCAGGGGGTTTGACACTGTCAAAAGCTTTGGCAAAGACGATAAAAATGGCAGAAGTGAATTGGTCCTGGTCCATATCCGACAGGATGGAGTCAGTGAACTGAAGGGAGGTGGATATGGAGTAGAATTTCCTGAAATCAGACTGGAAGGGAATAAAAACATAGTTGTGAGAGAACAGGATGTTTCTGGAGCGCTGCCTGGGTGGGGAGGAGAGAGAAAGAAAGGATGACAGTTACCAGGAGAGGAAAGATCACCTGGGGATGACAGTAAGCTGTTTCCAAGCATCAGGGACAGAGGCCAACGAGACAGGGATTAGGAGGTGGATAACAGGAATGGCAATTGCAGGAGCAGAGTGATGCAGCAGCTTGGGATCAAGTCCATCAGGACTCACACTCTTGGGGGAGCTAAGACTTAGAAGGGCCTTGAGGGTGGCAGAAGGAGTGGTAGGAGAGAAGGTAAAACAGGTTACCACCATTCTTTTCCAAAGTTAATTTTACAGGAACCCTCCCTGTTAGACTCATCTATGTGATCAGGGGGCTGCACCTTGGTGAAGCTAAGTTTTGGGGGGGGAGGGTTACTATAAGATAAACTTTGAGAACCTTCAGTTTAAGGTTCTCCGAGTCATAACCGAAGAACGTGCAAGATCACTCTTACAGCCCTAACAGTGGTCTTAGTGGTGGCATTAACCTACAGTGTGAAACCTGGTACACAACGTATACATTGTCACCAAGTTTCTACCCAGCACTCTGAATATCCTGGCAGACTCTTTTCATCAGGTCGGCGGCTCAGTCTCACATGTGGGAACTTATGCACGCTGTGGTCGCAAACCTTTCTGCCTGTTGGGGTCATCCAGAGTTGGACCTTTTTGCATCACCACACAACACCAAAGTGCTGCACTTCTGCTCGCTTGCTCCAGGGCCTGAAATTTTTGGGTGACACACACCATCTCTGTCCTGGAAGGGGAGGTTTCTGTATGCCTTTCCTTCAATCCCTCCAATTTCATTGGTATTGATCAAGCTTTGGATGGAAGGGGACATGATAATACTGATAGCCCCCTTCTAGCTCAAAATTTGATTCCCACTGCTCTTGCAGATTGCAGTGGACCCTCCTATGTCACTCCCTCTATGAGTGGGACTGTCAAAGGACAACAGTAGTCTGTTGCACCTCGACCTTCAGTCCTTGCAGCTTCATGGCTGGCTCCCAAGGATGTAGAATTGTCCCATTTTGGGGTCCTCCCAGGTGGTTTCAAATATACTACTGGTGGTGCGTAAGCCTTCTATGCGGCACACTTACTCACTGAAATAAAAACATATCAGTATTTGGTGTGCCTCTCAATCCTTGGACCATTTTTCATGTCTGGTGCAACACCTCTTAGACTACCTCATATCTGTATCAGACTTGGGCCTCCAGTATACCTTTCATGCCCTCTCAGGAATAAAGACTATGGTTTAGTTGGAGGTCTCCCGCAGGTTCCTCAAAGAACTCCTGCATCTCTATCCCAGTCCACAGGCCAGTTCCACTTCCACTGAGACTTAACTTTGTTTTGTAGTCTCTTACATCGCCTTCTTTTGAACTTGCCACCATTTGTAAGATGACTTTTCTTTTCTGGAAAATGCTTTTTCTGGTAGCGATTACTTCAGCTCATAGAGTTTCTGAGCTGCAGGCTTTGGTTGCAGATTCCCATTCTTTGTTTTTCCACCAGGACCTGGTTTTCCTGCACTCCCATCCTCGGTTCCTTGCCAAGGTTGTTTCCAAGTTTATACTGAACCAGACTATCCACTGTTCTTGTTTTTTCCTTCTCCCAGACTGCGAGAGAGGTTGTCCTGCATCATGTACATGTCCGTAGAGCACTAAGCTTCTATTTGGACCGCACAAGGGACTGCAGAAAGTCCTAGCAGCCTTTTTTTTTGTCCCCCCCCCGTGGTTTAATTGGAAAGGTTTAGGAGATGGGACTCTAATCTCTACATTCGTAAAAGGTAGAACTGTCATCCCTAGCAGGTGGAACTCTCCAATAGTATTTTATTACAGTGTCAGAGGAGGTGGAATGTAGTACCTGCCCAATTTAACCCATTCACCCCCAGATTGGTGGGTTCCCCTGCTTCTAAGCAATGCTCTTCCAAATGTTTGCATCCTACATTTTTATTGGTAGCATGGTAAGAAGCTTTCTAGTCCTGTCTGTGAGCATGCTACACACAGCACAGACCCTTCAGTGGCTTGTTTTTTTCTTCTCCCAGTCTTGGTAACTGACATATACTCTGCCCAAACACAGACTTCTGTCCATACTTTTACTTAACACTACCATCCAGATATGGTGTCCTGTAGACCAGCTGGCTTCAGCCTTACCATCCTACAAGGTCTATCATCTTAGGCTCTTATATGTCCCAACTGTCTGAACTTCCTCCCACTCTGGAGTTTTTTTGTACTGCTTGGGAATCGCTCTAAGGGTGTAGATCTGTGGAAGGAGGTATCCTCGAGGAAGATAGTTAACTTACCAGTAGAAGCAGATCTTTGAGAGAATCTCCTCTACAGAGCCGCAACTCACCCTCCCATCTAATCCCCTTTCTGTATTTCAGGTGGCATTCTCTGGAAGACATACCCATTACTACTGGCTTGTTCTTTTCTGCGGCCTTCCAAATGGGCTTTTCTTCTTTCTGGAACCACTGCCTCTCCTGTTGCCCTGGTTGGAGCTTTGGTCTCCTAGTCCTTTTGGCACAGTACAGCTCTGAGTTTGTCCTGAGCAGGAAACCGAGAAGGTACGGGGCTTTCCTCATTGTACTGGCAGCGCCAACATACATCAATGTGGGCGGCTCCAGCTGGGCAAACATTTCTGAGTGGTCCTGACACCGACAACTTACAAAAGAAAACAAACAAAAGAGGCTGCACTTGGAAACATGGGTGCTCGCACTAAACACGTAGTATGCACAGCAACAAGACATGGAGCACTCTAGGATGCATAGCAACAAAAAGTAGAGCACTCTAGAATGCAAAGCAAGAAAAAGAGCACTCTAGGATGAAAAGCAACAAAAAGAGTACTCTAGAATGCACAGTAACAAAAAGTGGAACACTCTAGGATGCAAAGCAACAAAAACAGCACTCTAGAATGCAAAGCAACAAAAAGGTAGAGCACTCTAGAATGCAAAGCAACAAAAGGTAGAGCACTCCAGAATGCAAACGCAACAAAAGGTAGAGCACTCCAGAATGCAAACGCAACAAAAGGAGAGCATTCTAGAATGCATAATCTACAAAAAGTAAAGCACTCCAGACTACATAGCAACAAAAAGCAGAGCAATCACCCCCAAAAGAACAATGCAGACAGGATCTCTGTGCAAGAAACTTTATTCAAGCTGCTATCACACATGACAGAAGAATAAAAAGACCCCCCCCAGAATAACAACTAACATGTTTCACACAAAAAGTGCTTTCTCAAAGGCAGGAAGCACTCAAAAAGGTTTTAAAAGCGTACCACAATAATGTAAGCATACAAAAGGCAATGCGTGTTGCTGACAGAAGTATCTATTTCTTTTGACAAAGATAGAAAACTATCTGTGTCTTCTCATTGAAAGACACTGCTCTTGTGAAAAGGTGTCAGTTTCTGACATCACAATACAAGACTTCTATTGAATTGTTTTTTACTAGCAATGTGAAAAACAAAGGTCAAACTATACTTGTTTCACTGCACAAACAAAATTGAAAGTACTTACTACCACATCAAAACGCAATATATAATAGTTGTCTATATATTAGGAGTGAACACCTGTTCTTTAAGTGCTAATTTGTGGTTAGCTTGAGCTCTAACCTTGTAACCAATTGTTTCTCTCTTTACAAACATGCCAAACAGCTCATGTTTTTTGTAAATATCTATTTATTTACAAAACAACCAGCCAAAATTGTTTTTGCGCATACAATTCATACATTTCTGACATGGGATACAAAATGCTACCAACTCAATAGGAATGATTAGACTTTAACATGTGCTGTAGGGATGACATATGCCTCCCGATACAGCACCAGGGGCATAAGACAAAGTAAACAGTAAAAGAACCTAGGAACTCAAGTAGCATCTCGGGGTGGGGTGGGGGATAGAAATTTACTAGATGCTCCACATTAAATACAGTGAAGCAGCCCCAGATCACGCACACTGTGTTTATCCTTGCTTCTTATGTGGCATTCCCAAGGTGGTTTTCCCCACGAGGGGGTTTCCACCACAGCCTCACTATTCTGTATGGCCATTACGCCAGTTAGGGGACAAAGGTATGATTATGCTGCATTACATATAAAACCCATGCGGTCCACCTAGAAGTGAACACCTCTGTTTCTTCATTTAAACCAAACAATTTTTTTCCCCCCATTTTATAAATATTGTTGACCGCTGTTCTCCACTGGTCCACGGTGACCTCTTGAGGGGTCAACCACCCCCTGGTTATACACTTCTAGGCAGCTACAAGCATGATACCGAATAGATATGTAACATGTCTATCCTTCAAGTCCCTTGGATAAATATGTAGGAGGTACACGGTGGTGTCAGCTGGACTGGGGTATGCAGATTGTCTGTAATTATCTCCTCTAGCTCCTAAACATACGAACATATGCAATTTGCCAGCAGAAACAGGCCACATGGTCTATCAAATCTGCTCAAATGCAGCTGCCACTCCTTCACAATAACCCCCACCCTGTCCCATCCTCTTTTAATCCCCACTGTCTTGCAGGATACCATCTCCTCTGGCAGAGAGTTCCATTCTGCCACAACCCTCTCTGTGAAAAAGTGTCTAATTTCCCTCCTACATCTTCCCCCTCCAATTAAGACCATGACCTCTCATGTCCCTCCCCCTCCTTAACTTAAATATCCCTTCTGTACCCGTCTTGTTAATCCCCTTTAAGTACCTGAAGGTTTCAATCATAACCCCCCAATCTCCTCTCTCCTCCAGAGAGTACATATTCAACCTGAAGACAGGTTATGAGTTCTGGACAGGACCACGTCGCATGCATATGGGTTGCAGGTGTGGCACCACATGCCCTCCAACATGCAGAGTCCCTATTCTGTGCATATCTGGCGGTAATGGCTGGGGTTCTAAAGAATCTTATGAGACATTTCTGGGCCTATTCTCACCACACGTGTGAGGATGTAACCATTCCGGTCACATACCCCTTCTCCCAATCTGCACTCTCAAGTTGCTGGCCATGCCCTCCAACATGCAGTGCCACCCCCATTCCTCACATATCTGGCAGTAATTGCTGGAGTTCTAAAGAAACTTATGAGATGTTTCCAGGCATATTCTCGCCACACGTGTGATGATGTGACTCATCCCGTCTTATAAACACCCCTTCTCCTAATCTTCCCTCTCAAGCTGCTGGCCCAACTCCTCCCCCCACTTAGTGTCCACCTATGTAGTACTATTCCAATAGGTTTCTTGAAGGGCCTTACAGATAAAGGATAATAAGTGCTTGGTAGACTGTAGCCCGATATGTAGTGCTAGGGTACGCAAAAGTTAAGCATATTTAACAGCTCATGTTTTTATTATGAAATGTATCGTGAACACAGGAGCATAGGATTTGTATATATTCACCCACACTGTACAAAAATTAATCCATACAAAATATTTCTACAACTGCGTCATCTCACCAAGTGCTTTTTTTTATTTTTTTTTAGTAATGAATCGGTGCCACAATTAGCACAATAAACAAGCTGATTAAGCTTATAAACCTGCATCAGTAACGAGATTAATTGGACTCAAGATGTTTGTTGTCTGCATACTTAGGGGGACAGGCTTTCCTTAAGCATGTCTACAAGCTGTTGATCCCATGGATCCTGGAAAGGTCACTACTGGCCCCCAAATATTCACTGCCTCTCATATGCTGTGACCGCATGTACTCCACCATGTGGGAATGAGAGGAAGTACAAATGAGCATAACTTTCCCAGCGGGGGGCAGAGAACACACAGGTCTGGATGCCATGCCACAACTGGGTGGGAGAGCATGGTGGCATTTTTTTTTTAATTCTACTTGACGCCGCCTTGCCCGGAACACTCTCGGGGCATCCTCTCTTGCTCCCGCTGCATACTGCCCACCTGAAGTCAATTGCTGGGGAATCGGGGACAGACACTCTCCTGCCCACCTGCCCCGGCAGAACCCCACAACCGTCGGGGACTAGGTAGACCACGGGATCGGAAGAGCCAGCAAGGTAAGCCCAGCATTGGGCGTGTTGCGGTGAGGCACTGGAGGTGCCGTTGCCTATCCAGGAGGTGGGGTATTTCTTTCTTTTGGTTGCCCTTGGAATGCGGACATGCAATGGCATCTGCACAGTGATGCCCACCGACAATCCACCCCATTGCATGGCATCGCTGCTGCAGTACTCCTGATCTCCATCGGGGGCCACTGGCAAGTGATGCAAGACCCACAACCCACCCTGAGAGAGGAGAGCCATCCTCCGGACACTTAATCCTCTCCCTCCCCTGCCGACCCCCGGCGTCCTGAGTCCATTACCAAACCTGGGTCGCCGGCGTGGTGTGAGGTGTGGCCTCCAGCACCTCAACCCTCAGCGCCACCGGGCCGGCCGGCAACATCTTCTTGAGTAGAGATATCACAACATTAAATTTTGAGTATCGCGATATTTGTGAAAAAGCTTAAGTCATGCTATATTATCATCATCACGATAATTTGTAGCATTTTTCATTAAAAAAAAAAAAAAGGCAACACTCTGCTTGAGGAAGGTGTGAAATCAGGAACCTTAGTTGCACCTGTAGAGGGACAGGCTGTCGAACTATCAGATATGATAAAGTTGAGATGATCTGTCACGGTATATCATCCTGCACGAGTACCATGATTTTTTTATTTTTTTTTTTAACACAGTAGATTTTCATCGCGATTCATCATGTTATTTATTTATTTAAAAAGCTTCACCAAGAGAGACATACTGAGATGTAAACAACTCATTTCCAGATGCGTCCTGGGGGAGAGGGTAGATGGGGATATATACATTTATTTATTTTTTATTTTTTTAATTTTGGTGACTGGGTAGGCCCACTGAGCCCCGAAGGTCCCTTTTTCAGGGGCGACCCGGGATAACAGTACAATACAGGATATACAACAGTACAACACAGGGTATAATAGAGGAGACAACATTTGATTACATAACTTGTGGAAGCATAAGGTAGTTACATTTGATTACATAAGTTGTGGAAGCATAAGGTAGTTACAGACAGTGGTTATGGAAGTATGAGGTAGTTACAGACAGTGGTTTTCTAAAATGGTGCATTCAAAGAACAAAATATTTACAGAGTATAATAAAAACAGAATCACATACATTAGACATAAATGATACACACTTAAAGGCTCAGAGTATTTATAAAAGATTATTTTACATAAGAGAAGCAGCAGCTGTGAAATAACCGTAGCTTTCAAGAATGGGGAAGAGTGGTCCCAAAAGGGTCAACCATAATGGGAGGAGAGTTAGAGAGGAGAAAAGAGAAGTAGAGCAGAAGGAGGACAGGCGGAGTGTCAGATAAGGTAAAGGAAGGGGAGGAGAAAGAGGCATAGGGATGAGGGGGTAGAGGTAAGGAGGGGGAAGGGGAGAGGGAGATCTGAGAATGAGAAAAAGGAGGGAGAAGGGGGAGAGGTAAAGCAGAGGAAAGAGGGACAGGGCTCAGGGGCAGTTACAGGAGGGAGCAGTATAGTCATGTAGAAGACTGGAGAAGGAGCGGATGAGGTAGCAGAGTGGATAGGAAGAGGGAGGGAATTCCAGAGTTTGAGAAGGCAGAAGGAGAAGGCAGCTTGACCAGCTGAGGTCCACCTAAGTGGGAGAGTTAGAGTGCGTAGGTTGGAGCTACAGAGGGAGTTAGAAGGAGAGGAGAGGAGAGAAGAAAGAGGTAGGCTGGCAGGGAGCTCAGACACAGCTAGCAATAAGGGAGGAGCCATGGGCAAGCCATCTGGCATTGAGAGGGAAAGGAGAGAGAGAGAGTAGTAGATGTGGCAGTGGCGGGGGGATCTAGGGCAAACTTACAGAAGGAGTGGAAGAGGGGGGCCAGTCTGGCCAGGGTACACTTGGGAGCACTGCCACAGATAGTTTCATCGTAGTCGAAGAGGGGGAAGAATCATTCTCTGTACAACGGCTCAGCGTGCTGGCAGTGGGATACGCGCACAGTTCCTATACAGCGCACCAAGTTTAGTGTGGAGCTTTCTGTGTATAGCGTCCACATATGCAGAGACGTGTAGGTGACGGTCAAGCCACACCCCTAGGTACTTGAAGGATGAAACATCTTCAACGATAGACCCATACAGGGTGTGGTAAGTGGGCTGGGCTGAGAGTCTAAAAAGGTTTTGCCTAGTTCCAAAAGTCATAGAGACCATTTTCTTTGTGTTTAAAGAAAGCTGATTACAAAGGAACTAGTGCTAGATATTGGTGAAGTCCAGCTATATTATACCACATTATTGTGACATCCCTAGTCCTGAGCACCACCACTGCTTCCACCCATTTTTCCTCTCACCCCCATCCACACTGGAGCACAAATAGAGGTGGGAGACCCTTCTGGCCAGTCAGAAGCAGAATGGTTCCAGGCCCAGTGCCCATGCAGTGCACTCCGACTGACACTACGTGACTGTACACATGATGCCACCATGTCATATGTCAAGCAACACATCAGCAACAGGATTTCACATCTGGAGTTGCACACTGATGCCCACACAACTGCCTCCGCATGGGCAAGCACAGCCACGACCCTGCCCATAGCAGATGTCTGATATGTATGCTCAGTACTGCCAAGGTGCTCTAGATATGAACCTGAGTTATCAGCCCTGTAGGCTGCACCACTATGACATGGAGAGGCCCTTAGAGACGTTTTTTTCCCCCCATATACAGTTTCTGCCCTCCTGAGGGCTGGTTGGCATTTTTCGGGCAACAATGAACACCAAGCCCCATTGCCCACTAACCCACCATCAGCTGAGTGGTGGTGTCCATGGTATGAGGCCCAGATTATCCTGGTTGGCCTTTGGAGGGCTTGGGAATTTTTCTCCATTCTTTCCCCCACCCACTAGATGGTGCTACCCATGCCTTCTGGTGGCTTTTGACACTACAATGGTGCCTGAAGGGGGCCAGCTCCAGGTTGCTGCAGTGCTGGAAATGGCACCATCCCCTCCCCGGGCTGTTTGCCAGCCCTGGCCATCCACCTCAGTGCCAGAGTCTGCTCCAAACCCAGGTCAGTGGCACGTGCTGGGCTAACAGAGCCCCCCGGAGATAGTTTCTGAGGAACTAAGATTCACAGAATCAGAATGTGTCGACAGAAAAGAATCGGTAGGCCTATCTAGTCTGCCCCATTTTCCTACTGCTACACCTGACTTTATTTGGTCACAGGTGTCCCTCCTTCCTCCCTTTACTCTACCTACTGTGCCCCTGTGCCTGTCCCACACATGCTTGAAGCTCCCCACTGTCTTCAACCCCACTACCTCAACCGGCAGTCTGTTCCAGGCAACCAGCACCCTTTCTGTGAAGCAGTATTTCCTTACATCCTTCTTAAACTTCCACCCCTCAAGCTTCATAGCATGCCCCATGTTCTGGTGCTCCTCCTCAAACAGACCCCCCTCCTGCACCTTGTTTACCCCATAAGGTACTTACAGGTCTCAATCATGTGCCCTCTTGCTCTCTGCTGCTCCAAGGAATACACACTGAGCTCCTGCTGCATCTCCTCCTATGGTTTCTTGTGTAACCCGCACACCATTTTGGGTGCCATCCTCTGGACCAATCTAGTCCTCCTTTAGATTCCTAACTATTTAAGGCCCTCCTTCTGCCATTTGGATGGGAATTTTAAACAAAATAAGGAAACAAATATTCAATAAATGTAGAGCCTCTGATTTTAAACACTTCACAGAATATTCAGAGCAATCCATTTCTGTACTTTTCCAAAAGATATTCCAAATAGTCCTAAAGGACACCCTTAATTGAATGAGGACATTCAGGCACAGATGAATTAACCTAAGTACTGTACTTAGGACATAACATCTGTTTTCCTAAGTCTAAGGCCTCTCATTTAATAGTACTTCAGCGTCATCACAGAAGAAGATAGAATGGCTCAGACTAAGTTTGCATTGGTCAAGCTGGGATCGTATTCAGCTCATTTACAAATAAACTGGTAGAAGAAAGGTAAGCTTGAAGCTCCTTACATAACAAAGATAATGGAAATTTGTGAGCTCCCCAAGAGGCTTTTAAACACTTCTAATACAGAGACTTTAGTTTTATATTTATCTGTAGCCTGGTTAAGTGTGCATTGTCACAACAAACCTCCAATAACTTACCACGTCAATAAATGTTGATATCATCAGATTATGTTTGCTCAACAGAGACAATGGTAACCTGTTTTAGTCACAGATGTTCTAAACCCTCCAAGAGCAGTGCCATCTGCATACAATACTGTGTTACCAGGCTTCCGGTCAGTTGTTCTGACAAGTCTCACACTCCCAGTATGCAGATTTCAGGGTCTCTACAAATGTTTTCAAGGGTCCAGGTCAAGGAGAATAGTTTATATTTATAGGAACACAATGTACAGGAATGTAACTGAAATGGCTAAGTTGAAATAATTTTTAATTCTGGACCCCCCTGTTTGCATGATCAAAGATGTTGAACACAACTTTTACTTATTTTAAAAATTTCCACCAGGGTAGCATACTTCACTATGAAAACATCTTGTTTCCATATGTGTTCTTGAGAAAGGATACTTGGGGAAAGAAACACGAGTTTTTTTTTTTTTTAAACATTAAGGCATCTACCTCAGGGAAAGCTAAAGTTTAGAAAGATACATTTGCTGAATAGAAAAATAAGGCATGCAACAACCAGTTTTCACAGAGTATATACCACATAAATACATTATAAAGTAATGTACACCATATAAAATTATTGTAGTGTATGGTCCTAACATGATTGTGTATGGAGATCCATACACTGTAAAAAAAGTCGTTTGTTGCAGAGGACGTCCATACTAACGCAGGAAACGACTTTTGTTCTGTGTTAGTATGAGTGTCACAATGTAAATGACCCCATCAGCATTGTTGATAGGTCTAGTGGTGGTTGAAGCATCCCATGCACGAGCTGGTAGGTGGGCAGATGGCCGAAAAGTGCGGGCCGCGGACGGCAGAGACTGATGCTTGGAAAAAAAAAAAAAGTGAGGGATTTTGTTTTTTGGGGACCATACGCTATATACAGAATAGTGTATGGCAGCCCAAATACACAACATCACTCTTCTAACACTGAGTGGTTACTACAACACAAAGGGACCTCACGAGCTTCACTCTTGAGATCCTTGGCATCACAGCAACCACTAGGTGTAAGAACAGCGTTGTTTTGTATGGGCTACCATACATCCTATATACAGTGTACAACACAGCATTTTTCTGTATAGAATTCCATCCTTTCAAAATGCTGTTTACCACAGTTCACAGGTCATGGAATGTGACTGTACCCTGCTCTGGTATAACAGCATCCTGAAACCTCTAGACACTGCCCAAGTCAGTTTCATTCTGAAAGCAAAAGAATCGCTGTGCACTCATTTCAGATAATACTATGTACTATGAAAAATACAGCATCAGAAACCAGTGTGTTCTACCACCTCGGGGTTCTGATTACCATGGACCTCTTAAGCTTCACTCTCAAAGTCAGAGAAAATCAGAACCTCTCTGTGGCAGAACACACTGGTTGTGCATAGATGCCCATCCAGTATTCTCTATATAAAATATGATACACCACATAAATAATTTTAGATTTTTATAAAATAGGGTATAAAAAGAACTGACCAAATCGAACAACTTAATTGTTTAAAAACACAGTGCCTGACCAATGAATATTTACTTAGAAACTGCACAGTTCGTAACTAGCATGCCCTAATCTACCTACTAATAATCTAAGTAAATGAAAAAACGTTTTCCATTAAAATACAGGGCATAGGTTTCTTCCAAATTAAACACAGTTCCTGGGGTAATTCAAAGGCACATGGGGTATTTTTCCAAGCAATGACCTACCTAAAACGATTACACGCCATACAAAATACATTACAAACCTCTATATGCCATACAAATATATCTATTCAGCTCGTCACAGGAGATGAAGGATTTGGTTCTGAGGGAGGTGTGGGCAACCTGACACAAATCAGGGGTGCAGGGACCTTCACATATAGGTTTAGCAGCAGCTCTCATTACTGAATTGGAAGGCAGCACAGACCAATGAGCCTTAAAAAATACATGGGGGAGGGTAAAATGGAAAAGGACATTGGTGAGGACATGTGGTCTGTAATATTTCTTTCACATTCTTTTTGTGATCTCTGCCCCCTCCAGTCCTCAGATTGCTACTGGCGACCTCCCACCCCCAACAACATTTCATCCAGCATCCTGCACAGCCCCACATAGTGGCAGGGTTGACGAGTTGGAGGCAGCCTCTCCTGAAACACAGAATCTGGTGTGGAGTGGTTCACTGACCAGGGCCTTACAGCAAGAGTCGAAATTAAGTTTTGCATCCATTAGGCAGCAGAGCCAGTGACTGGGAAAATCCACTAGCCCCACAGACCTTCCACTGGCCCAGCTGGTGTACTTATTGAAATGTTACTTTTCCAGTACAAGTCAGAGGGCTACTTAAAGGAAAATCTTACTAGCCTGATATAAAATCTACCAGCATTTGGCCAGTGGGCAGATGCCAATTTTGACCCCTTTCAGAGCAAGATTCTCCCTTTGGTATGCAGCTACTCAGGACTGACGTGCTCATGCTTAGTGTCTTTCTGTCATAAGCGGCAGGGATGCAGTGTGGGATGTAGCTGTGTCTGACCCTGGGGAAGGCAGCCATGCCAAAGACAGGGGCATAAAATGTAAATTGTAAACAAAAAAAAGCACCATATGGTTAACATTAAAAAATGTTTATATAAAATCATTATTTTAATTCATTTTTCTCCTCTTTCCGTCTCTGGTGGCACCCCCCACCTTCACTGACCCATCCCACGGACTTACAGGTTAAGCACCACCTGCACAGAGCCAAGTTTGGCAGGTGGGCTGCCACATAGGGTCATGTGGTGCCTGCAGGGTGCAGGTGTGCAGAGCGAGCCAGGGCATCTTCCTACAGTTTTCGTCCCCAGGGTGTCTACAATAATGCAAGCACGTATGGTGTGTGCTGATGCACCTGTGTGTTTGTCAGCAGACTCCCTCCCATGTCCGCAGGTCCAAGGTGTGCGGCCATCCAGCCTTCCAGGTGACAGTGAAGTGGTGGGACTCGAACCCCTTCCCAGAGGGAGGAGAGCAGTCCTTGAGACACTCAGTCCTTACTCTACCAGCCAATTAATAGTTACTTTCAGAAGCAGTCAACTGTCACTTCTTATATCTAAAGTATTTTTTCTTTTGTTTTCTTCATTAGATTTTTATCTGACAGTACTAGGTGTGACGTGTGGAACAGCACTCTACCTGGGGCTGAAGTTACAGGATTCACAAGTAGCATTTTATTATTTTCAGTAACAATAAAATAAAAAAAATTGTACAGGATAGCTTTTCTGGAAGGCAGTTCAAACAAAACAAATTCATTCATCTAAGTGTACCTCTACATCTCAGTCCCACTCTCTCCAACAAAAGATTGCTTTCTTTTTATAAGACTTTGCCTGGCAATGTCTGCATCCTCAGCTTGTTAACAAATATCCCATTTCTCACAAAATGTATCAGAACTTTGTCAGTTTCTTTCCTTGCAGGTGCAACAAAATACAGTACTGTGTCCCAGAACTAATCTCCTGCTGACAACTGTGCAAAATAGATTGTAGAGGTCAAACTGCATCTCAAGGTTAACTGCCTGAGTTCCAAACAGCTTTTTGCAATCATTTCAATAGTATAACTACATACATTTTCAAACCAAGGGATCCCAGTTTCACACAAGATTCACATATATTTTTATAACCTCAGATACGCAAGAGGGAAGAAAAGATACAAACAACAAAAAACAGCAGTGAAAGCAAAAAGATAGTGGGAGGGAGGAAATCGCAAGACCGTCACGGTGATAAGCTCCTAGGCCTCACAACTGATTGAGCAATCAGACAAGAGACACAAAAGGAGAAGATAGAAGAGATCCTTGCGTTTAACTCTTTCTGCATAACAAATGGGACAGGGTCTTATTCAACCCTGCCACAGGGCCTTGCGGTGTCGGATGCATCACCTCGCATGATGCCGCAACCGGGTTCGGGAACGAGCCAAGGTCATTGAGAGTCGGGAGGAAGGGGAATGGAGCAGGACTAGCAGCTGAAAGGTAGCTCTCCTCCGGGCAGGAATCCTGCTGCCCACCATAGCTCAACTGCTCCCGGGTGGAGGCCTGAGGGCAGCATAGACAGGCGGGCAGCAAGCAGAGGGAAGGCTTCTCGAACTGTGGCATGCGTGCTCCACATGTGTGGCATGAGACCTGCGGAAAAATGGGGATAAAGTCTATAAAATATAAATTAAAAAAAAAAATGCCCATCATGGGCCCAATATCTATCCTCCTATACATCAGCAGCATTGTGACCTCACTAGTAACCTAGAATAGCGAATGCCCTGCTGCTTGACTGATAACTTGTGGCACGCTACTAATCAGGCAGCAGGGCTTGTGATGTATTAATGAGTGAGGTCACGTCGATGATGCAGTATGAGGAACAGAGCTAGATACGATATCATCACACCCAATACTGTTAGGTAAGAAACCATCTAATGGCCACAGAGAAAAAGAAAAACAGAGATAAAAAGTAATATGGGACTACTGTACTTAAAAAATTACTACAAATGTCTGCCTCTACTATTTAGCGCTACTAGCTCTGTAACACTTTTTTATCTTTTATGTAATAGATGATGAAGCCTTTCACAATTCCCACAATTCAATTGCGATTAAATGCTATTCAAGCATATAAAGGACGTCAACTGTGAACCGCTAAACACGGATGGGGTGGTGTAGATAAAAGGGCGCCCATGCCAAAGCAACAAGAAAAGTCTCAGGTAACTCCACCAAGGACAACCACAACATAGAGCTTCAGTCTTGGCACTTTAGGTATGAATCCTTCATCAGGGGGCCCCATGACTAAGAGTTCATACCTGAAACGCCAGCAGATAGCAGAGGCTAAGGGATACATCTACACACTCAGCTGGTTTTGTAATTTTGCAATGAAGCATTGAAAATTACAGAGAAGCTGGGGTTGTGGTTGTCCTGAGTGCAGGTTATTTTGGATTTGTCTATTCAACATACATAGCCCTGCGCTGTTGATACATGGCACGTAGGGCCAGGATAAGCACATCACCCACAGATGCAGTACCATCTGGTGATCACAAACCCCTGCCCGGGCATCTGTGCTGATCCTGCACAGTTGCACAGCCGGTTTGGGCTGGGAGAGTGGAGCTGGCATGCTATACTGGCTGGCAGAACGCAAATACGCGCAATGCCAGATACTTTCTGCCGGGCCAGTGTCGGGGAGATTTTCTGTTATGCCAGCCAGAGGACTGTCATAATGCATGAGTACCACACTACACCCTATATTCACAGACCTGACCCTCTCCTGCCAAAGAGGGCTGGGGTGGATGGCAGCTGTGGACTGCAGCTTTCCAACATTAGGAAATTTACAGGTGACCAGTAGGGGACATGACAATCCGTCGTGGGCTGCCATGTCCCATAATCCCTGCTCCCACAGTGGGCTGGTCGGGGCCCAGGTATGTTCCTCCGCTGTCCCTGCCCCATGCATGGACCTAAGTAGCCATGCATCAGGCCAGACCGGGGTTCATGTGGCCCAGCCTCATGCATACCAACTACACACTGTGTAGCAGCGCCAGTGATGTGCCCCTGGCAAGCTTATACTGGGTTCATAGATACATGGGGCCACAGTTATATGCAGTGCCCTGATTCAGAATATGACATTTATTTTTATGAGTGAGGGGGCAGGGACACGACTCATGAGTGGAGAATCCAGGAGTAATGAAGGTCCTGCCACCTCGCGAAAAACATAAGGAAATGGCTAATAATTATGTTAAAGCATCTATTAGGGTTGAACCACAAAGCGTCAAAAGTAGGGGAATGAAAACGTAGGGATAAAAGTCCACAGAACTTTTATGAATCTGTGGTGTGGAGCTTCCTGGGGTATGTGCCATGTATAGTGTAATGAATACTTGTTTTCTGGGAACTGTGGCTGGTGATCCTCGTGTGGTCAGGTAAACCCACAGAAGGCTTCATTTGGAAGATCGTTTTCCACAGTTTCACTATGAACCACAAAGAGCTGAGATTTAAATTTGAGGCAAGGAGCAGCTCATCCGCAATGCTTTTTTTTTTCTTCTATACTTTCTATTTATCTCCTCCTGTCTACCCTCGTGCCCACTCCTTCGGGCGCCATCACCATCTCTGCCCCTAATCCGGATCTGCCCCTAGAGTGCCTCACCTCTTACTTCCTCCTGCACAGTGGGGTCTGTCTGGAATCGGTGGTCTTGGATGGCCGGAGCAGTTGTCATCTATGACTACCGAGGGTATTTTCCATTTTTCTGCGATTTCCCTGTCCCAGCCCCGAGATGCTGGTGCAGGGCCTGTAAGCATCCAGAGAGAGACATGCTGCTGGCGCATCCCTCTCAAGCGCCTCTGGAGCGTCCACCCTCCCTGACTCCGTTAAACAGAGCCACCAACCCTCAAGACCCCTGAGATTTCCACCGGTGCTTCCTCAGGCTTTGGGTGTATACTGCACCCTGGTATCCCTCCCAGAGGTAAGAGCACATCTGTTGGGACGCTCAATCCTCCCTCCCCTGCCGACCTGAGCTTCGTTCCGCACCGGGTCGCTGGCGTGGTGCGAGGTGTGGTTTCCAGTGCCTCAACCCTTAGCGCCACCGGACCGGTACAGCTTATCCGCAATGCTACCGCTTGTGACTCATGTAACTCAAGTTTGGAAGTCAGCTTGCATCACTGGGGACAGTCACGTGAGAGGACTGATCATCTTGTGGGTGGCTGTCCTCCTCGAAGGGTGAGAGCTATGCCCTGCACGGAGACAACCACAAGCAGAGCTACAGAGTATTGCACTAGATGGGTAAGGGCAATGCTGGAATGTTGCATGTGTCACTGCATGGCAGGCTCATTGGGGAGAAAAATGGCAGGAAAAACAGTTCAGGGGGGAGCGGGGGCAATGCCAGCAACTCCCACCCCCAGGTTCAAGCACTATTCACCTGGCACTCCACCCATCATCACAGAGGTCCTGGGCAACAGGTGGCTGAATAAGTCTAGAAGGTAGATGACAGGGCTGGTGTGCTGTCCAGGAAAGACTGGGTCCAGAGGATTGGAGATAAAGGACTCACAATAGTAATAGTGTTTCCTCTAGAAGGTGTATTCGAAAATCTTACAAAATTGCATCATCTCAGACTCGAGTTGTTGCCCCAGAGATGGAACTTTTGAACATTAAATTTCATACTCTGCAGTGTGGTCACACTCTCGCCCCACCCCCAATTTTTTTGCACCTCGGCCAGCCTCTCCTTCGGGCCATCTGGGTTCTACTCGCCCAAGTCAACCCCCATCGCCAACTGCGGCCCCATTCTCGGCACCCCCCCAGGGTAACCAGACATATCCCTTTGCTAGATGGGTCCTCTCCTTCCGGAGAGAATGTGCCTTACCGGCTTCCTCTGTTGGCTCTAAGTGCTGCTGGGGGCAGTCCTGTTTGGGGACTCCATGGCGGTGAGGGTCTGGTGGTGGTCATCCAGGGTGCAGTTTTCCTGTTTTCTGTGCCCCGCCCATCAAGTTCTCAGCCTTGCATGTGTCGGCATCCTCGGGTGGGGGCGTGTCGAGGCATCACATTCCCCAAGCACACACCCAATCCGCCCAGATGTGCCCAGGCAGTTCCCACCCACCGGGGTGTCCAATGGATGCTTGTGCATCCCTTCCCTTCCGGTCTCCGCTCCTGGTACCAAGGCTCGGGGCATGAACTCGGGTTGCCAACGTGCCGATCCCAACATTCTAACTGCAGATTTATAGCTGAAGACCAGAAGAGAACAGGGACCATATAACGAACCTACAAGAAGTATTCTTAAAGAGATTTCTGACTAGCTGAGAGCAGCTACCACTCACATATAGCGGTAGCTGCCTCAGCGACAGTTATTCTAGCCAGAGATTTAATTAGTAATAGCAGCCCATACTTTTATTATATCCCTCATAACTTCAGTTTACAGATAAGCAGCCCAATTGATTCCTAGTGCCCCGGTCCTCCTGACACGCCCCTGCACTCCAGCACATAATGACGTGCGACCAGGGAGAGCGCGGTGGCGTGTCCCATTGAAATGAATGGGGCACAATTTCTCTCTCATTTTAAAACTGAAGACTGGCCACTCAGAAATTAATGAAGGTCGCCGCTTGACTAACAAGGGCATTCAGAAACAACCTTTGGCAAAAACGATGGGTTGCTGCGTAAAGTCACCCTATCATTATGAAATTGTAGGTCGGGAGATTTGCACATTAGTGACTGTAACTCTGAAATATGTCTACCTGACATAATGGCAACTAAGAATATAGTTTTCCAAGAAAAATAACGGAGCTCGCTGGATTCAGCGGGCTCAAAAGGACTCAGTCAATTTTTCAAGTACAAAATTCAAATCCCACACAGGGACTGTATCCTGGATAGGGGATGAAGGTGCAAAATGCTTTTTAAAAAGGTTCTGATCAAAGGTAACTAGGACAATGGTTTGTTACCCACAGGTAAATGGAATGCGGCAATGGCTGAAAGGTGGACCTTTACAGAAGAATATTTCAGGCTACCCTCCGATAAGGAGAGCAAACAGTCTAAGATGCTCCGAGAGGAACACTCATAAGGGTCCAAGTCCTTCATAGATGCCCAAATGGAGAAGCGTTTCCACTTCACAGACTAGGAAAACCACATAGATGGTTTCCTGGCAGCCCAGAGGACTTCTGCCACCTTTGGGGACACCGTGAAGTGTGAGAGGACTATGTCCTCAGAAGCCAGGCATGCAGATGGAAGAAGTGAAGGTCCGGGTGTAGCAAGGAGTCTTGCGCCTGGGACAGCTGAGCCCGGCACATCAGCAGAGGTAGGGGATCCGGTTCAGAGAGCTGTAGAAGCAGAGGGAACCAAATCTGTCTTGGCCAGAATGGTGCTATGAGAATCATAGATGCCCTGTCCCGACCACTGTGAGTAGTACTCTGAACGAGAAAAAGGGCAGGAAGGCGAAAGAAATCTTCCTGTCTAGGAAAGAGATTGTGGTTCCAGGACTCGCCTGAGAGAGCAGTAAAGAGGCAGTTTTGCAAAGAGGCAACAGGTCCAACTCCAGTCAGCCCCACTGGTGGAAGACGCATTTAGGACGCCTGGTAAGATTTCCACTCATAGGCCTGTGCAGTGGATCTGCTCAGGGCATTTGCCAGGGTGTTCGACACTCCTGGGATGTGGACCGCCAGAAGACAGATATTTCTCTGGATCGCCCAGTACCAGACCCTCATCGATTCTCTGCAGAGAGGGTATGAATGGGTGCCTCCTTGCTTGTTTAGGTAGCGAACTACCACAGAATTGTCTGATTGCACCTGAAGGCAACGAGGGGGAAGCAGAGTCTTGAACACCTGCAAGGTGTAGAGGACTACCCTCATCTCTAAGACAGTGACGTGAGGCTGGCCTCCAGGATCCTGGGACCGGACGGAGGGATGGGCACCCCATGCTGTCAAGGAGGTGTCTGTAGTCAGAATGAGACACGGACAGGAGAATGAAATGGCATGCCTCGCATTAAGTTGTTCCTGGACTTCCACCATTGTAGAGCTCAAGAGCCGGGAAGACATCAGGACCGGGCATCAAAATCGTCCTCCTTCTGGTCCCACTGGACTCTGAGACCTCTGAAGAACCCTCATATTCAACCTGGCATTGGGGATCATCGGAATCGTGGCTGCCAAATGTTCCAGGAGGTGCAGGTAGTCTGTGTCATGCACCAGTCTGCTAGACTTAGGGCTGCGCACCAGCACAATCAGGGCATCCACCTGAGCCATGGGCAAATATGCCATCCCAAGGAGGCATCTAACACAGCTCAATATATAGGAGGCATTGCACTGGGTCCATTTTGGACTTTGGATAGTTTACAGCTATCCCCACCTGGGTGAAGAACTGCAGGGTTCGGAAAGCATGGACAACAGCCTTTAGCAGGAAGATGCTTTCAGGAGCCAGTCGTCCAGGTAAGAAAAGACTTAGAAGTCGTCCATGTGAAGGGCCCTCTGACTGCCGCTAGGCATTTTGTGAATACCCTAGGGGCCGAGAAAGGTCGAATGGGAAGGCCCTGAACTGGTAATGATGACCCTGAAACAAAAACGGAGAAACCGTCTGTAAACAGGGTGCATCAGGATATGGAGTCGAGTCCTTCATATGAGAGAGCAGCACCAATCTCCCTTGTTCAGCAAGGGGAGAAGTGTCGGAAGAGACAACAACCTGTACTTTTGGTATTTGATATAGAGGTTGAGACACCTTAGATTCAAAATAGGGCAAAAGTCTCCTGTCCATTTGGGAATCAGGAAAAAAGGGAGTAAAATCCCATACCCTTCTGTGAAAGGGGAACTGGTTCTGTGGCACTTTTTTGTGAACAAAGCATCAATTGTGTTCCTTAAGACCAATGCTTGGTCTGGGGGATAATGAGAGACCCTTGGTGGCAAAACAAGGGCCATCTCTGTGAACTCCAGTGTGTGTTCTGACTCGATCAACTGCAGGAACCACAGGTTGGAGGAGATGGCTTTCCACCTTTGTAGGTGCAGGGAAAACCTGCCTCCGACAGCTGTGGGATGGGTCTTCAGTCCCACGACCGGAGGAAGACCTTCAGGCCGAAGGCTGGCCCTGCTGAGGAGCAGCAGTGATGTAACAGCATGTTTTATGAGCATTTCTAGGACCAGACAATGTCAATTGAGCCTTTCGCTTATTGGCAGGTGGTCTTTGAGCATTGGGACGCGTGCTGTAGGGACGGCCCCTGGAGGATCCCCTGAAAGCTGGTTTTGCTTTCGGACGTACAGGGTCCAGACTGACTGCAGGGTATGACGAGTCCTGCAAGTCCTTCAACATTTCTTGGGTCTGTGGACCAAACAGCTGAGCATTTTAAAAGGAGCATTAAGGATAGATTGCTGCACGCCCTGTGAAAATCCTGTCATTCTAAGCCACGCGTGACGTCTGAGACAAACACCTGCTGAGGATGTACGGGCCACAGTGTCAAAAGCATCATAGGTGGCCCTGAGCAAGTGGTGGCAAACAGCCACCGCCGTAGACATTTTGGCTGTCAGATCCTCCTAGGCAGACCCCGTAGGAGGGACTGGACCGTACCCTGGGAGGCTTTTAGGATTTCCTCCAAATATTTCAGGAGGTGTCCCATGTAATTAGGTATATGGAGAGACACAGTAGCCGGCGTAAACCCTCTTCCCATTACATTTCAATTTCTGGGATTCCTCATTACGGGTTGAACACTCATGTACTGAGGTCTCAGAGGACCTATCACGAGGCATTGATCACTACAGAGTCCGCCTGAGGCAGAGACATGTAATAGGGTGGTCCACTGGGAACTGATAAATCCTATCAGCTTTTACGAGATTGGACAGAATTCTGAAAGGTTGCTTCCAAGTGGTGTCCACCAAAGGGGGGACAACCAGAGTGGGGCATTCTGGTACACCTAAATACTTTCCTAATTTTTCTTTTTTTTTTTTTTGTTATAATTCAAGTTTATTGAAACTCCAGAGTCTGGGTATCATCACAAGACATACATACTGCAAATATTTACAGACTTCATAGCGTATGTATAACATTAGTTCAAAGTTAGGTAAGTTTCCAAAACGTAATCAATTTTCTTTTCTGGTATATACACTTCTATCTGTAAGATAAGGTCAGAGACAGCAGCTTGTTTCTACTTATTCCCCAGTTTTATTATAGTCCTTTTATGTTCCTTTCTTCCCATGTCTCCCTTCCTCTGCCCCAGGCCCCTGGACACTCTATGTTCCCGTAGCTAGGTCCCATCTGGTCCATTTATTCACATATATGTTCACCCTGTTATTTATCTTATATGTTGTTTTTTACCAATTATTTTACCAGGTGAGACAAACTAGCTGAAAGCTTGTTTGCAGGTGCAACCTGGGAGCACGAGGAAGTTAAGTGACTTGCTCAGGGTCACACAGTATGCACCTAGGGAGCTGTGGGATTCAAACCCTAGGTCTCCAGATTTGCAGCTCAGAGCTTTAACCCACTGCATAATTATTCCTCCATTTCTCTTATTTCTTTTTATATTAAGTGCCAAAGGTGAAATCAGGCACATCCTGGAGAGACCATTTTAGTGATTGACTTATGGGCTGCTGCTAATAGTACTCCCCAGAGGTACATACCACCGCCTCGTTAATTTCATCAGGAGGTATGCCCAGAACTAGGTTCTTAATTGTTAGTTATGTGTTGCAGGAGAATATATTCTCCAGAATTCTGGAGATCCCTTGCCAGAAAGGACATATAGCATCACACTCCCAAAAGATATGGGGAGTGATGAGCCACTGGACACCACATCCTCTCCAACAAAGTGGGGTTATTCCTGTCTCTCGCTTGCTTAAACTTTCAGGTGGGTGGAAGTACCCGATTCTTATTTTCCAGGCAAATTTGCGCCAGTTACGTGAAAGTGTGGTTTTATTTACAATCTGGAATATTGCCCTCCACTCCTCTCCTGTTATTTTTAGTCCCATTTCCTGCTCTCACTTATTTTTAATTCTAAGGGATTGTCTAGGGTGCAGTTGCTTTAATGCTCTGTAAAGAGCCAATATGTGTCCCTTCGCAAGGGCCCCCCTCCTGAATAGATGCTATGACCTCCAAGAGATTCTTTACTTCGGGTTTCTTGTAATTTCTTGAGCGACAAGCGTGTATGTATGTGTTCTAAGTTGTAGGTATCTAAAATGATCTTGGTTCCTTAGATGGTATGTTTGTGAAAATCTAGTATTGTGTCCCCCAAGATCATCTGACCCAGACTGGTAAATCCCAATTTGGCCCACCTTCTGAAGGAGTGGTCTATCTTAGCTGGGAGGAAGTACTGGGACCAAGCGAACCAATGTAGAGGACACATTTCCTTAAAAAGATCGTACTTTGTCCATAATCTGTGGATCACTTTTATGGTGCCTTCGACTGTTGAAGGGGGACGTGGTGGCCCCTTGAGTATAGAGGCATCCGCAATCCTCACTCCAAGAGGAGGACCCTCAGTTAAATGGGACTCAATGTCTTTCCAGTGGGCCTCATATGTTTTAGTTGACCAGAACAACGATTCTTAAGGTAAGCGGCCATACAGTAATCTCTAAGATAGGGACCATTCTGCCGCCATCAACTTTATCTGTCTGGAGTAGTGCCATTCTTACCCTGGTCTGCCCGGTGCCAAACAAACCTGCCAATCAGTCTCTGCCATTCTTAAAATACTCTTTGGAATAAATATTGGTAGGGATTGGAAGAGATGCAAAAATCTGGGTAGGATGTTTAGGGTAATTGTTTGGATTTTAGAATATAATGGTAAGTTAAGAAGTTGCCATCTGGCTATGTTCTGTGTAATCTGCGACTGCAGTGGGCCACAATTTGCAGTAAAGAGTCCCCTTTGTGTTTTGTCAGTTGTATCCCCAGATATTTAATTTTCTGTTTGTTCCACTTAAGAGGCAGTAGCTTAATTACCTCAGGTGAAGGGTTGTAGAATTATTTCAGGATTTCTGTCTTTTCTTTATTTAGTGAGTAGCCTGCGTGTCGGCCAAATTCTTCCAAAAGATTCCAGATCTTTGGGATTGATTTATCAGGGTTTGCAAAATATAGGAGGACATCGTCCACATATAATGAGATCTTATGTTTGGTATCTCCGATCCTAATGCCCCCCCACCTCTGGATTTCCCCGTATAGAAGAAGCTAAAGGGTCGATGTATCGGGCAAATAGTAAGGGGGAGAGGGGGCATCCCTGTCTAGTCCCACGGCCGAGGAAGAATCTATCCGAGATGCTACCATTTAACCTTATATAGGCTTGTGGGGGCTGCATACAGACTCAAGGGTATCAATCATATTCTGGGGGATACCATAATGCTCCAAGGTGGTAAAAAGAAAAGGCCAGGATACCTTGTCAAACACTTTTTCTGTGTCAAGGCTCATAAGGCATGTTGGGGTTCTATCTATGGAGACTTTATTTATGATATTAATGGCACGCCTGATGCTGTCTGGGGCCTGACAGCCGGCTATAAATACTGTTTGGTCTTTATCTATTAAGGATGGAAGAAGGGCGTTTAATCTGGAGCTATGATGGAGGTAAAAATCGCCAATTTCTTTCTTGAAGCATCCTGCTCAGTGCATTGGAACCCAAATGTTTTCTGGAGG
Source organism: Neoceratodus forsteri (assembly GCA_016271365.2). Taxonomy (NCBI): domain Eukaryota; kingdom Metazoa; phylum Chordata; order Ceratodontiformes; family Ceratodontidae; genus Neoceratodus; species Neoceratodus forsteri. The sequence continues at coordinate 100,340,913 of JADMNL010000030.1, read as the reverse complement.
TGTATCATAATGTCCGAAAAACGTGGGATCATCTGGCAGAACATGGGAGTTCAGGAGCAGGTTCAAACTGTACCGATGAGGTGGCCAAGGAGGACTGAGGGGAGTCCTCCTGGTCCATACCCCCCCCATCAGCAAAATCCCAGTCCTGCAGGAAAGGGTCATCCATATCCACATCCTGAGGGTGAAAGCCTGAAGAGACAAGGGAACAGTTGGCCATCCTACGGGCCAAAGAAGGCCTAGCGAGAACAGGGACCGGAGCCGGCCCTCCACTAGGGGGGTGAGAGATCTGTGTAAGGTCCAGGATAGTATTTACCAGAGCATGGACATCAATCATGGCCATCTGCCCAGTGGAAGTAGCCGGGGGTAGCATGGACTGAGTAACTAGGGACGACTGACGTTATTGAAGGCAGTGGAACCAAGCGAGCAACCATTGACGAGGGGTGTGTATAGGACCCCAGGTTCGTCAACGAGGGTGCTAACACAGAGCCCTTTGAGGTAAGGTTGGTCTTCAACGGACCAGAAGCCATCATCGACAGACAATGGCTAGAAACCACAGGGGGGGAGGCGGCCATGGAAGCAGCAAGTTCACCCAAGAACCCATTGTCGACGGAGGAGCCATCGACAAGGGAAGAGAGGAGCCAACAATCATCTACGGTGTAGAAGACGATGTTACAGTGGCAACCTTCTCAGTACCTACCTTTCTGGCAGTGATTGGGGTACTTATTGTTGACGACGAGAGAACAGCAGAAACGTGCTTCGTTTTGCTGGCATGTTTCTTACCAGGACCATGTCTCGTTGATGAGGAGGGCTCACCCATAGAGTGGCGAGACCCCAGGTGGATGCTGAAGACCTTTGGCTTGGAGTGTTGCTGCTGCTCCAGAAGGGCAATCTTCGCTCCATGAGGAACTCACAAACTGCTGAAACCTTCAACGTTTAGTGGCCCTTGTTGAACTGCTTACAGAGGATACAATCCTGGGTGTCATGTTCAGGACCAAGGCACTGAACACAGACATCATGGAGGTCCTCTGTAGCGATTCTGTGACCACAGGTACACTTTTGGAATAAGGGATCCCAAGATGTCAGTAGATGAACCCGCTTAGAATGAGCGTCTAGTTGGTAGAACTCTTGTCGTAATGGTAAGCAGGAGCTCAAGGAGGACTTGTTGCATGCAGGTCGAGGTTGAAAAGAACTGAGGAGTAGCTGGGACCCCCTTTATACATGCCATACAGACACCACATTGTAATATTACGGGAGGTCCCAGGGCACTGCTGAGAAGTCATCCAGAGGAAATGACGCCAGGTTGATATCCCATGTGTTATGACCTGCTGAAAGAGACTGTCTCAAGAAAATCTATAAATACCTCAATAGGGTGAACAAGCTATACAGGAGGGAGCACTGCTCAGAGGAAAAGGCATGAGAACAAGTGGGTATGCAATAAAGCAGGACATTTTGAGGATGTGAGGAAGTACTTTTTCACTGAAAGAGTGGTGGATGCCTGGGACAGTCTTCCAGTGGAGTTTGCAGGGCTAAGACAGTGGTGGGCTTCAAGCATGCATGGGATAGGCACAAGGGACTCCTGGTAGAAAGTGGAGTGGCACAGACAGTCAGCGATCAGGCAGGGTCTGCAGTGTCAGTATAGGCAGGCAAAAATGGGCAGACTAGGTGGGCCAAGAGGTCCTTACCTGCTGACAAATTCTGTGTTTCTATGTAAGCTGGCTACTTCAGTCTTCAATTTGAAAACCAGAAACTCCTATTTATTTATTGAGTAATCAGAATTACAACCTTTGAGCTAAAACTCATTTACAAAGGATCCTCTTCATAAAGGGAGGAGAGAACACATGAGTTTGGGAGTCAATAGCAGCTAAATATGCATTGTCAAAAACATAATAATGTGTTCAGTAGCAATCAATAACATTGGTAACAGCAACACAACACAGGTAACAGAGGCAAAAGCAACACATAATCAGACCATGGATACAGGGCACATGGGGATACAGTACACACAGCAGGGCAGACAACAAAATGCATAAAATCAAGTTAGGTACTAGTGGCCCGGTAGTACTGAGGGTTGAGGCGCTGGACGGCACACCTCGCGCCATGCTGGCGATCCGAGTTTGGTGTTGGACTTGGGTTGCCAGGGGTCAGCAGGGGAAGGATCCAGGGTTGTCTGGTGTCCTGGTGGCCCCCGATGGAGATCGGGGGCACTGGAAACATACCAGCCAGCAGGGGCGGGTGCAGCAGAGCAGCCGTGTGCAGGAGGCATCATTGCGCTCCGCACTCCAAGGGGAAAACACTATGGAAAAACCTCTCATGGGGGTGTTCAGGCAGGAAGCAGAGGCCTTTGCAGTGAGACCCCCGAAGGATGCCTGGGGTCGAAGGTGAATAAAGTAAAAAAAAAAAAAGTTAGTACTAGTTGGAGAAAATCAGAGGTTGAAGTTATACAGGAGCTTGAAGGAGGAACAGGAGATGTGGCTGAACATCATTCCTGATACATAAATTGGCTGCTAGGCTACATCCAGGGGAGTAAGCATAGCTGTAGTAAACAGTCGGGGTAGTGAGACTAATCAGGAATAGGTAGCAGAAGAGGAATCAGAGGAGTGAAATGGAGGTTAGGCTCATGGGTGGGAGAGTATAGAATAGGGGAGAGGGCTAACAGGGGTAGGGTGGGTGCGGAAGGTAGGCGGTAGGGCAGGTAGAGCAGAGCTTCAGGCCAATTTGTAGAGTGCAAAATGAACCTCGGCAGGCCCTGGGTTCAGGTAACAGGCGGGTTAGGAGTGGCGTAGCAATGAACAGGTGGGGAGATAGTCTTTATTGTTCATGCTTACGAGGACAGTGGCATGCAGGACTTGTGGGTTGAGTGGCAGTAGCAGTACAGGGGAAGATACAGACTTTCTTAGCTTGGACTTGAAAGGACCGGGCGTGTGGCTAGTATCAGTGGGTGGTAGCTCATTTAACCAGGCGGGAGCTCTAACTGTAAAGGCCTGCCTCCCCAAAGCAGTCCTTCTGAACGAAGCAGCTAATGCTTGCTTAGTAACAACTTTTAGTGGCATGTGTGTGCTGGAGTAGGACAGAATAAGGCTTGCAGGGAGGGAGGGAGGTGCAAGTCGGAGTTGGGCCTTCTTTCCCAGAAGACAGATATAAAGCTTAATGCGGTCTGCAAGTGGGAACCATTCAGTCCTTATGTAAAGGTCGCATGCATGCGTTATGTGATCGGCACCTAACACAAACCTACAGACTTTATTTAGGGAGGTGTGCACTTTGAGCAGGTCTGTATCAGTAGCACCCCAGAGACAACATTCCTGTGGTCCAGGATAGGTAGGACTGTACCTCCTGACCGCCTGTTTCCTGGCCTCAGGAATAAGGCAGAACCGGCCTTCATAGGGCCCCTAGTTTCCTACTGGCTGCAGTCCGCATGACATGATATGCTCATCAATTGACAAGGACCTGTATTGTGAGGCCAAGATATCGAACGAGGACACCTACCCAAGGTCATATGAGAGCTGCAGATAATTGAGAGGGGTACGGTTGAACACCAGCATGCTGTCCTTGAACCATTCCTGTCGGTTGGTTAAAGTTGAGCTGCAGCTCCCTAGTAAGTGCTTCTTGGCAGGAGTTACAAGAGAATGCCACTGTGTTATCTGCATAAAGCAGGATCTCTGACGAGGGGCAGGTGAGTCAGAGAGGTGGTTCACAGAGACTGAATAAGAACAGGCCCAGATGGACCCCAGGGGACTCTTCTGAGACCCACAGGTGTTGCAGATGACACAGTTAATTCTGACTCTTTGAGATCTCCCAGATAAATAGCTGGAGAACCACCGGACCGTGACTGGGGACAGCTCTAGGCCACTTAGCCTTAGCTATTTAAACCAGGGTAGAAAAAACAAGGAAACAAATAACTTTTGTATAAACCCACTTCTGGATATATACAGTAACATAGGGCAGCTCCATTCACCATTCTGCGTAATACTAACCCTCCTACTTTCAGGGGAACAGTTGGCCCATGGCTCAGGCCTTCACTTGGATTCAAAACTCTGACCAAATCTTAGCTGGCCATGTATACTAAATTATCACACACAGCATGAACCAAGGTTTGGCCTTCAATTTTGAAATGATGGAATCACTTCTGAAGGAAAGAACTGCTGAGTACCTAGAGGCCAGTGGGGCACAGGACCCGAAGGCAGCATGGTTTCACAACAGGAAGGTCAGTGTCAACCGAACCTAATGGGGGTCGATCCCAGTCCTTTCACAGAATACTCTTGATGGGGGCGGGGGTCATCCCCAGTCCTTTCACAGAAGAAAGGGTTCTGCAAGAACTCCTAAAACTGAAGGTGGACAAAGCAATGGGTCCTGATAGAATTCACCCCAGAATTCTAAAAGAATTAAGGAGGAACTAGTGAAACCACTGGCTACTCTTTTAATAAATCATGGGAGGATGTGTGGTACCCGAGGACTGGAGGAAGTCGGATGTATTTCCCTTCACAAAAGTGGGTCCAAGACAGAGGCAGGAAACTACAGACCTGTCAGTCTGACCCTCTGTGGTAGGGAAGAGGATGGAGTCTCTTCTGAAGGAAAGAATAGTCTAGTACCTAGAGGCCAGTGGAGCACAGGACCCAAGGCAGCATGGGTTCACAGCGGGAAGGTCATGTCAGACGAATCTAATAGATTTCTTTGACTGGGTGACCAAAGTAGTAGACCAGGGAGGGGCTGTGGACATGGCCTACCTAGACTTTAGCAAGGCATCTGACACAGTCCCACACAAAAGATTAATAGTCAAATTAACCAGCCTGGGAGTGGGACCCAGGGTGGTAGCCTGGTAAAACATTGGCTGGACAACAGGACACAGAAGGTAATTGTAAATGGAGTCCATTCTGAAGAAAGGGGTTACTAGTGGGGTTACCGTGAGGTCAGTATTGGGTCCAGTCCTTTTTAATGTCTTCGCCAGTGACATTGCAGAGGGACTGGAAGGAAAAGTATGCCTTTTGCAGATGACACAAAATCTGCAACAGCTTGATACACAAGGAGGCGTAGAAAGGATGAAAAGGGACTTGGCAAGGTTGGAGGAATGGTCAGAAGTATGGCAGCTAGGATTCAATGCAAAGAAGTGCAAATAATGCACCTGGGAAACAAGAACCCAGGGAAGAATACACAATGGGTGGGGAGGTAGTAACAACAACAAAAAGGAAAGGGACCTGGGGTAATCATATCAGATGACCTTAAGGTTAGCAAGCAATGTGAGAAGGCAGTAGGGAGGGCTGGGTATACTGGGATGTATAGGGAGAGGCATCAGCAGCAGAAAACAGGAAGTTGTCATCCCTCTGTACAGACAGTTGGTGAGACCCATCTGAGTACTGTGTGCAGTTCTGGAGACCCCATCTCTGCAAGGACATAGACAGGATAGAGGCAGTCCAGAGGAGGGCAACTAAAATGGTGCAGGGTCTGCAAGAGAAGCCATGATGAGGAGAGACTAAAGGAGCTTAATATGTATACCCTTGAGGAAAGAAGGAGAGGGGACATGATAGAAACTTTAAGTACCTCAGTGGAATCAACAAAGTCCAAGAGGGTAGCATTTTTCAGAAAAGGAGACTGCAAGAACAAGGGGACACAATTTAAAGATAGAAGGAGGGCGGTTCAGGGCAATGTGAGGAAGTATTATTTCACAGAGAGGTAGTGGATGCATGGAACAGCCTTCCTGAGGAGGTTGGGGTCTAAAACTGGGAGAATTCAAGAATGCATGGGACAGACATAAGGCAATTCTTGTGGGGGTAGGAAGAAATAGGCTGTTGGTTAACTAGGATCTGCGGCCTATCCTGTAGGTAGGGAAATGGGCAGACTAGATGGGCCTAGCGGTCCTTATCTGCCGTCAAAGTCTATGTTTCTATGTTAATAGATTTCTTTGACTGGGTGACCAAAGTAGTAGACCAGGCAGGCGCTGTGGATATGGCCTACCTAGATTTTAGCAAGGCATTCAACACAGTTTCACACAAAAGATTAATATACAAATTAGCCAGCCTCGGAGTGGGTCCCAAGGTGGTAGCCTGGATAAAAAACTGGCTGGACAACAGGACGCAAAGGGTAATAGTAAACAGAGTCCACAGTGAAGAAAGGAGGGTAACTAGCAGGGTACCGCAGGGTTCGGTACTGGGACCGGCCCGCTAATATCTTTTTAAGTGACATTGGAGAGCACTGAGAAAGAAAGGTATGTCCCTTTGCAAATGACACAAAGATCTGCAACAGGGTTGATACACAAGATGGGGTGGAAAGAATGAAAAGGACTTGGCAAGGCTGAAGGAATGGTCAAATATGTGGCAGCTCAGATTCAATGGAAAGAAGTGCAAGGTAATGCATCTGGGAAACAAAAACCCAGGGGAAGAGTACACAATGGTGGGTGAGTTAATAACAACAACAAAAATCGAAAGAGACCTAGGAGTAATTATATCAGATGACCTAAAGGTGGGCAAGCAATGTGAGAAGGCAGTAAGAAGGGCTGGGGGGATACTGGGATGCATAGGGAGCGCCATCAACAGTAGAAAACAGGATATTGTTATCCCTCTCTACAGTTAGTGAGACCCCATCTGGAGTACTGCGTGCAATTCTGGAGAAACCATCTCCGCAAAGACAGAGTGGAGGCTATTCAGAGGAGGGCAACCAAAATGGTGCAAGGTCTGCACCAGAAGACATAAGAGGAGAGACTAAAACAGCTTAATATGTAAACCCTTGAAGAAAGGAGGGAGAGAGGGGGCATGATAGAAACTTTCAAGTATCTCAATGGAATTAACAAGGTACAAGAGGGTAGTATCTTTCAAAAGAAAAGATGTGCAAGAACAAGGGGGAACAATTTGAAGACAGAAGGGGGATGGCTCAGAGGTAATGTTAGAAAGTATTTATTCACAGAGAGGGTTGTGGATGCATGGAACAGCCTTCCTGAGGAGGTTGTGGAGTCAGGAACAGTGGCAGAATTCAAAAATGCATGGGACAGGCATAAGACAATTCTAGTGGGGGTAGGAGGAAGTAAGCTGTTGATTAACTAGAATCTGCAGCTTATCAATCAGGTAGGAAATGGGCAGACTGGGTGGGCCAAGTGGTCCTTCTCTGTCACAAATTCTCTGTTTCTAATAATACTGCCAACCCAGACTGGCTTGTCTTCACTATTAGTACTGCAGGGCAATACAAAATGTGCATAGTCTAATTTCACTTAGTTACATAGAAACATGACAGTAGAAAAATATCACTGGTCCATCCAGTCTGCCCATAAACCCTAACAAATCCAGAACCTATTGCTTCACCCCGCTCTCCACTCTATTGCTATCACCCTGAGCAACCACCAAACTCTTCGCTCTGTCCCAGCTGTTTGAAACCACTGACAGTTTGGGCACTCACCACATCAGCTGGCAGATCCACCACCCTTTCTGTAAAATAAAACGTTTTCATTCCTCCTAAATCTCCTTGTCAGTTTCACTCATGCCCCCATGTTCTTGATCCACTACTTATGCTAGCTAATTCCTTGCAGTTTACCTTGTTCATTCCTTTCAGGAACTTCAAGGTCATGGTATCATTATCTCCCCACTCTCGTCCGGCCTCCAGCTAGAGATGAGCAAGCCAGATCAGGTCTGATTGAGCCTGGCTCGAGTTTAGTGCCTGGCCTGACCTCTATGAGCAATTGCCAGACCAGGTCAAGCTGAGCCAATTATGGTCAAAGTAAGCACTTTTGAACTGTCAGCCTGAGCAGTCAGCATAATATCTGAAACGCTCAACTCCTATGTGCAAAAAACAGCCTGCAGTAGCCAGGGCTTGTCTTGCGTTTTGGCTCATATAGTCAAGCCAGCCCAGACCCCTGGCTTGCCCACCTCTATCGCCAGCAAGTACATGTTCAGTCAGAGTCTCATAAGCATATCCTTTCAAATGTCCGATTACGAAGGATGTCCCTCATTTTACCCCTTGAAACTGCTGTTCCTCATCTATCCCTCATGAAAAAGGTGCTGTCCACACAGAGAATGTAGTGTAAATTCAGTCTTTAAAGTAGATATTCTTAATATTTTAAGATACTAAATCAAAACTAAACTTTGTACAAGTAAACACAGTGGTTTCCAGTGTTCTGATCTTGTAACTCAATGTTCCATTATGCGTGTCCCTCGTTTTAGTTCAAAAGGTTAAGAGGTTTGCTCGTAAGATTTGCCCTTCTGGCCCTGAAGCAGTCTGGTTACCATAAGTTGCGCTCTCTGTAGTCCGTCCGTCCTTTTCTTAGCCAAAGACTCCAGAAAATTGCGAACAGTGCTCCAGGTGGGCCCTCACCACTGATCTAGAGTTAATAATACCGCCTTCCTTCTGCTGTCATGATACCCCTTCCTACACCTATGCCTGGCTGTTAGGAACTCCAGATCAAATATTCCTGTTTCTGCTAGCCTACAGTATGACATAAGACAGCCAGGGCCGATGAAGTACTAACAACGGTCTCGCTGTGAACGGGACCATCCACGAGCGCCATCTCTCCCTCACAACGTAACCGAACGCAACCCGCCCGCTCAGAGCGCAATGACGTCATGGCGCCGCCCAACGAAGCTGAAAAATAAAAAGGCTTGAAAACTGGAAGGAAAGTGCTGTACCTGACAGCAGAAGTATGTGACAAAAATATTCTCCGAGATAGCACGTCTATCGCGAACCGACCACACCGGTACCTTCAGGTCGAGTTCCGCGTTTTTAGCACACCGCCGATGCGGTGGCGGTGAAGAAAAGGCCGCAAATTGAGAATTATTGAGGGTGAAGGAAACCGAGGGGGTTGAAAGAAAGAAAACAACATGGCGGCCGTGGAACTGGAGTGGATCCCTGAGACACTGTACAATACGGCGATTTCGGCAGTGGTAGACAACTACAGCCGTTCCCGGAGGGAGATCCGCTCCCTCCCGGAAAACATCCAGTTTGATGTGTATTATAAGGTGAGACTTTCCTCCGGTACGGATACGTTTTCAGCCACTAGTCAGCAGGGCTAGTGACTGGGAAAATCCACTAGCCAGACAGACTTTTCTACTGCCCCAGTTGGCGTACTTCTTGAAATGTTACCTTCTCCAGTGCTGGCCTGTAGGGCTAGTTAAAGGAAAATACAGTACAGAAATCTAGACACATTTGACTAGTGGGTTGGTGCTAGTTTCGACCCCTGATTTTAAGAATAAGTGACTTGTGTCTCCCGATTCATTGACTTGTTCTGCATGTTTAATGCAGACATAGTGTGTCAGATGTTTTGGAAAACGTGATCTTTTTCACCAGTGCTCTATGTAGTTTCCTAACATGGTGACCCACATTCCTTTTTATTTGTCTATCTGGTAAACCTGAAGACAGGTACTTTCTGTCTAGTGTACCTAGCAGGTTAAAAAACAAATACATTTCAGTGGTCAATGTTGCAGTCTAGGGAAGCTGGAATCGAAACAGTGAAATTAGAAACGGGATTCAAAACTATAAGAATACATGACAACTGTTTTAATGAAATGTGTCTTGTCTGTTTCTTTGGAATTGTTGTTGCTGCTGCTACTTGTGGTTTTCATTGGTGACAGTAAAAGAAGCCATATTATTTTTGCTTTTTTATTTTTGTTAAAGAGTTGCATTTTGTTGCATGCTTTCATAATAAAATGATGTAGTTGCGTTACTTGACTACAATCGCATTAAAGGTAAAACAGTTTCATTGCAGTACAGTGTGATGATTACCTGTAGACATCTTCATTTTATAGTTTTACAAAGAATGGAATTCAAGAATGCATGGGGCAGTCATAAAGGCAATTCTAGGGGTGGGGGTAGGAAGAAGTAGGCTGTTGGTTAACTAGGATCTGCAGCTTATCCATTAGGTAGGAAATGGGCAGACTAGGTGGGCCAAGCGGTCCTTATCTGCCGTCAAATTCTATGTTACTGTGAATATTACATGGAAACAATAGACCAATGGTCCATCTAGTCTGCCCACATTAATGCAGCATGTATTTTTCAGAGTAATGAAAATGATGCGCTTATCAGTTAACATACCGTAGGGTTACCCTTAGTTTAAAAGCAACTTATTCATAAATGTTTAGCTTTAGGAATACACAAAAAAAGCTTGAACTTATGCGTCCATATGGTAATAGTTGTGTTGTAAATTTTTTTATTTTTTTTTTGCCACGTCTGTTCATGGCCCCTGATGCTCCTCTTCGTGTGGTCCTCCTGTCTGTCCATACCTCTGCCCATCTGACTCACTATTTACACCATCACATCCTGCCTCAGTGATATCCTTGGTGCCGGTTCTGTCCCTTTATAGTTGGTCTCCAACCCCTTCATAGCCGTTCAAGAGACTGGAGAATTGTCTGGGGAGTGTGCATTCTAAACAGTCTAGTGGCCAGGGGGCCCTGGCTTGTGGAGACCATCACAAGAAGCAGCTAGGCCAGTATTTTTTCCTCATGTTTTGTGGCCCCACCTCCAAAGGTGTGTGCGCCACAACATTCTAAAGCAGAAGTGCACTCGATGTGTGATCCTGATGTCATATGCACTACCGCATGCTAACCACCAAGAGCAGATTGCTCTTAACCCTCCCCGGGAGGAGAGCATTCATGCAGACGCTCTGTCGCTCTCTGCTTGTGAAATCCTGGACCTAGTGTGAACCCAGCTCACTGATGTACTGGTGGCCACATCACCACTCTGGGCCATGGAGCTTTTAAAGTTGTTTATTTCAGAAAAAATGTATTACGTTTAATATTATATTATTTATTAATTTGTTTATTGAATTTTGATGACTGGGTAGGCCACTGGGCCCGGAGGTCCCTTTTTGAGGGGCGACCTGGGAATAACTAGTACATGAAATAGTAGACAGTGATACATATACAGGTTATAGGTATACCCGTATTCGGCAGTTTACACATAAGTGAGACAGAGCAGTCTTTTCAGTGGGTTTCAAATATCTAACTAATACATTAATCATCGTCAGTCATACAAAGGAGTGAGACAGTACTGTAAATTCTTTAGGTAACATACATCTAAGAGCCATAGGATAGGTTCTGTGAGGGAGGAGGAGTTAGTGCTACCTGTTCAGGGTTGGAGATTTAGGTATGGTAGAGTGAGCTGACCCAGGGTCATTGTTGTAGTGTCAGGTACCATAGCATTGGCATTTGCTCATTGACAGCAGATGGGTCTTGAGTCTTGTGCAGAAGCACAGTACCGATGGGGTTTTTTTGCACCTCCAAAGGGAGGTTGTTCCACAGGGAAGGGGCAGCATGTGAGAAGGATTTGTATCCTGCCTTAGTCCTGACCTTAGGGACCTCTAGTAGCGTTTGGCCCGAAGACCTGAGGTTGCACAGGTTTCTCTTTACTGTTAGGAGTCCATCGAGACTCTGAGGAGGCGTGGGGCTAATTAGCTTTTTCGCCAGGCAGAGTACGGGTAACTGAGGCGAGCTTCAAAGATGGTCAGTTGAGCCTCACTAACGCCTCGCAGTGGTGGCTCCTTGAGTGGGATAAGGAGGCAAGCGGACCACCTTATTGTATAAAGTCTGTAATTTACCATACTCCAGCTTTCGATACCCTGAAGGACCGGGCAGCGTATATTAGTGTTGGGAGTAGGACACTAGATGCTATTGCAGTCCTAGTTTCGGGGGTCAGCTGTTCCTTGACCCGATACAGTAATCCAAGTTTAGTATGGATTGCTTTGGTGACTTGGTCTACATGTTGTTTGAAAGTGAGACCTTGGTCGAGGGTAAGGCCAAGGTACTTTGTCGAGGAGACTACTTCCAGTTTTTGCCCTCCAGGGACATAAGTTGGAGTAGTTGTGATCTGTCTTGTCCAAGGGCTCTAGGTCTGAACAACATGGCTTTGGTTTTATTGGGATTAAGGACCATTTTGTTCTTGATGAGCCATTCCTCCGTGATCAGGATATCCTTTTGAAGGATGGGCCTAGATCATCCAAGTTGTGTGAGGTTTTGTAAATAACAGCATCATCCGCATATTGGATTGCATTGCTGCTCTCACAGTGGTTGTGCAGTTCATTTACAAACAGTGAGAACAATAGGGGCCCAAGTATCGACCCTTAGGGTACACCCTCCTTTAGGGACTGTGGTTTGGAGAGTTTATCCTGCCACCTGACCCTCTGTGTGTGACTAGAGAGGTAGCTTTCCACCCATTTGAGGGCATGGGTGTCAAGGCCTATGTGGAGGAGTTTATGGAGTACTAGTCTGTGATCCACCAGGTTGAAGGCCTTGGAAAGGTCTATGAAAACTGCACCTGTGTTGGATCCAGAGTCAAGTTGTCTAAGTACATCAGTAGAGAATTTTAGTTAAGGCAGTGTCAGTCCCGTGTAATATGAAGTAATTAAATTATAATCTTTATTGAGATAAAGGAACACATCGAGAAAAAATCTGTTACAGTAGTAACACGGCCAAGTAACAAGCTTACAGTCTATTGAAACGGCAGCTGACACCACCAGGATAACTGGGGGGAAAAAACGTAATATTTTTGAGGCAATTAAGCGTATATTTCACATTATCTCTATTTCATCACTTCATTAATTATTACTGGGGTCATAATCATGAAAGCAATATCTTTGTTCTTTGAGGGCACATCTGCTCCTTTTGCTTATTTACCCACCTTATGTCGTAATACTCTGCTTGTGACATTAATTATTCCAACAGTGACAGACTGCTCTTACATCTGAGGATTACGATTTCAAGTGTGCCCTAAACTGCTGGGGCTGATGAACTCTGAGGGGAAAAATATCCTGTTTCAAACAAAGGTTTCGGTTATAAACAAGCATTTGTTAATGCCAAGTGTTGCTTGCTGTCATTAACAGTGGAAGTGCAGGAATTAGACAGATGCAGTATAGGAATGGGAGTGAAGTATTGAACTGACGCCAACTCCACCCCACCCTGCAGAGATGGACAGGCATTGGGGTGTGCCTTTGGGTCGTCGCCATAATGGTCATGACATTTCCGCCTCACCCTACCCTGCAGACACAAGTGTGAAAGTGCGCTTTGAAGTGTTGGGCTTTACACTCGCCTCATTCCATAGGAAATACACTGAAATGGGTGTAGAAAAGGAGAATGGGGTGAACTCTGGGTCCAAAGGGTGGCGTCCAGCGCCTCAATCCTCGCGCCACCGGCTGGCGAGGTCCCTGCTCCTTAATGTACTTGCAGTCTGGTATTCCAATCTGCATCTGGCATGTTGAAGTCACCATTAGTAGTACTTCCCCTTTGGCTGCCATATTATGGTTGGCTTCCACTAATACTAGATGTGTATCCTCCCCTGCGAGAGGCCTGTAAACTATTCCAACACGGATGGTTGCTTTGTTCCCTGACTCCAGAGTGACCCACAATGCCTCTGCTTCTTCACTGGATCCTTGGGCCTCCGTAGCTTTAATCCTTTCTTTTACATATATAGCAATCCTTCCTCCCCTCTTCTCCTCCCTATCCTTTCTAAAAAGTATATACCCTGGTATGGCTGCATCCCGGTCATGGTTCCCTGCATACCATGTCTCCGTAATAGCCACAATGTTCAGGTTTGTGTCTGCTGTCACTGCTGTTAGGTCTGGGATTTTGTTTCCCAGACTGCGGGCATTTGTGCATATGACCTTCCACTCTGTGTAACCCCCTTAATGTTCCTTGTTTATTGGTCTTTGCCCTGCGCTGCATTAGTGATGTACCTTCTGTTCTCTCCCCCTTTGTAACCATGGTAGTTTTACAGTTAGATATTATGCAAGTTATTGGGTCCTTACTGCTTTCAGTTATGTTCTGTTATGTCTCTTTGCAGATGACTCGAAACTGGGGGCGGTGGTGGATGGGGAGGAGGGGAGGGTGGCCCTGCAGGGGGACCTGGAGGCTCTGGAAAGTGGAAGCTGAGGTTTAATGCAGGGAAATGCAAGGTACTCCACCTGGGGGCCAGAAACCCAGGCCAAGTGTACACCCTGGGGGAATACTACAAGTCTCAATGGCTGAGAGGGACCTGGGGGTGGTGGTGGATGTCAAGATGAACAACTCTGAGACTTGTAGGAGGGCAGCAGCCAAGGCCAACAGGATGCTGGGATGCATCGCTAGGGGGATCACCTCCAGAAGGAGGGAAGTGATACTCCCTCTGTATAACTGCTTGGTGAGGCCGCACCTGGAGTACTGCGTGCAGTTTTGGAGGCCACTTAAAGAGGGACATTAACCTCCTGGAGAGGGTCCAGAGGAGGGCAGCCAAAATGATTTGGGGCTTGGGGGACAGGACCTATGAGGAGAGGTCAAGAGCTAAATATGTACACCTTGGAGGAGAGAAGGGACCGGGGGACATGATAGAGGTCTTCAGGTACATGAAGAGGGTAAATAGGGGAGGAACAGTGAGGGTGCTTGAAGGAAGGAGGAGGGGCTACTAGAGGGCATGGGTGGAAGCTGGGGGAGATTCAGGGGAGAAAGGAGGAGGTGCTACTTCACTGAGAGGGTGGTAGAGCCATGGAATGCACTACCTAGGGGGCTGGTGGAGGCAGAGACAGTGGAGGGTTCAAGAGGGGTGGGACAGGTACAGGAAGGATTGGAGAAGCAAAATCCAATGCAGCAAGAATATCCAGAACTGGGAAGGGAGAAGCCTGAGAAGGCGGGGGACAGCAAGGTCAGCACCCAGGGTGGGGACTGACCAAACGAAAGCAGACACGAAAGACCATTAGCCTATTCTGCTGGCATTTTAGTATGTTAGTATGTTCTGTGGGGGGTATAATAAATCCTCTTGATTGTCTATACCTCTCCTTGGTGAAGTTTTGTTTTTAAATTATCACTAAAGATGCACTGAAACTTTTCAGACAAATGTTTTCAAGGGTCCAGGTCAAGGAGAATAGTTTATATTTATAGGAACACAATGTACAGGAATGTAACTGAAATGGCTAAGTTGAAATAATTTTTAATTCTGGACCCCCCTGTTTGCATGATCAAAGATGTTGAACACAACTTTTACTTATTTTAAAAATTTCCACCAGGGTAGCATACTTCACTATGAAAAACATCTTGTTTCCATATGTGTTCTTGAGAAAGGATACTTGGGGAAAGAAAACAGCGAGTTTTTTTTTTTTTTTTTAAACATTAAGGCATCTACCTCAGGGAAAGCTAAAGTTTAGAAAGATACATTTGCTGAATAGAAAAATAAGGCATGCAACAACCAGTTTTCACAGAGTATATACCACATAAATACATTATAAAGTAATGTACACCATATAAAATTATTGTAGTGTATGGCCCAACATGATTGTGTATGGAGATCCATACACTGTAAAAAGTCGTTCTGCTGCAGAAGTGACGTCCATACTAACGCAGAACGACTTTTTGTTCTGTGTTAGTATGAGTGTCACAATGTAAATGACCCCATCAGCATTGTTGATAGGTCTAGTGGTGGTTGAAGCATCCCATGCACGAGCTGGTAGGTGGGCAGATGGCCGAAAAGTGCGGGCCGCGGACGGCAGAGACTGATGCTTGGAAAAAAAAAAAAAGTGAGGGATTTTGTTTTTGGGGACCATCCGCTATATACAGAATAGTGTATGGCAGCCAAATACATAACATCACTCTTCTAACACTGAGTGGTTACTACAACACAAAGGGACCTCACGAGCTTCACCTCTTGAGATCCTTGGCATCACAGCAACCACTAGGTGTAAGAACAAGTTGTTTTGTATGGGCTACCATACATCCTATATACAGTGTACAACACAGCATTTTTCTGTATAGAAATTCCATCCTTTCAAAATGCTGTTTACCACAGTTCACAGGTCATGGAATGTGACTGTACCCTGCTCTGGTATAACAGCATCCTGAAACCTCTAGACACTGCCCAAGTCAGTTTCATTCTGAAAGCAAAAGAATCGCTGTGCCTCATTTCAGATAATACTATGTACTATGAAAATACAGCATCAGAAACCAGTGTGTTCTACCACCCCGGGTTCTGATTACCATGGACCTCTTAAGCTTCACTCTCAAAGTCAGAGAAAATCAGAACCTCTGTGCAGAACACACTGGTTGTGCATAGATGCCCATCCAGTATTCTCTATATAAAATATGATACACCACATAAATAATTTTAGATTTTTATAAAATAGGGTATAAAAAGAACTGACCAAATCGAACAACTTAATTGTTTAAAAACACAGTGCCTGACCAATGAATATTTACTTAGAAACTGCACAGTTCGTAACTAGCATGCCCTAATCTACCTACCAATAATCTAAGTAAATGAAAAAAACGTTTTCCATTAAAATACAGGGCATAGGTTTCTTCCAAATTAAACACAGTTCCTGGGGTAATTCAAAGGCACATGGGGTATTTTTCCAAGCAATGACCTACCTAAAACGTATTACACGCCATACAAAATACATTACAAACCTCTATATGCCATACAAATATATCTATTCAGCTCGTCACAGGAGATGAAGGATTTGGTTCTGAGGGAGGGTGTGGGCAACCTGACACAAATCAGGGGTGCAGGGACCTTCACATATAGGTTTAGCAGCAGCTCTCATTACTGAATTGGAAGGCAGCACAGACCAATGAGCCTTAAAAAATACATGGGAGGGTAAAATGGAAAAGGACATTGGTGAGGACATGTGGTCTGTAATATTTCTTTCACATTCTTTGTATCTCTGCCCCTCCAGTCCTCAGATTGCTACTGGCGACCTCCCACCCCAACAACATTTCATCCAGCATCCTGCACAGCCCCACATAGTGGCAGGGTTGACGAGTTGGAGCAGCCTCTCCTGAAACACAGAATCTGGTGTGGAGTGGTTCACTGACCAGGGCCTTACAGCAAGAGTCGAAATTAAGTTTTGCATCCATTAGGCAGCAGAGCCAGTGACTGGGAAAATCCACTAGCCCCACAGACCTTCCACTGGCCCAGCTGGTGTACTTATTGAAATGTTACTTTTTCCAGTACAAGCTCGTAGGGCTACTTAAAGGAAAATCTTACTAGCCTGATATAAAATCTACCAGCATTTGGCCAGTGGGCAGATGCCAATTTTGACCCCTTTTCAGAGCAAGATTCTCCCCTTTGGTATGCAGCTACTCAGGACTGACGTGCTCATGCTTAGTGTCTTTCTGTCATAAGCGGCAGGGATGCAGTGTGGGATGTAGCTGTGTCTGACCCTGGGGAAGGCAGCCATGCCAAAGACAGGGGCATAAAATGTAAATTGTAAACAAAAAAAAAAAGCACCATATGGTTAACATTAAAAAATGTTTATATAAAATCATTATTTTAATTCATTTTTCTCCTCTTTCCGTCTCTGGTGGCACCCCACCTTCACTGACCCATCCCACGGACTTACAGGTTAAGCACCACCTGCACAGAGCCAAGTTTGGCAGGTGGGCTGCCACATAGGGTCATGTGGTGCCTGCAGGGTGCAGGTGTGCAGAGCGAGCCAGGGCATCTTCCTACAGTTTTCGTCCCCAGGGTGTCTACAATAATGCAAGCACGTATGTGTGTGCTGATGCACCTGTGTGCTGTGTCAGCAGACTCCCGCCCCATGTCCGCTAGTCCCGAAGGTGCGGTCATCCAGCCTTCGCCAGGTGACAGTGAAGTGGTGGGACTCGGAACCCCCTTCCCAGAGGGAGGAGAGCAGTCCTTGAGACACTCAGTCCTTACTCTACCAGCCAATTAATAGTTACTTTCAGAAGCAGTCAACTGTCACTTCTTATATCTAAAGTATTTTTTCTTTTGTTTTCTTCATTAGATTTTTTATCTGACAGTACTAGGTGTGACGTGTGGAACAGCACTCTACCTGGGGCTGAAGTTACAGGATTCACAAGTAGCATTTTATTATTTTCAGTAACAATAAAATAAAAAAAAATTGTACAGGATAGCTTTTCTGGAAGGCAGTTCAAACAAAACAAATTCATTCATCTAAGTGTACCTCTACATCTCAGTCCCACTCTCTCCAACAAAAGATTGCTTTCTTTTTATAAGACTTTGCCTGGCAATGTCTGCATCCTCAGCTTGTTAACAAATATCCCATTTCTCACAAAATGTATCAGAACTTTGTCAGTTTCTTTCCTTGCAGGTGCAACAAAATACAGTACTGTGTCCCAGAACTAATCTCCTGCTGACAACTGTGCAAAATAGATTGTAGAGGTCAAACTGCATCTCAAGGTTAACTGCCTGAGTTCCAAACAGCTTTTTGCAATCATTTCAATAGTATAACTACATACATTTTCAAACCAAGGGATCCCAGTTTCACACAAGATTCACATATATTTTTATAACCTCAGATACGCAAGAGGGAAGAAAAGATACAAACAACAAAAAACAGCAGTGAAAGCAAAAAGATAGTGGGAGGGAGGAAATCGCAAGACCGTCACGGTGATAAGCTCCTAGGCCTCACAACTGATTGAGCAATCAGACAAGAGACACAAAAGGAGAAGATAGAAGAGATCCTTGCGTTTAACTCTTTCTGCATAACAAATGGGACAGGGTCTTATTCAACCCTGCCACAGGGCCTTGCGGTGTCGGATGCATCACCTCGCATGATGCCGGCAACTCGGGTTCGGGAACGAGCCAAGGTCATTGAGAGTCGGGAGGAAGGGGAATGGAGCAGGACTAAGCAGCTGAAAGGTAGCTCTCCTCTCCTGGGCAGGAATCCTGTTGCCCACCATAGCTCAACTGCTCCCGGGTGGAGGCCTGAGGGCAGCATAGACAGGCGGGCAGCAAGCAGAGGGAAGGCTTCTCGGAACTGTGGCATGCGTGTGCCTCCACATGTGTGCTCAGCCGAGACACCGGAAAAAATGGGGATAAAAAAGTCTATAAAATATAAATTAAAAAAAAAAAAAATGCCCATCATGGGGCCCAATATCTATCCCTCCCTATACATCAGCAGCATTGTGACCTCACTAGTAACCTAGAACAGCGAATGCCCTGCTGCTTGACTGATAACTTGTGGCACGTTACCAATCAGGCAGCAGGGCTTGTGATGTATTAATGAGTGAGGTCACAAGCCGATGATGCAGTATGAGGAACAGAGCTAGATACGATATCATCACACCCAATACTGTTAGGTAAGAAACCATCTAATGGCCACAGAGAAAAAGAAAAACAGAGATAAAAAGTAATATGGGACTACTGTACTTAAAAAAATTACTACAAATGTCTGCCTGCTACTATTTAGCGCTACTAGCTCTGTAACACTCTTTTTATCTTTTTATGTAATAGATGATGAAGCCTTTTCACAATTCCCACAATTCAATTGCGATTAAATGCTATTCAAGCATATAAAGGACGCCAACTGTGAACCGCGAAACACGGGATGGGGTGGTGTAGATAAAAGGGCGTCCATGCCAAAGCAACAAAGAAGTCCGCAAATAACTCCACTCAAGGACAACCACAACACAAGCTTCTAGCCCTGGCACTTTAGGTATGAATCCTTCATCAGGGGGCCCCATGACGAAGAGTTCATACCTGAAACGCCAGTGCTAGCAGAGGCTAAGTGGATACATCTACACACCTGCTTGGTTTTGTAATTTTTGCAATGAAGCATTGAAAATTACAGAGAAGCTGGGGTTGTGGTTGTCCTTGAGTGCAGGTTATTTTTGGATTTGTCTATTCAAGCATACATAGCGCCCTATGCGCGTTGATACATGGCACGTAGGGCCAGGATAAGCACATCACCCACAGATGCAGTACCATCTGGTGACCGCTGCAAACCCCTGCCCGGGGCATCTGTGCTGGATCCTGCACAGTTGCACAGCCGGTTTGGGCTGGGAGAGTGGAGCTGGCATGCCATACTGGGCTGGCAGAACGCAACATGCGCAATGCCAGATACTTTCTGCCGGGCCAGTGTCGGGGGGGGAGACTTTCTGTTATGCCAGCCAGAGGACTGTCATAATGCATGAGTACCACACTACACCCTATATTCACAGACCTGGACCCTCTCCCTGCCAAAGAGGGCTGGGGTGGATGGCAGCTGTGGACTGCAGCTTTCCAACATTAGGAAATTTACAGGTGACCAGTAGGGGACATGACAATCCGTACGTGGGCTGCCATGTCCCATAATCCCCTGCTCCCACAGTGGGGCTGGTCGGGGCCCAGGTATGTTCCTCCGGCTGTCCCTGCCCCATGCATGGACCTACGTAGCCATGCATCAGGCCAGACCGGGGTTCATGTGGCCCAGCCTCATGCATACCAACTACACACTGTGTAGCAGCGCTGGTGATGTGGCCCCTACAAGCGCATACTGGGTTCACAGATACATGGGGCCACAGTTATATGCAGTGCCCTGATTCAGAATATGACATTTATTTTTATGAGTGAGGGGCAGGGACACGACTCATGAGTGGAGAATCCAGGAGTAATGAAGGTCCTGCCACCTCGCGAAAAACATAAGGAAATGGCTAATAATTATGTTAAAGCATCTATTAGGGTTGAACCACAAAGCGTCAAAAGTAGGGGAATGAAAACGTAGGGATAAAAGTCCACAGAACTTTTATGAATCTGTGGTGTGGAGCTTCCTGGGGTATGTGCCATGTATAGTGTAATGAATACTTGTTTTCTGGGAACTGTGGCTGGTGATCCTCGTGTGGTCAGGTAAACCCACAGAAGGCTTCATTTGGAAGATCGTTTTCCACAGTTTCACTATGAACCACAAAGAGCTGAGATTTAAATTTGAGGCAAGGAGCAGCTCATCCGCAATGCTTTTTTTTTTTCTTCTATACTTTCTATTTATCTCCTCCTGTCTACCCTCGGTGCCCACTCCTTCGGGCCGCTCATCACCATCTCTGCCCCCTAATCCGGATCTGCCCCTAGAGTGCCTCACCTCTTACTTCCTCCTGCACAGTGGGGTCTGTCTGGAATCGGTGGTCTTGGATGGCCCGGAGCAGTTGTCATCTATGACTACCGAGGGGTATTTTCCATTTTTCTGCGATTTCCCCTGTCCCAGCCCCGAGATGCTGGTGCAAGGACGCAAGCATCCAGAGAGGAGACATGCTGACGCACATCCCTCTCAAGCGCCTACAGACGTCCACCCTCCCTGACTGCTAAATAGAGCCACCAACCTCAAGACCCCGAGATTTCCACCGGTGCTCTCTCAGGGCTTTGGGTATACTGCACCCTGGTATCCCTCCCCAGAGGTAAGAGCACATCTGTTGGGACGCTCAATCCTCCCTCCCCTGCCGACCTGAGCTCGCTCCCGCACCGGGTCGCTGGCGTGGTGCGGAGTGTGGTTTCAGTGCCTCAACCCTAGCGCCACCGGACCGGGTACAGCTTATCCGCAATGCTACCGCTTGTGACTCATGTAACTCAAGTTTGGAAGTCAGCTTGCATCACTGGGGGACAGTCACGTGAGAGGACTGATCATCTTGTGGGTGGCTGTCCTCCTTCGGGAAGGGTGAGAGCTATGCCCTGCACGGAGACAACCACAAGCAGAGCTACAGAGTATTGCACTAGATGGGTAAGGGCAATGCTGGAATGTTGCATGTGTCACTGCATGGCAGGCTCATTGGGGAGAAAAATGGCAGGAAAAACAGTTCAGGGGGCAGCGGGGGCAATGCCAGCAACTCCCACCCCCAGGTTCAAGCACTATTCACCTGGCACTCCACCCATCATCACAGAGGTCCTGGGCAACAGGTGGCTGAATAAGTCTAGAAGGTAGATGACAGGGCTGGTGTGCTGTCCAGGAAAGACTGGGTCCAGAGGATTGGAGATAAAGGACTCACAATAGTAATAGTGTTTCCTCTAGAAGGTGTATTCGTAAATCTTACAAAATTGCATCATCTCAGACTCGAGTTGTTGCCCCAGAGATGGAACTTTTGAACATTAAATTTCATACTCTGCAGTGTGGTCACACTCTCGCCCCACCCACATTTTTTTTGCACCTCGGCCAGCCTCTCCTTCGGGCCATCTGGGTTCTACTCGCCCAAGTCAACCCCCATCGCCATGCTGTCACATTCTGGCACCCCCAGGGTAACCAGACATATCCTTTGCTAGATGGGTCCTCTCCTTCCGGAGAGAATGTGCCTTACCGGCTTCCTCTGTTGGCTCTAAGTGCTGCTGGGGCAGTCCTGTTTGGGGACTCCATGGCGGTGAGGGTCTGGTGGTGGTCATCCAGGGTGCAGTTTTCCTGTTTTCTGTGCCCGCCATCAAGTTCTCAGCCTTGCATGTCGGCATCCTCGGGTGGGGGAGTGTCGAGGGCATCACATTCCCCAAGCGCACATCCATGAGATGTGCCCAGGCAGTTCCCACCCACCGGGGTGTCCAATGGATGCTTGTGCATCCCTTCCTTCCGGTCTCCGCTCCTGGTACCAAGGCTCGGGGCATGAACTCGGGTTGCCAACGTGCCGATCCCAACATTCTAACTGCAGATTTATAGCTGAAGACCAGAAGAGAACAGGGACCATATAACGAACCTACAAGAAGTATTCTTAAAGAGATTTTCTGACCTAGCTGAGAGCAGCTACCACTCACATATAGCGGTAGCTGCCCTCAGCGACAGTTATTCTAGCCAGGATTTAATTAGTAATAGCAGCCCATACTTTTATTATATCCCTCATAACTTCAGTTTACAGATAAGCAGCCCAATTGATTCCTAGTGCGGTCCTCTGACACGCCCCTGCACTCCAGCACATAATGGCCGTGCGACCAAGGGAGAGCGCGGTGGCGTGTCCCATTAATATGATAGGACAATTCTCTCTCATTTTAAAACTGAAGACTGGCCACTCAGAAATTAATGAAGGCGCTTGACTAACAAGGGCATTCAGAAACAACCTTTGGCAAAACGATGGGTTGCTGCGAAGTCACCCTATCATTATGAAATTGTAGGTCGGGAGATTTGCACATTAGTGACTGTAACTCTGAAATATGTCTACCTGACATAATGGCAACTA
This sequence comes from Neoceratodus forsteri, assembly GCA_016271365.2. Taxonomy (NCBI): domain Eukaryota; kingdom Metazoa; phylum Chordata; order Ceratodontiformes; family Ceratodontidae; genus Neoceratodus; species Neoceratodus forsteri. The sequence goes on along the minus strand of JADMNL010000030.1, from coordinate 100,318,108 downwards.
AGAATATAGTTTTCCAAGAAAAATAACGGAGCTCGCTGGATTCAGCGGGCTCAAAAGGACTCAGTCAATTTTTCAAGTACAAAATTCAAATCCCACACAGGGACTGTATCCTGGATAGGGATGAAGGTGCAAAATGCTTTTAAAAGGTTCTGATCAAAGGTAACTAGGACAATGGTTTGTTACCCACAGGTAAATGGAATGCGGCAATGGCTGAAAGGTGGACCTTTACAGAAGAATATTTCAGGCTACCCTCCGATAAGGAGAGCAAACAGTCTAAGATGCTCCGAGAGGAACACTCATAAGGGTCCAAGTCCTTCATAGATGCCCAAATGGAGAAGCGTTTCCACTTCACAGACTAGGAAAACCACATAGATGGTTTCCTGGCAGCCCAGAGGACTTCTGCCACCTTTGGGGACACCGTGAAGTGTGAGAGGACTATGTCCTCAGAAGCCAGGCATGCAGATGGAAGAAGTGAAGGTCCGGGTGTAGCAAGGAGTCTTGCGCCTGGGACAGCTGAGCCCGGCACATCAGCAGAGGTAGGGGATCCGTTCAGAGAGCTGTAGAAGCAGAGGGAACCAAATCTGTCTTGGCCAGAATGGTGCTACGAGAATCATAGATGCCCTGTCCCGGACCACTGTGAGTAGTACTCTCTGAACGAGAAAAAAGGGCAGGAAGGCGCAAAGAAATCTTCCTGTCTAGGAAAGAGATTGTGGTTCCAGGACCTCGCCTGAGAGAGCAGTAAAGAGGCAGTTTTGCAAAGAGGCAACTAGGTCCAACTCCAGTCAGCCCCACTGGTGGAAGACGTCATTTAGGACGTCTGGTAAGATTTCCCACTCATAGGCCTGTGCAGTGGATCTGCTCAGGGCATTTGCCAGGGTGTTCGACACTCCTGGGATGTGGACCGCCAGAAGACAGATATTTCTCTGGATCGCCCAGTACCAGACCCTCATCGATTCTCTGCAGAGAGGGTATGAATGGGTGCCTCCTTGCTTGTTTAGGTAGCGAACTACCACAGAATTGTCTGATTGCACCTGAAGGCAACGAGGGAAGCAGAGTCTTGAACACCTGCAAGGTGTAGAGGACTACCCTCATCTCTAAGACAGTGACGTGGAGGCTGGCCTCCAGGATCCTTGGGACCGGACGTGCAGGAGATGGGCACCCCATGCTGTCAAGGAGGTGTCTGTAGTCAGAATGAGACACGGGACAGGAGAATGAAATGGCATGCCTCGCATTAAGTTGTTCCTGGACTTCCACCATTGTAGAGCTCGAAGAGCCGGGGAAGACATCAGGACCGGGGCATCAAAATCGTCCTCCTTCTGGTCCCACTGGACTCTGAGACCTCTGAAGAACCCTCATATTCAACCTGGCATTGGGGATCATCGGAATCGTGGCTGCCAAATGTTCCAGGAGGTGCAGGTAGTCTCGTGCCGCGACCAGTCTGCTAGACTCTAGGCTGCGCACCAGCACAATCAGGGCATCCACCTGAGCCATGGGCAAATATGCCATCCCCAAGGAGGCATCTAACACAGCTCCAATATATAGGAGGCATTGCACTGGGTCCATTTTGGACTTTGGATAGTTTACAGCTATCCCCACCTGGGTGAAGAACTGCAGGGTTCGGGAAAGCATGGACAACAGCCTTTAGCAGGAAGATGCTTTCAGGAGCCAGTCGTCCAGGTAAGAAAAGACTTAGAAGTCGTCCATGTGAAGGGCCCCTGCGACTGCCGCTAGGCATTTTGTGAATACCCTAGGGGCCGAGAAAAGGTCGAATGGGAAGGCCCTGAACTGGTAATGATGACCCTGAAACAAAAAACGGAGAAACCGTCTGTAAACAGGGTGCATCAGGATATGGAGGTACGAGTCCTTCATATGAGAGAGCAGCACCAATCTCCCTTGTTCAGCAAGGGGAGAAGTGTCGGAAGAGACAACAACCTGTACTTTTGGTATTTGATATAGAGGTTGAGACACCTTAGATTCAAAATAGGGCAAAAGTCTCCTGTCCATTTGGGAATCAGGAAAAAAGGGAGTAAAATCCCATACCCTTCTGTGAAAGGGGAACTGGTTCTGTGGCACTTTTTTGTGAACAAAGCATCAATTGTGTTCCTTAAGACCAATGCTTGGTCTGGGGGATAATGAGAGACCCTTGGTGGCAAAACAAGGGCCATCTCTGTGAACTCCAGTGTGTGTTCTGACTCGATCAACTGCAGGAACCACAGGTTGGAGGAGATGGCTTTCCACCTTTGTAGGTGCAGGGAAAACCTGCCTCGACAGCTGTGGGATGGGTCTTCAGTCCCACGACCGGAGGAAGACCTTCAGGCCGAAGGCTGGCCCTGCTGAGGAGCAGCAGTGATGTAACAGCATGTTTTATGAGCATTTCTAGGACCAGACAATGTCAATTGAGCCTTTCGCTTATTGGCAGGTGGTCTTTGAGCATTGGGACGCGTGCTGTAGGGACGGCCCCTGGAGGATCCCCTGAAAGCTGGTTTTGCTTTCGGACGGTACAGGGTCCAGACTGACTGCAGGGTATGACGAGTCCTGCAAGTCCTTCAACATTTCTTGGGTCTGTGGACCAAACAGCTGAGCATTTTTAAAAGGAGCATTAAGGATAGATTGCTGCACGTCCTGTGAAAATCCTGTCATTCTAAGCCACGCGTGACGTCTGAGACAAACACCTGCTGAGGATGTACGGGCCACAGTGTCAAAAGCATCATAGGTGGCCCTGAGCAAGTGGTGGCAAACAGCCACCGCCGTAGACATTTTGGCTGTCAGATCCTCCTAGGCAGACCCCGTAGGAGGGACTGGACCGTACCCTGGGAGGCTTTTAGGATTTCCTCCAAATATTTCAGGAGGTGTCCCATGTAATTAGGTATATGGAGAGACACAGTAGCCGAGGCGTAAACCCTCTTCCCCATTACATTCAATTTCTGGGATTCCTCATTACGGGGTTGAACACTCATGTACTGAGGTCTAGAGGACCTATCACGAGCGGCATTGATCACCACAGAGTCCGCCTGAGGCAGAGACATGTAATAGGGGTGGTCCACTGGGAACTGATAAATCCTATCAGCTTTACGAGGATTGGACAGAATTCTGAAAGGTTGCTTCCAAGTGGTGTCCACCAAAGGGGGACAACCAGAGTGGGGCATTCTGGTACACCTAAATACTTTCCCAATTTTTTTTTTTTTTTGTTATAATTCAAGTTTATTGAAACTCCAGAGTCTGCGTACCATCACAAGACATACATACTGCAAATATTTACAGACTTCATAAGCGATGTATAACATTAGTTCAAAGTTAGGTAAGTTTCCAAAACGTAATCAATTTTCTTTTCTGGTATATACACTTCTATCTGTAAGATAAGGTCAGAGACAGCAGCTTGTTTCTACTTATTCCCCAGTTTTATTATAGTCCTTTTATGTTCCTTTCTTCCCATGTCTCCCTTCCTCTGCCCCAGGCCCTCGGGACACTCTATGTTCCCGTAGCTAGGTCCCATCTGGTCCATTTATTCACATATATGTTCACCCTGTTATTTATCTTATATGTTGTTTTTTTTTACCAATTATTTTACCAGGTGAGACAAACTAAGCTGAAAGCTTGTTTGCAGGTGCAACCTGGGAGCACGAGGAAGTTAAGTGACTTGCTCAGGGTCACACAGTATGCACCTAGGGAGCTGTGGGATTCAAACCTAGGTCTCCAGATTTGCAGCTCAGAGCTTTAACCCACTGCTCAATTATTCCTCCATTTCTCTTATTTCTTTTATAATAGAGTGCCAAAGGGGTAAGTCAGGCACATCCTGGGAGAGCCATTTTTTTAGTGATTGACTTATGGGCTGCTGCTAATAGTACCCCCCAGAGGTACATACCACCGGCTCGTTTAATTTCATCAGGAGGTATGCCCAGAACTAGGTTCTTAATTGTTAGTTATGTGTTGCAGGAGAATATATTCTCCAGAATTCTGGAGATCCCTTGCCAGAAAGGACATATAGCATCACACTCCCAAAAGATATGGGAGTGATGAGCCACTTGGACACCACATCCTCTCCAACAAAGTGGGGTTATTCCTGTCTCTCGCTTGCTTAAACTTTCAGGTGGGTGGAAGTACCCGATTCTTATTTTCCAGGCAAATTTGCGTCAGTTACGTGAAAGTGTGGTTTTATTTACAATCTGGAATATTGCCCTCCACTCCTCTCCTGTTATTTTTAGTCCCATTTCCTGCTCTCACTTATTTTTTAATTCTAAGGGATTGTCTAGGGTGCAGTTGCTTTAATGCTCTGTAAAGAGCCAATATGTGTATCCTTCTCAGAGCCCCCTCCTGAATAGATGCTATGACCTCCAAGAGATTCTTTACTTCGGGTTTCTTGTAATTTCTTGAGCGACAAGCGTGTATGTATGTGTTCTAAGTTGTAGGTATCTAAAATGATCTTGGTTCCTTAGATGGTATGTTTGTGAAAATCTAGTATTGTGTCCCCCAAGATCATCTGACCCAGACTGGTAAATCCCAATTTGGCCCACCTTCTGAAGGAGTGGTCTATCTTAGCTGGGAGGAAGTACTGGGACCAAGCGAACCAATGTAGAGACACATTTCCTTAAAAGATCGTACTTTGTCCATAATCTGTGGATCACTTTTATGGTGCCTTCGACTGTTGAAGGGGGCGTGGTGGCCCCTTGAGTATAGAGGCATCCGCAATCCTCACTCCAAGAGGAGGACCCTCAGTTAAATGGGACTCAATGTCTTTCCAGTGGGCCTCATATGTTTTAGTTGACCAGAACAACGCATTCTTAAGGTAAGCGGCCATACAGTAATCTTCTAAGATAGGGACCATTCTGCCGCCATCAACTTTATCTGTCTGGAGTAGTGCCATTCTTACCCTGGGTCTGCCCGGGTGCCAAACAAACCTGCCAATCAGTCTCTGCCATTCTTTAAAATACTTCTTTGGAATAAATATTGGTAGGGATTGGAAGAGATGCAAAAATCTGGGTAGGATGTTTAGGGTAATTGTTTGGATTTTAGAATATAATGGTAAGTTAAGAAGTTGCCATCTGGCTATGTTCTGTGTAATCTGCGACTGCAGTGGGCCACAATTTGCAGTAAAGAGTCCCCCTTTGTGTTTTGTCAGTTGTATCCCCAGATATTTAATTTTCTGTTTGTTCCACTTAAGAGGCAGTAGCTTAATTACCTCAGGTGAGGGTTGTAGAATTATTTCAGGATTTCTGTCTTTTCTTTATTTAGTGAGTAGCCTCGTGTTCTGCCAAATTCTTCCAAAAGATTCCAGATCTTTGGGATTGATTTATCAGGGTTTGCAAAATATAGAGGACATCGTCCACATATAATGAGATCTTATGTTTGGTATCTCCGATCCTAATGCCCCCCACCTCTAGATTTCCCCGTATAGAAGAAGCTAAAGAATTGATGTATCGGGCAAATATGAGGGGAGAGGGGGCATCCCTATCTAGTCCACGGCCGAGGAAGAATCTATCCGAGATGCTACCATTTAACCTTATATAGGCTTGTGGGCTGCATACAGACCAAGGGTATCAATCATATTCTGGGGATACCATAATGCTCCAAGGTGGTAAAAGAAAAGGCCAGGATACCTTGTCAAACACTTTTCTGTGTCAAGGCTCATAAGGCATGTTGGGGTTCTATCTATGGAGACTTTATTTATGATATTAATGGCACGCCTGATGCTGTCTGGGGCCTGACAGCCGGCTATAAATACTGTTTGGTCTTTATCTATTAAGGATGGAAGAAGGGCGTTTAATCTGGAGCTATGATGGAGGTAAAAATCGCCAATTTCTTTCTTGAAGCATCCTGCTCAGTGCATTGGAACCCAAATGTTTTCTGGAGGTGTATCATAATGTCCAGAATGGGATCATCTGGCAGAACATGGGAGTTCAGGAGCAGGTTCAAACTGTACCGATGAGGTGGCCAAGGAGGACTGAGGGAGTCCTCCTGGTCCATACCCCCATCAGCAAAATCCCAGTCCTGCAGGAAAGGGTCATCCATATCCACATCCTGAGGGTGAAAGCCTGAAGAGACAAAGGGAACAGTTGGCCATCCCACGGGCCAAAGAAGGCCTAGCGAGAACAGGGACGGAGCCGGCCCTCCACTAGGGGTGAGAGATCTGTGTAAGGTCCAGGATAGTATTTACCAGAGCATGGACATCAATCATGGCCATCTGCCCAGTGGAAGTAGCGGGTAGCATGGACTGAGTAACTAGGGACGACTGGCGTTATTGAAGGCAGTGGAACCAAGCGAGCAACCATTGACGAGGGGTGTATAGGACCCCAGGTTAATCATCGAGGGTGCTAACACAGAGCCTTTGAGGTAAGGTTGGTCTTCAACGGACCAGAAGCCATCATCGACAGACAATGGCTAGAAACCACAGGGGAGGCGATGACGGAAGCAGCAAGTTCACTAAGAACCCATTGTCGACGGAGGAGCCATCGACAAGGGAAGAGAGGAGCCAACAATCATCTACGGTGTAGAAGACGATGTTACAGTGGCAACCTTCTCAGTACCTACCTTTCTGGCAGTGATTGGGGTACTTATTGTTGACGACGAGAGAACAGCAGAAACGTGCTTCGTTTTGCTGGCATGTTTCTTACCAGGACCATGTCTCGTTGATGAGGAGGGCTCACCCATAGAGTGGCGAGACCCCTAGGTGGATGCTGAAGACCCCTTTTGGCTTGGAGTGTTGCTGCTGCTCCAGAAGGGCAATCTTCTGCTCCATGAGGAACTCACAAACTGCTGAAACCTTCAACGTTTAGTGGCCTTGTTGAACTGCTTACAGAGGATACAATCCTGGGTGTCATGTTCAGGACCAAGGCACTGAACACAGACATCATGGAGGTCCTCTGTAGCGATTCTGTGACCACAGGTACACTTTTGGAATAAGGGATCCCAAGATGTCAGTAGATGAACCCGTTTAGAATGAACGTCTAGTTGGTAGAACTCTTCGGTGAATGGTAAGCAGAGCTCCGAAGGAGGACTTGTTGCATGCAGGTCGAGGTTGAAAAGAACTGAGGAGTAGCTGGGACCCCCCCCTTTTATACATGCCATACAGACACCACATTGTAATATTACGGGGAGGTCCCAGGGCCGACTGCTGAGAAGTCATCCAGAGGAAATGACGCCTGCGGTTGATATCCCATGTGTTATGACCTGCTGAAAGAGACTGTCTCGAAGAAAATCTATAAATACCTCACGAGGGTGAACAAGCTATACAGGAGGGGAGCACTGCTCAGAGGAAAAGGTGCATGAGAACAAGTGGGTATGCAATAAAGCAGGACATTTTGGAGGGATGTGAGGAAGTACTTTTTCACTGAAAGAGTGGTGGATGCCTGGGACAGTCTTCCAGTGGAGTTTGCAGGGGCTAAGACAGTGGTGGGCTTCAAGCATGCATGGGATAGGCACAAGGGACTCCTGGTAGAAAAGTGGAGTGGCACAGACAGTCAGCGATCAGGCAGGGTCTGCAGTGTCAGTATAGGCAGGCAAAAATGGGCAGACTAGGTGGGCCAAGAGGTCCTTACCTGCTGACAAATTCTGTGTTTCTATGTAAGCTTGGCTACTTCAGTCTTCAATTTGAAAACCAGAAACTCCTATTTATTTATTGAGTAATCAGAATTACAACCTTTGAGCTAAAAACTCATTTACAAAGGATCCTCTTCATAAAGGGAGGAGAGAACACATGAGTTTGGGAGTCAATAGCAGCTAAATATGCATTGTCAAAAACATAATAATGTGTTCAGTAGCAATCAATAACATTGGTAACAGCAACACAACACAGGTAACAGAGGCAAAAGCAACACATAATCAGACCATGGATACAGGGCACATGGGGATACAGTACACACAGCAGGGCAGACAACAAAATGCATAAAATCAAGTTAGGTACTAGTGGCCGGTAGTACTGAGGTTGAGGCTGGGCCGGCACACCTCGCGCCATGCTGGCGATCCGAGTTTGGTGTTGGACTTGGGTTGCCAGGGGTCAGCAGGGAGGATCCAGGGTTGTCGTGGTGTCCTGGTGGCCCCGATGGAGTCAGGGGCACTGGAAGCATACCAGCCAGCGAGGGGCGAGTGCAGCAGAGCAGCCGTGTGCAGAGCATCATTACGCCCGCACTCCAAGGGGAAAACACCATGGAAAAACCCTCTGCGTGGGGTGTTCAGGCAGGAAGCAGAGGCCTTTGCCAAGTGAGCACCCCGGAAGGATGCCTGGGGTCGTAAGGTGAATAAAGTAAAAAAAAAAAAAAAAAGTTAGGTACTAGTTGGAGAAAATCAGAGGTTGAAGCTATACAGGAGCTTGAAGGGAGGAACAGGAGATGTGGCTGAACATCATTCCTGATACATAAATTGGCTGCTAGGCTACATCCAGGGGAGTAAGCATAGCTGTGGTAAACAGTCGGGGTAGTGGGAACTAATCAGGAATAGGTAGCAGAAGAGGAATCAGAGGAGTGAAATGGAGGTTAGGCTCATGGGTAGGGAGAGTATAGAATAGGGAGGAGAGGGCTAACAGGGAGTAGGGTGGGTGCACGGAAGGTAGGCCGGTAGGGCAGGTGTAGAGCAGAGAGCTTCAGGCCAATTTGTAGAGTGCAAAATGAACCTCGGCAGGCCCTGGGTTCAGGTAACAGGCGGGTTAGGAGTGGCGGTAGCAATGAACAGGTGGGGAGATAGTCTTTATTGTTCATGCTTACGAGGACAGTGGCATGCAGGACTTGTGGGTTGAGTGGCAGTAGCAGTACAGGGGGAAGATACAGACTTTCTTAGCTTGGACTTGAAAGGACCGAGGCGTGTATGGCTAGTATCAGTGGGTGGTAGCTCATTTAACCAGGCGGGAGCCCTAACTGTAAAGGCCTGCCTCCCCAAAGCAGTCCTTCTGAACGAAGCAGCTAATGCTTGCTTAGTAACAACTTTTAGTGGCATGTGTGTGCTGGAGTAGGACAGAATAAGGCTTGCAGGGAGGGAGGGAGGTGCAAGTCGGAGTTGGGCCTTCTTTCCCAGAAGACAGATATAAAGCTTAATAGCGTCTGCAAGTGGGAACCATTCAGTCCTTATGTAAAGGTCGCATGCATGCGTTATGTGATCGGCACCTAACACAAACCTACAGACTTTATTTAGGGAGGTGTGCACTTTGAGCAGGTCTGTATCAGTAGCACCCCCAGAGACAACATTCCTGTGGTCCAGGATAGGTAGGACTGTACCTCTGACCGCCTGTTTCCTGGCCTCAGGAATAAGGCAGAACCGAAGCCTGTATAGGGCCCCTAGTTTCCTACTGGCTGCAGTCGTAATATGGCGTATATGCTCATCAATTGACAAGGACTCATGTATTGTGAGGCCAAGATATCGGAACGAGGACACCTACTCCAAGGTCATATGAGAGTTGCAGATAATTGAGAGGGGTACGGTTGAACACCAGCATGCTGTCCTTGAACCATTCCTGTCGTTGGTTAAAGTTGAGCTGCAGCTCCCTAGTAAGTGCTTCTTGGCAGGAGTTACAAGAGAATGCCACTGTGTTATCTGCATAAAGCAGGATCTCTGACGAGGGGCAGGTGAGTCAGAGAGGTGGTTCACAGAGACTGAATAAGAACAGGCCCAGTATGGACCCCAGGGGGACTCTTACTGAGACCCACAGGTGTTGCAGATGACACAGTTAATTCTGACTCTTTGAGATCTCCCAGATAAATAGCTGGAGAACCACCGGACCGTGACTGGGGACAGCTCTAGGCCACTTAGCCTTAGCTATTTAAACCAGGGTAGAAAAAACAAGGAAACAAATAACTTTTGTATAAACCCACTTCTGGATATATACAGTAACATAGGGCAGCTCCATTCACCATTCTGCGTAATACTAACCCTCCTACTTTCAGGGGAACAGTTGGCCCATGGCTCAGGCCTTCACTTGGATTCAAAACTTCTGACCAAATCTTAGCTGGCCATGTATACTAAATTATCACACACAGCATGAACCAAGGCTTGGGCCTTCAATTTTTGAAATGATGGAATCACTTCTGAAGGAAAGAACTGCTGAGTACCTAGAGGCCAGTGGGGCACAGGACCGAAGGCAGCATGGTTTCACAACAGGAAGGTCATGTCAAACGAACCTAATGGGGGGGTCGATCCCAGTCCTTTCACAGAATACTCTTGATGGGGCGGGCGGGGGTCGATCCCAGTCCTTTCACAGAAGAAAGGGTTCTGCAAGAACTCCTAAAACTGAAGGTGGACAAAGCAATGGGTCCTGATAGAATTCACCCCAGAATTCTAAAAGAATTAAGGGAGGAACTAGTGAAACCACTGGCTACTCTTTTTAATAAATCATGGGAGGATGGTGTGGTACCCGAGGACTGGAGGAAGTCGGATGTATTTCCCCTTCACAAAAGTGGGTCCAAGACAGAGGCAGGAAACTACAGACCTGTCAGTCTGACCTCTGTGGTAGGGAAGAGTGATGGAGTCTCTTCTGAAGGAAAGAATAGTCGAGTACCTAGAGGCCAGTGGAGCACAGGACCCAAGGCAGCATGGGTTCACAGCGGGAAGGTCATGTCAGGCAGAATCTAATAGATTTCTTTGACTGGGTGACCAAAGTAGTAGACCAGGGAGGGCTGTGGACATGGCCTACCTAGACTTTAGCAAGGCATCTGACACAGTCCCACACAAAAGATTAATAGTCAAATTAACCAGCCTGGGAGTGGGACCCAGGGTGGTAGCCTGGTAAAACATTGGCTGGACAACAGGACAGAAGGTAATTGTAAATGAGGTCCATTCTGAAGAAAGGGGTTACTAGTGGGGTTACATGGAGGTTCAGTATTGGGTCCAGTCCTTTTAATGTCTTCTGCCAGTGACATTGCAGAGGGACTGGAAGGAAAAGTATGCCTTTTGCAGATGACACAAAATCTGCAACAGCTTGATACACAAGGAGGCGTAGAAAGGATGAAAAGGGACTTGGCAAGGTTGGAGGAATGGTCAGAAGTATGGCAGCTAGGATTCAATGCAAAGAAGTGCAAAATAATGCACCTGGGAAACAAGAACCCAGGGGAAGAATACACAATGGGTGGGGAGGTAGTAACAACAACAAAAAGGAAAGGGACCTGGGGGTAATCATATCAGATGACCTTAAGGTTAGCAAGCAATGTGAGAAGGCAGTAGGGAGGGCTGGGGGTATACTGGGATGTATAGGGAGAGGCATCAGCAGCAGAAAACAGGAAGTTGTTATCCCTCTGTACAGACAGTTGATGAGACCCCATCTGGAGTACTGTTTGCAGTTCTGGAGACCCCATCTCTGCAAGGACATAGACAGGATAGAGGCAGTCCAGAGGAGGGCAACTAAAATGGTGCAGGGTCTGCAAGAGAAGCCGTATGAGGAGAGACTAAAGGAGCTTAATATGTATACCCTTGAGGAAAGAAGGGAGGGGACATGATAGAAACTTTAAGTACCTCAGTGGAATCAACAAAGTCCAAGAGGGTAGCATTTTTCAGAAAAGGAGACTTGCAAGAACAAGGGACACAATTTAAAGATAGAAGGAGGGCGGTTCAGGGGCAATGTGAGGAAGTATTATTTCACAGAGAGGTAGTGGATGCATGGAACAGCCTTCCTGAGGAGGCTGGGGTCTAAAACTGTGGAGAATTCAAGAATGCATGGGACAGACATAAGGCAATTCTGTGGGGGTAGGAAGAAATAGGCTGTTGGTTAACTAGGATCTAGCGGCTTATCCTGTAGGTAGGGAAATGGGCAGACTAGATGGGCCTAAGCGGTCCTTATCTGCATCAAAGTCTATGTTTCTATGTTAATAGATTTCTTTGACTGGGTGACCAAAGTAGTAGACCAGGCAGGCGCTGTGGATATAGCCTACCTAGATTTTAGCAAGGCATTCAACACAGTTTCACACAAAGATTAATATACAAATTAGCCAGCCTCGGAGTGGGTCCCAAGGTGGTAGCCTGGATAAAAAACTGGCTGGACAACAGGACGCAAAGGGTAATAGTAAACAGAGTCCACAGTGAAGAAAGGAGGGTAACTAGCAGGGTACCGCAGGGTTCGGTACTGGGACCGGCCCGCTAATATCTTTTTAAGTGACATTGGAGAGCACTGAGAAAGAAAGGTATGTCCCTTTGCAAATGACACAAAGATCTGCAACAGGGTTGATACACAAGATGGGGTGGAAAGAATGAAAAGGGACTTGGCAAGGCTGAAGGAATGGTCAAATATGTGGCAGCTCAGATTCAATGGAAAGAAGTGCAAGGTAATGCATCTGGGGAAACAAAAACCCAGGGGAAGAGTACACAATGGTGGGTGAGTTAATAACAACAACAAAAATCGAAAGAGACCTAGGAGTAATTATATCAGATGACCTAAAGGTGGGCAAGCAATGTGAGAAGGCAGTAAGAAGGGCTGGGGGGATACTGGGATGCATAGGGAGCGCCATCAACAGTAGAAAACAGGATATTGTTATCCCTCTCTACAGTTAGTGAGACCCCATCTGGAGTACTGCGTGCAATTCTGGAGAAACCATCTCCATAAAGACAGAGTGGAGGCTATTCAGAGGAGGCAACCAAATGGTGCAGGTCTGCACCAGAAGACATAAGAGGAGAGACTAAAACAGCTTAATATGTAAACCCTTGAAGAAAGGAGGGAGAGGGGGGACATGATAGAAACTTTCAAGTATCTCAATGGAATTAACAAGGTACAAGAGGGTAGTATCTTTCAAAGAAAAGATGTGCAAGAACAAGGGGAACAATTTGAAGACAGAAGGGGGATGGCTCAGAGGTAATGTTAGAAAGTATTTATTCACAGAGAGGGTTGTGGATGCATGGAACAGCCTTCCTGAGGAGGTTGTGGAGTCAGGAACAGTGGCAGAATTCAAAAATGCATGGGACAGGCATAAGACAATTCTAGTGGGGGTAGGAGGAAGTAAGCTGTTGATTAACTAGAATCTGCAGCTTATCAATCAGGTAGGGAAATGGGCAGACTGGGTGGGCCAAGTGGTCCTTCTCTGTCATCAAATTCTCTGTTTCTAAATAATACTGCCAACCCAGACTGGCTTGTCTTCACTATTAGTACTGCAGGGCAATACAAAATGTGCATAGTCTAATTTCACTTAGTTACATAGAAACATACACAGTGACAGTAGAAAAAATATCACTGGTCCATCCAGTCTGCCCATAAACCCTAACAAATCCAGAACCTATTGCTTCACCCCGCTCTCCACTCTATTGCTATCACCCTGAGCAACCACCAAACTCTTCGCTCTGTCCCAGCTGTTTGAAACCACTGACAGTTTGGGCACTCACCACATCAGCTGGCAGATCCACCACCCTTTCTGTAAAATAAAACGTTTTCATTCCCCTCCTAAATCTCCTTGTCAGTTTCCACTCATGCCCCCATGTTCTTGATCCACTACTTATGCTAGCTAATTCCTTGCAGTTTACCTTGTTCATTCCTTTCAGGAACTTCAAGGTCATGGTATCATTATCTCCCCACTCTCGTCCGGCCTCCAGCTAGAGATGAGCAAGCCAGATCAGGTCTGATTGAGCCTGGCTCGAGTTTAGTGCCTGGCCTGACCTCTCTATGAGCAATTGCCAGACCAGGTCAAGCTGAGCCAATTATGGTCAAAGTAAGCACTTTTGAACTGTCAGCCTGAGCAGTCAGCATAATATCTGAAACAACTCAACTCCTATGTGCAAAAACAGCCTGCAGTAGCCAGGGCTTGTCTTGCGTTTTGCTCATATAGTCAAGCCAGCCCAGACCCCTGGCTTGCCCACCTCTATCGCCAGCAAGTACATGTTCAGTCAGAGTCTCATAAGCATATCCTTTCAAATGTCCGATTACGAAGGATGTCCTCATTTTACCCCTTGAAACTGCTGTTCCTCATCTATCCCTCATGAAAAGGTGCTGTCCACACAGAGAATGTAGTGTAAATTCAGTCTTTAAAGTAGATATTCTTAATATTTTAAGATACTAAATCAAAACTAAACTTTGTACAAGTAAACACAGTGGTTTCCAGTGTTCTGATCTTGTAACTCAATGTTCCATTATGCGTGTCCCTCGTTTTAGTTCAAAAGGTTAAGAGGTTTGCTCGTAAGATTTGCCCTTCTGGCCCTGAAGCAGTCTGGTTACCATAAGTTGCGCTCTCTGTAGTCCGTCCGTCCTTTTCTTAGCCAAAGACTCCAGAAAATTGCGAACAGTGCTCCAGGTGGGCCCTCACCACTGATCTAGAGTTAATAATACCGCCTTCCTTCTGCTGTCATGATACCCCTTCCTACACCTATGCCTGGCTGTTAGGAACTCCAGATCAAATATTCCTGTTTCTGCTAGCCTACAGTATGACATAAGACAGCCAGGGCCGATCGAAGTACTAACAACGGTCTCGCTGTGAACGGGACCATCCACGAGCGCCATCTCTCCCTCACAACGTAACCGAACGCAACCCGCCCGCTCAGAGCGCAATGACGTCATGGCGCCGCCCAACGAAGCTGAAAAATAAAAAGGCTTGAAAACTGGAAGGAAAGTGCTGTACCTGACAGCAGAAGTATGTGACAAAAAATATCTCTCCGAGATAGCACGTCTATCGCGAACCGACCACACCGGTACCTTCAGGTCGAGTTCCGCGTTTTCTTTAGCACACCGCCGATGCGGTGGCGGTGAAGAAAAGGCCGCAAATTGAGAATTATTGAGGGTGAAGGAAACCGAGGGGGTTGAAAGAAAGAAAACAACATGGCGGCCGTGGAACTGGAGTGGATCCCTGAGACACTGTACAATACGGCGATTTCGGCAGTGGTAGACAACTACAGCCGTTCCCGGAGGGAGATCCGCTCCCTCCCGGAAAACATCCAGTTTGATGTGTATTATAAGGTGAGACTTCTCCGGTACGGATACGTTTTCAGCCACTAGTCAGCAGGGCTAGTGACTGGGAAAATCCACTAGCCAGACAGACTTTTCTACTGCCCCAGTTGGCGTACTTCTTGAAATGTTACCTTCTCCAGTGCTGGCCTGTAGGGCTAGTTAAAGGAAAATACAGTACAGAAATCTAGACACATTTGACTAGTGGGTTGGTGCTAATTTCGACCCTGATTTTAAGAATAAGTGACTTGTGTCTCCCGATTCATTGACTTGTTCTGCATGTTTAATGCAGACATAGTGTGTCAGATGTTTTGGAAAACGTGATCTTTTCACCAGTGCTCTATGTAGTTTCCTAACATGGTGACCCACATTCCTTTTTTATTTGTCTATCTGGTAAACCTGAAGACAGGTACTTTCTGTCTAGTGTACCTAGCAGGTTAAAAAAACAAATACATTTCAGTGGTCAATGTTGCAGTCTAGGGGAAGCTGGAATCGAAACAGTGAAATTAGAAACGGGATTCAAAACTATAAGAATACATGACAACTGTTTTTAATGAAATGTGTCTTGTCTGTTTCTTTGGAATTGTTGTTGCTGCTGCTACTTGTGGTTTTTCATTGGTGACAGTAAAAGAAGCCATATTATTTTTGCTTTTTTTATTTTTGTTAAAGAGTTGCATTTTGTTGCATGCTTTCATAATAAAAATGATGTAGTTGCGTTACTTGACTACAATCGCATTAAAGGTAAAACAGTTTCATTGCAGTACAGTGTGATGATTACCTGTAGACATCTTCATTTTTATAGTTTTACAAAGAATGGAATTCAAGAATGCATGGGGCAGTCATAAGGCAATTCTAGGGGGTGGGGGTAGGAAGAAGTAGGCTGTTGGTTAACTAGGATCTGCAGCTTATCCATTAGGTAGGGAAATGGGCAGACTAGGTGGGCCAAGCGGTCCTTATCTGCCGTCAAATTCTATGTTACTGTGAATATTACATGGAAACAATAGACCAATGGTCCATCTAGTCTGCCCACATTAATGCAGCATGTATTTTTTCAGAGTAATGAAAATGATGCGCTTATCAGTTAACATACCGTAGGGTTACCCTTAGTTTAAAAGCAACTTATTCATAAATGTTTAGCTTTAGGAATACACAAAAAAAGCTTGAACTTATGCGTCCATATGGTAATAGTTGTGTTGTAAATTTTTTTTTTATTTTTTTTTTTGCCACGTCTGTTCATGGCCCCTGGTGCTCCTCTTCATGTGGTCCTCCTGTCTGTCCATACCTCTGCCCATCTGACTCACTATTTACACCATCACATCCTGCCTCAGTGATATCCTTGGTGCCGGTTCTGTCCCTTTATAGTTGGTCTCCAACCCCTTCATAGCCGTTCAAGAGACTGGAGAATTGTCTGGGGAGTGTGCATTCTAAACAGTCTAGTGGCCAGGGCCCTGGCTTGTGGAGACCATCACAAGAAGCAGCTAGGCCAGTATTTTTCCTCATGTTTGTGGCCCCACCTCCAAAGGTGTGTGCGCCACAACATTCTAAAGCAGAAGTGCACTCGATGTGTGATCCTGATGTCATATGCACTACCGCATGCTAACCACCAAGAGCAGATTGCTCTTAACCCTCCCCGGGAGGAGAGCATTCATGCAGACGCTCTGTCGCTCTCTGCTTGTGAAATCCTGGACCTAGGGTGTGAACCCAGCTCACTGATGTACTGAGTGGCCACATCACCACTCTGGGCCATGGAGCTTTTTTAAAGTTGTTTATTTCAGAAAAAAATGTATTGCGTTTAATATTATATTATTTATTAATTTGTTTATTGAATTTTGATGACTGGGTAGGCCCACTGGGCCCCGGAGGTCCCTTTTTGAGGGGCGACCTGGGAATAACAGTACATGAAATAGTAGACAGTGATACATATACAGGTTATAGGTATACCGTATTCGGCAGTTTACACATAAGTGAGACAGAGCAGTCTTTTCAGTGGGTTTCAAATATCTAACTAATACATTAATCATGCGTCAGTCATACAAAGGAGTGAGACAGTACTGTAAATTCTTTAGGTAACATACATCTAAGAGCCATAGGATAGGTTCTGTGAGGGGGGGAGGAGGAGTTAGTGCTACCTGTTCAGGGGTTGGAGATTTAGGTATGGTAGAGTGAGCTGACCCAGGGTCATTGTTGTAGTGTCAGGTACCATAGCATTGGCATTTGCTCATTGACAGCAGATGGGTCTTGAGTCTTGTGCAGAAGCACAGTACCGATGGGGTTTTTTTGCACCTCCAAAGGGAGGTTGTTCCACAGGGAAGGGGCAGCATGTGAGAAGGATTTGTATCCTGCCTTAGTCCTGACCTTAGGGACCTCTAGTAGCGTTTGGCCAGACCTGAGGTTGCACAGGTTTCTCTTTACTGTTAGGAGTCCATCGAGACTCTGAGGAGGCGTGGGGCTAATTAGCTTTTTCGCCAGGCAGAGTACGGGGTAACTGAGGCGAGCTTCAAAAGATGGTCAGTTGAGCCTCACTAACGCCTCGCAGTGGTGGCTCCTTGAGTGGGATAAGGAGGCAAAGCGGACCACCTTATTGTATAAAGTCTGTAATTTACCATACTCCAGCTTTGCGATACCCTGAAGGACCGGGGCAGCGTATATTAGTGTTGGGAGTAGGACACTAGATGCTATTGCAGTCCTAGTTTCGGGGGTCAGCTGTTCCTTGACCCGATACAGTAATCAAGTTTAGTATGGATTGCTTTGGTGACTTAGTCTACATGTTGTTTGAAAGTGAGACCTTGGTGAGGTAAGACCAAGGTACTTTGATAGAGACTACTTCAGTTTTGCCCCTCCAGGGACATAAGTTGGAGTAGTTGTGATCTGTCTTGTCCAAGGGCTCTAGGTCTGAACAACATGGCTTTGGTTTTATTGGGATTAAGGACCATTTTGTTCTTGATGAGCCATTCCTCCGTGATCAGGATATCCTTTTGGAAGGATGGGCCTAGATCATCCAAGTTGTGTGAGGTTTTGTAAATAACAGCATCATCCGCATATTGGATTGCATTGCTGCTCTCACAGTGGTTGTGCAGTTCATTTACAAACAGTGAGAACAATAGGGGCCCAAGTATCGACCCTTAGGGTACACCCTCCTTTAGGGACTGTGGTTTGGAGAGTTTATCCTGCCACCTGACCCTCTGTGTGTGACTAGAGAGGTAGCTTTCCACCCATTTGAGGGCATGGTGTCAAGGCCTATGTGGAGGAGTTTATGGAGTACTAGTCTGTGATCCACCAGGTTGAAGGCCTTGGAAAGGTCTATGAAAACTGCACCTGTGTTGGATCCAGAGTCAAGTTGTCTAAGTACATCAGTAGAGAATTTTAGTTAAGGCAGTGTCAGTCCCGTGTAATATGAAGTAATTAAATTATAATCTTTATTGAGATAAAGGAACACATCGAGAAAAAATCTGTTACAAGTAACACGGCCAAGTAACAAGCTTACAGTCTATTGAAGCGGCAGCTGACACCACCAGGATAACTGGGGGAAAACGTAATATTTTTGAGGCAATTGCGTATATTTCACATTATCTCTATTTCATCACTTCATTAATTATTACTGGGTCATAATCATGAAAGCAATATCTTTGTTCTTTGAGGCACATCTGCTCCTTTTGCTTATTTACCCACCTTATGTCGTAATACTCTGCTTGTGACATTAATTATTCCAACAGTGACAGACTGCTCTTACATCTGAGGATTACGATTTCAAGTGTGCCCTAAACTGCTGGGGCTGATGAACTCTGAGGGAAAAATATCCTGTTTCAAACAAAGGTTTCGGTTATAAACAAGCATTTGTTAATGCCAAGTGTTGCTTGCTGTCATTAACAGTGGAAGTGCAGGAATTAGACAGATGCAGTATAGGAATGGGAGTGAAGTATTGAACTGACGCCAACTCCACCCCCACCCTGCAGAGATGGACAGGCATTGGGGTGTGCCTTTGGGTCGTCGCCCATAATGGTCATGACATTTCGCCTCACCCTACCCTGCAGACACAAGTGTCGAGGTGCGCTTTGAAGTGTTCGGGCTTTACACTCGCCTCATTCCATAAGGAAATACACTGAAATGGGTGTAGAAAAGGAGAATGGGGTGAACTCTGGGTCCAAAGGGTGGCGTCCAGCGTCTCAATCCTCCGCGCCACCGGGCTGGCGTAGGTCCCTGCTCCTTAATGTACTTGCAGTCTGGGTATTCCAATCTGCATCTGGCATGTTGAAGTCACCCATTAGTAGTACTTCCCCTTTGGCTGCCATATTATGGTTGGCTTCCACTAATACTAGATGTGTATCCTCCCCCTGCACGGGAGGCCTGTAAACTATTCCAGCACGGATGGTTGCTTTGTTCCCTGACTCCAGAGTGACCCACAATGCCTCTGCTTCTTCACTGGATCCTTGGGCCTCCGTAGCTTTAATCCTTTCTTTTACATATATAGCAATCCTTCCTCCCTCTTCTTCTCCCTATCCTTTCTAAAAGTATATACCCTGGTATGGCTGCATCGGTCATGGTTCCCTGCATACCATGTCTCCGTAAAGCCAACCACAATGTTCAGGTTTGTGTCTGCTGTCACTGCTGTTAGGTCTGGGATTTTGTTTCCCAGACTGCGGGCATTGTGCATATGACCTTCCACTCTGTGTAACCCCTTAATGTTCCTTGTTTATTGGTCTTTGCCCTCAGCTGCATTAGTGATGTACCTTCTGTTTCTCCCCTTTGTAACCATGGTAGTTTTACAGTTAGATATTATGCAAGTTATTGGGTCCTTACTGCTTTCAGTTATGTTCTGTTATGTCTCTTTGCAGATGACTCGAAACTGGAAGCGTGGTGGATGGGGAGGAGGGAGGGTGGCCCTGCAGGGGACCTGGAGGCTCTGGAAAGTGGAAGCTGAGGTTTAATGCAGGGAAATGCAGGTACTCCACCTGGGGGCCAGAAACCCAGGCCAAGTGTACACCCTGGGGAATACTACAAGTCTCAATGGCTGAGAGGGACCTGGGGGTGGTGGTGGATGTCAAGATGAACAACTCTGAGACTTGTAGGAGGGCAGCAGCCAAGGCCAACAGGATGCTGGGATGCATCGCTAGGATCACCTCAGAAGGAGGAAGTGATACTCCCTCTGTATAACTGCTTGGTGAGGCCGCACCTGGAGTACCTCGTGCAGTTTTGGAGGCCACTTAAAGAGGGACATTAACCTCCTGGAGAGGGTCCAGAGGAGGGCAGCCAAAATGATTTGGGGCTTGGGGACAGGACCTATGAGGAGAGGCTCGAAGAGCTAAATATGTACACCTT
The DNA here is from genome assembly GCA_016271365.2 of Neoceratodus forsteri. Classification (NCBI taxonomy): domain Eukaryota; kingdom Metazoa; phylum Chordata; order Ceratodontiformes; family Ceratodontidae; genus Neoceratodus; species Neoceratodus forsteri. The sequence goes on along the minus strand of JADMNL010000030.1, from coordinate 100,297,962 downwards.
GGAGGAGAGAAGGGACCGGGGGACATGATAGAGGTCTTCAGGTACATGAAGAGGGTAAATAGGGAGGAACAGTGAGGGTGCTTGAAGGAAGGAGGAGGGGCTACTAGAGGGCATGGGTGGAAGCTGGGGGAGATTCAGGGAGAAAGGAGGAGGTGCTACTTCACTGAGAGGGTGGTAGAGCCATGGAATGCACTACCTAGGGGGCTGGTGGAGGCAGAGACAGTGGAGGGTTCAAGAGGGGTGGGACAGGTACAGGAAGGATTCAGGAAAGCAAAATCCAATGCAGCAAGAATATCCGAACTGGGAAGGGAGAAGCCAGAGAAGGCGAGGGGACAGCAAGGTCAGCACCCAGGGTGAGGACTGACCAAGCGAGCGAACACGAAAGACCATTAGGCCTATTCTGCTGGCATTTTAGTATGTTAGTATGTTCTGTGGGGGGTATAATAAATCCTCTTGATTGTCTATACCTCTCCTTGTAAGTTTTGTTTTTAAATTATCACTAAAGATGCACTGAAACTTTTCAGAGATACCTTTGCCTCCCTGGATAGATGCAGGCCATCTGGAAAATATAGTCCGTCATCCCTCAAGTTCCAGGTGAGATTCCAGTCCCCAGTGAAGCCATACCCACCTCTCAGCACCATTTCTTCAGCTATTTGTTGAATTCAGTGATGTGGATGTCCCTCCCTTCCCCTTGCCATGGACAGGTAGCACCTCTGAGAAGGTGAGAGTGTGTGCTACTTGCCCAAGACTCCTCCCCAGCTCCCTGAACTCTTCCTACATCTATCCCCTCTGTAGCCAGATCATTAGTCCCCAAGTGAATAATGACGTCCAGCTCCCCCCTCCTTGCTACCACCCTTGCAATCCTAAGGATTCCATTGCTCTCCTTCTGAACTGTGCCTCCAGGTAGGCAGAGTACCTCCCTCTCACCATTGCTACGTGACCCCAGCTCAGTCCCCCGGACAATGGAGTCCTCAACCAGGATTTGCTTCTCCTCCTGTGTGTTCTCCTTGCATCTGCTCTTGGGGTTCCATCTTGGAAGACCCCTCAACCCCCATGGTGTTTACTTCTGGAGATGCTGTAGTTTCTGTCCTCCTGGCTGAGTTTTGAAGTGCCACCGCTGGGGGCTGTATCTCCGCAGGCCTCCGCACCCTCCCAGGCCATTGTAGTCCATCCTTCCCTCCTTCTTGGCAACCTCTGAGGGAGCAGTGGTGAATATGGTGGTCTCTGTATTTGGAGGGGTCGCCTGTATCCTCGCCAACTCTACTCTGGTTCAGCTACCTCCTCCTCAACACAGAGAGGTGCCTGCAGATAGGGCAGCCACCGCAGTGTCAGAAAGGTCTTGGGAACACTGCTGCCCCATCCACTGCAAGCCACCACACCAATCATCTTCCTTCTACTGTTCTTGCCCTTATTGCCCTGTACCCTCTGCTGCTCTTTTTCTATACCATGTCTAGTGTCCACCTATGTATATTTGTACTGTCGATATTCTATAATGGTACAATTTATCAAGGAATGTAGATTTATGTCAGGTGTGTGTGTGCCTTTGTTGTGTACTGAAATAAGATGGCTAACAATGTGTGTAATGCAGTCAGCTGGTATCGTATGATGTCACAGGTTAACTGTATATAGGAAGTGATGTGCTAGGGGTGGCGGGGGGGCTGGGCCCCTCCTGACCACCAGAGACAATCAGCCACACCAGCAAACCCCCACAGAAACACTCAGCTGCACATACAAAATCCCCCAAACAGGTAACTTTCCAAATGAAGCCAGAAAGTAACCTGGTACCAACTGAAGGCAACAATAAGCTGCAAAGAAACACAATAACAGCAGCAGTAAAATCAGCAAAAATCAACAGTCCCTTCCCTGAAATGAACTGCTTCCTTCCTCTTCAGTAGCTTATCTGTGCCTACAACCCTCCGAGCAGGGTGTCGAGGGCTCTCCTACCTTCTTGATATTAGCCCCAAAACATCCTCAAATAAAGGCTCTCATATGTGGTGACCTTAACGTAACTGGTCTGTGAAAGCGTCATGCAGTATGAGTCACTGCTTGCCACTCTGCGTCCTTGCAAGCTTATCAGCGAGCCCGTAGAAACCCTCACCTTTGCATAGTGGTTCGCTCCTGGATTAACATACTAAATGCCAGCAGAACAGGCCTTAGTGGTCTTCGTGGTTCAGCTTCGCTTTGGTCAGCCCCCACCCTGGGAGCTGGACCTTGCTGCCCCCCTACCCTCTCGGGCTTCTCCCTTCCCAGTCCAGGGTATTCTCGCTGCATTGGACTTTGCTTCCAGAACCCTTCCCCTGTACCTGTCCCACCCGCTCTTGAGCCCCTCCACAGTCTCTGCCTCCACCAGCCCCCCAGGCAGCGCACTCCATGGTTCTACCACCCTCTCAGTGAAATAGCATCTCCTCCTTTCTCCCCGAGTCTCTTCTCTCTCCCCCCAGCTTCCACCCATGCCCTCTAGTTGCCCCTTCTCCTTCCTTCGGAGCACTCTGACTGCGCCTCCCCTATTTACCCCCTTCATGTACCTGAAGACCTCTGTCATGTCCTCCTGTCCCTTCTCTCTTCCAGTGTGTACATATTTAGCTCTTTGAGCCTCTCCCCAAAGGTCTTTTTCCCCCAAGCCCCAGATCATTCTGGTTGCCCGCCTCTGGACCCTCTCCAGGAGTTCAGTGCCCTCTTTAAGTGTGGCCTCCAAAACTGCACGCAGTACTCGAGGTGCAGCCTCACCAAGCAGTTATACAGAGGGAGTATCACTTCCCTCCTTCTGGAGGTGATCCCCATAGTGATGCATCCCAGCATCCTGTTGGCCTTGGCCGCTGCCGTCCTACAAGTCTCAGAGTTGTTAATCTTGACATCCACCACCACCCCAGGTCCCTCTCCACCATCGAGACTTGTAGCATCCTCTCGGGTGTACGCTTGCCCAGGTTTCTGGCTCCAGGTGCATTTCCTGCATTGAACCTCGGTTTCACTTTCTAGACTACCTTTCCAGAGCCTCCAGGTCCCCTTTAGGGCCACCCTCCCTCCTCCATCCACCACCACCCCAGCTTTGAGTCATCCACAAAGAGACTCATCTCACTCCTGATACCCTTCCTTACGTCCAGAGATGTAGGCATTTAACAGGAGGGCCCCACTAATGACCCTCCTGGGAGATGAGACTATCCCCCAACCACGACCCTCTGGGTCTGGTCTTGGAGCCAGTTCCTGTCCATCTGATCTTCTGGTTCCCCACCCTCATTTCCCCAGCTTATCCAACAAGCCCCGTGAGGAACAGAGTCAAATGCCTTGCTGAAGTCAAGAAAGGGCGACCAGCGGCCTTCCCAGGTCCAAAGCACTCGTCGCCCAATCATAGAACTCCACAAGGTTTGTCTGACACGATTTCCCGGGACGAAGCCATGCTGTCTATCGTCCAGGCATCCTGACTTTTCCAGTTCCGCCTCCCACCTTTGACTATACCCTCCATCACCTTGCCCACCACGAAGTCAGGCTGGCGGGCCTGTAGTTCCCTGCCACCTCCTTAGTCCACCCTTGTGGATAGGCACTATATGTGCCACCTGCAGTCCTGGGGCACTCACCCGTCCTCTGAGAGATGCTGAAAAGCTCTGCCAGGGGTTTCGCCAGGACATCCGCCAGTTCCCTCAGTACTCTGGCATGTAATTTGTCCCACCCCGGTGCTTTCTCCATCTTAAGGGACCTGAGGCTTCCCTCACTCTCTCTACACGTGATTTCCACCTCTGCTTCCCTCGTCCCCTTTTTGCCTCCCCACTCCTGCCAGTGATGGCTCCCCCTCTCCAGGAGACCCACCGATCGGTATGGGTCTCTTCCCCCGGTTTCACAGTCTCCTCCCATGTGTGCTGCAGCCCAGCCCCTCCCATTTTCCTTGGTAAAACTGAGGCAAAGTACTCATTTAGTACCTCAACCTGCTCCCCGGGTCTTGTGCCCATCCCTCCCTGTTTAATGCTGCTAATCTGCCCCGTGACCCCCTTTTTTTTTTTTTTCACTGATGTATCTAAAGAACCCCTTGTTCCCTCTCCTAATTTCCCTGGCCAGGTTCTGCTCCTTCCTTGCCTAGGGTCCGGTCCTGGAGCCAATTGCCTATCCATCTGATCATCTGGTTCCCCACCCCCATTTCTCCCAGCTTATTCAACAGGCCCCCGTGAGGAACAGAGTCAGACGCTTTGCTGAAGTCAAGATAGAGGACGTCCACTGGTCTACCCAGGTCCAAGGCTCTCGTCACCCAGTCATAAAACTCAACAAGGTTTGTCTGACACGATTTCCCTGGGACGAATCCATGCTGTCTATCGTCCAGGCACCCTGACTTTTCCAGGTCCCCCCCCAGCCTCTCCTTGACAATGCCCTCCATCACCTTGCCCACCACCGATGTCAGGCTGACAGGCCTGTAGTTCCCTGCCACCTCCCTTGATCCCCCTTGTGGATAGGCACTATATGTGCCACCTTCCAGTCCTGGGACACCCCCCTGTCCTCAGAGAGATGCTGAAAAGTTCCGCCAGGGGTTTCGCCAGGACATCCGCCGGTTCCTTCAGCACTCTGGGATGTAATTTATCTGGCCCCGGTGCTTTCTCCATCTTCAGGGACCTGAGGGCTTCCCTCACTCTCTCTGCCATGATTTCCACCTCCTCTACCGCGTGCCCCTGCATTGCCTCCCCCCCCCCCCGCCAGTGATGGCCATCCTCTCCCAGACCCGGCCGATTGGCAAGTGGCCCCCAGTTTCACCATCTCCTCCCATGCATGATGCAGCCTCCCATTTTCCTCTTTGGTGAAAACTGAGGCGAAGTACTCATTTAGTACCTCCCAGCCTGCCCCCGGATCTTGTGCCCATCCCTCCCTGTTTTAATCCTGCTAAGCTGCCCTTCACCCTTCGTTTTTCCCCAGTGTATCTAAAGAACCCCTTATTCCTCTCCTAATTTCCCTGGCCAGGTTCTGCTCCTTCCTTGCCTTAGCTGCCCTCACCACCCTAGTGGCCCTTCTGGCCATCAACATGCTCCCTCTATCCTTTCACTCCTTGAGCACTTGAAATGCCTATAACCGCCTTCTTTCCCCTCACCCTCTTGAACCTTCCTGGTCCACCAGCAGGGTTTTCGGGCCCTACCACATTTTCGTCTTACTCTCGCACAGGTGCTGGTAGCATCCTGCACCCCCCTCCTGATTTCCCACCTACTGTCAGCGTCCATGTCTGGCCCAATCCCATTCAAATGCTTCTTAAGGATCCTTACCATTTCCTTGAAATCTGGCCCCCTGAAGTCGGTTACCTCTGTCTTTGTGCAGCCTTCTACCCCTCCTAGGTCCAGGCAGAACCAGACCGTGACATGGTCGCTCCCCGCCAACAGGTCCCTTACCTCCAGGCCCCTAATCTGGTCACTATCTGCCAGGACCACATCCAGTATCTGCACTTCCTTGGTCGGTTCCCCCACCTGCTGAGTTAGAAATGTATCCTGAAAGACATCCAACAACCTCTGTTCCCTGGCCACCGAGGATGTCATAGTCTCCCAGTCCGTTCCTGGCATGTTTAAGTCCCCCAACACCACCACCCTTCCCCTGCCCAATTTGCAGTGCCTCCCAACATCTGCCACCAGACTCTCCTCCAGCTCCTCCACCAGCGCAGGGGGTCTATACACCACTCCTATTTTTACTCTCTTGCCCCCATTTGTTATCAAGGTGACCCAGATTGCCTCCACAGTTCCCTCCGCCTCCTCCACTCCTCTTATGCCAATGCAGTTTTTGACTATTATTGCTACCCCTCCTCCCCTTCCCTCCCCCCTGTCCTTCCTGAACATGGTGTAACCCTCCAGGTTCAGGTCCCAGTCGTGCCCTGTGGTGGCCCGGGTCTCAGTGACCACTGCCACATCCACCTCTCCCTCTGTTAGCATCGCCTAAAGCTCAGGCATTTTGTTGCCCAAGCTCCTGGCATTTAGCAGGACTACCTTCCACCCTTTCCGTATACTTCCATTTCCCCTGCTCGCGTTCCCATGGGGATTCCGTCTTCCACCGGTCAGCACCTTATCAGTCGGCCTTTTCCTGTATTCCTGCAGCTCCCCAGGGGGGTGGAGACAGAGTCCCTCCTTTATCGGATCCCCCCCTCGACAGCCTTCTGTCCCATCCTTCCCCCCTTTACAAGTTTAAACCCACCTTTCACCATCGAACCCCTCTATTTTCAACTTAGGATTTCCCTTCCTCCTTAAATTTGAGATGGAGCCTAGTCTCTAGCATATAGCCCTTATCCTCCCAGGTCTCCCCTAATCCCCCATCAACCCATACCCTCTGGCCCCACACCACTCCCTGAGCCACTGATTTATCTCCTGATCTTCCTCTTGTGTTCCCCACTAGCCCTTGGCACCGGCAGATTCGTACTGCAGGGGAAGGTTTGACATGTTTACATGACCGAAGCACCATGACTCCCGGGACTTCCCTATGATAAGTGGCCTTATCTTATGGGTCCCGCTGGCATTAGTGCAACCCAGGATGGTCACCCTTTCTTTTTGTTTTTTAAACCCGGGTGCTTCCTTTTCTGTGCCACCAACAAGAATCTTGTCCGGTAAGCAGCGCCAAAACAATCCTGTCTCATCAGCATTGTAGAGCTGATCGAGACTGATGGATTGTTTGTTTTTCTAACAGTTTCAGCAACTCTTCAGTAAAAGGGGCAACGCTTTCATCAGCGGTGCTTAGCTTCTCGCCGCATAACTATAGTTGGCGGATGCCATGTCTGCGCTTAAATCTGCGCAGCCAGCCATCGCTGGCTACAAACACAGACTGGCACCGAGTTTATTGTGGAAAATAAGAGCCTTCTCCTTCAGCACTGGCCCAGATATGGGAGCGCCCTTTTTACATTCCTGGTGGAACCAGAGGCAGATTGCCGCATTGCGGCTGTCCTCCGCACAAGCCCTCATGTTTTTATGGCTCTCAGTGCCAAAAGATACCTCCATGGTCATGGCAAAAGACCGCAGCTTGTTTTTAGCATCCTAAATGTCAGTTACTGTAGATTTGCTGATACCACATTCAGCTGCCAGTGCTACTGCTCTCTCTCTCTCTGATCTCTAGACGTTCAAGAATCTGGAGCTTTTGTGCCACTGTAAGCACATTGTGCTTACTCTTCATTGCCATTGCAAAGATTAGTAGACAGTAGCTAGCTGCCTGAGCACCTGAATGAGCACTGTTTTAGTGTCGGTGGTGATTGACAGTTACTCATCAGGTGATTAAGTGGCTAGCAGGACTGTAAAAAAAACGAATTGCCGGATGACGAGGTGAGACCTGCCTGAGAAGGTGGGCGACACGACATTGGTTCATTAGATAGGGAGCTCCGGTAGACCGGGGTTTGGTTTATCGGGGTTCTGCTGTATGAGAAAAATTATAGTGCGTCTTTACTTTTTGTCACAACTGTGGGGGAAAAACGACCACAATTAAGGCATTTGGTTAGCCATTTCTGCTAATCAAGGCTGCATTTGATTAGAAAATAGCATTTTATGGGTAGAAAATTGCGATGTGAACCCACTTATTATGTCTTGCACCCCAGTTGGATTAGGGCTGGCCTGTAGGCAGACAGTGGCAGGATTTTTGTGGTAGCCTACAATGTCAAATCCGCCACTGCTTTCCATAGCAGGTGCTGTTCTGCTGAGTAGTGCTACACCCTAGATTTTATTTTTATTTTAGTTTTTGTTGACGGGTAAGTGGCTACGACAGATTCTGCCTATTTTCAGGCATGACCGGAGGAGAGGGACAGATGAATGCCAACGGACCTTGAACCAGATTAAGCTGTTGGTGGTATTTTTAGTGAATGGGGGAAATGTGGCCTTGACACCGGGGAAATTCTCCTACTCTTTTTTTTTTTTTTCCCTCGAGATGTGCCATGGGATCTTTAACATCCACCTGAACTACCACCAGAACAGGTAGATGGGACCTTGGTTTAACGTCTCATCCGAAAGACGGCACGTCAGGAGTGCAGCACCCCCTCATGCTGCGCTACAGTGTCAGTATTGGGATTTAACCCAAGTGCCTTGTATGGGAATAAAACCCACAGCCTTCTGAATCTGATCTCCTGGCCTCAGAAGTGAATGTGCTACCTGCTGAGCCACTGACACTGAAAGGATTGTATGTGCCCATAGGGCTTTAACTTTCAAGCCTGCAGACCCTAAAGCCCATCCTTTGCTCTGTGGTGATGAAATTCTTGAACTACGAGAACAAGGAGTAAATTCTCTGGGTTGCCTGGGGGTGGAAAGATGTCACATATAATGCATCCTTACTGTACTTTGATCAGGACTACCCCCCTCCCCCCCGGATATTCAGCGGAGACATCTGGCTTATGCAGTGGTTCTGGTTCTTAAGATTCTCAAGGCACATCAACTACGATTTCAGACCTCTTACCCTGTCAAGCTGCGTGTATTCTGGGACTCTGGCACAGCACTTTACTCTACTCTTGAAGAGGCTGTCCGAGCAATTGAAGGGAGGGGCTGGTCAGTACCTACCAGAGAGCGAGAACCGCAGGCTCCACTCCAACCCCACTCGGAATGGCATCTACTCAGAATGGCATTCTGGGATATTGTATAATCATTGTAACACTGGCAAGTGGGCACCACCTGCTATGAAGCAAGACGTTAATCAACATCTTGCTTTCCTTTAAAGCTGACCACTCCAGGGAGGCACTCCAAGCAGAACACCTCCATGATCGAAATTGGTGAGACTGCTTCGTTATTTTTTTTCTAGGCTGCAGTTTGTTAGCAAAAATCCCACCTGCTAAGACTGGTGCATTTTTGCTCAAAATTGTTTTGCAATATGGACAGCCATTCCAGGATTTTGTTGGGATTATACAAGGACTTTAACGTTCTGCAATCCCAGGCTGATCTTTCAAATGTATTGATGTTGGATCTTCTCCTTGTAAATCGGTTCCTGTTTTACTCTGTTTATCATTGCTGTGGTCTTGAATGTTAAACTGGTCCTGGTGGGGGTGGAGGGCAGGGGCATGCTCAGGGCTCTATCCCCTGGGGCTACGTTTAGTTGCGGCAGTTGGGAGGGAGGTCTGGGGGGGATCCTCCCTGCGGGGGCATCCTGCCGGTTCCTGTGGACTCCTCCAGGACCTGCAGTATGGGCGGATCGCTGTTTTATTACTTCCTCTAGGGGAGCTTGCAGCTTCTGTTTGTTATCAAAAGTTACAGGCTCTTGACACTTTCTTTCTTGGCCTCTCCGTAGCAGTGCAGGGTAGGCCTCTTTATCTGCAGCCCATGCACAGCCCATTCATGGTCATAAAGATGCTCCCCTACCCCAGCCGGTGGCGCTGGGCGCCACACCTCGTGTCCACGCCCGGCGACCCGGGTTCGGGGAGGCGAGCCAGGCATTCGTGGGTCGGTGAGGAGAGAGGATTGGCGTCTCTAGGACTGCTCTCTCTCTCGGGAGGGATCCTGGGGAAGCCCGGCATAGCAGCAGCCCCTCGGTGGAGACCGGCGGCACTGCAGTGCCCATAGGCTCACGAGTGTGGGGTAGACGTTGACAGCTGCCATCGGACGTGGGTGGAGCACTAATGTCGCGGGCAGGCGGGCATTGCCGTCCAACGTCGAGGTAAAACAAGAAAATACCTTGCCTCGGATAGGCGGCGGCTCTGTCTGTGCCCTCGCCACCCACCCAACGCTGGTTCCCGTGAATTCCCTGTCTCCGGTTGCTGCCTCCTCACGCCCCAGGGAGCCGAATCTAAATTGAAGATGTAGGAGAACACAGCGGGCGGTAGAGTGAGCAGGCAAGCACAGTGGCCCGAAACAGTTCGAGACAGGTTAGAAAATAGTTGAGAAGAGGAGGAGGAGGAGAAGAAGATGATGATGATGCTCCCTTACTAGTACCAGTATGCACTGTACAGCAGTGGTCATAATGGGGTCATTTAAACTCCTTGTAGTTGATGCCCTGGTGGAGCCTGACAAGGCAGGCATGCTTCCTCTGAGCCACTACTCTTGCCCTTACTTTATTCTCAGAAGGTTATGGATAGTCAACTATGTGCCTTCTTTTGCCTTACATGCTGACCCAGTTATTACTTATTCTCTCCTCCATGCTTCAGCCCAGTGTCCTTGTGTTCTGGCTCTTCTTTGGGCCCCTGGTGTGCATTGGATCCTGTCTCCTGCACGCCATACCACCAGATTTTTCAGGGACTTGAGAGTTATGACCCCATTTGGGAGTCGCCCTACATCCACGCTGAGTACAGGATTATTTCTGCCCCTTGTTCTCAGCCCACTACAGTGACAGCATTGTGATCCTCCTGCCTTGGAAGCCACACTTGTTTCTTCATGTTAATATATAGTCGATGTCAGTGGTTCAGTAGGTAGCACACTCGCCTCTGAGGCCAGGAGATCAGAGGGCTGTGGGTTCAGTTCCCACATCTGGCACTTGGGTTAATATCCCAGTACTGACACTGTAGTGCAGCATGAGAGGGGTGCTGTACTTCTGAGGTGCCGTCTTTCGGATGAGACGTTAAACAGAGGTCCCATCTGCCTGGATTGGTGGTAGTTCAGGTGGATGTTAAAGATCCCATGGCACTTATTGAAAAAGTTGGGAATTTTCCTGGTGCCTGGCCAAATTTCCCTCATTCACTTAAAAAAAAAAAAAAAAAAAAAAAAAACCACCAACAGCTTAATCTGGTTCAAGGTCAGTTGGCATTCATCTGTATCCCTCCCTGGGTCGTGCCTAAAAATAGGCAGGATTTGTCTAGTGCACTTAACCAGGTCAACAAAACCGAATAAATAAATAAAATATTCTGTGTTGCAATATGTTCTTGTTGTTTCTTTTGTTCTAGCTGTGCTGTGGATATGGGTATTTATTAAGGATCCCTAATAGGGTTAGTTATAACTGCTGGGTTCATCAGTTCTGTTCATGCCTTTGTAAATGTTTACTGGAATGTCCTTCTGTATCTGTCTGCTGGACGCTGGCTGCCTTTCCACTACATGGCCACCTGCCCTGTATAGTACTCTCCTGCATTATCCCTTTGAATCTTTGTCATGGCCTCAATTAACAAACTTATGTGAATGGACTGAATAATCCAGTTGAAATAAAGGTGCTGGCATACATTAAGAAGCAATGGCCCACCTTTGTGTTCCTCCAGTAAACTCACCTCGACAAAGAGGAACATATCAAATTGGAGAAGTTTGGCTGTTCGCGTGTGGTGACTTTTGCATTTCAAAAGGGAAAGAGAAGGGCACTGCTATTCTTGTCCCCAAACATATGCCCTTTCAATCTGCCACAACATATAGTGATCCCCAGGGTAGGCTGGCACTCTTTACAGGTAGTTATCTGGGCACTGTAGTTACATTGATGAATCTGTATCTCTCAGCTGGGACTGACATTTCCACTCTGTATTCCTTTTTCAGAAAAAGTGACTTGAGCTCCAGGAGGGATCTTGATAATGGGGATTGGGGGATTACAACATGATCTTTGATAACAAGAGACACCACTAATCCACGACCCCCAAAGGAAGCAGGGGCGCAGAAGGTGGGAAGGCTTTTTTTCAGAGATGTAGGCTGGATGGATACCTGACGAGCGCTATGCCTCCATGTTGGCTACTACACTCACTGTTTGTTCCTGCACAGTATAAACACCCGTACCAACCTTTGCCAAATCACCAAGGAGCATCACCACTTGGTATCAGACTGTAGGCTATTACTTTTCTTGTTATCGGGTCCTGCCCCGCTGATTCTGACTCTAGATTGGGTCCCCGTCAGGGAGAAACTGTCTGGCGTTTGAATAATGTTTTGCTTAACCTCCCTACCTTCAAAGAAACGGTTTAAAGAGAAGATCGCACAGATGATTGATGATAATACAGATGGTGACAGAGGGAACATTATGGGACACTGTCAAGACGATTCTTAGGGGGAAATTATAAAGTTTTCTGCACAGCACAAAGCATCTCAATTGCTGTTTTACACTTGGTACAAACTCAACTCGTGAGATCTCTCCAAAATCAGCATATTAAGGGGGATTGAGCTGTTGCCCCCTTATTGACAGCCACTAGGCAAAGTATTCAAGAGATTCTAACTGCAAGACAGAGATGGCGCTACTTCTGTCTCAAACAAACAGGACATTGTGGGAGACTTCCAGGCATATTATCACCACCCTTATAGCTCTGACACCACACCATCGGTGCATACTTAGACCCTTTAAAACTGCCTCGGCTGTCTCAGCAACATGTTGCACTTTCAGAGAAACCAGTACAATCAGAATAATTGGATATAGCTATTAAACATCTTCAAAAATGGGGAAAGCTCTGGCCCTAACGGGTACATAGGTGAATTTTGTAAGCATTTTTGGTGACCTGCTTTTGCTTCCTCTTCTTCTACACGTTGAAGTAATGGAAGGGGAAAGATTCTGCTTGCCTAGGATTTCACCCCAGTTTTGACAGTACTCAAACAGGGGAACGATAAAACTCAGTGTGCGTAGTACAGACCTATATCTGTACTAAATATTATTGATTTGTTTATTTCAAAAATTTTACCAGGAAAGACATACTGAGCTGAATAGCAGCTTGTTTCCAGATGTGTACCAGGGGCTGGGGAACAAGGGGGAAGAAAATATAAGAAAAATATAACTTAATGGCGAGTGGTAGACTATACAGTGAGAAGAAAGAAGCATAATAAACACTCAGATTATAGCAATAATAAACAATTTAACATTTACAGTTTTACGTATACAATTGAGTTTACAAGTTGTGGATAGCTGTTCTTAAAGAGGCCTAACAGATGCCCAGCAAGGGGCCAAAGTGCCTAGGCATATTACAGCTAAACGCAGAGAGGTGCATAGGTGGGATATAATAATAATTAGGTGGAGAGGGGTTGAGTGGTGAAGTGGTGGTGTGGGGGGGGTATAGGTCAGGGTGAGGGAAGATGAAAGAGGGAAATGGGGAGGGAGCACAGAGAAGGAAGAATCGGGAGCAGTTGCAGGTGGGCGAGTAAAGCTAGTGGAGAAGATGGGAGAGGGAGTGAAGAGAAGTGGCAGGGTGGGTGGTTAGGGGCGGGAGTTCCACAGTTTAGGGAGATGGTAGGAGAAAGACACTTGACCAGCTGTTGTCAACCTAGGTGGGAGAGCGAGGAGGCAATAGTGGGGGGGATGAGAGGGGTGAGGAGAGCTTGAGAAGAGAACCAACCAGTGTTTGGCCAGGTAGGAGGAGCAGGGAGTGAGTTATCTGGCCTCAAGGCGGGGGGGAGAGAGGGGCAGAGAGAGGAAAAGTGGGGTGCAGAGGGTGCAGTCAAGAGCAAAGTGGCAGAATGAGTGGGTCCAGTCTGGCCAGCGTAGACCTAGGAGCAATGCTGTATACTATGTCTCCGTAGTCAAAGATGGGGACAATCTTTCTCTGTAATATGGCTCTGCAAGCAGGTAAGGGGATGCACCCACGGTTGCTGTACAGTTTATACATTTATAAACTGTTCACAGCAGTCACTGTGAAATGGTTAGACAACATTTTACCACATAGCATTGATAGAGACTAGACAAGCTTTGTGACAGCCAGACAAATGCAGGACTGTATTAAAAAGCTAGTGGAGCCAAAACAGACGGACAGGAAAATAATGCAAATTTTATGTAACAGTCAGTTGTGAATTTTTATTTCTGAAATATTTTCCTTTTCCTTTTTGCTCATCAGAAATTCTATGTAGTAATATTGTGCTAGATGTGTGGAACAGCTCTTAGCCTGGCAGCTGACATATCTAACTCCACTCCCCCACTCTGCATCATCAGCATTATGGTCTCACTGACAGTGACATCACAGGTGAATGACCTGGCAGTCACTCACTTGCTGTTCCTCAGTAGCAGTAATGTCACAGTCAGTGAGGTCACAATGCTGATGATGTAGTGTGGGACAGTAGAGCAAGATTTGTCAGCTGTCGGGCTAAGAGCTGTTCCACACATCACACCTACTAACATCAGGTAAACAATCTTTGAACTAAACAAGTATAAAAAGGAAAAAGTACCTTGAATATAAAAGGTAATGGTTGGCTATTTTTAAAATCTAATATTAGTTTTAGACAGTACACTAGCTGTTTAAGCGGAAGCTTCATGTCCTCTACCTCACTACCCGGGTGAATCTTACCTTTTTCATTATTCAGATTGGATAAAGAGATGGCTTTTGACCGGGTGGTGTGAGCAATCCTGGCCGAAGTTGAGGAAGATGGAATTCCTTTGACAGTTTTAGAATCCTTATTAAACACATTTATGACCGTCCTAAGGCCCACATAAAAGTGAATGGGCATATTTCCACCCCATTGCCATTATTCCGAGGCACCAGACAGGGTGCCCTCTTTCATCTCTACTGTAGGCTGTCTACCTGGAACCGCTATCATTAGCCCTACAGCAAAATGCAGACATTCAGGGGATAGTATTGGGGGGAAGGCAGCAGAAGTTGGGTCTGTATGCTGATGACTTGCTAATTTACTTGGCCCATCTGGAGTCTGGACTACCCCATCTGCTTAGCAGGGTACAAGTTAAACACTAGCAAAAGCAAAACAGAGGTGTTACAACTGAACTATACCCCCTCTCCTGCTATTAGGACCGAGTATGCGTTTCGATGGTATCTCCCATCCTTAAAATACTAGGGGGGGTGTGCAGTTCACATTGGACCACATCAAATTCGTGTCTGTAAATTATGACCCCTTATTACAGCATGTCACAGTGGACATAATGGCTTGGAGAAATCTACCCCTCTCCTAAATACAATGAATAGACTTTGTTCATTTGAATCTTTTGCCTAGAACCCTCTACATGGCAAAAACTCTTCCAGTGACCCCCCTCCCCAAATTTTTTAAGGACTTTGAACAAATGAATTTCTAGTTACATATGGAATGGGAAGAAACCCTGTATCGGTGGTGGGCAAGGTGATGGAGGGCATTGTCAAGGAGAGGCTAGGGGGGGACCTGGAAAAGTCAGGGTGCCTGGACGATAGACAGCATGGATTCGTCCTGGGAAATCGTGTCAGACAAACCTTGTGAGTTCTATGACTGGGTGACGAGTGCCTTGGACCTGGGTAGACCAGTGGACGTCCTCTTTCTAGACTTCAGCAAGGCATTTGACTCTGTTCCTCATGGGCCTGTTGGATAAGCTGGGAGAAATGGGGGTGGGGAACCAGATGATCAGATGGATAGGCAATTGGCTCCAGGACCGGACCCAGAGGGTCGTAGTTGGCGGGATAGTCTCATCCCCAAAGAGGGTCATTAGTGGGGTCCCACAGGGATCAGTCCTTGGGCCCCTCCTGTTCAACGCCTACGTCTCTGACATAAGGACAGGAATCGGGAGTGAGATGAGTCTCTTTGCGGATGACTCAAAACTGGGGGCAGTGGTGGATGGGGAGGAGGGGAGGGTGGCCCTACAGGGGGACCTGGAGGCTCTGGAAAGATGGTCTAGAAAGTGGAAGCTGAGGTTCAATGCAGGGAAATGCAAGGTACTCCACCTGGGGGCCAGAAACCTGGGCCAAGTGTACACCCTGGGGGATGCTACAAGTCTCGATGGCTGAGAGGGACCTGGGGGGTGGTGGATGTCAAGATGAACAACTCGGAGACTTGTAGGAGGGCAGCAGCCAAGGCCAACAGGATGCTGGGATGCATCACTGGGGGATCACCTCCAGAAGGAGGGAAGTGATACTCCCTCTGTATAACTGCTTGGTGAGGCCACACCTTGAGTACTGCGTGCAGTTTTGGAGGCCACACTTAAAGAGGGACATTAAACTCCTGGAGAGGGTCCAGAGGAGGGCAACCAAAATGATTTGGGGCTTGGGGACAGGACCTATGAGGAGAGGCTCGAAGAGCTAAATATGTACACATTGGAAGAGAGAAGGGACCGGGGGGACATGATAGAGGTCTTCAAGTACATGAAAAGGGTAAATAGGGGAGGAACAGTCAGGGTGCTTCGAAGGAAGGAGGAGGGGGCCACTAGAGGGCATGGGTGGAAGCTGGAGGGGGGAAGATTCAGGGGAGAAAGGAGGAGGTGCTACTTCACTGAGAGGGTGGTGGAGCCATGGAATGCACTGCCTAGGGGGCTGATTGAGGCAGAGATGGTGGAGGGGTTCAAGAGGGGCTGGGACAGGTACAGGGGAAGGGTTCTGGAAGCAAAATCCAATGCAGCAAGAATATCCGGAACTGGGAAGGGAGAAGCCAGAGAAGGCGAGGGGGCCAGCAAGGTCAGCCCCAGGGTGGGGGCTGACCAATCGAGCAGACTTGAAAGACCGTTAGGCCTATTCTGCTGGCATTTTAGTATGTTAGTAAATTCACTATTCTTCAGCTCCTCAAGCAGCTGGGAGGCTTAGCCCTCCCTCAGTTGACACTGTATCATACAACACAGCTACATACTAATTTTTATTGGATGACTGGGGATTAGAAGGCACATTGGAAAACTGTTGAATTATGTGAGGAAGATCTTCAGCATTTGAACAGAGTTTTATTAACATGTCCATCCCCTCCTCTCACAAACGTCACAATGAACCCTTTTACTAGCAATGTGCTCAGAACATGGCGGATGGTTTTCAGTAACACCAGGCTGTAGCCAGGTAGGTATTTACTACTCCCTCCCTCCCTCATTTAGCTACCTTTCTTCCACCCACACAAGACCCATGCCTACAGGTGTTTTGGTATTCATTTAATTGCTCATTTCCTTTCAGAGGGCAGCTCTTGGCCATTCCCGGAGCTCCAGGCACAATTCTTCCTGAGGCCCCAAGATAGGTTCCACTATTTACAGGTGATCGTTTTCCTGAGGCAGTTTCTAGCCCATATACCAGGCAGCGCACCCATTCCAAAAATTGTTGAAGGCCTACAGATGACTAGAGGGCAGCCCTCCCCTTTCCCATATGGTCTCAAATCTATATGATGCATTGACGCACCTGAATGCAGTATAGATTCATTCAGGGAAAGCATTGGAGGGAGATCTTGCGATCCATATTGAGGAAAAAGAGTGTTTATAGACACCTGCAGTCAGTCACCAGTTCCTACATATGGAAGGAATTTTCATGAGGGTTACCAGTCAGTATTTCAGCTGCAAGTAAGGGTGCATACAAAATTGGCAAGTAGCCATAAAACACTGGTGTATTAATTGGTGGCGAGACAATATATTTAAAAAAAAAAAAAATGATTAAAAGTGTGTATATATATATCTGTAGACTAAATGATGGGGAAGTGTGGTATACTGGTAAATATCCATTGAGGGGCCTAATTCTCATTAGCCCCCAAGATGGGAATATTTACCAGTATACTGTAACTTTACATCATTATATTTTCTTTTAATACATTAGGATGATTGTATTTTGTACCTGTTGATCTGGGTTTGTATGCGATTGGTGCCATTTTCAGGCTTGCTTTTGCCTTTTTAGTCCACGTGTTGCTGTACTTAAGTGGTGTTATTTATAGCATTGGGCTCTCTTTTTTTGGTCCTTTTGTGTTTCTTTAGTGCAGGGTTACCCCTATAAAAGGGGGCATGTTTGCAGCTGGTCATCCCTTAGTGTTGGTGGTCTAGTGGTGTGTGGTGGTTTTGTGTGGCTTGGATGTTCGGGAGCATGGTTTGCGGTCGGGAGTGGCGTGTGACATCGTTGGTAGTAGTTGCTGTTGTCAGGAGTGGCATTGGTTGTTGGAGCCAGGCTGGAGCAGTATGGCGAGAGTGGCAACAGCGTGGAAGTCAAGGTTCAGAGTTAATGCTTTTTTTTTTTATGTGTTCCTGTAGCCAGCCTCGGATGGTAGTGTTTTGTATGGTGTGCACCAAGGTGGGGGGTTGCCTCCAATGTTTTTTTTGTTTTTTTTTGTAATTATTTATAGATGTTGAGTGCTCCAGGTTGTTTGGGGTGGGTGTTGCCTTCGCACATGTGTTGTTTTATTTATTTACTTATTTTTTTGTTACAGGTATTGAGTGTTCCAGGACTGGGGAGTCCCCCTCCCCCCACAGTAGGCAGGCTGTATACCTCTGGAGGTGTACAGGTGTCCCTCTAGTGGTATACAGCCTTAAAAAGCACCTTTCTTGGTATTATTGGCAGAAATCAAGAAGGACCCTTACCTGCCCCACAGTCCGAGGTGAGATGTTAAAGAAAAAAAAAAAAAAAAAAGTTTTTTGCTCAAGAGAGCATTGTATTTTGGCTCCATGGAGCTGAGCCGCTGATCCCTTTAATTTCCGATTAGAGACATGCCCCCATGCTAACACGTTATGTGATGCATGAATATGGAGAGCGCGGGTGTTCGTGCCACAGAGCTGTATAGGGCTGTGTATTGTGATTTTTTTTTTTTTTTTTACTGTTTTGAACACTTCAGAGGGCTGACTCCAACAAATCAAGACCACTGCTTAACTAACCTGGTCCATGAAAAGAATGATTTTGTTTGATGGTTCTTGCTCTTCATCCAGTGCCGTTCCTACCTGCCCTGCCCGCTAGTGCCAGAAGCTGAGATGTGGGGCTTGGACTTCATCAAGTCTGAAGAATCCTTAGGACAAGTTATCCTGAACAGTTGTTTGGGCAAAAGTGCTATTGTTTGATGCAGCAAAGCAAAAGATGTCAGATAAACTTGTTAAAACCACTAGATTCATGATTTTAAAATATAAAAGTGCTATTAAATGTCAGCAGCAGTCTGAGCTTTGAGAAATATGACTGACTCTGCTGCACACTCTGCCTCCCCCTAAAATAAAAATGGATTTTTTTCCAGGTGAGTGCTGCCAGTTCTTTCCATTTCTCATTCTCTTTAAAATAAAGCCAGTTGCCAACTAAAGTGAATAAAAGAATTGGTATACTCTTCAGTTTGCTTTTCTGTTTCCTGTGCTGTGTAATAGGGTCCCTATTAGCAGAGCGGTGGCTTTCATTTCCCTCTGATTGCTTACAGCTTCATAAAATGGCTTTTAAAAAATGCCCTGTAGACTTTTGCATAGGGCTCGCCCCCGCGCTGTCCCTGCTCACATGTCACAAAAACACCATGCGCAAGGGCGGAGCTGATGGCCTAGGAAGCTGGAAGATATTGGCTGGCGGTGGCTGTGGAGCCAGCTACAGTCCCTTCGCTAACATAAGAGCGTGAGTTTAAAAAAAAAAAAATTTACTTTTATCAAACAGCAGCTCACGCTGGCATACAGTGTTGTGCTATTATGCCAGAAACTTCAGGGTGGGTGCCCCAGGATTGGAAGGTGACGCATATAGTGCCTATCCACAAGGGGGGATCAAGGGAGGTGGCAGGGAACTACATGCCCGTCAGCTTGACATCGGTGGTGGGCAAGGTGATGGAGGACATTGTCAAGGAGAGACTAGTGGGGGACCTGGAAAAGTTGGGGTGCCTGGACGATGGACAGCATGGATTTGTCCCGGGGAAATCGTGTCAGACAAACCTTGTGGAGTTCTATGACTGGGTGATGAGTGCCTTGGACCTGGGTAGACCAGTGGCCGTCCTCTTTCTTGCCTTCAGCAAGGCGTTTGACTCTGTTCCTTACGGGGGTCTGTTGGATAATCTGGGAGAAATGGGGGGGGGGGGGAACCAGATGATCAGATGGATAGGAAATTGGCTCCAAAACCGGACCCAGAGGGTCGTGGTTGGCGGGATAGTCTCATCCTCAAGAAGGGTCATTAGTGGAGTCCCTCAGGGATCTGTCCTTGGGCCCCTCGTGTTAAACGCCTACATCTCTGACATAAGGAAGGGTATCAGGAATGAGATGAGTCTCTTTGCGGATGACTCAAAAGTGGGGGCGATGGTGGATGGGGAGGAGGGGAGGGTGGCCCTATAGGGGGACCTGGAGGCTCTGGAAAGGTGGTCTTTGAAAGCGAAGCTGAGGTTCAGTGCAGGGAAATGCAAGGTACTGCACCTGGGAGCCAGAAACCGGGCCAAGTGTACACCTGGGGGAATGCTACAAGTCTCGATGGCTGAGAGGGACCTGGGGGTGGTGGTGGTGGATGTCGAGATGAACAACTCGGAGACTTGTAGGAGGGCAGCGGCAAAGGCCAACAGGATGCTTGGATGCATTTGCTAGGGGGCTCGCCTCCAGAAGGAGGGAAGTGATACTCCCACTGTATAACTGCTTGGTGAGGCCACACCTCGAGTACTGCGTGCAGTTTTGGAGGCCACATTTAAAGAGGGACATTGAACTCCTGGAGAGGGTCCAGAGGAGGACAACCAAAATGATTTGGGGCTTGAGGGATAGGACCTATGGGTAGAGGCTCGAGGAGCTAAATATGTACACATTGGAAGAGAAGGGACCGGGAGGACATGATGGAGGTCTTCAGGTACATGAAGGGAGTAATAGGAGGAGCAGTCGTGGTGCTCGAAGGAAGAGGCGCAACTAGAGGCATGGGTGGAAGCTGGAGGGGAGATTCAGGGAGAAGGGAGGAGGTGCTACTTCACTGAGAGGGTGGTGGAGCCATGGAATGCGCTGCCCAGGGGCTGGTGGAGGCAGAAATGGTGGAGGGGTTCAAGAGGGGGTGGGACAGGTACAGGGGAAGGGTTCTGGCAGCAAAAACTAGTGCAGCGAGAATATCCGGGACTGGGAAGGGAGAA